>CM030008.1:45117730-45777722 GCA_017639485.1 Pluvialis apricaria | reverse complement strand
ACAGAAGCCTGCATGAGCCACAAAGCAAAGCCACAGAGACCTAACCAGGGAACTGCTTTCTAAGCAAAAGTTTTTGTATTTTCTACTAATTCAGTACCCATTCTATAGTTTCTTAGTTAGAAAGTCCATCTTTATGACCATCTCCTGCAAAGTCTATGTGATCTTGGGGACTGCACTCTGCACATTGCTGAGAATGTGAGAAGCACCTGGGGTCCAAAGCAGGAGTTACAGTGGCCTCATGGTCATCACCAGGACTCAGGAATGACAACAACAGAAGGAATTAAAGATTTTATCTGTCTGTCAAAGATGAAGACTGGGAACCAACAGAAGTTAAAAAGGACATTTAGAGGGTTTGAGAGATAAAAGAAATTTCTGCTAGCAATGAGCTGAGTACATGCATTCATGGAGCACAGAAAGCAAAAGATAACAGCAATTCCATAAAAAGTGACAGCCAGGAATTTGAAACAGGATAAAGAAATAGAAAATTTGTTAAACAGTGATTTTTTACAAAGGTCTTTACATGGATCATATTTTCTGATATAGTAGGGAAGGATTTATATACTACGGTCAGCAGATAACAATGAAAATATTTACAGAACTGAATTCTTAGAAGGTAGACAATATAAAAGATTAAGATATTATTAACACCATATACATTAAAGGAACTGAGGATACAATTGAGGGAATTTTGCTTTTTTGAATAAAGATCATTTCTGAGGATAACAATATGTAAAAGATATACCCCTTTTTGAGCTAGCTTCACCAAGTATTACCAATACCAAACCTAGCAGAATGCCCTTCATTCTCTGTAGCATTCAACAAATGTTTCAAGCCAACTACAAACCATCATCTAGTTTCTACCTTTGGCTGCTCTTTTGTCTTAAAATGTCAAATATGTATACATGTATACAGAGCGAGACAGACATGGATATTTATAGCAATGTATTACCTTGATAAAGCAAGGTAAACTCCCCAAGAAAATAGTTTTAGAAGAGTTTTTTCAGTATTTTATGCATATAAATGAAAAGACAATTAGATAAAAAGATAAAGCACTAAAATAAGAGAAAGGGGCTAAAAAGTTATAAAAAAAAAACATTTTAAGTTCATTCATTCAGAAAAACAATTTACAGCAACACTAATGGCAAACCAGATATCATTTGTTCATCCACTATGAGAAAAAGAAAAACAGTGTAAAACGTTGCCACTATCCATTGCACAGTTAACTCTCAACTGGAGTAGTGTTTTCTCATGATCATTTTAGCCACAATTGCCTAGAAAACATGTTGCTCTAAATACATTATTCCATGTTCTAAGTCTACTCTCTGAAGCAAAAATTAAGTATTTGAATTTATGCTCTGTTGTTGGAGAATCTAAGAAATTACCTAAGAGAAATAGTTAAGGAGAGAGGCAGAAAACATTCATTCATTCTGGTGAAACGAGTCCGTAAAAATGCCGTGTTTGTGCCCTTTTCAAGAGAAAAAGCCATGGGCGATAATGATTAAAGCAAGATATGAGGTATTTGGAAATACATCTGTATTGTTGCAGATAATGTCTTTATATTTTAGAGTTTCCGCTCCAGAAAAAGTCAGTCCCAAAATGCCACAGTTGCTTGTTACCTGTGGGGTTCTTAATCTACACAAGAACAGTACTTCCCTCTTCTTTCTTTTTTGTCAGATATTTGCAACCTGGCATTAAAATTATCAATAAAAGCCATGCAGAGCTACTATGAAAGAGGAAGATTCTTGACCATGCATTGTAGCACTCACGTCTCACTTTCTTGAAATTTTCCCTGAGATAGGAATTGGCCCAATGTCCTCTGACGATCAAAAGTATTTACAAAGCAAACAAAATTTAGGAAGTACTATAATGACTCGAAAATGCCGTGAGGGAGCATAATGGACATATCAGCAGAGGATAATTACTGCAATTGAGGCATGTTCCTGTGAAATTCCAGAGAGAAAAGTAAAAACTCGTTAAGTCTTTGCATTTATTCCAAAAGAGAAAAATAAGGTTTTTTAAAGACATCCAAGGATACTGGGAGCGGAACAAAAACTCTATGCAAAGGCTGTACCCTAAGCTTGCCCATCCAAAGATAAATCAATTTGTTACTGACAGAAAAGCTAGGAATTTTTACTTGCATTCAGTGATTGCAACATGTGATAGATAGCCGGATTTCCTATAAAGTCCGCTATTCACCAACAAAAAGAGATACAGCACTGAAAGACTGTGGGTGAGCTACCTTCATCATTAATAGTGCCCTTCACATCTTGATGGAGAGGTACAGCGCTTCAGTCTGCTGCATTCATTTGCTGACTTCTCTTTCAGAGTGGCAATGCAGGGCCTATACAATTAGTTTCATGTGGGGCTGCACTCTCTATAGGAAGAAAATATACCCAGTAGGCCCTGGTCTATTTATCTCAGAAAAGCAGTGCTAATAATAGGAAAACAAAAACTAACACACACACACACACAAAAAACCTAGTAAAAAAATAATCACTCAAAGCTACTCAGAATATTTATGCAGTTCACATGGAATCTGCCAAGCACTGAGAGTCTTCAGATTTCTGGAGACAACTGTACTTTCTCAGTCTGGAAGAAATGCAAAGATATTAACTAATTATTTATGGGACAGCCAATTATCTTGCACTGTATATCTAAGGCCGAACATCATGAAATGCTTATTAGTTGAGCAAGCAGGTCAGTAGAGCAATTCCCTTTGGAATGGAACGAAGGCAAGGAGTTGGACAGAGAAGCACCCTTAGCAAGAATAATACATTAATATAGACGCAATACTGCTCAGTTTACCTAGGCATTACGCATCTGACCAGCAAAATGTTTCACATGCCAGAAAATACCCTCTACATTGTCGCTGAGTTGCAGCAGAGTGGTCTGGAGTGGCAACTGCTCAGTTCTACAGTTTTTAAGAGACAACAGACAGTAGTTGAAGTTAGAAAGTCAAACAAGGAATGATATTTTTTTCCCTTGGGAAGGTACAGAATGCAGAGCCTCTGGAGTGCTCTGTGTGCCCTCCTTTCCTTGCAGACACAACACTGCTTTACCCTTTCCTGCTGTATTGTCAGCCTGGGCCAGCTTAGATGTGAAACTCTTGGCTGTGCTCAAATGTCCAGGTACACAACAGTGACTCTCCTGTAATTTCTATCTTATTTCCAACAAAAAAAATAATAATAATACATCCATTTAAATTTAAATATCATTTGCCAAGGACACACTAGTTGGGAAAGAGCTCTGTATTCAAAATGAATGTTTGAGATAACCCTTTGGGAGGATACAACTAAGTCACAGTCCATGGTTTATTCATTGTGAAAGCCAGAGCCATGGTGCCCAGTTTTTCTGATGGGCTGTTCAGCATCATGTGAAAGCTGCCTACTCCAGTCCTTCTTCCATCATGACTTGGCAACCAGGCACAACCGCTCCTACAACACGTGAGCATCGTATCCTACAGACATGGTATTCCCATGCACATATATCCTACTGTGTCACCACGATCCCATCTCATGGAACACAACCGGGGAAAACAGCATGGATGGATGCTAGCTGCCAAGACGGTATGTCTGGTCCATAATCCCAGTGCCTCAGGAACCAGGGTAGTATAAAATGGCCTGCAGCCAGGCTGATTTCTTTCTCGATGGGCCTCATGCAACCTGTTACTAGCTGGCAAGCGTGAACCAGAACATCAAAGCTTGGGTGAGAGGAGATGTGGACAAAAATGTAAAACCCTCCCAGTTCATTGCTATGCCTGAAAGAAATCCAGCTGAAAATCCTAAATCAATTTAATTTAACCCTAAAAGGATTGATTAATTCTTTCTCACAGTAAGATCACGTCTTGAGCAGTAGAGGTTAATAACAGATAGTGTTGTGTACTTCCGCTAATGTTCTCCGGTTCCTCATTTTTAAACTGAAATCCATAAAGAGGTCACAGCAATAACTAGAGATTATTTTCTTTCTATGCCAATTACTGAGATGCTGGGAGGATAATTTTCAGACTGATTGTGATTTTCCAAGTACACTAGGAGACTTGATTTTCCTTCCTTCTCCATGCAGGAAGAGAAGCAACTGCCAGGAAGGGGATAAAGCAAGACACTTCTATCTTTGTCAACAGGCTTAAATACAGGTTCATAGCACAGATGTATCAACTGAGTGATCAATGAGATCTTACATTCTAGTGCACAGTTGAGTGAATTCAGTTCACTTCAGTGGCTTTGCCCCAAGCTGCATTATGCTTTATCTGTATCTGAATGGTACTCAGGTAAAAGAAAACTCTTAAAATAGTCACTTCCCAGCTCATCCTTGCAACTAAATGCCACCTGATCACAACAGTCACGAGATAAACATAGCAGACAATTTTCCCACATGGACACCTTCTTCAGGAAACTAAGAGCTGATTCATGTCCTTTAATTGAGAAAGCAGCAAAGGTTGTAACCACCAAAATCCAATTTCAGTGTATCTCTTGGAGCAAAAGTAAGTAATCATGCCATCTTATCAAGATTCCTATTTTGATGTCCCACATTGTTCATGTCGAATACCCAGCATATTCCTGATTAATTTAATTATTTTTTTTAAAGAAAGAAAATAATTTTCAACTGCTAGCTTTCAGTCTTTACCATGTAGACTTTTTGTCTGAAGCAGGCATGGCAAGAATATTCTGCTTTATTTCTGGCTCCAATAATGCGTCCTCTCAGAGACAACGGGGAACGTGATCATGGAGCATGCAGGGTTATAACGATGAAGCTGTGTTTACTGATTCCTTGCTATTCACACTCTTTCCATTGGGTGTTGCTATGATATTAAACAGATTACTACTGGGACTCAATGTATGCATACAGAAAGGCACGCCAAACGTTTAAGGTCTCTGCCTATGTTGCTTTGCCCATTGTGCTACACAGCCCAAGTCTGTTGTACCTCACAAAGTTGCTGGTGTACTTCATTAGTTGGTGTTGAGAAAAATTGTCAGTGCCTACTTTTGAAAAAGAAATCCAAATAATGGAGTCTTGCAGCTTGTACAGAAAGTTTTATACCCTTTCATGAAGGTGATCTGACTAAAATTTATATGTACATTGCAGCATTCAATTACTGTACACAGTAGCTGTGCAGATGGCTCTCTTTTAATTAGAGTATTTAGTGCATCTTCTGCATAAAGAACCAGGCAACAAATAAGGAGAAATTCAATGAAAGTAACCAAAAAAGGAAATAGTTTAATGGAAGTTAAAAAGAAAAAAAAAAAAAAGAGAGAGAGAGAATAACTTAGGACACAATTCTTGCAAGGATTTCCTGCTCATTGAACGTAGCTCTTCAGACAACGTAAGGGAGAAATCTTTGCAAATTTGTGGCCTTAGGGAGGTCTTGTCAAGCACTAAGAGACAGGCAACTGATCACTAAATTTTGCACAGCTGATGGCCACATAGATGACAGATGAAGATTTCAAAAGCAAGATACAGGCTGGAACTCAGCTTTCAATGTGGTACGAACATACCAATTGATGTATTGTCAGAAAATGGCAGGATTTCATTCAGTTATGGCAAGTACAAATGGTATAGAATCACTTCATATTTGAAATATCCTCAGTTAGCATTAACACCTGTTGCTTTTAATACTAGTAACTGTAACTAGCAACACTAACTAGTAACTGTAAAGAATACAAATTTACTACAACCCGAAATCCTGGCTATTTTATAACCTATAACACTGTTGCTGATCTACTTACATTCTTAGTTTGTTAGAAAAGCACCGGCGCTTAGTTATGTGGTCTTTGCTCTAACTGGAAAAAAATCACACACAATATATGCATTTAAAAGAAAAAAATGCAGTAATACAACATGATTTTTATACGTACTTTAATGCTGTCAGGCATAAATGCTTGAATAACACAAACTTGGGCAAGGAAGAAGTTGCTATAGGTCATAAAGGATAGGTTTCAACCAGGCTAGTCATATGCCCTCTAAACAGGGCCAGTAATATAAGCCACTCTCAACATAAATTCCAGCATTTCTGTATTCTAAACTCCTCAGTGGATTTTAAATTTCATAATGATGGCTAGACTTACCTGGTAGACCAGGTGGGGTTTTCAGATATTTGCCATTAAAATGCTGAATTACTACTTCACATTTTTCTGTAGACTCCATTCTGGAAAAGAGAATGGGACAGGGGCAGAGGCAATACACGTTACTAGACTGTTATGAAAGTGCTCAGTCAGCAGAAACAAAAAGCAAAAGGAGAAAAAAAGGACAAGCACAGATGCTGAGAGAAATCTTCAAAGCTGTTCTTGCTGATTTCTGCAGAGAAACTGGTTGAGCTCATTACGGTACGGTGTGGCTTGCAAGTAGGACCTGCCACCCTCAAAGCCTGCAGCTGCGCTCCCGGCTGTGTGCGAGCCGCAGCAGTGTCAATGAACAGTCCCCTTTTGGCTCCAGGGGATCACCCTGAACAAGGACATTCTTTATGCTCTCACGTGCTGCTTGGAAAGGCAAAGGACAGGACATGTTTCCAGATTCCTTGTGCACCCAAAATAACTTCAAATGGTATGAAAAAAAAAAGATACAGGATTTGGAGAAAAACCCAGAGGATTAAGCAATAATTATAAAGGATTAGAATGTTAAAAAAATAACCTGCAAAGACAGACTGTATAGCAAAACCAAAGACAATGTATATATGCGTATTACAACATAAAGCCAAATTTTGAGTGAAGACAGTAATTTACATGTAATACTGGTAGGTGAAATGCCTTACTGTTCATCTCATATGACCTCAAGATAACTTTCAGCATTGAGACATTTAAGCATTACCAGTGAACTAGTACATATATTATTGAAGAAACTGTAAAGAATACAATGCTACTAGTCAAATCCAAATTCCACATCAGGGAATTCACCATTCTTTCAGGTCTTGTAAACCACAGCGAACAGTTGACTTTGCTACAGAGTGGGTATAGCAACATGTGAAAAGAGGAAAGAGAGAAATGGAAAGCTAATAACCGAGAAAAAAAATCAAGGTACTTTTGTTTTTCTTAGAAAAATTGTGTTTAAAAAACAAATCCAATGCTCCTTCAATACACTAGTGCTTACCTCCAGGTATTCTCTGTAAAATAACTCCACCGACATAAATATTGCTTAATTCTCATCAGGCTAGATCTTTTTTAAATGAATTTAACCACCCCCCTTCCTGTCACATGGTTTTGGGGAAGAGTAACATGCATTCCATGTGGCTCACATAGAGTCTAGAGCAGCAGTTTGTCTCCCAGGGTGCAAGTTTGCCAGGGCTCAAAGGACCACCTCATTGCCACAAAAAAAAACAAACCAAACCAAACCAAAACAAAACAAAAAAACCCACCAACAACAAAAAAAATCCTGTTTGCCTGATTAATTATCTGAGCAAATTATCTGAGCAAGAGCAAGTCAAAGTCTTTTGTCAGTCTGTTTCAGGTGGAATCATTAAAAATTGTGCCGTCCAGGTTGTATCAATGCATATCATGTGGGCTGGGCCATTTCTACAAGCACAAAGACAGCAACTTAGATTGTTCACTTTGGCTTCATTCAGATTTAACTAAGCGAATGTCTGCACTGAGCCTTTAGAGACTCTTGTCTCTGAAAGAATAAATGCAATAAAAGTCTGTTTTGTGTAGCTGCAGGCGCTTAGTGTCAAACCATGTTATGTTGCACCACACAGCAGTGACAATTTCATTTTAATACATGGGGCACATTTTAACAAGCCAAAGCAGTCCCTGCAAAGAATGCAATATATAAGCTGCCAAGTGAAAGAGACTCAGTGCACTTCATGCATTTTATGTGGGAAGAGAATAAAAGTGAAACCCACAGTGTTCCTGGGATAAAAAGGCCATCATTCGAATAGCGCTCTGAAAAAGAATGTGCACATTTTCTTCTCAAGTTTCACAATTAACGGCTCTCAAATGCCATTGCTAGCTATCTGTAATCTGGCACACGCTTCGCTTGAAACAGACACTGGCATTATCGACGTGGTTTGAAAAGGCAGCGCAACAGACAAAGCCGTCTATACACGTTCCCTTCAGATGCGTTGCTGAGTAACAACTGCATCCATCCCTCACCTCCCCTACCTGAGTCCCCGTGTGCTTTCCGCACCGTGTGCCTGTGGGGCAGATCTTCCTCCCAGCTGCGCCGAGGCCGGTCCAGCAGTCGCTCACTAATCAGGCCTGCATCTATCCCAGGGCCAGCTAAGTATGAATTATAATTTCCACTTGTCCACAATACCTGTGTTTTTTTAGAAATAACCCTTTCAAATTGTGTTCTTCAGGATGATTAACTCACTAGCCGACTGGGAAGAATGAGGGGTATAGAGCAACCAGACATATTACTAAAATTGTCTGATACTCGCCATCACAAGACCCCAGTTTTGGTCTGTTAATGGTTAAAACTCTGATCAACATCAACCACTTAGGTGGCAATGTCTCTGGCAGGCGCCTACCTAGAAGCTGAAGCTATCTGCACACAACAATTCAGACATTCCTCTTTTCTTACTTGTTTTTGCCATAAAGACTAACCATACCTGGGAAGAGGCCCACTAAAAATATCCTTTTCTTAGGTCCACACTAATAAATTCTACCTATTTTTTCTTTAAAAATCTGTGGCACACCTCTATTGTAGAATGTGTTTGGAAACTTGGGGAGAGGGACAAAATATGCTTTTTGTCATTAATTTATTCTTATCTGAGATAGAAATGTTTCAAAATGTTGGTTGAGACTGGTATTTAATATGAATATTATTAACAGGAACATTTCATGTTAAAAGTTAGCCTGCAAGGGACAGGTTTTCCACAAAAGAATGTCATTGGAGCATAGGTAAACTTGGGGGAAGAATAGTTTTAAATACTTTTTTTTTTTTTAGTGCTGGGGTTTTATTTCATAATTGATTGAACAAAAAAAAGTGGCAAATGATAATATTCTGGAGAAAAGATAAAGATCTTAGATGCTTCAAAACCTTCTATTGAAAGACACAGATATTCAACTCTCCTGCTGGAAAGGGGAGAACATCAGCTTCACGTGGTAATAGAAATTTGCTTCTGATCAGATCATTCATAAAGTAGCATTTTCAAATTCATACAGAACTCCCTTCAACAGTATGTTTTTGGTAGTGATCCTAAAAGGATTTAGATAATAATTCATGTTTAAATGCAATTTGGAGATAACTATAATGCATCTGAGCATTATTTTGAATCAGGAAATGCACTGCAGAAAAAAACTTATCAAAGGCACAGGCCAGATTATGATGATATTTTTAAAGGTTATGATCTAAAACAAAGAAACTAACAAAACTATGAGAATTTATTTTCACGTGTGTCTATGTATCTCCAGGTTCTGGAAACTAGATTGTAAAGTTCCCAAATACAATGCGAGTAACTAGTCTGTCTATATTCTATTCAATTGGAAAGAATTTAAAAAATCAGAAAAGGAAGACTTTTTATTATTTTTTTTTCTGGCCATAGTTTGCAAATATAAGATATTTCAATCTGGTTAGTTAAAGAACAAAAAACTTGGGGGTGCTTAAGCAAGTATCACAACCAAATAATTTGATGTTCAAGTCTTGCTATTAAATATTTATTTTAGATCATTTAAAAAATATAGATTACTCTCTCTACAGACCATAGTGGCTTCAAAGTAGTCATTATATGTTGTTATAAGCAATAGGGAATGTTTACCATGGAAAAAAAAAAGGAAAAGTTTTTTTTAAAAAAAAAACACTAAAGCTTTTACACATGCTTATTATAAAGATTGATGCAGTGTCAAGAAAGAACTAAATAAAATTCATATACAAGGAATAACATGATGATTACATAATTAGTACATGAGAAATATTCAGTACCATGTAATTACCAGTTAGTGGTAAAATGTGGGTTTGGTTTACATATACCCTATAGTCACTTTGCTTAATAACGTAAATGAGAATCAGGACTATATTTTTTTATATCCAGAGTAAATATTTAAAGATTAAATTGTTACTACCACATTTATGTTATGATCAGGATACAAATATTGTTGTTTTCTTACACTTATAAGAGCAGGAATAATAAATCTTGAGGGGCAATGTTTCTTTACTATTTAAGGCATTTTGCAAAGATGGAAGTAGGTAGGTAGTAGTAATATTATACAGCAGAGGAGTTCAAAGAACTGAGGCCATAGTTAGAATATACACTGGAGTAGTGACAAGAACCACATAAATTTGAAAGAGGAATTAGGCAGGAACATTTAACTGCAAGGAAGATGATCCACTGGCGCACGTCAGATAGAAAAGAGGTGGCTTTCTTTTTCTGGTTGATCACTTCTGAAAGCTGTAGTTTAGTAAAAGACAAGTATTATCTCAATATTAGGTAACTGGGAGTACTTCAACTGCCTGTGATATAAAAGAGGTCAGGTAAAATGATCTTCAGGTCTTAAATAATCTAAAGCTACAAGATAGGTTTGATTAGTATGAGGTTTCTTAGCACCTCCTTATGTTCTACTCTTCATCCTTCTATGGCAACATGTTCACTAATTTCTATAATTTATCTTGCTAATTTAATTCCAGGCATTCTAAGTCCCTGATATGGCTGCAACCTGTGGTTTTCTTCTCTGCTGTAACTGACTTAGGTATCTTATGTCCCCAATTTTTCAGCTGGTAAAAAATTGCTTCAAGATGTTTGTGCTTTTTGGTTTGAATCCATTTTATGCTGGAAAAACTGTTCCCTTTGTCATTTGCAGCCTAGGAAGAGAGATTAACTTTGACAAGTTCTCCTCATCCCTCATAAAATATACCTTTTCCTAACATGTCTCGCCTGTATATTCTCCATGTTCAGTCCTATTTGCACGAACAACAGGAGGTTGTTTACTATCTCAGATGAATATACAAAATCTGCAGAAACCACCCCAGTGCGGACAGGATAGGGTCCCCTTCTCTGGGGATATGGTCCATACTATACCTTCCAGCATGACCCATTATGCCAAGGTGACCCTTTTGAGCTGCCTGAGTAAGTATGTCCGCAAAGAGCTAGAGTGCTCTCCATAGAGAAACCTCTCTGTTTCAGAAGAAATCCAAGATAACTAAATGACACCTACGTGATCCTGGAAACCCCTGAAAGATGCACAGCTTCCTTTGAGGAAAAGAACATACATATTAAAGGCTTGGCGCTCTCATTTTGCTTCAGTGGAAAATGGAGCACATCCATATATACTGAAATCCATGCAAAACTTCTATAAATAGAATAATGATCCTGTGGGGGCTCAAAATCTTGTTTCCCATTTTCTGTTGCTCTCTTTCAGTTGCTGAGTCGAACACTATTTCCAAAGACTAAATTTAAGACATATAAAACACAGACAAGCAGGAGATAAGTTTAACAGAAAACATATGCAGGCAGAGAAAAGCATCCCATTGAAAGCTCTTCCAGAAGAACAAAGTAGGGAAAAGACAAGGATGAGGCCCAAACGCCCAACAACAAAATGGGTAAATGCTCCACTACAGACCCCCCAGTTCTGTCACAAAGGGCTGGAAGTATCTCCTTGCTATACCCTTTTGTTCTGAGATGATAGAGACAGCTAATTGAGAATCTTTTGACTTTGGTCGTTTGCTGGGAACAGCATCATAACATTCTTTCATGACAGTTTGTGTTGGACAAATTTTCTCATGTTACTGGAAAAGAATAGTATGAACACACAGTCATTTCCACCTAGACCCAGGCTGATTTATGCTGCTGTCTTCACAGTCTCAGGTTAAGTATTATACTGGTGCCCGCCAGCAGTGCAATACTTGACTGTCTGACTGTCAGCATTTCCATCATAAATTTCTGTTTTCAGAGGCTTATGACTTCGTTGTAAAATGTCGCTCGGGGGGTGAATCTTGCAAGGTCGTTTTAAGTTACAAGACAACAAACAAAATAAAAAAAGTTAGTGGTTTCTAACTCTTTCTTTGCACTTTACCATTTAAAAGGATCTATAAAACGCTTGCTCTGCTGTTTAGCTGAGTGTGGTACACGTATGTACGGTATTATTAATGTTACTATCTCTATAGGGAGAATACTTAAATAATACTTGAATGGTATTTTACTGTGGGGTTATAAAATGCAATTTTTATTTCATAGATTCAGTGGTATCAGTAAGTCCCTCCCCAAGGTATATCCCAACACCTCCTTCCCCCTTTTCCCATGTCTCGAGGAGTTCTTCAATTAAACTCACAGTACCTCAGGCTTGGATTACCAAAATTGCTCAGCAAAATTACCTGATAGCTCCTAATTTTCCTTGTTCCTCCCTCTTTACCTTTAAGGGTTTCATATCCATTTTCATGGAGTCCCACTGATACTTGTCCCAGGATCCTGCCTCACCTGTCCCTCTCTGGAGTTTGCTTCTCGCTGAAAGTGCAGCTCTATGCCTGGCAATTTCCTTAGAGATGTACTGAGTCTACCAAAATTTGGCCCAGGTTGCAACGCCAGATGGAAATGTGAGGGTGTTGGAGATACGTTCTCCCACAGACCTCCCAGCACCCTGCAGTGATGCTGTGAGCCCCTTTCAGGGAGGCCTTTTAATGGAAATTTATCACCACAGGCATTGGAATATTTTACAGATATCACACAAAGTCTTTGGGGCATGTTTGGGATTTCCAGTTTCATCTGAGATATCCAATTATAAAGCGATTTCCTGTGTAAGATGTAGGATGTGACAGATCATCCTTCCAATTGAAAGTAGGAATGATCCTCATAATATCTAAGCCTGCGCTACTGTCCCAGATGATGGATTTGTTCAAGCTAAATTTATAGCACCTTTACAACTGTCTTCAATTAAACCCTTGAATAGGGAAGAACAAAGCATCTTCCCTCTTCACAAATGCATCCTTAAACTGCCTGGATCTTCTCTATTCCCTGGTGCTGCTGACACTTCTCTGCCTCCAAAGTAGCATCATCACTGATCCTCAGAAATCTCCCTCTAAATATTCCCCCTTTCATTTAGCAAACAGCACTGCTGCTTTGGTTTCACTTTGACTGCATTACTACTTTATCTTCTCCCGCCTTAACATCTGGAACTCACCCTTTATGGGTCTGTAAAAAGCCAGGTCTTCCAGCACATACAGTTACCTCTCTCTAAGTGACAACAAATGCAAAGTTAAATATTTCCCTCCATGCTCTCAGTACCTTCTCCTATCCACTAATTCCAGCCTCCCTCAAAGACCTTCTCGCTTACTCACTACCTCTGATCTGCTTTTTATTCACACCCCCAACAACATTGCTAATGCCCTGTTTGCAAAACTCAAATCATAAAATATCAGCTTTAAAATTATATCTTGAAAAAAGTCTTCAAATCCACTTTCTGTGGCTTTTCTTCCTTTGGTTTTGTTGGGTTGTTTTTTTTTTTTTTGAGGATTAAGGATTATGCTTTTGTTCTAAACTCTGAGGAATCCACTTACACTTTTTAAACGAAAGATCAGATGCTGAAGTCATTAGATCACTCCCAGCAACAGGGATTTAAGAGAAACGCCTACAATTTTAAGTCTTGTGATGCAATCCTATGTGAGGGCAACCCTGCGTCATTCCCTCTTTTGACATGCAATCTTAAAACAAACTGAAAACAAAGCTTCTCATCCGTGCCACCTCCTTTTTCCAATTCCCTGCTTCTAGTATTTCTTCCCTCTCCTTCTCCTCCTAATTTCTCTCTCTGCTACACAACATGCTGTTCTAGTCCCAGCTTCTGCTTGCTGGTGTCAGCAGAAACCCACGCTGCCAAATGACAACAGCAACACTAGCCCCGCAGAATGCCAGCTACCACGGAGAGCCTGGAGCCAGGTAGCACGGCTTTGAAGTACAAAGCATGGGCAAGTGGTGAGGCAGAGGCGGGTGTCTGGAGGTTACAAAAACTCCCTTTTAACTGGATGGACTTCTGTGGAGCCACAGTTGGAGTCTAAACCTTCCCTTCTCTGGCCCCTTGCTCATAACTCTCCTCCTCAAAACCTCCCCTGGGGCGTACCTAGGCACAGTTGGTTTCAAGCCACAGTGAAATGCTCTGGAAAGTTTTGTGAAAATCTGTTCTGTTGCTTTTGAGGGATGCAAGAGAGAGGAAATACTTTCACAGCTTAAAAAAGAGAGCTAGCTTTGTACGTGCATACTGAACTCTGTTGTGGCCAGACATTACTCAGGTAATTTTGATCCAAGAACATTTGAAGTTACCTGGGTTATAAATTATTAAGTAGCCACCTGCAGTACTATGAAACTGCTTATCATACCCATTTAGGAGAAAAACCTGACAATAGCTGTCTACCATAAGTCTTTACTTCCGATTGCTTTTTGAATATACTTATTTTGAGATTGACTATTCACATAATTTAGCAGAATCAAAAAGTGATTTTTAATCATCATAGAGCTTAATTAATAACTTTGAAACACCAAATTTCAAAATTGCTGGATCCTGCATCATCTTAGTGTATGCAAAGTTAACTTTTTCTCCTGTGCTTCTGTGGCTCGGTTAAGACCTATGCTAAACAGCATGGGGCATTTCCACAAGCAGGCAAGAAATACTGTGATAAAAGGCCTCAGGTCAGAAGGTATAATAGCCAGGATCACCACACGGGTTGCTGATGTCAACTTCTGAAATTTTATCTGGACTGAAATACAGCTGCGATCCCCTAGCTCTACCGTATTTATACCCACTCAGCGTGTGCTCACACTGTAGGTACTCCAGAACGAAACCTTCATGACTACCAGCAAAGCTAAACAAATTCATCTATTTGGACTGACATGCAGGAAAAAGACACCAAATAGCACTTTATTACAAAAAGAAGGTCAGGTGGTCATGTAATTAAAGCTTGTGTTGATGATTCTGCAAAGACAAGAGTCAGCATTCAACTACGGTTCTAAATCTCGGGTTTAACTCTGGCCTCATTCAAGTCAATGGGAGATGTGCTCCACTTTGGTGGAGCAAAGGTTTTACCCCTCTGGTGTTTGCATGGTGAATTACACAACCTTCATGTTAGATCACTAAAGGTTTCTTGAAATATGTTACATAATTAAATACATTTCCACAAACAAAGACTTTTTTTTAAATGTAAGTTTATCCGTGAGTTACACTGATCTGTATTTAGTGAGCTAGAAAAATTTACGTTATTATGTGCAAGAACGTGTAAGGAAGTGTGTCGTCTTTCAGCATAAATGTTTTGCCTTTTTCCATTTGAATTCAGACATTATTACTGTAACATTCTTCGCGCATGATGATCTTTCACATCAAGGACAAAGGTAACACCACAATGTCACTTATCTTGCAAGCTACCGTTTTATCATACAGTACCCCATTTCACTCAGTGGTGTTATGACACTAAGAGAAGTGCCTTGATATACCAAGACATGGTGTATTTCAAAGAAATTTGCAAGATGACTAAGTCATTTTGCCTCCTCTACAAAGCACAATGTTATGAATATTCTGTAGAAACAATGATTTGAGATTTTTTTCCCTTTCTTTTGAAGCAGAAGACTGATATATGGCACAATTGCAAATTTCTCTTATTTGCTTTTTCAATACCTTTCTATATATAGCTCTCTATTCCTTGGCTTTTCAAAAGAAAACTATTTGATTTAAGAATGTTTCAAGCTGAAGAGAACCTATGTAAATATTCCCTAAGAGTAAACATAGAAACTTGTCTATCTGTACTGACAATGAACTACATGGTAATAATATGTTGCCCATTCTGTCTAAAATATCTGACTGCTCCGACAGGGCTTGTTATATGCAAATCTTTCTTCTTAAGCTCTTCTCACAGGCTTGAGTTCCCTGCAGCTTTCAAGGAAGCCACGTTTCCATACTTATAGTTCCTCCCTTTGCTCTTCCAACTGCTAAATTTACTTTTTCCTGTTGCAAAATCTTTGCTAAGCATTTAAACAGGTTTTTTTTTTCACTAGGTGTGTGCTTTTGGCTGTAGGACATTTATTATTATCCCAGCTTTATACTGCATGGATAGCTCACTATTCCGAGTGATTTTTGTTTACATATACATACATACAATGAACTATTTTTTAGAGCAATGAAATGAACATCCTTCTGCATTGGTATTCTTCAGCTCAGTGGAAAGAACAGACACACAATCTGATAAAGGTGCTGTTCTGCATTTTCCATAGCTATGAGGCTTCAGAGTTACGGAATAGACAGCATTTGCAAAGGACCAAAGACAAAAAAATGTGCATTAATCAAAAAAGAGTAAAGGTTTCACCTGGCAAAGCCGACTCCTCTGCTGACTCCATTAGCATCTCTTAATATTCTGGTGGAAATGACATGTCCAAAGGGTTTCAGCATATTCTCCAGTTCCTGCTCGTCCATGGAAACGGGTAAATTTGAGATGTATAGATTTGTGGGATCTTGTTCTTGTTGCTATGACAAAATAAGAGAAATATCCTCAGTTAAGCTTAGCACAATAGAATAGCTTATAGCTCACACAACGAGGGCTACTCAAAATAGGACCAAGCCAAGAATTTATAGCTCCGCTAGAAGCAAAGCTGGGCAATCTGTTCACGACGACAACATAGTTGCCAGATTTCTGCAAACTCTCATGCATGTGCTTAATTCTGTGCGTGACTGCTCTTACTGAACTCAGTGACACTACTCATTTATAGAAAATTACTCTCATGCACAAGCGTTCTCGGGTTTGTGTCCTAATTTAGCAAACAGATTGTGAAGAAAACACGATTTCCACAAATGTGCTCACTGTTAACATAAATAAATAAAGAAAACTCAACACATGTTTTAAGCAGATGTGCTTTCCAGTCTGCAGACTTCCCATTCAACCTGTTCATCATGAGCAAGGTTGGTTGAAAAGACAGAACACTTTCCATGGTATCTGTTCATTTCCCCCCCGTCTCAGAAATGTCTTGGTTGATAATATGCAGTAAGAGCTAACTGGGCAGGAGGGAGTTCTGCAGTTCAATCTAAGGTCCTGGTGAGATAAGTCACATGTTTATTCTCAGACTGAATAAAAATATCTTATAAAATAAAGTCTGTAGTATGAATAATTGAAAAAAAACAAATTTGAAGACAGCTTTCTTGTTCTATTTTGGATTTTTAGGCTAAACTTTCAATTTTGGCAACCATTCCGATTTATATTCTTGCTTGTCGAACTACTGTAAAGAAACATGAAAGAGGCATAGATGCCAAATGTAAAATAAGTGTATTAAAGCAGTAAATAAAAACCCTGTCTACAGACAATCAGGTTTTGATTACATTACATCAATTTACTTAAGCCCTTGCAAATTTTCATGGCTCTAGTTCCATTTTCATTGATACAAGCTTCACCTAATACCCAATCACCTGTCAGTAGAAGCCTGATCGGGACCTGGCATGATTACAGAATTTTAGCTAATGATTAATAACCAAAAATATAAGATACAATTTTTATGCTCTGCAGTAAGCCAGACAATACCTTACCTGACAAAGTCTTCTGAGACAGATTTTTGTATTCTATTTCATTACACATTTTAATAGGCAGAATTAATTTGTACTCATTCAACACTGAGATTTATATGACAAGAGTATTATCTTTTTTTGCTATGAGGTATCCTAAAACCAGATTAATAATTTTGCAGCAGCACCACAACCTTACACTGAAGAAATTACACAGTCCTGCAGCCATCTGCCCGGGTTTAACTAAACTAGTTTCAAATTACACTCCATTAAAATCAGTGCAGATGTGTCTTGTTAAACACAAAGAATCACACGTCCTATTTCTAGAAGATGTATGAAGACGGGACAGAACCAAGATAACTGCTCCATCACTGCCTCACACATTCAAGTCCTTGAAAATGGAAGCAGAAATCGTTTCAAGCTGTGATTCACACACGCCATCTTTGCAGGGACAAGAATGACTAAACAAAGTCTAGCTTAGCTAAATACCAGAATCAGAAGTCAAGGAAAGTTTTCAGCTTTCCTTACCCCAGGCTGAAGGGAAATTTTAGCCCTTTTGGATGTGAAGAAAAGCTTCAAATGGATACCCCAAAGGGTCCAAAAAATCAGGAGGTGTGTAATACTGTTTTACTGCATCATTTGGATTCTGACCTAAGAGCTGTGAAGACTTGCCTTTGGACATACTGCTTAATGCCCATTACATTCTAGCTTTGCATCTCCAGACCCATTACCCCACGAAACAGCACATTACCATGCAGGTTGAATCCCCCACTATTTTACAAAACAGAAATAAAAGAACAAAGTAGGCACATTTTCAAGCTACTGTCCATAAAAATATACCCAGTTATTACCATGCCTTATAGTAAGGGGCAGACGAGAGGAAAACCACACACACGAACAGTGAACTTATTGCAAATAGAACTGAAGGTACAAACTCCAAATCTAGAAAAACATTCTTTCTCTTTCCAGTCGTCTTTCCCTGCATTCATCTTCCTTTCTCTCACTTCAATTTACATTCATACAGATCCGAAAGCTAGTTCCTCACCAATAACCAAAAAGGGGTCAGAACTGGTATAGTATCGACAATGCAAGGAAAATCATGCAAACAGTCCTGGAGGGAAGGTAGGCAAGAAAAGAGAGGAATATGAGCTTCAGATCACACTTTTAGCTTTGGGAAAAACAAACAAACAAAAACCCTGTAACATTTTATTTCTCCTTTATTCTTCCCCACAGTTTTTCCCTTTTCTGTGTGCAAACTACTTAAGTTTTATTCCTTGTTACTTTTTTTTTCCCCACACACAGGCCACAGAAAAAAAGGAAAGATAGAGGGGATTAGGAAGCATCATCATTGTTACTAAGTACTTTGAAAATGTGAGCAATGGAGGCAGTTAAAGCAGAGGCATTATAGAAGCAAATCAAAGCAGAAAGGTTTGCAATTCCAATAGGCACAGTTTTTCAGAAATAATCACATCATTATGCAAACCTCTACCCATTGATTGGTTAAGGACTTTGATTAATCAACCAATTGATGCTCAGGGACTGACATCTCTTGTCAATATTTAGAAAAAAACATACCAGTCTCATGCAGATGAGATCCCCGTAGCCAAAGGACAGACTAATATGAAAAAAGCAGAGTTATGCATCAGTAACTGCACAACAGCCTTTGCTTTCACTGAAGCAGAATATTAAAATGAAAACTTTTCTTTTGACTACACAGTTTTCAAGCTGGGGCAAACAAATAAAATAAGCAAGAAGCACCGCGAATGTGTCTCACTTCTGGAGTAGGAACACATAAGCCGTTTAACTGTGCTAGAGATGAAATGCCGTTCTTTTAAATATCCGTGGAAAGTTTAGCTCACTCTGAGGATGAATGAAAGACTAGGAGGCCATAGTCACTCTCTCACACGGATTTACCAAGCCTATCTTTTATCAACAAGATAAACAAGAGCTGCAAGCAGAGAGAGACGGATGAGGCCACTCATGCCACCTCCACAACGCAACAGTGTTTTCTAAGAAAGGAAAAAAGATTCCACGTTATTTTCCCTTACTATACAAATATAACATTTAGAGAAATACCCCTTTCCTTTACAGAGAAATATCACCCCACAGAAGCCATATCTCACACCACAAACTGAAACAAGAGGAAGTGCCTTCCCAGTGACAAAGCCTGGAGCCGAGCAGGCTTTACAGGAGCGGTGCGGAGCCCGGCTGCCCTGCCACCATGCAGCCGGACCCCACGGCCACCTACCCTCACAAGCCCCTGCTTCCCAGGCTCCGTTCCCACTCCCAGCCTCTGGCACGGGGGCTCCTTGTGATCTTTTTGAGCTGTGCAGAGATGCCCCTCTACAGCATGGAGGTGCTGACACATGCTGCTCATTTTGCCTGAGCTTTTTCATCCCAGATTCCCCAAGCTCCTGTGTTATACACTCGCTTGCCCGGCCCAGTGTAACTGCTGAGCTTTTCAGCATGAAAGGCAGGCTGCCTACTGTTCAAAATGTGCCTATTTGTTGACAAGATGAACCTAACCAGGACCATAAGTCCAAGCACCCTGCAAACTACTAGTCTTTCATAATCCTAACTAGTTAACCATCAGATTTCCACCTTCAGTGAAGGATCATGTCCCAGGGTTGCAGGACTGGTGGCGACGGTGGAACCTGGATCCACACAGCAAGGCCCAGGCTCCCAGGTTCATTTAATTCCTTCTACGCTTTTTCACTAGGTGTTAAAAAATGCTACTTCCCACCTTAGGATAAAATCTGATTTATTATTGTGTCCCGTCCCAAACTGGACCAGCTGACCAGTCATCAGTGAGAGAGCTGAAAGTCATTCGTGTGATACTCATGGTAGCTTCAGAACTGCATTTTCCTCTAACGTCCCCAATATTTTGGACAGGAACAGAAGGGGTGGGGTGGCAGAAAGCCACATACTCCCCACAAACACATCCAACAGCACCGTGCCTCGGACACCCCTCAGCTGCTGACTTAGAGCCGTCGCCGTGGGGCCACCAGCCAAGCAGAGCCCCCACTGCTGCCTGGCCTTTGTGGTCCCTGTCCCGCTTTCCACCCCTCCAGACCACACCAGAGGCAACAGGCTCATCCCACACTGCACCCACACCTGACTTGACACAGTCTTCCCAAAGCACAGAGATTCCCCCAGAGGAACCAGCGCCCGGGGCTTGGAGGAGGAGGGGGCTGCCGGGAGCGGCGGAGGCCTAGCTGCAGTGTGGCGGCACGGCTCCTCTGCCTTTCCCAGACCCCGTGTGCCAAATGCGGCTAATTAATGGGTACAAGACCAGGCCAAGCTGCTGCTTCTCGAAGGGAAGGCAGCTGCGGAGCCTGCTGTGTGTGCCAGCTGCAAAAGCATCATGCTCAAGGCATGCAAACTTGCAAGCGCAGTCTCGAGGCACCATCAAAAGCCTGCTCCTGGCCGTCCTCGCTGAAGTTCATTTTACCCAAGGCCTCCCACCTGACAGCCCAAGGAGGGTCATGTTTCCCACGTACAGCTTGCACTTGCACCGCAGCCCCAGAGAAACAGGGGTGAACTCATTCAGTCAGCCCCAACCCTCTGAAATCCTGACACAGCCTCGCACCCTAGAGCTCACTCTGGGGTCCTGCTGTGTGCCAGCCTGCGTGGGTGCACCGAGTGCCACAGAATGCGCCAACAACAGAAAAAAAAAGAAATTAAGCCAATAGAAGCTCCTCTCCAGATAAGTGCAGGGCTTTCTGCAACTTGCTTTGCTCCCACCCCAGCCTGCTTCACCATTATTGGAGCCCAAAATACCTCAGCTGCTCTGGTCTGTGGGCTCCAGGGGCAATAGCTGCGGGTAAATGTTGTAGTCAGGCCATTCTGGCTAGGGGGTGTACATGGTAGGAACTCCCAAACTGGCCAAAACCACAGCTAGGAAGGTTTAAAATTGTGAATACTGCAAATTAACAGTAGGTCAAACCCAAGTTTTCGATTAGCTGAGAGCTTTTCCAGCATTCAGCAGCAGGCGTCCTGCTGCAAGGCTCCGGAGTTCAACAGTCAGGAGCAGCTGTACTGGGGAAACAGCCAGAAATTCTGTCACTGCCTTTTAGCAAGAACTGGGCCAGTCACTCAGCTCCCAAGGCCTGTGCCAGGGAGGCAGAAGTAGTTTATAATGCAGAGGATTTGAAACACACTACTCCAACAGCATTTGAAATGGATAAAACCCAGCGGAGGGCGTGCTGCAAATCAAAGTTTGCTGTTTGCTTTGCTGGACCCTCCCAGCCGCTCTTGAAAGAAAGGACAATGCTCAGATGGGATTTTCCCTCCCATCTTGAGATAATCTTTGGAAGCAACGCATGAAAAGCTGAAAGAAAAAATTCCTGCTGGTGTGAGGAGAAGAGGCTGAGCCTCTTTACGTAGTACATTTAGTAATGCATTCTTTAAAGACACATGTGCAGGGAGGGGCAGGCAGTTTTTGGCTATGTTAATTTTTCCCAGAAGGAACTCAAACCTCCTGTAATCTCAGTAGGGTTGGAATCCAAGTGTGTTTGGTTTATCTGGGAACCCTATGTACAGATTCTTTTTATTCAACCAAAATTATTTCTCCTTGGAGCAGCTTGCTTTAGGAAGTTAAGTGCTGATTATTACCTCAAACAATTCCTTTTTCCATCTTTCAAACTTACCCTGGGAATATAACTTTGTATGCGGATCGATGTAAGATTCTGAACTCCTCTTTTTAAAGAGATAATCAATATTTATATTAATAGATCATATGCTTTTTTTGTCTTCAATAAATTGAGACTTCATCATATTAACATTGACACAGGTCAATATTACGGCTCACCTTTAGAAGCACGGTCCTGTCTTTCTCAACATTTTAGACTCAGGTTCAAATCACCCTCAATTCATATTTTCTCCAAACTGATTTGTCTCTGCCTAATGGCCACTGCCCAGATCTTCAGGCTATGTATGTAACAACTATTCTCCTTTAAAGATCCAGGTTGAACTTCTGTCTCCCCTCAACATAAAAATAGTAATACTTTTTATGGAAAAAGTCATTTATGTGGAACCATTTATATGAAACCAAATCATTTATATGGAAACATTTATACACCATTTCATAAATATTCCAGTGTGTGTTCAGTATTTTGAAAACTGTAACTGTATGGTAGCATTGGTCTCATCTTCAGTTTATTAGATTATTTCTAAACTGGATTCTATACAAGCCACAGTGCTTAAATGAAATTTAGAGGAAGCATGTAATACTTTCCCTCAGTAGATTCACATTCAATAACTCTTCTTGTTGTTATATTATTTAATATTTACTTTTTTAGTACTGCAGATCATGAGAACTTTCCAGGACATCTGAGACATGCATTTGAAAGCTGATTTGATATGCATTTGATTGGATTCACACACCAAAAATCTGAATTAAAAGGGTTTTTTTTCCCTCAGTTTTCAATTGTTTCTCCATTTATTTCTGCTGCTATTTCACAGTAATGTGGAATATTTTTCCACATATGTAAAAGATGCCTAGTTTTCAGACAGAGTAAGCTACTGAATTTATAATTCAGGTGTTTAACTTCAGGTCTGATACCTAATGTCTGCAAGTAACATTTGGAGAGGTTCTCTCTTCCCTGACCTATCCCAGCATGGCAGGATGCTCCTAACTTAGTTAGCACAGTTAGATAGGATGAATATGGGCTGGTGGTGTGAAAGTTAATAGAAAGTCACCCCAAACTCCACTGCCTCCTGGTATCAGAGAAGCAGTGGCAGGCAACTCTTTTGCTCCTTCTCAGCAGGGGAGGGAGGGAGGGGTTCTGTGCAGCGGTTGAGGACTGGGATCTTGCCCACATACATCCGCATGGCACCTGCAAATCAATGAAGATACACTGATTTGAATTAAGTGATAGTAGCCCTGTTTTCAAAGATTTGTCACACTGTGGTTTCTTCCATAAAAAGAAGGAAGAAATGAACTAACAAACTCACATGAAACACTTACTATAGCAATGGCCTTTCAGAATTGCTAACGACATATTTTGAGCCATCATTACAGTAACACGAGGTGAGCAGAATGAATCAAGTGCAGCTGCCAGGGTTCCCTTTGACTTTTTACTGGCTTATTTGTTTCCCTTGGTGTGGGCACATTTTTAACAGCGTAGACAGCTAAATCAATGGCCGGTTAACTATTGATCCCTGGCTGGTTTCACTCTCTCATTGAGCAGCACACCAAAGGGCTTACAAGATCGTACAGAAAGCCTAAACTTTATATGGATTTTATTAGTGCACTAAGTACCAGTAACCCAACAGATACAATGGAAGGAAACTGGTAAAAGCGATGCCGCCGCCCTTGTCAAGAGTCCTTCCAAAGCTCTTGCAGCAGGCACTGCCAGAAACACTAGCTATCTCCTCACCAAGATTGTGACTAAACACTGAATATTTCACAGGGAAAGTACTGCAGAGAAGAGGACACTGAAGCATTCAAAGAAGTTTATTTTGTCATAGGTAGCTTCAAAACAATCTATGTGTTTCTCGATGGCTTTCCAAAGGCTCTAATAAGTCAAGATTTACCATCCTGAGATTTTAAATCTTTCTTCCACCCTGATACATCTACTTCATGGTAGTGAAGACTATGTTTTGTAAATTATCCTTCTTTCTTACCCAACCCTACCTGACTTTTACACTGCCACGGTTCAAAATTTATTATCAACATGGCTTTTCCACAGCACTGCAGGACATTCGGCCTCAGGAGGATTATGCAACTATCGTACAGCAATAATTAAGCTCAATCCATCAAATGTTATATCTAAAACTACAACTACAGCGTGCATTTTCCGTATAAGCTTGATTGTCAAGAAGTCATGTCAAAAGCCTGTTAACAATGACGAGGATGCTTTCTGAAAAGACACAATGGTTCTGCATGTGAACACAGAAAACACAAGTGCTATTTTGAAGAAAAGCATTGTCTCAATTATCTTCAAAAGCATTTTATTGTGATTTGCATAAATAAATTCAAGCACTCCTGAACTTTATAATGATGCAAGAAAATTACCTGGATGAAGGGATAGAGTGTTCCATCAGCAAGTTTGCTGATGACACAAAACTGGGAGGGGTGGCTGACACGCTGGAAGGCTGTGCTGCCATACAGCGTGACCTGGACAGGCTGGAGAGTTGGGCAGAAAAAAACGTGATGAAGTTCAACAAAGGCAAGTGTAGGGTACTGCATCTGGAGAGGAATAACCCCATGCATCAGTACAGGTTAGGGGTTGACCTCTTGGAGAGCAGCTGTGCGGAAAGGGACCCGAGAGTCCTGGTGGACAACAGGATGACCATGAGCCAGCAATGTGCCCTGGTGGCCAAGAAGGCCAATGGCATCCTGGGCTGCATCAAGAAGAGTGTGGCCAGCAGGTCGAGGGAGGTCATCCTCCCCCTCTGCTCTGCCCTGGTGAGGCCGCATCTGGAGTACTGTGTCCAGTTCTGGGCTCCCCGGTTCAAGAAGGACAGGGAACTGCTGGAGAGGGTCCAGCAAAGAGCTACAGAGATGATTAGGGGACTGGAGCATCTTTCTTATGAGGAAAGGCTCAGGGACTTGCGTCTTTTTAGTCTAGAAAAAAGAAGACTCAGGGGGGATCTTATCAATACTTATCAATACTTAAGGGGAGGGTGCCAGGTAGATGAGAAGAGCCTTTTTTCAGTTGTGCCCAGTGATAGGACTAGAGGTAACGGGCACAAACTGGAGCACAGGAAGTTCCATCTTAACATGAGGAGGAACTTCTTTACTCTGAGGGTGGCAGAGCACTGGCACAGGCTGCCCAGGGAGGTTGTGGAGTCTCCGACTCTGGGGACATTCAAAACCCGCCTGGACGCCATCCTGTGCAATGTGCTATAGGTGTCCCTGCTGTGGCAGGGGAGTTGGACTTAGATGATCTCCAGAGGTCCCTTCCAACCCTGACGATACTGTGATACTGTGAAAAGAACTCCTGCTGTTAGGAACCTTTTGCCTGGGATCATCTGATCAGAAAAGTGGGATGTGACTTGGGCAACCAAGTACTGTGCCATCACTGAAACACTCTTCACAGTTACTTCTTAAACAAGGCATAGGTTAAAAATTGTTCTACCAAATTTTGTCCAAAAAATGCAAACGAGCAAATTCCTAAAAACCATGACCTATGAAGAGGAAAAGAACAAGAGTATTGTAGGAAATTATTTGTCACAAATACCTGTATCAGCTCCACAGTGAAGTATTATTTATAAGTACTGTTTTAATTAAAACCATGAACTTTAAAAAGAGTTCACAGTTTATATATGCTCAGGATTTCTTCTCACTGTGCAAACTATCAGAGTGCTGTGCCGTGCTGTGTAAGCTGGACTCAGGTTTCTTTTAATTAAGTTTGTTCATGGACAGCACAGCATTTGCTAAAGCTAAATATTGTCGGAACCAAATTGTTATTGGTCTGTCCAGCACAGAGCTGCTGCAGAACCTTCCATCATGCATTTCATCTGCCAATGGTGATTTGATTTGCCCTTCATCTTGTGTGGTAAATATGGACTTGAGTCGCTACGGTCACTGCCTTTAGAGAATTGTATAAGATACATGGTACCTCCTTTTATTTCTACAAAATACAATCATAACCAGAACTATCACAGACTGATATAAAACCTTATTTTTCATATTTCTGTCGTTACGAGGTGAGATTTTTAAAACTCCTTACTTCTTAGTTCTACTAGAAACAAATTTCCACAGTTTCCAACTTGTACACTGCACTCTAGCCAAAAAGGCAGCTCAACCTCTGCAAAAATCATTGTCACTCCAGCTTTGAAGGTGTTCAGCTGCCTCCATATTCTCTTTTATACTCTTTTCATTACCACTTTGCTATTTATATTGCTGTTAAGTAAGAATCAATTAATCACCTCAGATTACCTGAAGCCTGTGTATAACAACTTCTGAAAATGCTACATAATCTCCTAGCCGTTAACCCTAGATTAGAAGCTCACTGATGACCTCTGGAAGCAAAAGGCTGATTTGCCAGATGAGTTGTAATCCAAGTTAAACACCTTACCTATTTGTTTTGATTTGCCACTGACTGTGTCTTAGTGAAGTTAAGACGCAGTGTCCTATTGCAGGTTAGACAATATTGCATCGAGTATGTTTATTTGCTTTATACTATACTGGGTTAATGACATGCTGACTGATATATATTTTCCAGGATTGCCTTACCGATATTTAGACAGGAGTCAAGTCCTTTGCCCCTGCACAAGGTCAACGAATCTTGCAATTTAACTTCTACTATTCGTATTCTCACTGAATTGTGTTTTACATAACACTATCCCACAGAAAGGGTGCATTTGTATGTGTGTATGTATATACTTACACAAACAGAGAAAGAAGAGGTCACAAAGGAGATTATTTGCTTTACAGAGGACATAGCATGAAATCAGGCCACAGTATAAACCTTCCATTATCAATAATGGAGGAAAGAAAACTAATTAGAGCTAAAATGCCGTATGCACTAAATCAATAAAACTAAATTAACAGCTTAACTTAAAGTGCTCTTAAAAAACGATCTTAGAAAAATGCACAAAACGCATCCTACTGTCATGGATTCTTGTGATTATTTGGCATTTTGAAGAACAGAACACACACAAATATTAAGTGTTTAGTAGCACTACTTACTTCAGTTCTTAAAAAAGACCTGCAGTGCCAGTGACACTAAGTAGCTGAAATGCAATTTTTTTCTAAGTAAAATGTTCAGTGCCAAGAATTTCAACTGTAATAATATCTAAAAAAGAAAATTACAATGATTTTTGCTCTACTTAAAATCATAATACTCCCAAACACCTGAAATATACACAAAGAGTTACAATATGGAACTCAGACAATATAAAACTCTTTCATGAATTCTACAGTTCTACTTTGCATAAGCTGAAACGTGGAAAATTATGATAACAAAACCTGAAAAGCAGGATTTGTGTAGAAAGCAATGGGGATTCTAGAGTAAATTATGACAGAGAGTCACATGGAAAAGATGAGGGGTAATGGGTACAAGTTACTCATGGGGAGATACCAATTGGACACGAGGAAAACTTCTCCCAATGAGAACAATCAGCCATTAGAACAATCTCCCCAGGGAAGTGGTGGATTCCCCAACATTGGACACTTCTAAGATTCAGTGGGACAGGGTGCTGGGCCACCTTGTCTAGACGATGCTTTTGCCAAGAAAGGTTGGAACAGATGATCCTTGAGGTCCCTTCCAACCTGGTATTCTATGACTGATTCTAAGATTAACATTATTACAGATTTTCTAGATCTCACTTTTTTAGTCTACATTTGTTAAGGCATCAACTCTCAAGCCATGGTCTGGTAACACCTGGAGCTGATTGGGCCGTGCTACTTTCTGTTCTCATGACAGCAACACTGGACCAAAAAGATTACAAATGGTAGTATAAATAAATGTGTTTTTTTCCCTAATCTATCTCAGGATACAATAATACCACTTGCTCAGTGCAGACAGAATCTGGCATCGTAGAGCACAAACGTGGGTTCCTCAAACTGTAGATGTAAGCAGTCAGATCAATCTGTGGATAAACCCCTCCTATGTAATTTGTGGAGACTTGGAGACTGTGCCAGGTGCTAGAGCAGAGGTGGCATGTTGCTCTTCAAGCTCAGAAAAGGAAGTGATTGGACTTTCTAAATGACAGGAGTGTGGCAAAGGGGAGGGCTTTGTTGTCTGATCTTCCAGTGGCCATAGGATGTCACAATGAAGCAGCAGAGGCACAAGCTACAGATGTTTTCATGCACATGTAAGCCATACTTGGCGAGGGTGGCTTTAGGACTTTCTGTCCACTATTTCTAGCAGATGTTCTCCCTAAGGACAGAGTGCTCGCTCTGTCATGGCCCGATCATTCTCTATTTGAATTCTACAGCAAAATTTTCATTGGTCTCACTTGGCAGTATCAGGATCAGTGCTTGGAAAATATTTCCAAAACTATATTCAGATTAATAAAGATGCAAAAAACAACTGTATGCATATCCTTTGACGATTTTCATGCATTTATTGTTTGCCTTTAATATTTCCTTTCAAAGCTGCCAGCAAAATGAAGACAACATAGATTTGAAATGCTACATATGCACACAGGGTTAAATTATTATCAATACTGCATCTATCTGTAGATCAATAACAACTTAATGTGTTTCTCTTCAGAAGCTTCTCTAGGTTAGGGCTAAGTCAGGAAACTCAGATTTCTTCACGTAAATTTGAAAGCCTTAGCATTTAACTGTCTACACTTGCACTGGAAAAAGACTGTAGCTATTAACAGTAGTAAATTATCAGCACTGGGAAAGCATTAGAACCTTTAAGAGGACTTTTCGGGACAGTATAATGCTTTTTAATATTTGACCTATTGACTCAAAGGCGAATTCAAGCAGCACACAGATCCCATGTGATTGCTTGTGAAGAAAACCGAATGCTTTCTTTTGTCATGTTTTACGTTACTTCCTATAAACCATAAATGAAGTCAGAATTTTCTTGTCTGGGAATTCCTGTTGGGATAAAGGTTGAGGTCTACTTAGCCTGAGTCCATACAAACAGCTAGAGAACAGTTATTCATCTTGATGCACATGCCAGAAATGGAAACCTACTAGTCCTTGAGGATGCATCAATTTTCAGGGAGTCTGGATTCTTTTAACTACTACAGAAACTTAAGAAAAAATCTACATAGATACTGCTAAAGGAAAACAAAATCCACCATAAAACACAGCCTTGACAGTTTTATTTTGAGAAATCTGTATTTAACACAGACAAAAATACCGTTCCCATTTAAGATCAGGCACAACTCACAAAACATACACTGCAGAAATACTTATACTTTTTCTAAATGCATCAGATATAAAAAGGCACCCAAGTCATATTTCAAATGTGACAAGTGATGGTTATCGCTCAGAAGCACGACAGACACAGCAATACCACATTTTCCCTGTTCATGGAATTCCCGGTGCTGAGTCAGCAAGTCCCAGCAGAGGATTAGCAAAAAGGCCTTGAAACACTCAATTTCCACCCTCACAGCTGAAAACGAGGAAGCATTATTAATAAGTGAAGAAACTAAAAATTTTCTTTATTTAGAAAAGAAGGTATTAAAATAGAAAAAAAAAAGGCAGGGTTGAATTGCTGTGATTATGACTGCTGAATCTCCCTGCAGAGAAGCAGCTGAGCTGTCTGTGCTTTCCTCAGCGCCCATCAAAGCTTTCTCCATTTCATGAGATTGCTCCAGTAAATGAAGTTCAGAGTAGGAGCCAACGGCCGGAAAGCAAAGAAAAAGGGTTAATGATGGGCCTTAACCCCTGCCTCTTCACAAAATCCAGCAGGCACGGTCCCATGCTGTTCAGGCTGCAGTCCAAGCAGTGCTGGCACTGTCCCACTATGTTTTTGCCACCAGAGAAGTCCACTGCCCCACAGCTGCAGTCAATGTCAAAAAGCAGAGCCTAGACAGCAGGCAGGTTGCAGGGGGGACTGGGAGGTGTGGGACCACCTCCGCCCCTGCTCCAGCCTCAGCTAACCTGGGGCTGTGACCAGCTCCAGGGGAGCAGCAGGGGCTGCAACTAATGAACAAGAAGAGCACAGCAATGACATGAGACAAATCAATAACCCATGGTGGCCACTGGACAACCAGCAGAAGAGGAAAAAACACATCCATCTCCAGATGGACAACATAGGGAAGAGGGGCCAGGCATCTGTCATTCCTCATAGCCTGTTTGGGAGAGGGAGGTGAGCAAAGTGTCAAAACTTCCCTTCCCTGACACAAAAAAAACCAGCACCACTGGAGAAGAAAGTATTATTTTAAGGTATATTATGCTTTGTGTAGGCAGAAAATAGGGATCTGAGTGGGATGATGCATTAGCTAGAGGTTTGGGGAAAGCCAGGGGAGAGTAGTAGACACTCCTACAACTCTACAATATTGGGGGTAAAATAAAGGATAGAGAGAAAAGTAATAGAAACATGGTTCTTCTCTTGCCAGTTGATGAAAACAGAGAGGAGAGGAAATTTTATTGTGCTTTTCTATCTACAAAGAACATAGCCTCTGCACATGATGAGGGGCAGCGAGCCAGAAAGGAATCTATGAACTCTCTTGCTACCCAAAACCAGGGAAAGCGTGAGTTCTTCACGAGAGTTTTCCTAGACACCTTTCATTAGTTCCTTCCGCTTTTCGTATCAGCTAGAAGAGTGCAGTTTTCTGAGCAATGAATGCTGACTCAAGTTTTCCAAGCCAATGAATGTTTCCAGTTGCATATTCACAAGAAAAGACAAAGTCAACAATTTTCTGCAGAAGGAAGCAGAAAACCACTCTGAAATGAGAACAGGTATAGCAAGGTGGACAACATGGTCAGTTCTACCCACCTACTAAGGATCAAGACAGAGCTATAAAGCAAGTTTTGTTGAGCCATGAGGAGCCATAACAAGCCATAACTTAGTCCTACTGTGGGGAGAAAAAAGAATTTCCCTCTGCTCAGGAAACTGATGTGAAAGCACACGTCCTGTTCTTGTGGCAGAAATGAAGAGCTTTGAGAAGGCTGTCAAGCAAAGATGTCTGACATTTGAAATGAAATAACGGATGCAGTTGTCTGCAGTGAGCTGGTGAGACGCAGCGGAACTGGGGTCGCTGAACAGGAGCTCTACAGCACAGGGCTATTCACAGGGCAGCGAGGACAAGCTCAGAGGTGTTGCTGCATGATGGGTGCATACCTGCAAAAGCTCATGCAATTCAGCTCCTTTGTAACCAAGAGACCAGGAGACAAACTGTACAGGAACAGCACAAGATGATATAAGAGAACAGGATAACAGAGATTGAAAGATACTACAAGTCAAAATTTGAGACAGAGCACAATGCTTGAACCTGAGTACACATGAGCAGTCCCTGTGAGGCGGAGGAAAGGAAGAAGGAAATGCTCCAAGCTCTGTAAGTCTGTCTTTCCTTCTGTTTCCAGAAAACTGGACTTAGCTTCCCTGCTTAGCGCGTGACCAGCTGTGACTGCTTGCAACTCAACAATTTGCTGCATTGTACCAAGCTGGCCTGTGAGAAAATGCACTAGCAATCCAATATTAAGCTCTCCGTGGCTCGTGCTTATTTGTTCTTCTTACATCTATACAATATTTCAGCTGTGGCTAATGTATATATGTATATGCCTGTGCCCGTGTGTGTGTATATGCATGGGAATGATATGTTTAAGTACATAAGTACAGCTCTATATTACGTCTGTAAAAACAAAATATATTATACACATAAAAGTGCGTTCTAGTTTAAACATGCTTTCGATTTTGAAGATCTGGGTAAACAGATGTCTATGTGTAAAGACGTACAAGACTACACCCAGACTTCCAAAAAAGGAGGCACATTTGCAATTATGCATACACATGTGCGAGTGACTCTGTGTGTATGACTCCCCATATATAGCCACTTAATGTGCTTAGCTGGTGGTATGCTTTTGTGTGATTAAATATACATGCATGTAATAATATTTCACATTTATTTGTATACGTGTCTAAACCATTCATATAAAAAGTGATGGCTGTATCGATCCAACAAATGAAGAATGTTATTATCCTCTTCCACACTTGTAAATCATAAGCAACTCTAAGAACTTATTGCAGTAACAAAACTGTTGGACAATACATTCCTTGAGCCCCAGACTCGAAAGGAATAACAAAAAAGGCATTTTGGATCTAGCGAATGGCTGGGAATTAAAAGCATGGGAGAATCTGCAGCAGGGTGTAGAGGGAGTGGTGTCGATCTCCTCCTAGGATGCTGAAAGCTGGCTCTTGTGTTGGTCCTTAAATGATCTGAGTCATTTTGCTCCGGATTTAGAATCTTTTTTATAACTAAAAGGACAGCGTTAAAGAAAGGAACTTGAACTACTGAACACTTTAGACTTCTGGATTACCTCTCCCAGGTGCTGTATTCGTAACTTGTTTTCAAACCAGTTTTAGCGAAAAAAAACAAAAAAACACCTGAAGGCTTACAAGCTGAACATCTTAAACCCTCAGCTATCTAATATTGCACCACTAGGGCAAAGAACTAGAATGATAGAGCCAATTTATCATGTAAATTAGGAGTGTTTTATCAGAGGCACAGTCCTTATGCCAGTGCTTAACCTTGCTGATGCTGATAACAGCAGTTGATGACATAAGCAGAAAAATCACCCAATACTTGGGAAACAACTTCAACCATGTTTTGAGGACATAAAATGCAGTTGGTCCCAAAGGAGGTAGGACTGAAAGACACCATGTACAACGCCTTTAAGTGGATGCCTATGAAAGTTCCCATCATGACTGTAGCAATTCCTGGTGGCTCATGGTAAAACACATACAGCTGTGGATGTGTGTGTGTTTTTTATAAGCCATGTAAACACTTTAAACCTAAGGGACCAAACTTGATAGTTTGCAGCCCCAAGAAATTTGCACTCATCTCAACTATGTCAACAGACCAAGCTAATGTTATGTATATTCTGTGGACCACTCGCAAAAAAAATAACCCGCCCTGAAACACCAAAAAACACCCCTATATTCTAAATACGGAAGTTGGTTGTAACTACACAAAATCCCTTAAAAACTCTCAGGTTCCCCAAGCCAAAAATAAATATCCACTGGATCCCACTGAGGAATATCTCAGCCTGATGTTGACTCAGTTGTGGATCTGCAGATCAGTGACTGTCACAGACGGACGCACATCCAGCAGCCTCAGGATGGGATTTGACATTCAGAGGCTTCCCAGCCTTATCCCGCCAGGGAGTGGATAAGGCTAGCTCCGATGAGAAAAGCCTCAACAGCCTCTGCAGCTTGTTTGCTTTTTAAGGGAAAGAGTTTCAAGTTACATGACCCTATTTTTATAGATCAATCAACTTGACCTGCTAGCCTGCCTTTCACAGGTTTCTGAGATATTACAGTTTCAAAAGATCAAGCAATTCCCAGAGAAAGTGAAAACTTAAGGAATAGAGACATTTGCATTTACTCTGCTATTAATTTTAAGACCTGAAATAATAATATTTAAAGAGTTCAAAATAGCAAAGTGTGAGGAAAATATTTAGAGGGAGCCAACCAAATCAGAAGGTCATGCAGTGAAACAGGAAGAAAAAATAAAATATACAATCAGCTTCTGTCACTTGAGATACACATACAAAATTGTGTTGCACTGTCCCAATGTTGCTGATCCCCATGTAAGTAAAAAAAATTCCCCGCTTTTCAATTCTGCAAAATCTGCCACCCATTCTATAAGCTCCAAAATTAACATGAAGAAAAAGAAATAGTCTTCAGAGACAAAGCACACTTGAAACCAAGGCCCTGACTACTTTGGGACAATTAAAGCACAGCCTGGGTATATTAATCACAGTCTTCTGGCCTGGTTCCACATTGGGCAATTACAATCTGCCTACCTCAAATTCTCCCCAGAGTTTCAAATGCAAGAGTTATTTGTGATTTCCTTCCTAGAAAAAGTGTTGTTTAGTGCAGCCAGTAAAGACTGGTTTCATTCAAGTGATGGGTGAATGACCCACATTGACTATAGAAAATGCGTAAAAGCACTTTGGGATCCTTCAGGAAGAAGGACACTTATTACATGGTCATTTTACAGTGCTTTTATTATTCTAAGAGGAAGTACTCCTATCTAGATGTTTCTTCACATGCCTCTTAGTAACCAAGTAATTCAGAGTTTGGACTTGTTTCTCTAAAAATTAAATAGGTTAGGCTATTTTTTCTGTAAATTTAAGATGATAGATTTGAAATGCAAACACTGTATCACGAAGATAGTTTAAGAAAACATACACAACTTCTTCTACTTTGAAAACTATTCAGATGATTTTTTGAGCCAAAAAAGATTAATGATTTATTATGGGGCTCATTAATCAAAAATTGTGTGTGCATGTTTTTTAAAGGACCAATTCCACTGTTCAAGTCAATTAGGTCCTCTAAAGCTATTACATCGGGAAGGAGCCGCAATATTACCAAGACTTCCTGCAATATTGTTGAGACTTCCCCGAGTGTATTTAGAGTATAAAATAAATGCTATTATTCAGGAGATACTGAATTGCTAAGCTTCTTAAATTTGTACAATTGGGAACTTGAAGTACATTAAAATGCTGAAACTCATTAAGAGCCCTTTTCACAGCTGCAAAATCGTTGGCATTCACAGCACCGTGCAGAACAATAAAACACTCCCCACACCTTTGAACAGGGCGACTTCCGTTCCTCCAGCTCTGCTTTAATGAATCACTGAGGCAGAACTGGTATCTAACCTCTCCGTCAACCTCCTCCATTGAAAGGGAGAAACAAAAAGCCACAACAACGCTAATATTCTGAACAGAAAAGCAAAATGTACAAGCATACTGTACTAATCCTCCCCCAACACAAAACCCTCCGCTATCGCTGCTACTTTGTTAGAATATAATTCAATTTTCTCCATCAACACCAAACAAACACCTTCAGAAGCAGAAAACAATTCATCTTTTTCTTCCAAGCCACCCACCAAACCATGCCCAAGTAGACTTTGTTTCCTTGGGTGTCATTTTTCTGGACCCAAAGCACAGGACTCAGCATTTTGGTAGGTGTTTTTGCTAATGCTAGTTGCATATGGTTGCTCCATGCCAAAAATGTCCTCCTGCCTGTTCACCGAGGGGCTGGATTTTGTGACTGCGAAGTGGCACCCCAACAAACAGCCTGAGTCCTGAGCAAACCTGTGGATGTCCCATACATGTTTCCTACATATCCTCCAGCAGAATCAGGACACTGATCCTGACAGTCAGAAGACAGCACCTTTCCAAGATTCAGCAAAATTACATGTTTCTCAGACTGCAGCAGGATAACCAGTGCTCAACCCTTCTCAGCTAGAAGTCAGACACTTTGCATAGTGAGCGATTGCGAACGGCACTTAAAAACAATCCTTCTCTTTGATCTGGTAACAGCATGTTCTGCCTCCTCCTCAGTCAGGAGGATCACAACTGTGCCACTAATATCTACAGGTCTCACCAACCCCAGGGCAAAGAAGCCCAAGTCTTATCAATGGAAGTGTGCATCAGTCTGATTTCTCCAGCAAAAGGATTTGTTTTTAAGTAAATTTCCATTGGGTCACCTACCACGCTTCCTTCAGTATTTGAAAAACAGAAGGAAAAAAAAAAGCCAGTAACCGACCAAAAATTAAGTGTGAGTAAGAACTATGGGAATAGCGACTACTTTGGAGATTTCACAAGATGCATCATAAGTTTGGTGCTGGACAAAACTGAAAGAAACTGTCTTGAGACTATTATTTAGCTTGTTAAATCCTATGTGCAAACTCTATCTGTTTATTCCAGACTATTCCCCAAAGCAATGAGTGGATTGTCTCCCTGAGAGGGGGAAATTGTTCTCTTTCCTCCTCTAAAGGTTTTTGAAAGGAATGGAGGAAACTGCAATGCCAAACTGGTGAAGAAGATGATGTATTTCAGAAGTGGGTTTGAAAGATTCAACAAGAGATATTCACATTAAAGATTACAGAATTAATTACAGAAAAAAAGGGGGTGGGGTTCTGTGTGGGTGTTCCCGTCTACATCAAACAAACTCAAAGAAAGCAACATTATGAGAGAAGACTAGAGGATGACAAAAACAAGGCATGTGGTTAAAGCAAAAGATGCTTTTATAGTGTACAAACTGAGGTGGTTTTGTTACAGGCAACAAAAAAATGTAGCTTCCAAAGCTTAGCTCAAAAGTACTACTCAAGCCCTATGTTTTTTGACAAAACACAATATAATCACTCTTGAAACCCAACTATTTTGGCACACAATTCGGATTCCATATTTTCAGTTGTGAATATCCAACCCATGCCAAATAAAGGGAGCAGAAAAACCTTCCTGCTGACCGACACAGGAGGGCACACATGGGCACACCCACACCCCCTCATCGCCATCACATTTCTCAACCACTTCCCAGCCACAGAGAGAACCTTGTGACCAGCCACCGTTGGTGCGTGGCCATCAGCAGCATGATCAAAGGAGGTGTCTATCCCCCCATCAAACACTGCAAGCAGCGGCAAATCCCAACTTTTCCCCTGAAAACAGGCCCCGTAAGAAAAGGGCTGTACCAGTTTCAGCTGGCCAGTTGTTTGGGGGTTGGAACTGATTGATACTCTCATGGAGACAATAAAAATAAGAAGGAAGAGAGCCCTCTAAGCTTTTCAGCATGTAACTTTGTTAGCAGGTTTTGCCATCTGATCAGGAAAACAGTACCCAGAAGAAGAAGAAACATTTTCAACAGCATTTCGTCCTTTACGTGTTTTGGATTTCCCTCCTGAAACCATCTTACTCCTTCTATTGGATCATTTCATTACGACGAACTGGGGTGTCCAAGCTGACAGATTTTAAGATATAAATAAGAGGCGATGTGACAAGAGGTTTTCAGGGAAGGGATCGCTGTGGAATTCATCCCCCTTGCTGAGTCCAACAGAGCTCAACCACTCCCACCGTCAAGTCATGCTGCAAAAGCTGTCTTTTGCAGACAGCTCAGAGCTTTCCTCATCCTATAATTTAGAGTGATGGAGCTTTTGCCATCTTGTATTTTGCAAACACTTTAAAACAGAGTAACCTTCTATCACAATCTTAAAAACAATCTTAATTTATTTAGGCTAAGCTTTTGTTCTCTTGGAAAATAACACAACCATGCTTACATACAAGCAGTACAATTAAGCATCTCTCCTTCCACAGTGTGAACAAGTACATATTCACAGTTATGGTCATCTTATTTATTCTAGAGAATAGGTCAGTATTTTTACATAATAAGTACCCTTCTGGAAAGAAGATTTGGCTTGCAGAGATTTTCCCAGGATTCTTCTAAAAATACAAATGAAAACTTTCTATTTTGCACCCCAAATCACTGCATTAAAAATTGTATCACTGCAGTTGAATAATACCGGGTATTTGGAGCTGAAGACACATGGCTGCACTTGAAGCTACTTGCTAATGAATGAACTGCACACAGAGGCAGAGGTATGTGCTCAAATGTCTGCATGCCCACACCATGGAGGTTTGGATGTGCACTATGCACCTGGCTTTATACATCCCAGTCTGGTGTCCAGACTGCACACCGTGGAAAGAAAAGCATTTACTAAAGTATAAGGCTCACAACAGAAATATTAATAGTTCTGTGCAGTATTTGGAGTATCTGGCTAAACTGAATACTAGTGTAGGAAAGCAAGCCCCTCAGGTCATGTAGGAGATGACAGCCCTTTCACCTTCCCTGGTTGCACTGGGACACAGTGGCAGAAAGGAGGAGAATTGGGAATAGGTACCTCATCACATATAGTTTCCCTCCAGCATATGTGAGAAACATTTAAGAGACGTTTTAGCTTAAGCTGTTGTCATAAGGGACCTCAAATGTCCTAATCCAAAACTGCTCTGTTTCAGCACCTGCACCTGGTGCTGGTGTCCATGCAAACATGCAGAGGACTGAGTGGATTGCAGACCCCAGCCTGAGGATTATGTCCAATTTTGAAAGCTTTTTCTTCACACTACCTATGCTTAACCTTTCAGAAATGGAAATGAGATAAAGAACGTCATTCTAAACGACTAGATTAATGTAACTTTGCTATCTAAAGTCAAGAATTTTTAGCTAAGAGTTTGGGTTACGCTTGCTTTCACTCCTAAGTTACAGCTTGATCCTAAAAGCTGCTTGCAGCAGCTGAAAATGGTACCATCCCTTCAGAGCTCATCCTCATACAGGTCTCAGTACTATCCCCTGCAATCCCCTGTGGTTTTGAGCATCTGGCCTTTCCTTGCCAGATGATGTTAAAGAGACGAGCGCAAGGCTCAGGGTGGGGCAGATAATCAGATCATTTTCACAAGCAACCCCTGCAGATACAGCCTGAAAAGTATATGCAACACCAGACCTGTATTTCTAAAACAGAGAGTAAGCAGAAAAAAAAACCCCAACAACAAAAGAACCCAAAAAAAAAAAAAAAAAGTATAAACGGATTTCTGTTTCAGTTGTTTCAAGTATATAAATCAATGATGTCTTAATCAGCTGATCATTTTGCTGATCTAACTTAACACTAGCTATTTGAAAACCTCTACCACTAACAGGATCAAAATGAAGCTGTAAAGGAATACCTTTCCTAATCTTTTGCTCTAAATACTGTATGCATGAGTAAATTTGGAAATGAAAGACTTCTTACTTTTTTGATACAAAGTAGCTAAGCTTTGGTCCAACTTCATTGAAGCAGTCTGTCAATTACCCAAGTTTGAACTGACAATAAAAACCAAACAAAGAGTAAATATTAACTTGGCCGAGCAGGTTCAACACCAAATTATGCTGAATTAGATGGTTTATGTACAAGTTAAAGCACAATACTTGTTTGTAAGTCCCAGGATGAAAGGCTATAGAAACAATGAAAGAGGGCACATCACTAATCTCATAAACTCCTAAAGAACACCTAAAAGTAAATTGTTAACCAACATGGGGAAAGCACGTACCAAATGCTGTTTTGAATTGCTTTTGAAAATACAGCCCTCTGGTTTTGGCTCTTTTATGCTTGTGTCCACTCTGTTATAAAGACATGTTAATTTTTTTTCTTTCCATTTTTTAACAACAAATTTCTAGCTTTGCTTGGGCTACTGGACTCCCATGTTCATGTGGTTTTAACCAAATTCTTCAGTTCGTCAACACAAAGATGACCAAACTTTGTTAAAATCTTCTTAAGAAAACATGTTCAAAGCTAGGAAAAATTTCTGTTCCTAGCAAGGTGAACAGAATTCACAAGTCAGAATTTAAGCATAGTTCATACCCCCTGAGAACAGTGCTATAAGACCACTTTCTGAAGATACATAAATAGTTAATAGAGGACTTAACAGTAAATGATGCTTAAAATGCGGATCTTAATTCATGAACTTTATGAGAACAATAAAATATAGTGATGGGCTTTTCTAATGGCTTCCACAGTTCAGCCATCATCTCTTTATGGGTAGGACCTCAGGCTTTATAGTAAGCATAAAAAGGCAGCATTTGCCATCCGGGGTGAGGCTGTTGGTCCACCTAACCTGGAGATGGCATCCCTTTAGTATCAGTTTTGTCCTTGCAATGCAAGAGCAACAGCAGTTTTTACTAATACAACAGTGGAGTTTACTCATATATAAAGGAAAATGAAAAGAGGAGAGTCATCACTGCTTTATGTAGTCAATACACAATAGCCTAAATTAACTTACATTTCAGGCCTAAAGCTTCTTCAGGACTGCTCTTTGTTTGCCATTGAAGGCTGGGTTAGGAACCTCCAAGGCCACACGTACATCGTGACACCGGGTCCTGCCTAGCCCCTGTCTCACCCAGCATGGCAGCAGCAACGATTTAGGAAATCCACCGTCCCCCTCTTTGGAGACCCCAAGACAACACCACGGCTTCCGCCACGTGAAGGAATGGCAAAATGTTTTCAGCAAAGCGTGTCTTTTAAGTAGACATCACCCCTCCAGAACATGTCAAATACAGCCAGTAAAATTGCAACCTACATATGGTCTAGATTAAAACTAACAAACAAACAAACCAGCCCTTAAAATTGTGAGGCCTTGCAGAAGCAAGGAGCCAAAAGTACAATAATTGCTTTATACTGTTGTTGCCATGAAACATTTAATGCTTTAGGAAATCAGACTCTCGCATCACTGTACTGCAGGGACTGACAGCAGAGCCGTCCGTGAGCGCAGCACTGCAGCGTATCCGGCACCACTCCGAAAAGAGAAGGCTCCCCATTTTCCTGCGAGCACGATGGCCAAACACCCGCTCCCAGAGCAAAAGGGCTGTCGGGCTGCTCACTGCCATGCTGTGCCCCCACTGGCAAACACCCCCTAAGAGCGTCTGCACTGCTGAAGAAGAGAAAAACATAACACAAACCACAGAAAAACCCTGCACCCCTGCATGTGACTGTGTGCAACAGGCTTCGGACCTCAGCCCCGAGGAGCAAAGAGCTCCAGGATGGTTTGGTATTAATGACAAAAATGAAGAAATTAAATTTCTGCAGCTTCCTACATTCAGTAAAGGAAATTATGCATTTCCCACAAAGCCTAATGCCAGCTCCACAGGGATTATATTACTATTTATTGTTTTGTTTGCTCAAATAAAACACCTGTCGAGGTCAGCTATTCGAAGAATTTTTAATATACCAGCCTTACACTACGGAGAGTAAGAAATGTTTATAGAGGCACTCCTGGTAAGATTGTTGGCTTTTTTTCCCCCCAGGTAGGTGCATAATGATTTAATAACAGAAACAGCATGCCCACAAACCTCTGAACCTCAGATTTAAATAAAAACTAATATATCTGAAATCTGGGTATCAGTCTCCACAGCTCCTTCAGCTTTCCCTGTTATGAAGGGAGGCGTAACCCTAGGATACGGCATCCTTCTTTTATAAAGTCCCGTCTTAAAGTGTCAGGAGTCAAGGAATTAAAAACAAAAGCGGCATAAATCGCTGTCAATCATTAAAGTCTTTGATCTGCTCTTTGCTTCAGAAGGCATTATGCCTCCTAAACGGAGGGATCAATCACCGTACGCCAGACCTGCCGCTAGGCTGCCTGTGTGGAGGGCAGCTCATGGCAGCGCATTCCAGCTCGCCTTTCAGACAAACCAACGGGCATAAACAAGCCAGCAGGAAAACCAAACAACACCACGCAAACCCCTTTGTGTGGCTACAAGACACAACTACTTCCCCTTTTGGCATTTTTTTTTTTTTTTAAGGCTTTTCTATTAAATGGCAGCTCGCTTCGGCCTGTCTTTCCTGGTATGTCCTCACCGGGCATTCCATCAGCACCGTTCCTCACTCGCAAAAAGCACGTTTTTTTTTAAAAAAAGGAAACAATATTTATGTTTTCACTCATTCATAGCCGTATGAAATATTATGTTGGCCTGCCTGAACTTGTTTCCTGTTTACTTACAGTAACTAAACAGGTTGCATAAGTAAAGGGGGGGAAATTTGTTTTCCTCGTCGTCAACTGCACAACCTCCCAAAATGCAGGATGTTTGTCTCGCTAAGCAGAACATACAGTTACAAGAAAAGAAAAAAAAAAAAAAGACCAAACAAGAGATGAACTTTCACACCGAAAGGTGTGACTTATTTTGGTGTAACAGATATGTATGTTGACTTAGAAAGCCATGGCTCATCCCAGAGGGGCCATGCTGTCCTGCGGGGATGGATCCTACAAGGCAGCTCCAGAGGAAAGTAACCACAGTGCTCTGTACCTGCGCAGGAGGAGATGCAGTGTGCTCCAAGTTAATATGGCAGCATTAGGCCCGTAATTACAATGCTGGCTACTAGGAGAGTTGCACGTAGTCGGTGAAAAAAAATGGATTGTAATGATAGCAAATGGGATCAGCTGCTGGCCAAGAGACACTATGAACAGAATACCTGTTTAATAGGGGTGTACTTGGCCTGTGACAAGAGTTAAACAGTTTGCCATCCTAATTCGAACAGGTTTGTCACTTTAAGGCTGCCATTCCTCACGTGTCTCCCTCTGCTGAATTCTGTTGCCCTTCCCCAGTTTGAGGAGTACTCTTTTCCATAAACATTCCCTTTAATTTCAGATTATGGCAATCATGGGCACAATCTGGTCTTTATAAACAGGGAGTTGAAGAAAAAACAAATGTCAAACAGAGATAAAAGTAGCATTGTACTTTTAATTATCAAAGTATTTTATTTCATTTAAAGGAACAGATTCATTGGTCTTTTCCAGCTGCCTTACATCATCACAGCAATGCGGAGCATTGTAAATCCAGTTCAGTTCAATGGTTACAGTGAGTTGGCAGCTGCTTTACATCACTGGAGCAGCATAAAGCAGCAAGCATTTGGACCTAACTCATACTCTTTCAAGACACTTTTCTTTACCAAAAAAAAAAGTTATTCTTTTCCATCGGTGACTGCTGCTTAACTGAGACAGCAGAGCCACCTAGTTAAGTGGAATAAAAGATACCAGAAAAAAATCTCAGCTAACAGTTTTGAGGTGGAATTTGCTCACTTTACTCTCCTTTGACTAGCAAGAACATTTCAGTATCATCAGACTGTCACTGATGGGAGAAAACTGTTTAAACTAATACGCCTCATTCTCAAACCTGATTTTAGACAGTTCCCAATACAATGCTTCAACACAAGTTAGAAGGGCAGACTCACTGTTACTTAGGGCTTGGAGCACAGAGAAATCAATACACAGAGATAAAGACAGATAAGCACTTTGGGCAGATATGAAATAGGAAGAAAAATACCGCTCTCAAAACCCTCCTGCTTAGCTAATGCAATGTAAGTGGAAGTGTGGTATCTTCCACAAGGTGACTGCAATGCTTCTTTCACTTGCTTTCAGTCTCATGTCCCTTCAAGGGCTCCCTCTGTTCATCCATTGAACCGCAGCACGATTAGCTGAGCAATTAACTATGCCCTAGGTTGGGTTTTTTTCACCTAATTATCACTTCATTTCTCAACTGGATGGAGCAATTGCTCCTGTTCAGCTAAGCTCTTAGGAAACCACAACTACTAATTTCCCAGATTTTTTTTTTCTAATGGAAGACAACCTGCAGCTCAGAGAGAGCACTTTCTTCCACCTGAATGCCAGAGAGAACAGGGGAAGAGCTCCATGGGAATGGCCTCCCTCATCAACGTGTGATCCACTCTGCGTGTACACACACACACTCACTCCCTTTCAGTTGTCTTCTTTTACACTGCCGTGTTTGGAACATGACTAGAAAACCCAAAAGTAGACTTCATGCCCATCTCCTATCAGTAAACAGTGGCTGTTTTATCCTAGTTCCTAGGGAAATGAGGGAAACATGCTGTCTGTGTTCATCGTTTCTTAACATAATGGCATCTTACTGACAAACCCAACAGAAATCTAAGGTTTTCAAAGATAAACTGTAGTTCTGCATGTCTTTGGCCGTAAAGGGAGATGAGAAACTGAGCAAGTTCCCCCAGCTGTAAGAAAAAAGGTAGTATGTGTTCACATTTTGTTAGACAGCAGAGTACGCACGTAGGAGAGATGCCTTATAAATGCCTTCATCGTGAAAAAGTTTCTCTCAGATCTTGTGAGTTTCTGAAACACCCCATCTATCAACTTTCCAACAGAAATCTGCAGGAAACGAAGCTTTGTTAGTTCTGGTGCTCAGGGAATGATGTGTTAACAATACTGCTGCAGCTAACTGTGCAACATCTTTTCTTGGCTCCGCTCTCTTGTGCGCCTGCACCACGGGTGGCTGGGTTACAGGAACATTCAGGTTGCCTGAGTTACCTCTGTATTTGCATCCCCATTGATCTGCACCGAGGCTGCAAAATGCTGAACTTCATTTACAGGCAGGGCTTCTGCACGTGAAATTGTTCATCCTTGCATCCCTCTCCCACCGACTGTGGCGCGTCTTAGGTGAGTTTGGGCTCGGCACTCCTACCCTGACTGATGCATCACTCCTGATGGATGTCCCAGAAGCGCTGTACTGGCTTCCCCGTCCAGAAAGTGAATATGGAAACTTGAACGCAGACAATACTTTCTCCAAATGACAATTACTTGAGTGCCTTCTTGCAAGCCATTTCAACTCAATTACTCCAGTGAGCAGTAACATTTAATTTTACAGCCTGGGAGCACAGTGATTCTGTAATTTAAATGTTCCTGGCAATTTCAATCATACTACAGTTTTCATGCAATTTTCTGTTCCTGACATCCAGTGGCAGAAACCACAGAATTGATGCCACTTGCCACAGTTGCACATGCTCATAATCGTGCTGTCACAACAACCTGGCAGCCTGGTGCCCATGCCACCAGGTCCTGGGCACATCCATAGCTCAGTACTACTGTCCAGCCAGATAAAAATGACACCAGGTGATGGGGAAGAAGGCAGAGCCCTCACTAACACACCTGCTGCTACTTCAGGAAGCCAATAGCAATATCAACAGCAATTCACCCTCCAAATGTTCCATTTTCTGGATTCCTTGTAACACAGGAACACCAGCACATTACATCCCAGAGATTTCAAGTGCAGCCCATCATGCCAGACTGCCAGCCTCGTTTCCTACTGCTGGCACTACCTACTTTGAATTTGCTGTAGGGTCAAGCACTCTCTCTCCCCCTCCCTGAACCACAAGGAAGGGCTCAACGTGGTGGGGCAACATGGTGATTCACCATGTCACAACACAGCTGTGCAGCTCTCACAGTCACATCTGCTCAGTAACTCTAAAGGATGGCTGAAGTTTATGTCCCTAAGAAATTAGGACCCTGCCTTTGGAGACAAGTGGAGCTACTGTCACTCAGACTGGAAATGTGTGCACTCCCAGTGAATGTGCACACCTTATTACAAGGAGAAAACAATTGAAAAAAAAAAAGACATCCCCATTTTAGGTTTGAACTCAGGAAAAAAGCATACCATTTAAGACTTGTCTTTCCCTTTTCTACAACTAAAAAAAAAAAGGAAAAGCCAATTTAATTTAATACTTCATTTTGAATACCAGTCATAAACATTTCTCATGAATTTGTGGCATCCAGTTTGGACTGTTTGGACTCCTGGTTTATCAGTATTGACAGCCTCACTTTCTATTTCCATGCCTGAGCAAGGTAGGGATGAGTGACGGACATGGACAGTGCCCATTCAATGTAGGCATCAGTCAGAAAATTAGAGAGTTCACTTTCCTCCTTTCCCTGCCAAAACAAACAGGAATGAGATGCTACCATGGCAAAACAGCGGGTAGTTGAATGCAACACCAGTGGCACCGCTGCCATTGTGCATAGGCACTCTTTCATTCCTGTAGATGCAGCTCCTCTTTCCACCTCACCAGCATGCAGCAAGGTAAGCTGGAAGAGAAGCAAAGGATGGCTGCCTGGCTGCTGAGCACAGAAACGTGCAGGGATGGCTCAGCACCAAGCACAATCCTCCTCCTTACATCTAGGCTAGAAAGGGAGTAACATTTCCCAGTCTTCCTTGCCTTGCCTTCCTCCTCCATCCAATTCTTTTCTCCCAGAGGACAAGCATTTATCACAAGAAAGGTCACTTTAGAGATGCAGAGTTTCTCTCCGGCCGCGAGTATCCCCAGCTGAAGTTAGAACACATAGATAATGCTGGGTGTGAGGCAGAGCCCTGCAGTCCAGCTTCTATCCAAATCCCTAGCGCTATAATTAAAGTAATTGCTATGTCCAATGAAAGAGCTTTAATTTCACAGGAATTCAGGCAAAGCCAGAGTGCGTCTTTCCTTCATGAAGGCTATGTAACAAACTCCAGTGGCATGGGATTTTTCTTTTACCATTTTTATTAGTTATTAATTTTGAAGAAAACACCTCAAATTTTTTTCACAAGCATGATCAAATAAATATGTTATGCTGTGGAAAATGTGCTCTCTGCAACTGAAAAAAAATTACAGACACTGTATAAAAGCGTACAACAAGTCACTTCTTTCACATAAAAAAAAAGTCTACTCCAAATTAATATGCTTCCCATGAAGCAGTAATTTTACCTAAGGAAAACTTTTGGTGCTGGAGCAAGTATTTACTCTTGAAAGACAACTATTCTTTGAGTTGTTCATGCAAAAATTAATAATGCAAATTAAACCTAAAGAAAATTACAAGCAAAAAAAGAGACCCAATGCATGACATCAATGACATCAACACCACTTTTTCTACCCACACCTTATGAACTTACCCTCCTGTGTGGACTCCTCCAACAATTTTTATCCAGGAATTTTTTTGAAAGAAATCTATGCCCATAACTATTGCACATACTTGGTAAACTCAGTTTAGGAACATCATACTCTATATGTTCTTTACAAACAGTTGACATGTCCACATGTAAATCCCAACACAATAAATGCTGGATTTATTGTTTTGCACAAATCATCTGGGTGACACATTCATGGCTCAATGCTTTGGATTCACTGTGCATTGCGACACAGCGTAGCATGCATGAGCAGTGACTCCAACCACACCGCACAACATCTGCACACTGTGGACACGGCTAGAGTGCACAGAGTTGCCCCAGGGATCCCTAAGACAGTTGGCAGTGAAAGTGGAGTTGAGTTGAGTTTAACAAAGGTCTTATATACTGCCCAAATAAAAAGCCTTTAAAATCCCCCCAGGCAATTCTGCTTGGAAAAGAAAGACATTAATGGGAAAAAGTGGGTAATGCTCCTTTTACGAAACTACCCTCTGTACCTCGGTTATCAAGGGTTGACCATCTCACAAGGAGGAGGGCTGCTTGGGTGGTTACCTGTTTCCCAGGGAGGCACAGGAGCTGTCTGCAATGCGCCAATTCCAGAAAAGTAAACTCAAAACATCTGGAGCCTTTCTTTTCTTTCTTTCCAAAGAAAAAAAAATGAGTGAAATGCTTAAGAGCCCTGGGAGAGTTGCTGTTCAACTACACATAAAACATCCACTCCCCTCAGTGTGTGAATCGGCTGCTTGATAGAGCTATGTGGAAATCGGGGGGCTGGAGGAACTGTTGGGTAAAAAGGATGAAAGTGCATTTTTCCCTGAGGCTGTAGTTTCAGTCCAGCTCCAGAGAGCCAGCACTGCTGCTGCCAGACACCATTTCAGTTATTCCTGCGAAATGATGGATGGCCTCAACCCATTCCCTAATGAAGACTTCATCAGGAAGGCCGCCATTGCAATCAGCTTCTTTTTTAGGGCAGCCTTAAAGGATAAGCTAAAGACGGAAAAAAAAACCCTACAAACCCACCCCACCTTCCCATTCATCGATGTGGGGGCAATTTTGTGAGGCTGAAGTTTAAGACAAGAGGTAGGGGACAGTCTGAACCACTGCATCACAAGTTGCACCTGTTTTGTGGGGAGAGCACAGCCGCTCCTGCCAAGCTCTCCCTCTGCCTCCTCACACCACCATCAAGTACAGACAAGCCCAGGAACCCAAAATCTTGCACCATCTCTATACACTTCTGAAAGCTGAGGTGCTAAATGTCAGCAAGAACTTATTTAAGTTGTTCCTCTACTGTATTTACCAGTGTCTCCTTTGTGAAAAGGAAGAGGAGAAGGGGGAGAAGGGGGAGAATGGGGAGAAGGAATGAGAAAGGAGAAGGAGAAGAAATGAGAAAGGAGAAGGAGAAGGAGAAGGAGAAGGAGAAGGAGAAGGAGAAGGAGAAGGAGAAGGAGAAGGAGAAGGAGAAGGAGAAGGAGAAGGAGAAGGAGAAGGAGAAGGAGAAGGAGAAGGAGAAGGAGAAGGAGAAGGAGAAGGAGAAGGAGAAGGAGAAGGAGAAGGAGAAGGAGAAGGAGAAGGAGAAGGAGAAGGAGAAGGAGAAGAAAGAGGCCTCTCCTATAGGCTACGAGATGTCATTTCTTCCCCCTCCCAGCAAGAAAGGCAATCTTTAAAGTGTAGTACTCAATGAACACTAACAAAAGGCAGTGGCAGAGGAACCAAACCACGCATGTGGAATAGTGGAATTTAAACTTCCCAATATAATGCTGTGAAATCAGGATGCCAGCTAGTTATAATGACAAGGAATTTCTGTTAATTTTTATAGCATCGTAGTGCTGAACAGAAAATGTTTCATCAGATACTTTTGCAACAGTTGCTGCTGAGTGCTCCACCAAAACCTCTCTCAGGTCCCTCTACTTTTCTCCAGTGTGTTTAGAACAAACTCAGCCATGCTTTATGTTTTATTTGAGAGAAAGCGAGTTAGGAACAGAGGAAGGCTATCCTCTTGTATACAAACCTATACATTATACCAATCTGTAACATCATTATAAAACAGAAAAATAAAATAAATGCCCTTTTTTGGGGTCTTTTTTAATGACAATGGCTACACTAATTGGAAGTGCAAATAAAGATAGAGTAGTAAAATTAGAATTGAGAGTGTTCATCTAAACAAGAAAATAGAAATGATTCATGTCCAGTAGCCTCAATGATGTATTTAAGAAATAACATCACAGACAACATCATTGTATTTGCTGCAGTGTGCAACATTTTTGTTCTCTAAATTGACCCGGTGCTCCATTTTGACTTAGGAAAAAAAAGATCCATCTTGCTCAGTGCTTTTGGCCATAAAATATGCTTTACATGTAGAATACATAAAATGTTTACATAAATCTCTGCATATTTTAGAATAGATCTATCTCATTTGATTCATGATCCTGCAGCCGCTGTTCACTAAACTTATACTCCTTTTTTTGACACAGTCAAATACTCTGGTTCTCAAGTGCAAGATGACATTCAAGTAAATCAACTTCATTACAAGTTAAACTATTCTGGTTGATTGCTTTCAATAAACAGAGTATGCACTGTTTCCTTCTCTGTCTCCTACTGATCACCAAGTCTACCACTCACTTTAGACATTGTTTACTCTTATTCATGATCTTCCAACAAAAGCACATACCACTCCACCTCCACACTCCAATTCTGCTTACGGCACTTAGCGCATGGAAAGTATGACAGACAAACATCAGAAATAATGTGATAGGGATATAGGAATTATATTTGTTTGGCCTATTAAACTAGTATTTATATAATTCACCACCACCACCACCAAATGGACGACTGCAGTTAAGGTCCGTCTATGACAGCTTGACCCATCCCCCAGCTCTAATGTGTCTTCATCTAGCAACTCCCTCTCTCCAAAAATCTTTTCAAGACTGTAGACATGCTTGAGCATTATTATAACTGTGTTCCCCACTCCACTGTATTATTACCGGTGCTTACAGCTGCCTCCTCCAAATCTCCTGATGGGACGGGAGAAAAAAAACCCAGAATTGCTCAGAGAGGACGCGAGGGCCCTGCTGTTGCCCAAGAAAATACAGCAAAGTACAAAGTTAGAGTTGTAATTTGAATGGTTACCAGCCAAATTTCTAGCATGTCTGTGGCTGGTTGGGTTCCAAAAGAATGAATGAGGGTTCAGAACATTTCTAATATTATCTGAAATGGGCAATGCAGCCCTGCTTTATATAAAAAGGATATAGCATAATAAAACACAATATTATTTTAGCTGATGGAAACAAAAAAGAGCAATTCTTACCTTAAATTGTCTCTTGTATTATCCAGATATAATAAGGACAGACAGAAAACTCAGCAAAATAAATACAACCAACAATCTAAAAATTAATGTTTATTCTTTTAGCCATATTCTCTTTATCTCAAGTACTATGGTCGTCTTTATCCCTCTATTGGGGAGGAATAGGAGACTAACTGTTCACCAGTGTTATACTACTTTTTCAGTCATCGGCTACAATGTTAAAAAAGCTAAGTGCTATTTAGTCATCTTCTCTATAACAATGTTTTATAGAAGGATTTTCCCCTCTAAGATTAAAGACAGAATAACGCAGGTAGACATGGCACATTTTTCTAAAGAAAAGAGCACTGTCTCCCTTGAAGTAGAATAAAGCCCTAATCCTTCCACAAAGCCAGCAGCTGAGTGAGAGTGGCACCAGGCTGCCCCCACCATCTTCTGGGAAGCCATGGAAACGTCTTACTTTCAAAGCTTAAACATCGTTGTTGCTTTTAATGTACTCCCAAAAAAATGCTAGTCTTAAATTTGCCCATTCATAAGTGGGCACAAACTGGTCATCCCACCAACAGCAGAGAAGCCGAACAATTTATTTGCAACAGTCCTCCGGATGCAAATACGGAGGTGAAAAGTGAGCAACATCATAGCTGAGGAAGGTGTGATTTTAAGAGTACTGAGACCTGTAGAGTCCAACGCACTGTCTTTACCCAGTTTCCACTGTTGTTAGCAGCAGGGAAACACTACAAAGAATATTGATAGTCACTGTTTCCATGGCTCAAAGCCTAATGAAACATTATCGCTTCACTTCAATTCCCATTGCTATTGGTTATGAAGAAGCACTGTTTCAGACAACAGCAATACTGATAACGCTAGACTTCATAATGGTGGTGTGCACGTGACGACTTCAGGGCACTGTATCTGAAAGTGCCTGATGCACTGTCAGTGCTACCATTAATGATCACGATTTCGAGTTCACTATGAAAACTTTGGGGAAAACAAATGTGTCCTCCAGATAATTACACTCAAACACAAACCATGATTTTACTCTATGCACATTTTGAAACAGACTGCTGGGCTGCAGACTGTATTTGCTAGTATTAGCAGCCCTTCTTTGCACATCAGCGATACTCTCTCCCTTACTGCATCACTTGCCATACGTAAGTCAAACCCTACGCTCAGCCAGATGTTTCGAGGCTAATGCAGACCGATTAGGTGAGGTTCTAAGGCCAGTTTTGTGCAAAAAGCCATCTGTTGCACCATTATCTATGAACACTATGGATGCCCATTATTTTTAGAAAGACCACATGTGAAGAGAGGTAGCTGCGCACAGACATAGACATTTTTCTGCATAGCCTTCGTATTTATTAGTAGGCTCCTTCTCACTTAGTGCTCCCCTCCCATCTAGAGCATACGCGAGGATGTAGACTTTAGCATCATAAATAGGGGGTGGCTCTTTTAAGAATGTCTTAGAGTTTCCAGCACATTATGTCTTGTTATTACTCACTGGTTTCCTGTGTGGATAAGCTTTCCTTGTTAAAAAAGTGTCCACCAAAAGGAGAGCAGAGAACAAGAACAATTAAAGATGTTTTAAAGTTTTACAGAAAATTGTTTTTTTTTCCCAGCAATAACACTAGGATTTAAAAGCCTGAAGTCATTCATGGATAAAAACAAATCTTAGATCATTGAGATGTTGGGTGTTTCTCTTCTCGGTTTACTGAAATAAAATTCCCCTGCTTGCTACCAAAAGGTGTATTATCATATTGGTTAGAGAAATCTCCTACTATACTTTCACAGTGCTTACGCCTCTTCCTTAAGCACCTGCTAAGAGCCCGTCTGATGAGCTACTGCATTTGGCCAGGTGCAGCGCAACTGCTCTTACCTTGTAGTGGACAACAGTCCAGGCCTTGCTGCAAGACTCAAAATTTCCGTCCTTTTCAAAGTGAAAATGAGATCACAACAGAGAGAGAACCCTCTCCTTTTCAGGTCACCAAAGTGATGTGCGCACTATGCTGTTCAGCAGTTTCAAATATGAAAAGCAAATCCCAGGAAAGGTGAACTAGAGGAATACACAGGTCAAAATGTCCAAAATTCATCTTGTACACAAGCTGGTATGCTCAACACTTTATTTTTGTACATTTATTTTCCCTTACATATAAATGCAACTTCAGAAGTAGCTGTCATATTCTGCAGTCAGACGTATAGAGAGACTATGTACAGACACAATATTCCCTTCACTGGTAGCTGGTACTATACTCTAAAGGATACTCATACAAATTATACTTGTTTAAATAATTCTGGCTGCTGTTCTTTTCCTGTTTATATTAATCCAAATTTTTACCTAAATGCTATTTTATTCTTACTTATCAAATCCCTTTATCAAATAAGAAACTGGAAATGGCTCTTTTTACTAGCTCCATAATATTATAAACACAGTGTGACTAAACTCTTATAAAAGAAAAGGAACAAATTATAAAAGATGACAAACTGGCATTGCTTTGTAGCTCACTTGGGTGTTGTGAGGAGCAGGTCCAACCTCGGCAAGCAGCGCTTAGCTTCAGCACATTGTAAAGCTATCTCCTGTTGGGACTCAGGGAGACATTGAAGCTTTCATTCAACCCAATAGGGCATGTTAGAAATTTATCCTGCCTGGTCTTCATTAGACTTGTAAAACATGATTGCTAGAGTGCAGTGCATAACACCCTGTAACAACACAGTTTAAACACCAGTCAACGCAATAGAAGAGGTAGAGAAACGTGACAGAAGTATTAAAGCTAAGTCAGCCCTGAAATGTCTGGAGTTGTTTAAACATCTATCCAAATCTCTTTGGACTCGGAATCAAGATGAGAAGTCTCGTGTGAACACAGAAATGTTTTTCTCCAATACCTGTTTGCAGCCAGGCTTCAAATACCGAGAAAAAAGACCAAGAATATCAAGGAAAAAAATACATTGTTTGAATAAAAAAACCCATGTTTCTTCCTTTTCACCTCTCACTGGCTGAAATCACTCTGTCACCCCACAGAATACTTAATTCCAATGAAATGTTTCACTTCAAAGAGTTCCTCCATTATCTTAAAAAGGAAATATGAAGCAAGTATTCTCCAAGGGAGAGTAAACAGTAATCTAACTTGCTGCCGAATTGTAGAGTGTGGGTTGGGAGAGACGGCATTCAGTAAACACGAAAACCAGTCCCAAATAAAATGAAAACAAAATTATAAAAAAGAGCATAAATTACAAATCCAGTGATAAGGCAAATTGGTTTTGAAAGAAAAGACACTTCTCCATACTGTCTTCAGCATTAGGACAATTTTCTCTTAAAAACACTGTATCTATTATTTCTCTCTGAGCATTTTGAAAGTGCATGTGTGGGCTTTTTCTCTAGCTAGATTACCAGCTTATGGCATTATGAACAGACAGTTAGGTGATACTAAGGGGGGTGTAGTCAAACTTTCAAGTTTTGCAGGAAAGCACGTGCTTGTCTTCAATGTTTTTAATCTTAGGGGAGTTTTCCCCCTTGAGGTTGAGATCTAGTAAAATTTCAGTGCTGTTGACTTCACAGAATTTATTTGATTTCATACTTCAATATTAATAAAAAATTCAGTGGAGATATCTGAAAATGGGCTTATTGAACTTATCTTGAACTATATTGATGGATAGGAAAGTAATGTCCAACACATAAATAAACGTACAGAGCATTCGTAAGGATCTGAAAGACTCCCATCCAAAACAAGATTGTTTCAGTAAGTCTTTTTCTATCTTTCTTGCTTAAATATTACAGGCAATAAAATTATTTCCACAATGTTTCTTCATAAAGTAAGTGTTCAAGTGAATCAGTACTTGTAAACAAGCTCTACTGAGGATTCATGCTGCCAATTTAAGATAAACTATTTTGTATATTCAACTCCATTTCTCTGTTAAAATTTCCCTAATGAAATGTAGTAAAACTCACAAACCATCAGATCAACACACACCAGCAAAATTAAACCCCTGAGAATATTCACTGCTTTATTTTTATTAGTACTGCTTTAAATATTCAAAATGTATGGGTCATAAAATTATGCTTAGGGCAACATTTTCTCATAAGTTCATTTGTGCATGTTTTTAAATAGATTTAAAAACTAAATAATTTCAATCTCAACCTTAACGCAGAGACAAACAGCAGAAGTAGTGATGGTGGCAGATCTTAATAACCCTCTCCTCAAATTGTGAATTTTAGGGTATTTTAGGGCTAAAGAATGCCCCAGGCAGCAAAAGGAATGTATTTAAATGCCTGAAGCAGTTTATATAACGCTTCAAATTTCTAGAGCAGCCTCCACATTCCCTTCCTTACAAACACAAGATAAAATTACTTGGAATTTCCTTATATTATTACTGAATATAGGACAAACAACAACACTGTCAAGAGTCAGACAAGGTGACCTGTGATTATTTTTCATGGAAAGATCACAGGACAATATAAAATCTGACCAGTCGGTTAGAAAAATGGGTTTCCAAGTAGTTTACACACATACCCCTCGGCATACAATTTATCATGTCATTACCATGGTCACAAAATCTAAGAGGAAAAGTTAACATCTTTACTTTCTCATAGGAGATGCGGCTTAATGCCATGCTCTGGCATGCCAACCAGCTCTTAGCATACCCAGAGAGAGCAAAGCACTATTGGCGGCACCCAGACTTGGCCCCGCAGACTTATACTGTGCATATCTCACCGAGGTATCGATCAACATCACTGCAGCCCTATGCATAGAATAAGTGATGGAAAGCCACAATGTGATTTGAAGGGGAAAATTTCTTGTTATTTTTTATTTGTTTTCCTCTCAAGCAAGCCGTGATAGCATGTGATATGACGTGGATAGCTTCAGGAGATACAAGATGCAGTATCTGCAGTCACTGGGAGAAGGGTGCCCTCGCGTTCACCTTAAGAATCAAGATGCTAGACCCCTGCCGAGTCAGAGGACAGCCTCACAACTCCTTATGATTTTTTTGCCAGGTCTAAACATAGAAGAAGAAAAGGAGGGAGGCAGAAGGTTGTGCAGGGAGCCTGGCAGGCACTTGCGGAGGAGAAGCTGCTGCTAGCAGGATCTACAGGGGAAGCGACACCTCATATTTATCCACAAGAGCCTGGAAGTATCAGGGATGATGTTCAGTGCAAGTGACACAGCTCCACAAAGTACAGTGAGTTGAGCTGCAGTCAGCCCAGCTTTTGGGTTGGTGTGAGCTAGAAGGTAGATAGGCCAGTACCGAAGCCTTCTGGTGAGGTAGGGACATCATGAGAAGGCAGCAATATATTGCTGCAGGACTGTGTGTGCCATCAGCAGAAGAGGCAGAAGCTGCAAGGAAAGCCTCTATGCACAGCCACCTCAAGCACACGAAAAAGCTTTTCCTTCTTTCTTTTTTTCCCTCCTCCCTCCATTTTCTCTTTTGCTTTCTTTCTTTCTCCCTCTCCCCCTTTCTTTCATCACTGTGTCCTCTAGGAACAGACACTAATTTTCACTTTCTTCTACCCTTTGCTTGCAGGCAGGAGCATGAAGCTTCCACAAACAGAAAGTCCAATGCCAGTGACCCCTGGGTACAGATAGGGCAACTGCCCAGTACTGTGAGGGATTCCTTGTGTGAAGAAGTCAGTTGTGAATACCTACCTGTTTCTTGCCTTTGTAAAAAATGTTGCCATGGTGCAAACTGGCTGGAGACTCCCTAGAGCAGAAGACGGTCTGGCCAGAGCCTTTCTCGGTGTTGAAACAGACACGCATCACCAGCGCACAACGCCAGCTGACAGCCCGACTGGCAGCACGACTGAGCAATCCTGGGAAGGAGCAACAGGCTGAGGGCTTGGATCCAGCAGTTATCACCAGAAGTTTGGAGCAAACCCCAGGCAGCTCCTTTGATATTGAGTCAGACGTAGGTGCGGAGTTTTATCCTTCCATGTTACGAAGTTTTGCACCCAAGAAAAGTCTACCTTGGCTCTCCCTCAGAAAATTATTCTTCAGGGGAATCTGAAAGTGTACATCTGATTATGTGATTATCTGACCTGGTGTCCCTGCCATGGTTGGAACTAGGTGATCTGTAAGGTCCCTTCCAACTCAAACCATTCTATGATTCTGTGATCATTCCTACAGGGCTACAGAGAAAATAATTTTTCTAAGGAAAAGGAATGAAATCCAATGCACATCACATAGTATATGTCCTTAAGAGGGACAAATGGACCTGAAACTCACAGCTTAGGCAGCTTCTCTTTGGTTTCTTTTTTGGTTCAGACATCCCATGCCAGAAAATGATGATAAGAATCTAAACTGATTGGCCATACAAAATCTGCTTTATTTGACTACACAGTGAGGTAAGAAGAAATTTTTGGCTAAGAGTTCAAATAAAACTTCTTGGGGAATCCAGTGAAGTCACAGAGCAGACAGCAAGAAGGAACAGCACCGGGGAGGTGCAGAATATGATAACCTTTCTCTAGAAAGTTGTCAACGTCCAAAAGTGACAGGACACAAACGCACAAGTGAACACGTACAGAGACCTCCACAGAAACACCGTGTGATGTTACAGCTGGTTGAAAACCATTTTTAACAAAATAAGCCTTTCAAATGCAGGGGGGAATATAACAGCCAACAAATTACCTAAATGCTATTCATAACAGATTCTCAATAGAATATTATTTAAATATTAAGACTTATAATTGATGAAATTGCTATTATAAAATATTATGTTAGCAATAATATCTCCTGAAACCTCCTCCTTGCATTATACTGCTCTTTATTCTAATTTCAGGCAGCCTTTCTAACATGAAATGCCAACATGGTACACATCAATGGCCTCGAGGGTATAATTAACACTTGTTATTTACATTTATTTTTTAAAATAATTAACTAGGAGCATGTCTAATGAATGGTAATGGGGCTTAAATTGAGACACAATATGTCAACTACCTTGCCATTTAGAAGCGAACGCCCATGCAGCTCAGGTCTGATCAGGAGGACTGTGCTGAAGCGAGAGCCCCGCGGATAACACTGCTGAAGGCATTCGCCTCCCCCTGCCGCTATAAAGTCAATGTCACAACAGGTATTGGCTGTTCATCTGTAATTTTGAAGAACCTGATGTTCACAGACATCGAATATCAATGAGTTAAGGCACGGTTTGTTTTTTGTAGGCTTCGGAGATTAAATGGAGGCTTACCCATATGTTAAGCTAAACCCGCCACGGTCCTTTGCTACTACGCTCTCTCTGCTCTCCACTACTCAAAGGTATGTCCTCAGTTGACACAGTTTATAGGACATGGCATAAGCAGCTACTCATGCCAGAATAAGCTTCTGACTCAGAAAGAAGCTATGCATAAAGAAAATCCTCACACAGTGATGTACTTTCAAAACGCATGACCTCATTCTTCCCCAGTCAGGCTCTCAAAGGGAAACAGACCCAAACAAAACATTTTGTGGAGTGAAACATGAGACCAGTGTCTGCTAGTTCACTTCCAAGAGCGAAAGGCAAATTGCAAATGTGTAATCGATGTAACAATGTTTCTGTCCACTTAGTAAAGGAATAAATCCATTTTCCCAGCATCCTGAAAGATTTTGCCATCACCGTACACTTGGGGTAAAAGCAAAGAATTGACTTATAAACGCGTTCTCATTCAAACCTGATCACCGGTTAGGGGTGCTGGTACTAATCATGTCCATGACTTAAAATAAAAAATACGCCATTTGTGGCGTTTCACTAACAGATTCATATAATCAGTTCAGCTTTTCCAGGTTTAGACAAACTCCTTAGTTTTTAATGTATGGCCTCAAATGTATTTTCATAAATGATGAACAACTGTTTATGTGTAATACATATATTCCATAGGATGCCCAAAATATCTCAATAGGAAGAAAAACAGAAGGTCCTTGTGTCAAGAGCAAAACACCTACCACTTATCAAATAATCATACGAATGAAACTCCAGGTTTTAAATACAATATGAGAAGGAAGTAGAAGGAACATGATATTTTTCAAACACAGCAGCCATAAGCAGAAGAGTACAGTTACATGTGTGTATCACTATCTTTCTCCCCCTGCCTTTATCTTCTTCCCCTAGGTCTGTCCATTTCCAGCCTATTTTTTTCTTCCTCTCAAATTCCTCCTTGTTCCCCCTCCTCCCAGGTTATTTTTTGGCCTATTGTTGTGGACTGTACTGCTAATATTTGATGCAACCTACTTAATTTAGGCTCCTTGCACATACCGGTATTCATGGAGTTGGTAGTAAAGGCTGCAATACCTAACAGAGCTAAGTTGACATCAGCACAATTGCTTTATCTAACTCTATGATGAAAAATTAAAGAAATACTAGATAAGAATTAAAGCAATACAGGGATTTATTTATCTAGATCTATATTATGTGCTATATACAGGGATACAGAAGAAACTGCCCAAGGTAATGGGGCAGAAAACCACAAATTTCTTAACACAGGTAAAGCAAAACCACAGCCCCTACAATTATCGCTTCATACTACAGCAAGTCTACTCTTTTTGCCAGAGTGTCTATTCATCTTTCTGTAAACATAAGTGTGCATGTATGTTCATCAGCTCAAAGTAAGAACAGAGGAGAAACAATGGTCCTATTTCAATCCTAAATATTTGAAGTTGCAAAACAGCCAAATATTTTTGAATAATTGTATAAGCAAGGGCAGGTGCTCTAAGTAAAGAATGATTGTTTTGACTACCAGGTATGATATACAAAAAACAGGAAGTGTATCACAAACACGTATACAGCCAGGTGCATTTCTATACTCAGAGTAGGAAAACAGCAACCATAATGCATATGCTAAGAGAAACTAGAAGGTGGTATTCAAGACAGAAAATGTACTGTACCTGTAATATCTGTCAGTGTGAATAATTTCTTGGCTGCTGGCTAGAATATATTCTGCAGTTCATTTTGTTTTATCACATTATTCACACTTTTTTCTGGAACAAGCAGTTCTCTTCTTATAAGACTACACTCTAGTGGAACAAATGAGCTCAAGCCTATGATTGATTCTCTAACATAGTTGAGATGCTATAGCTTTATTCACTTTTTTTTTTTTTTAAAACGGCTTTATTCATTTACTACCTCCAGCATGACTCCAGAGTGTCAGCTGCTGAGAAACTGCATTGTGAAAGGTTCCCTCCGCGCTCAAGGAGGTGGCGGTGGGGTTTTTTTAATAGTAAATTCCATGATAAGGAGGAGGAGAAGTGCCTGATACAGACAGACTGTCTCTGCTCACCAGTTCAAAAAGTGCACTCCCAGAAATATTTTCTAAAAGCTTATCAGTCCAAACATTCCTCTTCAGCTCTGTTTCCCTGATGAAATGCTGTGCGAGTCTATTTGGATCAAGGCAGCAACTCCCTGTTTTATTTCCTGCTGGGGAACTGGCAGGGACGGGAAACCAGCAGCGTCCTGACCAGGGCCCCTTAACAAGCTAAAGCCATGCTATGGATGAGAAGGTTTCACACAACGCTGTTCTGCTTTAGTGTCACCAAAAAATAACCCTTTAAAAAAAAAAAAGAAAAAAAGAAAAGAAAAATCTTTTTATTCATCTCTTGAATAACCAACAAAAATAAAGGTATTTGGGGGATACACAATTCACACAGAAGTGACCATGTTTGCTTCTTGCATGACCCTCAATGCTAAGAGTAATGAGCAGGACTACTGTGCATTCCTGTTTCTCTGGACTTGCTTTTTTGTTTGCGGGTTTTTTTTGTTTGTTGGTTTGGTTGTTTTTTGTTTGTTTGTTTTTGTTTTTTTCTGGGCAAAATTTTGTCTAGGGAGAAAAAAAAAAGGCTATTTGTTCAAGATTTTCCTCCATGTCTCAAACCCACAACACATGGGCTGAATGGTTCACGCTCAGACGTTTCTGCTCAGGAAGTCCCGTGAAGAAGTATGGGACAAATATATTCAGTCTCATTTTCAAAACCAGCCATTCAGAATAACCCTGGGCAAATAACTGAATTCCTGAAACATCTTAGTAAAGCAGAGATTTCCAAAAGGCCACCAGGAATAATAAAAAACAAAAAAATATATTGTTGTATCATCTGCTAGTTTTACATCTCAAACAAGCAGTAAAAATATTAAAAGAAAATGGGGACGTTCTTCAGGTTTAGGTACAATCTAAAAGTGACCTAAGTCACTTTTCTTTCTGACCAAGGAAAGCAGCTAAACTGGGCTCCATCAACTGGAAACAAAATCAACATACAACAAATTCTACAATATAAATGTTAAGATCTGTGTGGGTGAAATGCAATGGCAAATAAAACTGGTTTCAGAATAAATTGTGAAAATAATGTTGCACACGTGGAATGATAATATCCACTTATACTATAATGTTTTTGCTCTTATTTGTCAAAAAGAATTTATTGTTCTTTTAAATGCAAGATCTTTACATTCCATAGTAACCACAGTGTATAAAAATGTAAGTCTCTAAAAGGGAGACAAGAAGTAAAAACATGCATGAATTTAACTCAAATTTCATGTAACAAAATGACCTTTGTAAATTCCACTTAAAAAAAAAAGAAAAGCAGCTGCATAATTTACACTGCCACAATCTTTAAAAGGCTCAGAAGGTTGGATAACGAACAAAATTCAAATATTTGGAACTCAACCACTGGATTTTGGACTCCTTCCTTTTCCAAAGTCTTAACTTTGTTTATCAGCAACTCTTCTGTTGTGCAAATAAAATTATAACCACATAACTGAGCAAGCAAGAGAGGCTTTAAATTAAAAGCGCTCCCTGAAGAGAACAACTGTGTAAAAGCAACAGGCAAACCAGAAGTGCCTAGGAGCACAAGCAAGCTAAGCAAGCTCATGAGCTCGAGGATCTCAAGAGGAGAAAGTTTTCATTCTCCAAAAGCTCTAGCTCCCTACTTTTCCAACGTGCAGGACACGAGAAATGAAAGGAGCAGGACTTCCCAGGGACTGCAGGGGCACAGATACAGAGGAAGCCACAGCTGGTTTTTGCTTCAGCTCACAAAAAGGCTCCTTCCTTGTAGAAAATATCCCATCATGTCAGCTACTAATTCTTTTGTGGGGAGAGACTGAGCATGTCTGTCTGCTATAAAACTAATACTCACGAGATCCCACAGGGGCAAAAAAAAAGAAGAAATAGTAAACATCACCTCTGTATCTCTGAAAGTCACAGGGGTGAGAGTCACTGCCTTGACAAAACTTCCTTTAAACTTGACTTGTAAACGAACACTGCATCCTTTCCCCCGCAGTAAGGGAACAGTCTTGCAGCACTGTGCCCTGCCCCTGGTGTTACACACGTCTGCCGTTTTGTGCTATTACAGTTGGTAATTCTCTGTTGTGCTATTACAGTTGGTAATAATGGAGATTCACCTCAGGTTTGTGCTAAACGCGAAGCTTTTTTCTTTCTTCCCATTTTTTAAGTCGCTAATGTTATTTTTGGCTTAGGGGAGAACCTGTAACTCTTCTGGGCTAGCTAGAAGTCACTGACAATTTGGCAATTTGTAGTTCGCATGTTTTCTTCATTTTGCTTCTTTTGACAGCCTTGTCAGCAGTTTCAGAAGAAAGGGAGTTCGCAGCTCCTGAACTACTCGGTACCCTTTCACCCCTCATTGAGGGCCATCCCGACTGCTGCAGTCCCGACTGCAGAGCCGCGCGCCGCTGCAGCAGCATCTTCCCTCTCCGCCTGTGAAAGAGGCTGAGCACTTGGCACTCCGCTGAATGTTTAATTCAACTACAACTAATCAGAAAGAAATGCGTGCTTGATCTCAGCCTCCTCCTCACAAGCAGGGACTTTTCATCGCTCCTCCTATCCCTTCAGCGCTATAATTTAGAGCACAATTCTGGGTCTGTTACACGCTACTTGGAAGTTATCATTGCTCCAGCTATTCATGGCTCATAAAGTATTGTTCTGTCAATTGCATTGTATGGCTCTTTGTGTGGAAATGATGGATGAAATGGGATACATATTACTTAATGATTAGACTTCTACAAAACATGTTCAAACAGATATGCCAGGCTTGATGATACCTTATTATCATCAATGAAACAGAGACAGCATAATGGTGCCATGTATGTATTTCTCAGCAGTAAATGCAAGTGGAATATTTCTGTTTCAAACCCCGACACCTCCTTAGTCTCAGTTATTTCAGTTCAGCTAAAGATGACATGCTAAAATGAGGGCATTTATTACTAAGTGGCATTAAGAAGGGGGATATTTAACCTACCATTGAAATGCTTACAGCAATGCGTGGAGAAATCATCTAATGTGTGCTGGCAGTAATTTATGACATTGGAAAAAATGCTATCATCTTTTTTTCCACCGTCTATGGTCTGGCTTTGCAAACTGCAAGCCCTGAGGAGCAAGTTTGATATAATACGGCTAATGAGAATAAGTGAGCACACTGCAATATTCTTAAAGGGTTACACTGCTGAGTCTTTGACTCTTTATACTTTTTAATTTCCTTGTACAAACAGTGCAGTGAAAACGGCAAAATCCATTTGGCTGGTCTGTGCTACAAATTAAATCCTTGATTAAATTTTGGCAATTACTTCTCCGGGTCTTTTTCATTTAAACATTTTTAATTCATTTGAATAAGCTTCTTAATCATGATTCTGGCAATCCATTGTATAGCAAGACAAACTCTAATAAAAACTATAATGCAGCAACAGACAAACAGAAAGATGGATGGATGCTGAAAAGCAAGGGTTCTGTCTTTTTGTTGGTTTGTTTTTTTTTTTTTTTTTTTTTTAATTTATTTTGGTAAGTGTTGCCTATATCTGTCTTTCGTGAAAGTTGTATTCCAGTCTTCTGTGATGTTGAAATTTATCTCATTATGTGTTGACATTTCCCTTTGTGATGTCAAAAGCTAATAAAGACTCCAGGTAGGGTTTCAAACCCTCTTAATAAGAGGGTGGAAGAAAGATTAAATCATCCTTAATGCACAAATCAATACTACAGTCAACCAAAGGGTACAAATTAAGAGGGAAATGTGAAGGGCTGTCACTCTTCTAGCAGAAAAGATGCTAGATGGACACTTTTAGTGAAGGCGCTTGAATTCAGCTACTCAGCCTTTACTGCACAGCATTGTATTACCTATTGAAAAAGTATCTCACAACTTGAGCTATTCTCTGGAGGGTTTGGGGTTTTTTTCCATCTGTGAAGATAGACATGAGATAGCAGGCAGTAAAGTACCTCCTTAGTCACAGAGGAAGGTCCAGAGCCCTCTGAGCGTGGAGAGCAGTGCTGTACCATTTTCTGTGCAAAAAAAAACAAGATGTGGGGAAAAGCACTGGCAACTGGATAAGCAGAAAGAGGCAGGAGAGAATAAAAATTAAAATAAACCCTTCAGGACAAACAAAACTGAGTGGAACTAATTAAATGTTAACCATTTCTTTTTAATTATTGTGCTACTGGTTTTCTGCTGGTATAATGTGTAGAAAACAGTGATAGAGGCTAAAAAATTCACACAACGTTTATCAGTCGCTCTAGAAAAGCAAGAGTTAAAGTCCTACTGCAAGGCCCGCTCTCTGTCGGACATGAAATATGCTAATATATAACCTGCAGCATCCCTACTCCTGTAACCTCTGGAAATGCTTAATCTCACAAAAAGAGAAAAGACAACCTCTGTGACCCTGAGAGGATAAACAAAGGGATTGCAGATGCCCTGTTTTTTTTCCCCTTCCCTTTAAGCCAGAAAACACCTGTAGATGGACTTGCTTCTTTTTCCCACTGCATTCCAGAGGCCTGGCTTTAGGTAGTTCAGAAAGGAGAAAAATTTAAAAGCCATGCATTTATTTTAGGGCACCTAAGTGCAATTTCACCCACACCTTACATTGTGAGCTCGCTGGGTGTGACCTAAAGGCGCAAAGCAGCCAGACAAATAAAAGACCAAGAAAATAATCTATAGATTAAAGACTTAGATTAAGACTTAAAAAGAGGGGAGACGCTAACTCTCAGCAGGCTGTAGTAATGTATCTGCCTCTCCGTGTCTCCAAAGACAAGGTGACTGAGTTTTGGGGATGTAAGTTGAAAGGTGAAGGTTCTGAATACTGGTTAGTGAGCATGCAGGGGATATAAAGAGTGCGTAAACTCACGTTTGACACAAAGCAGCAGCGGATAAAGATATATTACTCAAATGAGAAGGCTGTCAATGCCGTATACCTGTGTTTATGCTCCGTTTCACCAATACATAGAGCCATTTTAAACTTCAAATGTTGGGACACACAATTTAGTCTACAAGTTAATAAAATCATGGTTTTCTTTTTAAAGCCTCTTCTCATGTCAGAATTTCATTCTCTAGAGTGTTCTTATCAAACCCATGTTATGATCCTGAATGAAAAGCTAGTGCCTGAATAATACCACATTGAAGAGGGGAAAAAAATCCCAAACGAAGCACAAGAGAGAAAAAAATCCTTAGCAAGATAAAAACCTTCAGTATATCACAACAAATCATATTAGAGCACAGGTGACAAGCACTCCAGATTCATCACCAGCAAAGAAAAATATGCTACCATGATCTATTTATACAAGTATAGCGCTAGAAAAGGAACAAGGAAAGAAGAATTCACAAGGAAATTACAAGCTCTGGGCTTCTAATTTTGTAGATTATTGCTATTTTCTCTATGGATGTTGGCATAGAGAGGCTTCAAGAGTCAACTTTAACTCTGAATTCTCTTCTTGCATAAATGAGGGACTATGAGCCTCCCAATACTGCATTCAGTATAATCTGAAAATTCAGTTTGGCACAAGTAAAAGTAAAACGTCATGTATAAATGCTGGTGTGCTGAATGTTGGGTCTCGTGTAAGTTTAGATGATTGAAAGGGTAAGACTCAGGAGTCAAAGATAATACCTTCAGGATCAGTATTCTATTGCAAATAGATTTCATTTCTGCAGAATCATTTTAATTTAATAAAGACTGGTAGAAGATGCAAAGACTGTCTCACCATGATTAGAAACTAAGGCTCAAATGATACTTCTTGATGCACAGAGGTGTCTCTCAATGCAGCATGGCCATGTAAGGGAGACATGCAGCTCACCATCTTCTATGAGTAACCAGATGACGACAACAATGGCAACAACTCAATTTCTACTCACAGCTGAGCTCTTCACAGGTGCCTATCATTTGCTGGTAAGACACTTCTACTTTCTACACAGTCTGAACATTACCTCAGTTTTGGTGTGAAGGAAAAGGTCCTCTGTTTATAAAGCAATAGGAAGTATAACTACTGGCCGGTTAACTGGTGCATCAATAAATTTTTGACATCAATTATTAGGTATTACAAGCTTGGCAGCAGGAGGGATGTATGACTTCCATAACCAAAGGCTGGAGAAAGATGGCACTACGTTCAGACAATTTCCTCTCTCAACTAGCCATCACCTGGCAAGCTTTTTTCACAGCTTTTTTGTTTTGTTTTGTTTTGTTATTTTAAAATAAAATCTTCCTATAAGCTTCAACTCCAGCACACCACAGCCTGCCAAATTCATCTGCTTTTAGCCTTAGGCTGAAGCATCTTTTAAAATACAGTTTCTATGAAGCCTGAGAAGGACAATTCCTATGCCTGTGTTGTACCCACTCCTTCCTTACCTTACCCTGCCCAGCTGGCACCTCCTGCCCAGCCGGAGGGGCACCTCCAGGATCTGGTGGCTGGCAGAGAGACACCCTTTGTTAATACATGCTGGGGGCAGGCTGCAGCCCTGCGCTCATCAGGACATTACCATGCAAGCCAGCATGTTACTCTTCTCTATTCAGTCCCTAAAGGAATCGTGTTTGACAGAAGCGAACAGCTGCTGTGTATTTAGAGATGTGAATGTATTGCATTATTTAATGAATTGTGTCATTTTAATATAATTATTACTAAAAGTCTGAACGTAAGCCTATTTTTATTTATGCTTAGAATTTTCACCCACTAAGCATTTTCAGCTCTGTTTGCAGCCAAAAGTGCTTTCTCTCCTTTCCAGATAGTACCAGGACTGTAGCTGCACTGCTTGCACTTGAGCCAGCTCCCCTGCATGCCGCTAATATTGCTATCTTGTGTACACTATTTCTGGGCTTTTAACAAATTACATCCACGCAAGGATTCCTGTTCCTCCTTTTTTTTTTTGTGAAACTCTTTTATTACCCCACTGCCTCCACCTACATATTCTCTCTTACTTAATACCATGACAGTAATATCTATGCCAAAAAGTCTTGCGCATGAATTATTCCCTCATGCGCAAAGAGGGTACCTCACGTGGAGGAAAGGATGAATTTCAGCAAGCCACTTGATGCTTACAATATCTTAACACACTTGCAGCCCGACAGGCACCACCGCAGTTCAGCAGCTCTTGCTGTCAAGCCCTCGGCGGAGCTTGGCTCCCACCATGTACAAGGACATGACAATGCAGTTTGGATCCTGGCATTCGCTTTCCCTTCCAAACAACACCGCTAATAAACTCACAGGGTTTTCGGAAAAAGAGGGAATAAAAAAGAGAACACAGGTCGTGACGCTTCACTTCCTTATTACTGGAATCCAGAGCATGACTCGACGGCCTACTCGCCACTTGAAATTACAGTGAGGTAAAAGGCTTTTAGAAGCGGTGCTCTGCCTCTAGCAGGGGACGGATACAAAACGACCGGTTGCAAGGCTCTGGTGACCACATGCATTTGCAGGCATCTCATTTTATGCACTTATGCAATAACCTCATTTTTGAAAGTCATCTGGAATCTTTCTCTGGGGCTGGGACCCTGGGCCCGACACATGTTCTTTTTGGAAGGTGTTCCTGGTTTCCCAACTGTTCTTCTGCATTGCTCTAGGGCTTACAGACACTCTAGCGCTGGACACAGCCTCACGCCTCATTCACATACCTTTATATTGCTACATTACTGGGTGGATACTGAATTACTCATCACCATGGGTCACTGAAATAGTCACCTATTACTTCATTTGCAGTAGATGTTCCCGTGGATGCAAGCCAAGTTAATGCTGAATATGTTTTTCACTTGCAGCATCAGACAGAAGATGCCCTTCTTCTTCTAAAATATCTGTTGCTATCAGAAGGAAAATATATCTGTGTATCTTTCCATATATGCCGCACACATCTAACATCTGAAATCCATCAGTTAAAGACAGGAATGTTGCTAGCTCGCCCTATGAAATGCCTAAAGGTAAAATGTGCGTTCACCAAAGTATCACACAATTATTTTTTTTAAGATACCAAGCAGGTATTTAAAATAGTCAGACTGAATGACCTGCTAGCATATAAAATCCAATTCAATCTTAAAGAGCATAGAGAAGGTGACACAAAAGGGTAATGCCCTGTTTCTCTCTAAAGAAGTAGCGAACATCACATGAAACTATCAGGCAACAGGTGTAAAACAATTACACAGAATTTAATTAAACTGTGGAACTCACTGCCACATGACATATTAGATGTGTGCATACACAAAGTGGTAAATATGGAAAAAAGATCCAATCTGTGTGGAGCCATCCAACTCTGGGACCCCGTTATGTGTATGCCTGTATTTGCATACCGTGCCCTTACATGCCTCAGAAGAAAGAAACAAGCACATCGAAAGCCTCTCACATCAGTGCACCCAGGCATGATTCTGTTTAATCTGTCCCTTATTACTAGTTTTCATTTGCAAATTGAAAGGGGGAGCTGCGGGCAGGAGGGATGTAGCTTCTTCCTCCCGAAGGGGTGCTTAAAATCCAACCCCCTTTCTGAGCAGCCGTGAGTGCAGAAGGCAGCAGAAAAATCCTGACAGGCACTTTAATGAAAACACAGTCTGTTGTAGTCCCTGAGATACAGAAAAATTCAAAGAAAAAGCAGCAGCAGCCAGTGGGGCTTCACAAGGGACTATTCTGAGGGTTTAAAAAAAGCGGGTATACTGGAAATAGAGAGTATCCACACACGGCTACAGAGAATCAGTTAAGAATTGCAGGGAAAGTAAGAGTAACAGAAAAGCAAGGGGAGTTCACGCTAGCCAAAAGGATTAAGGGGAGTAAGAAAAGGTTTTACAAATACTTTATGTCAGGCAGAAAAAAAGATGGAAGCGGTTCGCTAATAAATGAAGGCTGGGACAAAGATAAGACAGTGACTCTAAAATGAATAAATCGGCTTTTAACAAGGGACATAAATAAGAGAAAGCTGGATAATAAAAGGAAGGAGGGGAGAAAAGGCGGGTAGAGGAAAGCCTGACTACCGTGTGCCAGCGCTGAGGGTGTGGAGGCGCAGGAAGCACGGGGCAGCGGAGGAGCCTCTGCAGCAGGCGCCCTGTGGCCACTGTCCCCATCTGTGTGGGGCAGAGGGGACAAGAGGGCCCACCAAGGGCTCCCCGCTGGCGTTTTAAGGCACAGTGTGTGCCTGTGGCTGTGCCGCTTCCTTCTGCCGGGCATCGAGGAGGGAGTGCAGCAGCCTTTCTCCTCCTCCTCACCTACCCCGCCCAAGGAAAGGATGGGGAGCTCCTCCCTGGATCTTGCAGAGATAATTGACTGCATGAAGCTCATGAGCATGTAAAGCCAACACTCTGGATTTTTGACCCAGAACCATGTTGTGAGGCCATTGGGCAGAGGATTTAGTAAGGAACTCCTGTCTGTAATTTCAATGTACATACACACACTTCACATACACCATCTCCCTGTGGAGACACGCTCATCCCAACGTCCTGGTTTACAGAGCAGACCTGCTGTGATACCTCTCATGGCAATTGCACCAAGAGTTTCCAATTTAGCCTGCTGATCAAGCTCAGGCCTTTTTTTGCAAGGAAGCACAAAACCTCAGTGGTTACCAGAGAAAGGGCAGCAAATCTCCTCCAGTAGATTTGGCCCGTCAGTCACCACGGGTGGAAACCTATGGAGGTGGGTGATGTATAAGGGCTACCAGCTCACGTAGTGGCTTCCAGATTAAAGCTAATCTCATTGCAGAACATCTATAATACAAATAGCAACAGAAAAAAATAACCCGTAAGTTTTAAACTGTCCTTTAAGCTTGACGTTAAAAAATGTCTATCTGGAAAGGACCAGACTTACCCTGATCTCTTGTTTTCGGACTCTGCTTGTCAAGAAGAATGCTACAGATGTGATGGAAACATATGGACCACTTGGTTGCTGTGTGCCCCTTACCATCTCTAAAACTAGGCCAAAATGGTAGCAATAGAGTAAGGTGTCAGTGCCTCAAGAACCACATAGCAATTTCTGAGAGACCTTGAGAAACTTTCTTTCAGAGGTGAAGATATTAAATAATTTAAAAAATTTAAAAGACATTTATGGAAGTTTTCATGACAATTATCTGACCTAATAAACTAAACATTTGTTAAATGTAAACTCTATCACTGGACTCTCCAGCCTGGCTATATTAATTTTTCAGCTCCTGAGTGTAGCCCAGATCCAAGCAGGGGAATGAGCCTGAAGCTCCTTAGCCCTTTTACCCTCCTTACAGGCCCCGTGTCTGTAAGAAAGTTTGAATGGCTTCTGAGTATAAAGCAATGCCCCACAGAGAGCTGCTCCCATCAAACACACCGCTGTTAACCCAAAGTCACCCAAAGGCTGTAAACCCAAGCAGTAAGCCCCAGCTCTGCCTGGAGGCGTGGTGGGACCATGCCTGCAGCCCTCAGCCTCTCTCATGCGGCCTCCTTCTTTCTGTCCAACCACTGCCTACTTCTCCTTCCTTGCCAAACAAAAAAGCTCTTTTAATAATTTAGTCATATTTGGGTGTGGAGGCTCTGGCGCAGGCAAGGAGGGCTGCAGAGCCCTGTGGGGAGGCACAGCTCAGCCCTGCTCTCAGCGGGTACATCCCCTGGGATGCCAAGCCCAGGTCCTCCAATGCTGCACTTATTGATGGGTTTCTCCTAACGGTCTCCTTCAGCTCCACACTAGCAGACAGAGTAAGACAATTTACGCTAGCAAATAGAGGTGCACATAACAATTGTACCAAACAATAGAGATATTTCGCTCGTTCCCAGTCAATTCTACTTTCAAAGGCACCTGGTCTCTTTAAAATGCTGATCAGAGATGATTAACTCTCAGTATTTCCTTTCATTTTGTCCAGCTTTCTCTTGGTTTTCCTTATCACAACCCAGAAAAAACCCACTGAATTTGTACAAGACTTTTACTCAGTTTAATAAATTAAAAAAGAAGCAAGAATGAATGAAGCCCTAACACAATTTGTACCAAACGGAAAGCAGTCAGAACTGAGTTATTATGTTGTTGGAAAATAAGCAAACCCAGCCATTTACACCGAATCTTTCTCCATATATCAGTCTCTCGACAAATGCATCTGAAACCGCTTCTCCTGTTTCAGATAAGACATAAATTAAATTCACTTTAAACGAGGGTGAATATTTAAGCTCAGGATGGATTAAAACCTTGAAATCTGATTTCAAGTACAAACGAGATTGTTCTAAGTAATATCACAGTATACATGAAACAATATGTATCAAAGACTCCAGAAATTTCCAGGCATTAAGACACGGGAGAAGCAAAATGCTGCTAAAGCAGTCACCCAGATTAATTATTCCACTGGAAACCCAGAAGCAGTCAACATTACTCTAAGAATGGACACACTGAACTATGTCAGAGAAAGAAAAAGTTACCTCAAAGGCTATCCATTATTCCTTGTTAATACCCCTAACCTTCCCCTAGGTTTTTTGATGAGCTAATGACACAGGCCGCTGGGGGAAAAAAATCTGCCAGGGAGAGAGAATTGGGTAAAGCCAGAAATCACATCTCATGTGGGAGTCAGAAAATCAAAACCTTTTTTAGATATTTAAACAGACTAATTTATGCACTAACTTCACTTTTCAGAATAAATTTGCTGCTGAGGCCCCAAGGATGCCTCTTACCGAACTGGAATATTATCAAACAGGAACGAGTGCTTTGCTTTCTCAAAATCCCAAACAACTCTAAGAAGAAAAGCCGAAGCTTATTTACAAGCATCACTTGTGCACCCTCAGCCATGAGTAACAGATTTCCATTAACACTCCGAAAAAGAGCATTTGATTTTTACAGACAAGCTACAGGCAGTACTTAACTTTGAATGCAGTCAGTGACCAAGCTAGATGCTTCAGTGATTAATTTTTATGTGAACCACAATTATTATGAGCATGTCTGTGCTGTTTTCTTCATTTTCTGATTTTTCACTTTCATGTATTTATGTCAGAGACTCCAACAAAACATTTATAAACAGGGGCTTGCATTATTACCCTTGACTCTTTCATCTTCTGAAATAATCTAACATCTAGTGTAAACTTGGACAAAACCAATATGATATACACAGTTTATCTGTTCACAATAAAATTACACAGAATAAAAATGACTTAAAGATTATTTCATCTTTTCTTATCTTTCATGTAAATTGAATTTTGCTACTGTGAGCTCTTTCTATGCACACAGGGGGGAAAAACAACTACTTTTTATGGCATAATGAACACTTAGATAGCTGCAGAGAGAGGCATTCAATTGCATTTACATTTGGCAATTATTTAATGTCACCTATTAATATCCAGCTACTGTCTCCGGCAGTTCTACCTTGCAAGGTGGCTGAGCATGCTAAATGTGCTAAAAAGGAATTTCCTCCTCATTTCCATCTTCGTTATACTTAACCACAGCTCCCAGCGTTCCTGCGCGCCTTCCCTACCAGGAAGACAGCTTGCCTTTAAGCGCACCCTCGATTCGGGCAAGCCTACTGCCGGCACACCACAGCAGATGCACTGCTCAGCTCTCAGCACTGCTCCTCTTTTCTGCTCACACATTACAGTGCCTTACTCTTTCCGTTTTTTTTCTATAATCACTACCCTATTGTTGCCTGGGCGGTTGAATTCCTTGTCTGCCTTGGGAAAAAAAAAATAATAAAAAAATCATAAATCTGAACCCCCCAGGTTGTGATCTTGTCTTATTTCTCATCTAAGCAGAGTTGGAAGATGCAAGTGCAATGCTGAGACTCAGAGAGCCAAGTTCACACCGTGCCCCTGATGTTCCAAAGATAATTTTCTGAGAAGCAGGCATCTCTCTAAGCTGATCTCATCGCTAAATTCCAGTTTTCATAGTTTGGTTCCCCACACACCTTAAGGCCAGAATCCACAGCCAGAAGATTCTGACCCAGCAGCGTTACCGCCATTTAGTGTGGCACAATTTGGGGGTAAAGGAGCTTTCATTACGCGGAATACAACTGGAAATGCACTAAGCTGCTGCTGCTCAGAAATTTCCCAGTAACATCTCTACAGCTGGTCAGAAGAGAAAGAGACTTATAAATATATTTTGGAAAAAAAAAAGTTAAAATAAAGATTTTTGCAATTTGAGAAAGAAAAGGAAATATTTCCACTAGAAGAGCTGCTAACACACATACCAAAACAAAGGAAATGAAAAATAGACAGGGCTGCCAGGCTGCTCCATAATTTAATCTTTACAGCACTTATCTGGAAGGGTGGGTGCCGGTCAGTCACTGTATTTTCACATAAGCGACGCAGATCTCAGTTAAGTCTTTTGGAAAAGAACAGACTTCTGCTCTAGACCAAGTCTCATGCTAAGCCACCCAAAAAAAGGTGAGGTGCTGCTGAGCTCCATTTAACTCGCACTACCTGCAGACCCAGCCTGCACCACAGATGCATGATACGGCCCCAGAGAGGAGCAGGAGGCAAAGCAGAGGGTTTGCTTGCTCTTAAACCAGAGAAACCGCATGGAAAAATGCAGGTCTATGCTAGGTGAGGAAGCTCAGACACTGGCAAACCAAGAGCTTTCAAGATTCTGGGCCAGACATCTATATTCAAAACTGCAATGCATATAGCTGACGTGATACAATAGAAAGTATTATGAAATTATGTATTGAAACACTACTTAAAAACATTTTAGCTAGACGTTAAAACCTTGCTAAAATTCTAATGTCACCTAAGAAACCAAATTCAAGATGACAACAAATTCAGTGGGATTTAATCGTGCACGGGGGAAAAATTTTGTGAAAATAATCTCACCAAAGAAATGAAAGCCTAATGGCAGATCCAATGATGTGATCCTCAGAAAGACTGCCTAACAATTTCATGTCATTGATATGAAATCAGTTTCTAGCTTAAACAATCAAAGCTAATTTGAGTGTTTAATATACAAGCTATTAATTACAATTAGAAACACTTGTCATATTCCAGACAGAAAACTATTTCCTTGACTTACATGGTACATTATCCTGATATTATCTAAACCCACAGCATAAAACAAACAACAGCAAGAAAGGATCATTCCCAACAGCACAACAGCAAAACAACCTGGTAGACTTAGTTGAAAGGATATTTTTAGACAAAATAAAGATAACGGATTAGTTTTCTCCTGTGATTTACATTTAATTTTCGGCTGGCAAAGCTTGTTAATGAGTAAAACTTCCAGATTATAAAGGACTTCTGTAACACAACTTGGGGGAAAAATCCAACTATTTAAGGCAGGGAGCAACAGTTATACGAGTTGTTGATAAACCCAGCATTTTCCAAAATAACATTTCCATGGGAAAGCTCTTCTTTGTTAGAAACAGCCCTTATGAAAACACAACTTCATTCAGGAAAAACAAAACATTCCCATAAAGCTGAACAACTTTGTTCTTTTCAGAACATGATTTGTAGCTTTTGTATTGTCTTATACGAAGCAAAAAAAAATAAAAAATAAAAATAATGTTAGAAACCAAAGGATTTACTTTTTTTCTGAAGGGGGAAGAAAAAGAAGTAGATCTTTCATATAAGATTTTGAAGTTTTGTTCTTAGTCTGCTTGGAAGAGGGTATTTTTATTTGCCCCAAAACTTTGTATGAAATAGAAAAACCCAGTTCCCACCAGCTCCGATGTTTTCATAAACCCTGTGTGTGCATGTGTATGGCATGGGAGCCATAATCAGAAGCCACAGCTGGGCACCTGCTCATTCATTTTTCAAATGAAACAGGAAGGATTATGGTGGGTCATGGGGTGCTTTAAGCCTTGCACCATTGCTGAAAGAGCTCACTAGAAAAAGACAGGAGGCTCAAAAGGGAGGCAGTCCTCTCTACCTACTTTTTAGGGGATCAGGGACCCTAATGTGGATGGGAAAGGCTGTGCAGATACAGCTCTGTCTCCTGCACAGCTGGAGACTGGCCTGTGCTGGTCCGTGCTAGCAAAAAACAGCATGCACTTTCTTCTGCAGAGGGGTGGCAGGCGGGGCTGAAGGGGGCTCCTGTCACCCTCCTTGTCAGAGTGCCACCACCTGGCAACACAGCAGTCTCAACGCCCCAGGGCAGGATAAAGGGGGGCATCCTCCCATGTCCCGCTGCCAGCCTGCCCGGCAGGCGGCCCAAAGTCATCCCAAAGGAAGTCCTTGAGGAGCCACTGGAATTACTCAGGGGGAGGAAGACTGGAGGCTGGATGAGGCTGCTGGAGGTTATTCACCGCAAGGCCAGCTCATGGCAGGATCACATTCAAAGCCCAATCCTATGGCTGGAAATCCTGTTTCAGCCTTTGGGGAGCATACGCCAGCTCTTCAGGAGATAAGAGCCCAGTCCCAAGACCAAGGGAAGGCCTTCTTGAGGAGCGTGTGAGGAGCACTGCAGAGCTCTGTCTTCATCCTCTGACAAGCCAGGGGCAACAGCCATAAGAAATAGGATGCAGAGATGTTGCAAGGGGTCCCAATGCTTTGGAGCACCCACTGGTGTCCTGCCAGGCACGGGAAGGATTCTTGCCGTCCAGGTTGATCAGCCCAGGCGCATATGGCTACTCTCAGAAGCCCCTGATATGGCTCCAGGTTGAGGAAGAATAGGGGTTGGGCATCTTCTGGGAGGCATAACCAGCCTGCGGGACAAGGAAGCAGGTCTTGCTCACATGCTCAGGGAATAGCTGATCACCAGCTCTGGGGCCAGGAAGTTTTCTCCCGGGGAAGACTGGCACTGGTCCTCAGGGTTTTTTTTTCCTTCCTCTGCAACATTAGGTGTGACCACTTGTCAGGGCTCCTCTGGCCCATTTTGGCTGTGCTACTGCCTGCTGCTCATGCACCACAATGATGGCCTCTCATGCCCTGCAGCTGGGGGGAGGAAGGCTTCCCCCCCCCCCCCCCCCCCAGTGGGCTAGCAAGTGTCCCCAGGGTTTTTTTGCCTTCCTTTGTAGCATCGAGTACAGCCCCTTGCCAGGGCTCCTTGGGGCCATTTTGACTAGATGCCTGCTTCTCCTGCTCCACAAAGGTAGCCCCTGTGCCCTGCATCTGGGGGGAGGAAGCTTTCTTTGCCCCAGAGTGGCCTCCAGGTGTTGCTTCTTGTCCTGTGTAGCACTGAGCCCCTTGTCAGGGCTCCTCTGGGCCCTTTTGTCTGGGTTATTGCCTGCTGCTCTTACACCTCCAAGGCACCACGTGTGCCCTGGCTCTCTTTTTCCCATTGCAAGTTTGTAGCGCGAGTGAGCTCTGTTCTTCCCTTGGCTCCATTTCCCTAAAGGTTCTTGTTTGTGCAAAACAGCCTCTCCTTGAAAGAGCTCCAGGCTTCCTGCACCATCCAGAGCTCCCACTTCCCAGCTCTCCTGGCATGCAACACAAGCACAGGGCAGGCACGAACACACTTTCCAGGCATCACTGGCCAATAAGCACAGCGGAGCAAGTTTTTGAAGGCAAAAAGTGTCCTTGTCATCGATACATGTCATACTTTTGAAAATACTCCATGGTACCACACACCACCTCCTCTTTTGTGTGTGGTCAGTCCTGATCCTCATTCTTGATGTTCTCACTCTTCAGGAAACAAGGAACTGCTTGGCCTGTACTGCCACTGCTACTTTCGGTAGTTCTGTGACTTGCCTTTGCCAGACTGCAAAGGATGTTTTTCAAGCTAAACTGAAGAATGCATCAGCCTGCTCCTGGCTACACATGCACATTGTGTTAATACTTGTGAGCATCAGCTCTCAAACAGGTTCAGAAAAATAGAATGAAACAAAATCCTGTTTCTACTTGTAACCCTTGTGATGTGTCCTTGAAAGTGTTTTTGGAGGTGAAAAATCCCTAGTATTTCAGGCAAATAACAGTCTCATCATTATTGGACTCATGGGGAACACAGGGAATGGAATAGACTCGTTATGCTGTGTTATGCCTAGAGTTATGCACAAGCTATGACCTAGGCCTAAGGGGTCCATCCAGGAGCGCAGCTCTCTGCAGCGCAGGTCCCAGGCTCATCCAGGAGATGGGGCAGAGATGGGCACACCTACAACATCACTCAGGCAGGGACTGAAGGCCCCAGGCTGAGCTGAGACATGTCCCCTGGGCCCTTGGGCAGGAGTCTGTGTGTGGGGGGAGTCCCAGGTGAGACCAGTCCCAGCCATTAAGGCCTATGAGCACCTGCAGGACCCTGACAGAATCAGACATACACTGCTCACATGCTCTCCTTTAAGCATTGATGGTTGGCCACTTTGGAGACAGAGTATTGGGCTAGATGGACCTTTGCTCTGATGGAGTACTGTTGTTCTCAGGCTCTTTTGGTTTACTGTGTTTTTCCAAGGGAAACAGCTCAGGCATTTCTAAAAAATGAGTAAAAAATCCCCAGGAAAATGAAGAGGTATTGCTTACATCAAAAAGATTTGCAACCACTTAGTTCAGGAGCACATCCTGCTTCAGACTGAGGGCTTGATCTTTGAGCCTTGCTAGTGTCAGAGATGTGGGGTTTTACCATCCTGGGTTCATCCAGCTAAACTGGATGAACATACAAGACTTCCGTTTTTACACTTTGCACATGCTTTTTGCAAATTTCTTCAGATAGTCAAATTACCTAGAGGCAATCCACAGCTCTCACCTCCATCAGAAGGTACATGCCTCATTGCTTGCAAAGTGACAGAGCCAATGCCTAGGCTGGGACATGATTACCCATTCAATCCCTTCTGCTAGTGCAGGGCTGGAAACAAATTTCATAGAAAGATTTCCTTAGCATGTACTGCTAGGGAAAGGAGGTAGGAAGAACAGAACAGTTCAGCTGGAAGGGATCTACAATGATCATCTAGTCCAACTGCCTGACCACTTTAGGTCTGACCAAAAGTGAAAGTATGGTATTAAAGGCATTGTCCAGATGTCTCTCAAACACTGACAGGCATGGGGCATTGATGATCTCTTCAGGAAGCCTGTTCCAGGGTTTGACCACCCGCTCGGTAAAGAAATGTTTACTCATGTCAAGTCTGAACCTCCCCTGACAGATGCAGCTGCAAGCCATTCCCATGCATCCTGGCACTGGATGCCAGGGAGAAAAGATCAGCACACCCTTCTCCACATCCCCTCCTCCGGAAGCTGTAGAGAGCAAGGAGGTCACCCCTCAGTCTCCTCTTCAAACTACACAAACCAAGTGTCCTCAGCCACTCCTCAGAGGACATGCCTTCTAGCCCCTTCACCTGCTTTGTTGCCCTCCTTTGCACGTGTTCAAGTACCTTAACATCCTTTAATTGTGGGGTGCAATTTATGGGATTGCATTACCATATTGTGTTCCTCCACAGTACAGGAATGCAATTAGTACAGCTATATTGTTTCAGAACGTGCTATGTCAGCATTCATTTGCTTTGTGCAGCCCTTTGCAGAGAAGAAAGCATGGTCTTAAAATGCGCTGGCTACCAGTTTGTTTTCAAGCATAACTCAAAGCATAGGTTTTAGCTCCTAAATCATTTGAAATCATTGTTACTTAAAGATTGCCTTTTTCCTAAAAGCCTTCTGAACAGGGAGCACTCATGGCAAGGGAGTTAGTCTCTAGCCCCATTCTGCCTGCTCATCTATCAGATCCACGTTTGGACTCATGCAAGGGCCTATCTTGTCATACTGAGCTTGCATAAAAATGTTGAGATTCTTTAACTGAATAGACATAGTCTGGCAGCTTTCTGCATTCATTGTACCAGTTTTGCAAACCAATCGTTATGTGTGTGCTAGAAGACTTTTTTATAGTCTCTTTTACTAATAAAAGAAATCTTTTGTATCTGAATAACGTCATCAGTAATTTCATCACACTGACATTCTCAGGTGGTTTCAGGTAGGCATATAAAAAGCAAAATCTTCAGTCCTCCTCTGTAGCTATCTGACAGGCACACAGGGACTTTTAAAGAGAGGCAGTTTCCTCTTAGTGTCAGATGGCCACTTGGCCAGCATACAGTACCCACGTCAGCATTATCAGCAACAACCTTCCTCTTCACTAAATGCCTGCAGAATTCATTTTAAAACTCAGCACCCTGTATTCACACTCCTGAAGAGTAAAACATACCCCCACAGACAACACCTCCACAAACTGCATCACCCTGACCCACCAGTGTTTTGTCTCTCATAGCTTTTTCAGTGTCTGCTGACTGGGTACTTCCTCCAATTAAACTTCCAAAATGGAAGCTCAGTTAATGCCAGCTGTGGTTATTTTCTTTCCTAGGAGGCAGACATCCATTTTGAAAGTGCCTAGACCAACACAACCAGCTTCATGTTCAGAGCCCACCCACACAGTGTGTCCGTTTCTCAGCCAGCTGGTGGAAGGCTGGATCTGCTGGTCATGACTGCAAGGAGCTGGACTCCAGCAGGCCACTGATGGGCGAAAGCCTCATTAACACATCTCTCAGGCTCCACCCTTCATGCTTTGATGTCATCAAATGTATGAAACAGTGAAGTTCATGGTCAGATCTTTTAAATTTAGATTGCAGAAAAGCATTGTTCAAGAAATGTAGGTTTCCTTGTTCACATCCTATTCTGGATTTCATGGCGTCTCAATAAAAGCAATGCATACCGGTTGCTGCTCCTGATTAAACTGAGAAAAGCAGCGAGCAGAAAAGATCAAAACCTCAAATGAAAGATCTCAGTCATAGATAATTAAGTTCAAAACCAAAAATGCAAAATGTGTTTTTATCTAGAAAAAAAATGGTTACTGTATTTCATTTGCCAGTGCATACGCAGCTAGGACTAAAGTCACTTGTCTATACGTTACCTACAAGACCACACACTGCATTCTAGCTTTTGCACAAGCTACCTCTCCTTTTAAAGGTAGAACTTGTGCAAATATAACAACTTAAAAACGTCTTTATAGACTTGTTTCCCTTTTCAGAAAAAAATCAGTAATTTCTTTGTTGTTATTACTTTTAGATCTCATGTATAATATCCTGCAGAACATTAGTCTCTGTAGAAACTTTTCAGACATTAATATTTGGGAATAAAAACAATAGAATCTTGTTTACAGCTCTAACTACAACACATTTCTTAGTTATGTTTGAAAGCTGCTCTCGCACAGGTTGAAGTTTCAATTATTTATTTTTTTAAGCATTTTCCTAACCCACCCACATTACACTGGTGAGAATAACTAAGCAAAATTCAGCATGTTCTGAAGATCCAGAAAGACGCAAACAAAGAGCCACACTAACACCTAACTGTGATGACTTCTGCTCTCCATGAGCAGATTAGCCAGCTCAGGTTTAAGCACTGGCCTATACCTACGTGCAGTACTAATTTGCACCTACAGTTCTCAATAGCTGAACTGCAGCACCACATGAACCCAACCCCTCTCCCAGAAGTGAATAGCTTGCTTCAGACAGTGAAAAGCACAAGCTACCAAACCCCCATCAACTACACTAAGCACATGAACAGCCAAAGTGGGACTTTCTGCACCACCACCAAAGTAGCTAGCCAAAAATCTGCTGGGGCCAGGGGGAGGAAGGTCATAGTGAGACTTTGTGCTGTTTCTATCCACAGCCCATCGCACATCTCTGCACAGACTCTTCCAAGCCTCCCACAGCAGTCATATGACTGAGGGCTTTCCATCATCCTTCTGATCTTCCAACACCCTTAGGGACCCTTGCTAAAGGACTAGCTCATCTGTAAAATAATCTAAATAAACAGATAATAAATAGGAAGACAAACAATACCATTCATCCATCTGTGCTATGATGAACTTTTTGCATATACATTTTTATCCAGCAACTACCACTTTCACAACTGAAGGGCTTCAAAGCTACAGCGGTACACCATTCCCTGTGTGGAACAGGCAGCCAGCTATTGAGTTACGCTTCAGTATTCCCACAGAAGACAATCTGTGGGATGCTGGGGTCCTGCTTTGCACCACCTTCTGGTGGCAACATCAGTTTCATAACTTCATCTTCTTGGCCTCTAGGTCTGCTGTCAATCAGAGAAGGCTACTAGAGGCCTCGCTTTTATTCAAGTTGTGTGCATTTTCACTCTCTGGTTCAGATGTTTATATCCCTGTTAAGTTTTTAGCAAGTGTGCTTGAACACCTAACATTGACATCCAAGTTTATTTAGCCCTCAATGGGATCTACTGCATGTGCTCCAAAGTCACACTGTGAATCAAGCCAGTGCCTTGTACGAAGGGAGTTTTAGCAGACTTGCATCAGAGCTGCACTACTGCTTTAAACAAAAATGCTAGCATAAGTGCAACCAGGGATACACTCTGCATTCAACTGCGGTTGGAACAAAACTTATTCCAAGCAGTTCAGACCTAAAACTAATGTCAGAAGGAAAAGTCATTTCCACCAGAAATACTTCTCGGCCCAGTCTTATGAGCTTTCCAATTTACAAAGACAGTTAAAACTAGCCCTGAAACAATTAACCTGTGTATCAAGCACCAAATTAGCACACTCAGTTCAGCAGAAAAACAGTACTCCTGGCTGTAGGAGTGTAACTGAGCAGCATCCTACCCTCTTTCAGCAGTACTCCCTACCAAGGGGCATCCGTCTGCCCCAATCTCTGCTCTCTTCCTCCAACTGGCAAGAGGATCAGCAGGACCAGTTACTTGTTTTCCATGTTCAGCTCTGTTCTCTTTGGAGCACTTTGAGTTAGTTTAGTCTAAAGAAATCGTCACAGAAAGATATTACATTCACACATAATGCAATGCCTAGAATGAAATGCCAGTTCTTAAGTTTTGTTAATTTACTGTATGGTCCTTGACTAAATATTACCATAAAAGAAATAAAGAATTATATATGTATGAATTCTCCCAAATTTCTTTTCCTATATTCACTACTCAGAATTAAAAAAGCAGACATACTTCCGATTTCTTAAATAAAAAAAGAGTAAGTGAGACTAGTTAGGAAAATAAATGTTAATCAGCTGCTTTTCCATCCTCTCAGAACAATTTATATACTTTTCTTTTTTAAAACAAAAGTTTCAATGTCTTAATAGTGAAAACTGAGCTCTTTTAGTGCACTCTTCATTGAACAACTCTGTTGCTTGACTTTGGCTTTATTCTAGTACAGAAAACCTAACTGAAGACAACATTGGTCCCATTTCTTCCAGAGACTGCCAAAGTAGACACACTGCAACCCAATGTGCTAATATCCATACCATATAGTCACTCACAGCATGATCTCTCATTAATGGAGCAGTCTATATTCAATAGTGTGGCCATTCTTTTACTAGAGGCTGCGAGGTGCCAGGTAGGTGAAAGAGCAATGCAAATATTTTCTTTCATCCCCAATCATACCAAAAGCACAGATTTCATCAGCTGTCCTCTGACAGATGTATCGCTGTTTACTCCATGTCCTTGCTTGTGGGTTACTCCTCTGATCTCTAACAGGCTATCGGGGCTTGCCAAACTTCAGCTGCTCAAGTCTCATTCACAGTATCTCCTCTCACAGGAGCCTGTAATGCTCATCACAGGAAGCCATGTAAAATTCAGCTACAAAAGCATCTAAAATCCAAGAGGGAAAAAAATCAGCTCTCAGATGACAGTAGGCAGATCTCAGTTTCAAGCAAAACAGCAGCCACACATTTAAGGGTGAAATATAACCCAGGAATAAATCCCCAGTGTTAGGAATAACTGAGAACAATTTCTAGAGCCAAATACCTGCTTTTATCATTTTGTATTTTCATAGGTTTCATATCGAGTTTCTCTCCTTTTATTCAGCAGCAGAAAATTTATAACAGTGGGAGCATCATTATTTGTTACGTTTCCTTAAAGGCTCCATTTGATTTATGCAGTGAGCAAACCAAAACAAAAAATCCCTGCTTCTAAATTTATGAGTTAGTGCTACAGGCTGTCAATTTTTTGCACAAAGGTATCAAAGTGGCTAAGAGAGATAATCAACTCTGTTCCAACATTAAGATATTTTAATACGATTTACCCTAACAACTCAGGCTGATGCTGTAGTAAGTTGTCCTTCCTATACTGTACAGCACCTTCGGGGGTGCATGGGCAACTGAAAAGGTTCGACATTGTTTACGGGTAAGAAGCAAGCATCCTCCCATGGGAGACAGAATTTCTAACCCAGAACAGACAGGCAGAAATGCTGGGGGCAGAACTCCCTTGTAAGTATATTCAGATCATGATTAAGGCTTATAGGAAATTTCCTATATAAGGTTGCCATATAGGACTAGTATGAACACCCGTAGAGATGGAAAGTGGGTATGAGCAACTGAATTATGCCCTTCTGATGAATATAATTTTCACTGCTGTCATGCCCTTAAGTCCCAATTAGCTCACGCTGGATAATGACCAATGTCCTGAAAATATGCTCATCGTTGAGAGTAATCTCAGATTTAGCCATCAGAACCTTGGCTAGGCTAATAGACCAGTCCACTGCAAGGCTGATATAATTAGCAGCAGGTCTATTGCTAAAATAGCAAGCGTTAACACTGCTGAGGGAAGCTGTAAGAGGATACTGGGGTTAAAGCTTTTGTCGCTGTACTGTCAGTAAACTTACACTTTAAGAAGCAGTTCGCCATAGATTTTTCAAGAATGAGGCCCTTGCACTTCAGCATATTAAGAGACTTCTACTAAAAAATGGTAAGTTTCTGATTTATTTCACATCAAATTTATTGATATGTCTTTAATAATTATTTTTTTTTAAAGTGAAATGTACAAGGGGATTGATCTAAAACATGAAAGCCTAGGTCTACGACAAGGTATATGCATTAACCAAGACAACACATGCTCTTGGTTCACAGTTAAGACACCCCATCAGCAACCTAACCCTAACAGCAGGGACCATTTTGCAAAACGTGATAAATGGAAGGCTTAGTGGAAGTTGCAAAAGCAGTTGTCAATTTCTAAGCTTATAAGAAAGTAGGTAACCTTCAAGTACAGCTTGCAGTGTGATGACAAGTACTGTGGAAGAACCTAAATGAATTATAACACACATCTTACTGTGTTACCGGCCAGACTACTATCAGGTTATTAAATTCACTTTTCTGTTTATTGTACTCATCAATATACTAAACTTCAGGCTTACTGAATTTGAAATTTATATCTATAACTCCTTTGAAGAGATTAGATAACTCTTCCTGAATCTTAAATCAAAATATGGCAGGCTCCTAAATAAACAAGAGCATTTTCCAAAATATTCCACAGGAAAGTAAGTAATATTTCATGCAGACCTTGATTTCATTGCAAGTAGTCATAGGAATCATAGGAAAATCCAGTTCAGAATGACCACAAGAGATTTTTAGTTCAATGCCTGCTCAAAGCAGGCCCAGCTGTGAGCTCAGGCCAGGTTGCACAGGGCTTTGTCCAGTTGGGTTCTGAAAATATCCATGCTTGCATGGGTGGACACTGACTGCACAACCTCTCTGGGCAACCTGCTCTGCTGCCTGACTGCTGCCTTGTCAACCAGGGCCTTTTTCCCAGAGTCACTTCCCAGCCAGTGTGATTTCAAGGCTTCTTCCTTCCCAGGTGCAGGACTTAGCATTTGCCCTCATTGACTTTCATAAGGTTCCTCCCAGGCCATTTCTCCAACCCATTTAGGTCCTTCTAGATGGCAGGCTTGCTCTCAAGCATATTCACCCATTCTCCCCAATTTGGTGCCTTCTGCAAACATGATGTTCTCCAAGTCTCTAATAAATATGTTAAACAGGACAGGTCCCAGTACGGACCCCTGTACTACTCCACTCAGAGTCAGCTTAAGCAGACTACAGCCCTACCTGGATCTAGCCCTTAGACCTGATAATCCAAACAGATTTTTTTTTTTTTTAATGCTTCTAGTTAACCACCCATCCCTAACTTGGATACAAGAATATTGCAGGAGACCACGTCAGAAGTGTTGCTAAAGTCAAGGTAAGTGACACCCACTGCTCCTCCCTTGTCCACAGACCTAGTCATTTTACCACAAAAAGCTGGTCATGTAGGCTTTACTCTTGGTAAATCCATCCTGCCTGTTTCCCCAGTCACCCTTTTTTCTTTAATCTGCCCAGAAATGTGTCATTCAGCTGTAAAATAAACCTAGAAACATACAGCTTTTTTTTTTTCCCCTTCTTTTATTGTATCTGTTCAACAGTCCTAATAGTAGTCCAATGGACTAGGCCAGCAGGTGCTACAAACAGCAGTAAGGCACTATGTAAGGTATACACACTGCTCTATTCTTTGCATAATAGTCCAAATTCAAAACACTTGTACCATTTCATATTATCACCTATCTTCAATAAAGAAGAAAACTTGGTAAAACATTGTATATATCTGATATGTGCAGACTTGGATGGAGCCTTGCAACTATTTTACACTAGTTTACTGGTTGCACAACCATAGAAAAATTCTGCCTCTGACTGAGCTACCAAGGGAAACATCAGTAAGAGCACATCCTTAAGTGTGCATGTTCCCCTTTACTACCAGTGATTTCAAGTATAAATCAAAGTCTTTCTGCTTGAAGTACTAAACATTTGTAGCCTTTAAACCAACAGATAATCATAATCATGTTAATGTTCCTTGAAGCCAATAATACCCAAAAAGTAAATACTTAAGAGAAACTGAGAGGCTTGTGAACAAATACTAATTTGTAAGTATCAGCATTTATGACTAATGCAGCTTACTATCATATCAAAAGAACAGCACAGGGTACTGCGATTACTTCTTGTTTCTACAGCTATCAACGTAACTCCACTAACTTCAAGGTTACTATATGACAAATAGCAAATTATGTGGCAAATATTGTCTTCCAAGTCAGCAAACTCTTTTAATTAGATCATATGGAAGAGTCATATTTTCAGTCCTCAAGTTAAATTGGTCTACTTTAAAAAGCTAGACTATTTAACTAGTGAGTGGTCTGTATCTTAAGCATGTTGCTATCTTAGAAACAGCAATTGAGTCAGTATCGGGGTGGCGTTGGGGGGGAAAGGTTCAGTTCGACAAGAACATATGCAGGGAAGAGCCCTGACTTTAATGTTTGCCAGTAATATCAATCAAGATTGTAAGTTTGCTCAGGACCCTAAGGTTAGGTATACACCAAAATACTTGTAAGATCAGACCTTCATAGCTCAGCCACAGAGGGGTCAATATAGCAGATACTCACATATTGTCAGAGTGCTACGCTGACATCTCACATATTAAAAAAAGCCAAAACAAGTTGTGCATTAGAAATAGGCCAGAAGGCAGACACATCCACTCTTTCATGCATGCAGCCCACTACCTCATATCTAAAGAGGGCCAAAAAAAGCAATAAAACAGAAAAAAAATAAAACCAAGACCTATATTTACAATCACCAGAATCAGATGAACAAAGATAAAACAGATTTTTAGCAGAGGAAACTGCAGTTTTCCAGGAACAGTACTTTCGGAAGGTATTTGAAAAGGGACCACAAAACACATACGGGAAGAGATAAAAAGAGAACATTTAATTGTCTTGCCTCTAACACATGTTAAACATAAAATGGGAGGGAAAGCCAAGGCAGCTCCTAGAGGCATGCTAGAAGTTAGAAACGAAGAGTTCTGAAAAAAATGCAAACATTCAACAAAAGACAACTGATGCCACACGAGATGTGTGTTAGAGCAGATTGATGTATATGCAGATATGTTCATCAGTAGAATATCTTTTGATCAGAAAAGGAGAAAAACCTTCAAATTTTTTAAATTGTTAAAGGGATGAATAAAAGGGACAATAAGAGTAGCCCTACTCTTAGTTGTAACAGGACCTTGTCAAAACCATCTGCACATTTTGACAATAGACATGAGGACCAGTAATTCCTAGGAACCCTATGCAAGTACATCTCTCAACATACCTGCTTCCTCAGATATTCAGAAGAATGTTTCCAAAGTGCATATGATGGCAGAATCATACATAAATGTTAGCCCCCAAAAAAATCATCTCCCCGAATCCAACTGAAACACAGTCCTTACCTGGAGAGCAATAGGGCCAAGAGCTGCTTTTCCTCTCTAGGTACATCTTCACTTGCAACTAGAACAAGCTCTGCCCAGGTATTCCTTGCAAGCAATTTGTCAGTACCTATGCTGAAGACATTTATTCTCAGAAGAATATCTTTTATTTTGGACTAGAAGTCCTTGGGGAAGGTGAAGTACTATAATAGTATTTGTCTACAAACATCATACATTATCGCACGAGGAAGCCTGGAAAACAAGTGTCAGTTGGTATCTGCTAACAATACTTATCGCAGTGTAACTGGAGGACCCCTTCTCTCCCCTCTCCTCAAAAGACAAGTGGGTAGGTATATTATGGGACCAATGCTACACACAACTTCAGATACGAAGTTGTATGAGCAGAACAGTGTTGAATTTCTCAGAGGGTATCTGTATGTTCACAGTTCCCTAGCAGAAGCACTTTTTGGCTGATTCCTCCACTCTATGCTTCAAACTACCATTAGACCATAAAGGCCCAAGAGATCAAAGGAAAAATAGTATCCCCTCAAAGAATCTCATGTTTCTTCATTGCTTCTCACAGATGGGCTGCTACAGCCAGATTCCACCAAATGGCAGGAACACAGCTTGGCAGCAGTGCCTTAATGAAGCTGAGGCAGAAGAAAGTACATCTGAGCACAGATACCAGCTCAGTTGTTTTCTCTGCTGAAGACTCAGCCTCTGTTCGGGTCAGAGAGGATTTTGTACAGTTTGTTCCTGGCATGTTTCAGGCTCAGTTCATACCATGCTCATATCTTCTGCAAGGTCAGCAGTAGCAGGTCCCTAACAGGGAACTGAGATATGAGGAAGAAACACAAGCTTTTACAAGCATAAAAACCTTGTGCATGCTGAAGAATTATCAATGGGTAATTCCCAGTGAGGACAGCAAGGCAGGCAGGAGCTTTCAAGCCTACTGCTAGTGGAGTGCAGAACAAGAAGAAAAAAAAAAAAAAGAAATTAGACCGTTAAGACTCTAGCCCTTTCAGGCTTCCTCTTCTGAGCCTTTTTTGATTACCAGCAGCCCCCAATGGCAAACTGTTGTGGCAGAACAGTTTGCAAATTTTCCTGTAATTCCACTTGGGTATAGTAGATCTGTCAGAAAGTCTCCAGAAAGAGACAACTGGTGTTCCCTTTGCTTAGAAGGCCTCATTTCATCCTGTGGTTTTGACTGAGTAAGCGGGTTGCTGAGTGTCAGAATGGAAGGCTTCATTTCAGCATGTATAAAGGAGGGAATGAAGAACTGGGAGGAGATAAGCCAACACATGGTCTCAAAAAAATTTCTAATTTCTTGGCCTCCATTTTAAGCTTAGCTCTGTTCTAGTCACCAAAAGGAGCAGGTGTGAAAAAAGAATTATAGTGCCTTCATTAGAAAACCCACCTCCTTCCATGAAGACTGCAAGAATGAGGAGTTTCCACAAAGCTTTACAATATGATTTTGCTTGCTCAATGGTCACCTTGGTCAAGCAGCAGAGCTACCACTAGCACCAAAACTGGCATCACACTGGTCTCATCTCTTGCTTGAAGTCATGATGGGACAGGTGACCTCCAAATGGTGAGTCAGAAGTAGAAGAAGGATCACCCTTCCAAGGATGACAGCCTTTAAAAGAGGGTTTAGAGGTTTTCCTGAAATAGTCCTGGAAGCAATGCTACCAACCTTACTTAGTGCAACATTTAAGTGCCTATCAGGAATTGCACTCTCCTCCCAAGCAACAGAGGCAATGAGAGCATCCATGTGAATTTGAGAAGCAACTGCAGCACATAACACCAGGTTAGAAATCTGCCAGGAATACCAAAGCCATATGATGATGGCCTCGTTAAAAAACAAACACATTGAGCTTTGTTTCCAGGAGTGGTAGGAGGGGACTCTGAAGACAGAACCTCCAGATGTCCAAATATAGGAGGTTACTAGAAGACACGGAGATGTACCCAGGGTCAAAGAAAAAGGAAGCACAGCTGAATTACTTATGCCACAGGCTGAGAGGAACTGCGGAGAGAAGGGCACTGCCGATAGTAGTCATAGAAGGGGAGTTGTATACATAGTGGCTAAGGGCAGCATCTTCTGACTTTCAGGGCTCCTGCAAAGCTACAACACAGTAAAGACATACCATAACAAACACTTCAGGAAAAATAATTTCTGACTAACAATAAGGACAAGAGATACATAGGTGTGAAAACAGAACTCGGAAGAGACTACAGTAACTCCAAGAGTTATAAACTTGGGAAATGTCAGCAAACAGGTTCACACAGAGGCTGGGGGAGCAGGTATACAAGTAATTCACTGAGTAGAACAGGAAAAGTGTAAAAAGGAAGGAAAAAATATGGAGTTTGCACAAGATACAAGGTAAGAAAAAAGTTAAAGAGAAATGCAACACAACTACAGTAAAGAAAAGCCATAACAAAGTTCATAGGGAAGACTTTACATATGGAACCAAATCTAATAACTATGACAAGATAATTATACCTATCCTTGCAAACCAAGGGAAAGCACACAGCAGCATGAAAGCAGGCAGTCCCAGAAGGTGAAATATTTTATGCATATGACAAAACTGGAAAGAATAAGAGCAGTTTTAAATCACAGACTAGCATCAACACCAAGGACATGTTTTTGTCAAACAGACACAAAATACATAACACAAGTAAATGGCTCCAGGAACAGCAATGGAGAATTACATCTTCACCTCTTTGCTAGAAAGAGACAGGGAAGTAAAAGAAAAAAAAAACAATATGAATATCTGATGGAGAGCAGAACTACATATGGGGCAATACACTTGTTATCCATCCAAAGATACACTGTTACCTGAAGAGGTATGAGTATTACAGCATGTATCTTTCCCTAAAAAGATTAAGTAAATTCAAAAGTTATTTACCTTTATAAGCTGTAAAAACATCTTCTGAAATTTTTAACTCTGCAAACTGTGCTGCAGTTGTCTAGCAGTCAGAAAGAACTGGGTCTCACTGAAACTATCCTAAAAAACCATCCCAGTCCTAAAATTCTTCAGTGAGAAAAAAAGGACCTTTCAGCTCACTCTCCCATAGCTCCCAGTGTCCAGAGATTTCATGCCAAGGTCACTTCTGCTGAAGGAACAAATGATTGCCCAAATAGAGGGGGGGAAAAAAAAAAAATAATAAAAATCTGTCAAATAGTTAAACTCGCACCATACCATTGGAATAATTTTCAAGAGTGGGAAGTTGTGCATAGGAAGTATCACCAACAGAGAGGGCTTTACTCTAAAGTCACTGCTAGCACAACTACAAGGAAAAAAAATAATCAAGACAGTCTTGTAACAGAAAAGCATAGCATCTGAACGAGAACATGAACTGTTAAACCAAACCAATTTCAGACCACTTCAAGGTAACAGATAGGAATAAAATAAAAAAATTAAGAAGAAATATACAAGGCAAATTTTATATCAATTCCACTTAGATAGTCAGATGCTGCAGAAAAAACTTGATACTCAAGAACATTTTAACTCTCAAGATGATTTGAAAAATACTTCAGTGTTACACACAGCAAGAGAAAACACTTTGGCTCTATACCAGAAAATACTTTTTTTTTAAAAAAAGTTTCTCAGAAGTACGTGGGAGTCACTCCGAAATAGAAACATTTATCTGGAGGCTCTAAAGATACAGTGCATTCCACAGCAGTGCCACGACTGTTCAAGACGCGATACAGAGCTCCGATGTGCGCTGGGGTATCCAGACTAAGCAATAGTCTACAGCCACGCTGAAACACGCAGCAGATTTTCAAGCGTAGTAGGAATCACCCGTTTCACTACAAAAAGCACACAATAACATCATTATCACAGACTATTATCTAGACACCTGGGAACTAAAAAAAAAAAACCTCTCAGACATTACCTCAGTGACCACTGTAATCACGGCAATGGACCATTTGGTCAGCCACAGTATCTGAAAATGTGAAGTTTCATTACACTAAACTGGGCTCCCTTGTCTTTGTGCGATTTACCTGGAAATGGGGAGTCAGGCATATCACACATCATTTCCATAACACCGAAGTCAGTCAAATGGCAAAACTGAATAGCAGTTAAAATTGTTATGGCTATTCAAGATGAGAAAGAAAATGTGTGACAGGCCATTCTTAACTGAAAAAGCTGATAAAATACTGCAACACCAGAAGAAGCAAGTGTAAGGCAGCTTCTGTGTGACAATAAGACATGTACTCTGCCATCTGCCAAACATGCACGATGGTTTGCACAGTGTTGAGATGCACAAGATCAACCCTCCTAAATACAGCAGAACAAAGGTGAATTGCCAAAAAGGTTAAGTGGTTACTTGCGTTAATAGGACAACAGAGATCTTATTGGTTGTAACAGGACATTAAACAGCTTACGTACATGAAGCATTTATCTTGTGCTCCTCAGTGTTTTTGACAGAGATCCCATAGGAGACAAGTTTACCATTATGTAAGGCCTATGGCAGAACAACACACAGCATAGATTATTTTTTTCTGGAAGCACTTGATGAAAGCATGAGAAAGCATGCAAAGCAAAGGAGAGAGCCTGGATGTTAAACTGTTTCGGCTACCTCCCTTCTAATATTTAACAATGAATAAACTGAAAGTAACAATTAAAAATAAAGCTGCATTTAATCTGAAAAGGTGAGAAGAAGAAAATAATTTTAGGTCAGAAACTGGGCTTTATTGAAGCTATTTTACTAGAAGTGCATGATTATTTTCAATCCAAAACTTCCATAAAGCTTGAACCAAAATCAAAAGTCTCCCCATTTAAAAGTAGGTATAACCACCTCTTGGTATATACAGTACCTAAGAAAGAATGTAAATATATTGATGCCTTATTTACTCACCACCTTGTATACAGTCTCACTGGATATTAATTAACACATGAAAATGTCCAGTGTATTTAATAACTAATTAGAGTAGAAGCTAGATGATGTGATCTCGAATTCAAGCCTTGGGCTGTGTAAAGACATGCCCTCAATATGCTGCTGAAATATAGAGACAGTGCTTGTAAGCATATGAAGGTTACCAGCCCCACGTAGCGCAGCTCACTGCATTCCACCATCTCCACTACTCCGCTTGTGCACTGCAGCAGAAGTGGGGGAGCGCAAGCCTGCTCTCAGCGATATGCATTTGTGGTTGCACACAGGATGGTAATGAAACAATATGCTGTTTTACAGAAACGCAGATCTGCTATCAAATGCCTTTTTCCTTCCTTTTTAGCTGTAAACCACTAAGCCACGGGAACATTGTGACTGTATGTCTGATTGCTGCAAGAGTATCAAAAAGCACCTTTGAAGTGTCATAATCTGTAATTTAAACCTGTAATACATCTTTATACAATAGACTGCAACATCCCTTTACAGGCAGAAGAGGTTTTCCTTACACACACATTTTTAGTCAGGAAGAAATTTCCCTTTTAAGTGGATTTCAACGCATGTACTAACTTACATTAACAGAGATTAGCAGTCTAAAGCACACAGCAGAGGATCTGTATTTACAGTCAGCTAGATGAAGTCTGACACTGATGGTAACAGCTAGGACATCTGACATTACGGATAATACTGCATCCTTAAACAAATTCTATTATGCCCAGGTATGTATTGAGCTGCAGTTGTTTCAGATAACCGAGTGACCTTTCTGCCACATGTGCTTTGATACGTAAGCAAAGCAGGCCGAATTAAGGACAAAATACTAGCTTTCACTTTGAATTTTGCCTCCCCTTCTCCATTTCTTTCACGGACATTACTGAGTCTAAAAAGCATATACAATAAATGACCATCAAGCTTTCAATACTCTGTTCACCAAAATGCAAGTGGGATTTCATTCGCATTCAGTACCACTACACAGGGATCAGACTCAATTAAACCACTCACACTTTTTAGAATTCTCTGTAGCTTTCCTTTAAGAGAATTATCACAGTGCAATCAGACCACATCCTCACCAAGAAGGTAGTCCAGAAACAAGAATATGCCATGCTGTGTTTCTAAATTACTGCAAGCAGCTGAGTAAGCAACATATTAGCTGAACAGGAAGCCAGGCATGTTTGAAAATACAATTACTGCAATGTTAATGTGTCACTGTCACTGATCAGGACTTTAGAGTTGCCTTTGCAACGGGAAAGTGACCAAAAGTGATAACTATGAACTGTAACGGGTGGGAAACTGTCACATAACTGGTGCTGGATGTGTGGGTGGGTGTGTGTTTTAATTGTTGCTGATGTTTTTATAACGATTTTTTACAACCTGTCAAAACACCAAGTAAAGCCCCACATACACATGAACTTGTTTGATGCTCTGCATTCTCCCCTGCAGAATTTCCCTCTCCGCAGTTGTCTGTGTACATCAGAAGCAGCTATAGATATTCCAAAGCACAGTTTTAATAAACTGAGGTACGTCTCAAGGACCGAGTTTAAAAATCATTTTACGATTTAATGCTTCTGCCTCCTTGTGGCAGACACTGGAATGAGCCTTCCTCAAGAGCTAGTTCAGCTGCAAATGCATCTGTCAGCTCGGAAAAACACAGGAGCGTTGGCTCTCCTATAAAATCATCAGAAAGCAGCTTACAGTTAATTTTTTAACTGAGTGAGAAACCACAAGAAGTTGCAGGACAAAAAGCAGCAAGAAAAAACTCACTGGAAAGTTTGTGGTATTCCCCCCTCCTCTTCCTGAGTTTGCGGCTGTTTAGCAAATCTCTGCAGGCACCAGTTCGAGGGAAAGCAAAGCTGAGCAGTGTCCCAGTACTCATCTGGAGGCCTTTGCAAGCTGACCCCAAAGTTCTCCAGCACTTTCTGAATGCTGACTTTACCTCACTTATCCTTCATAAACATTGTGTGGGAATTGGTGGCTTTGATGTGGAAAGTCTTAAATTGCTTGAGACTTGGTCTGTGCGACACTTACTTCTCTTTTTGCTATATCAACACAAATACAATATGCCATGGTGATGGATTGTTGTCACACTGCAGCAGAAGCTGGAAAAGCTGGCCTGCCCTACACGTAAAAATTATTCTCTATAACCTAACACAGCCTTCACTTTTGGGATATATCACACAACTCGCATTTAAGTAACAACAGAACAGCTGTAGGAATTGAGAGTAAAAGTCCGAGTGGGTCCTAGAGAGTAGCAACTGCTTCAGGAAAAGGTACAAGAAACAGCACAAGCCTAGAGTGATACTGCTCTTGAGTGGGTAATCTTGTCTTCTGACCACTACTAAATGGACAGCTTTCAGAGCTAAGAGTTAGATATGCATCATTATGCTGAATATACCTCAGTAGACTTTTTTTGTCCGGTCTTCTTGAGAACAAACTTCCTTTTGTTCTGGAACAGACTGCCCGATTGCTGCCTTGCAGGCTCCTGAGAAGTCATAAAGAACAGGAGATGGACTCTCTATTTGTTTTTTCCACATAACTATTATTCTATACACCCCTTAAAACTTTTCTCTGTGCAGTTAAGCTTGCAGCCTACTCTGTCCAAGTACTTTTTATTTGCTAGAACTGTACCATCTCACTATTATTTTGCTTTTTTGGATGATTTAGAAGTGTACTGATGATGGGCACAAGAACCAATCTGAATTGTACCCCAATGGCAACTTTTCACTACTACAAAAGGGTAATTTTTTCCTACCCTTTCAACACCTTATAATCCACAGAACAACCTTTCCTCATCTTATGAGGATTTGATGAGTTCTTCAGTTTGTTTTACGCACCTTCAGTGAAGGACTCCAGCCGGACTGTTTTAATGCTGAAACCCACGTACAGTACAGGATCCATAGCACTTTTAGGAAGGAATCTGCCAGTTCCTTGACAGAGTTCAGACAGATGCTCACCTTCCCTCAGAAGATGCCCTTGTATCACTTCTAAATTACAGCGGAGTTTTTAATTAGTATCCTTGCTGGTTGCAAGTTCAATACATATGACCCCAGCACCTCTTTGGGAGACTGGCATCATATTCAATGTCTCCAAGACAGGTGACAAAGTATGAGTCAGAGTTGGAAGTTTGGTGGTTTCAGTTTAGTATACTCGTGGCTTTTAAGCAACCCCAACCAACAGTGATAGTTTTATTGTATTCAGGGACCAAAATAGAGTGGTTCTTGGGAAAGATCATATTAAGGGCAATATGGGAAAAAGATTGAAAGTCTCACAATTCATTCTGCAGATGCTTCTATGCTGTAGTGGGGCGAAGTACACAAGGAATTAAAAAAGAATAGTACAGCTGGTGAGTCCTTAAATAAAAGCTTTCTCTACTGAAGACAAAAAATAATCACTACCATCTTAAACATGAGGAACTCTGAAACAGTTCTGGCACAAGAGTCACCACTTAACTGTGACATCAGAACACTTCAGTTCACGGACGCTTCCCATACCAATCAAAACACATGGTCTTTAATGATTTATTTCTCATACTTCTTAATGCAGCTATATAAACAGTTTTACAACCATTATTATAGGCAGGATTTCATATTAATACTTGTGCTGCAAAGGCTGATACAGTATCCATAAAACTTCTCAGATCCTACATTTGGGAAATAATATCACAGAAGAAACAAGACTAAAGAAGTTAGGAGAAGACTCTGGATTTTAAAAAGAGCAAAGCTTAAGATACAATAAGTATCTACTTCAGAACACAATTTATTTGAATAACAGACTGAAATCAAAGGATGCCAGACTATTGCACTGTGATAAAAGACTTGGGCCTGGTTACTAGAACTGAAGACAAGTAGCCAACGGGCATGGAAAGCCTTCCATTCTGAACTCGCTGTTTATGTTGGTCTAAATCAGAACTTAATGCTATTTTCACTTAATTTTCCATAGTTATTTTCCCAAAATAAGTGTTTTGGCACAACATTACTAGATAAAAATCAGCATGCAGAAAGTTATACAAAAAAACATCAGATGACATCCAGCTCAGATAATGCGTCACAACTCAGTTTGTCAATACGTAGTAATTTGATATAAGCATTGTTCTATTGCACAGGAGAACAGGGAACACAAGTGATTGAAGCTTGGGGGTAATACATTTATTTTCCCAAACTGTAAACTAACCCTAGGATTCACGCTTCCCTCTAAAGGGCAAGATCTCATGAACAACTCCTGCAATGTCATCTTCCAACCAATTCGTGCTTTTAATTTTTCCTATCAGATACTATGCTTCACTCGGTAAGACAGAGAAATTCCTCCTTCAGAAGTTCACCGGCTAGTATGGGGAGGTGTACTACATTCTTTGAGGGAGATAGTTTTGTTGTAGTTTTATTTTCCAAAGGAATCCAAACAGAGCTCACTGGCCTACTGCATAGGGTGTCCTACTACAAGGACTAAGTATTCTTCAATTTTCTCCTTGTATGGTCTATTTTCAGTTCAATACAGCTAGATTTCCACTGAGACCATAACATCATCTGTTTATGTATTCTGTCAAGTGTTCCCAAGACCTACTTCAATTGTTTTTCTAAGTGTCGGGCCTCTGCTGTAGGTCCTCAAATAAAGTGCGTGCAATATTGATCAAAGTCCTGCTCGCACTCCATGCAAGATTCAATATATTCCTATTAGATGGATACAAGCAGAGCTTGATCTTTAGCAGGATAAGCAAGCACTGTACTGCAGGAGACAATAGAGCTCAGTTGTTCTAAGTGGCTTAGAGTTTTGTCTAGTCTTTGGAGACTCATCTAAGAGTCACTGGGAGGTTTAACAACATTTTTTTCCCCCCGCCCCTTACAGTCAGCCATGGTTACGGAGTCAGAGCACAATTTTGCTTACTACTTTCACCGCCCACAAATGTAAATCATGAAAAGAAAGTTTGTGTGCCTTAAGTCTAAGGCACATCACACTCTGCCAGGTTATCATTTTCCTCCACAAGTTTTGCATCAATATGTTAGCAACCTGCACACAATATTCTCATTTTTCCTTCTTAATTTTGCAGCTATCCAATTAACATCTGTGTTTTAACCTGTGATTTGAACCCCTTTTCATGCAATCTCAGCAATCAAGGCACTGTCATTCATTCATTGCAGCTTAGATGCTTTCCCCATTTGAGCACCACTCACACTTAATAGCAAAAGAAACCAACGAAACCGCTCATTTTGTTAGACAGTCAAGTTATTCTTACATTCTTGATCACAACTTTGTTTCCACTGAAGCCTATACGATTTCTGTTTTCACTACTTTAGCCTTTTCAATAGCTCGTTAGGAGATTTTCCTTAATTTTTGAAGGTTTCATTCAAATTTGTATTCCTGTGCCACATTAATAATCTTTCACATCCACTATAGCTGAAACAAGAAATACAGTGGATTTATGACAAAAATCTAAGCCAAGCTTATACAGAATTGCGTTATCCAGTTCTTTGCCTGTTATCCCTATTTCAGCTTCTTTCGTAGAAGAGCTGAATATTTAATTTATACTGGAATTAGGGTCCTGGCCTCCAACATCAATGAACTTTATGTTATTTGTAGGCACTTGGGTTTTTTTAACACTCCTATCCCCCAGATGTGTGAAACATCGGTGCTTTTTAAAATAATCCCAGTCAAAGCTGATAGCCCATTTCACAGATAGGGTGATGGTCACTCTACAGAACGTTCTCAGACACTGGCAGAACCACAGGGTACTAAAGACCTTGGAAACAGAACTCTTCAGTAAGATACCAAACTATGGATAAGACAGAGTAATGCAAGCTTTGGTGAATTTGGGTAAGATAACTAGTTTCTGCTAAGAACACATCAAGAAATTGTCAAAGAATTTCCCTCCAGTCTAAAAGCTGGTCATCAGGATGGCACAGGATCTCTAGATATACTGGGAGAATCATCACCCTAAACCTCACATTGAATTCAATTGCTGGTAAGTCTCATTTTCTTTCTAGCACCACATTATGTGTTTCAGCTAACTTTCACCAATGCTTAGAATTAACCCATAACTGATTCACTGTTAATATAGAACAGCAAAAAAAGCAGCTTAATTTCCTGAGAAGTACATTTAGATTTCAAAAATCAACATAGCTTGATTGAATAAAAAAAATGAGCACTCATACAGTCAAGATCTTAACTCGGTAAGCAACTAATCTGAAACATGAGGATTAGTAAGCATCCTGATATAACTGAATTTTACCAGTGTTCAGTGACTATTCAAGCTTATGTAGAGCCATGTAGTGGACAGCAGAGCTCACAAACTGCTGAAGTAGAACAGAAATACTGAGATCTCTAATTAATGAAAGATTCTTAGCCAAGACCAGCTCCAAGATTAGACCAAGAGTCTCTAGAAAGAGTCCACATTCAGAAAACAACCCAGGACAAATAAACTGACTTTGAAGACAGAATATCTGTTCTCTGACGTTGAGTTAAACTGAATTGTATCTGTTGGAAGAACTGGTCCATATGTTTAAGAGGTATTTTCCATCTCCAGCTTTTATGATTCATACATAGATTACAATTTCATTGCTACGGGGTAAATACATTTTAAATTAGACTACATAAAGAAGCTCTAAAGTTTCCATGACAGTTGCAGCAAAATGCCTGGTCGCTTCTCATTACAAAGCATAACCTATCTTTATAACCAAATTAGCTTTCTCAGCTATTCCCCGAAATGTAGCCTGCAGATCTATTTTTGTTGATCCACCAATTGTTTCTTTCAGATTTGCATGGTTAATTATCAAACAGAATGATCATCATTTAGATTATTAAAACAATCCATCAGCCAGCTTTGCTCTCTTTCATGTGAAAGAGAACAAAGGTGAAAGGTTTTAGAGAACTTTTATGCCAGGAGCTTGTTTAGAAAGGCAGAGCAACAGTTCTATGCCACCAGCCCTGATTTGATCATCTTCCCTAGACATGCTCCCAACCCAACCCCAGACATGCCCCTGGAGACAGCTCAATGCCAGCTGTTTCTCCTCTGCAGGTTAGCCCTACCCCTAAGCTAATGTTTGCTCTGGAAAATCACCAACCCCTTTGTTAGTGCAGCTGACGGTGGATCCAGCCATGGTCTCTTGGTTGCATTTCCTTTCCAGGTTTAAGGCTTCAGGAGTATGAAAGACGAGAGGCACAAAGAGCAGAGTCCATCTGTTACTTTTAAATAATAGGACAGGGGGGCAAAAGTCTCCTAAAAATAACTTAAACTCTTCTGCTCCCACCTATCTTCCAATCTTTAAAAACATTGGAATGCTGAAGAAAGGGGGGGGGGGGGGGGGGGCAGGGATGACACACAGTAGTATGCATATAGACTGCAACTTGTCATACTAATTATCTTTTGCATCAAATTGACTGCATTAACCAGAATTTTAAAAAAGTCTCTGTGAACTGTTCATTCCAAGAACAATTAAATCTAAAGTAAGAAGAATCATGACGAATTGCTGACAAGTGTTAAAACATCATCTGCTGGCAGCTTCTTTTTCTTTTAAGAAGATGTCATAGCAAAGTCAAAACCAAGACACCTACAATAGAAGATATCAAATGATACATTTAATAGAACATGAGGCAATATGTTCATGTGTAAAAACCTTTGTCGATCTTTGTTATTACTCAACATGCATGCATCAGGAATACTATAGACAGTGTAATGGAAAGACCCCACTCTAAGATGATATTCTGCTTCAAACAATATTATCTGACAAGATCTGAACCTTGAGAAGAGTCAGGAATAATGCTGCTAGATGCAGCAAGGAGATAGTTTCCTTAAGAGACTCACAGATTTAAGGAGTTCTGAATTCAATCAATCCAATATAGAATTGTGTTAGAATTCAACTGTGTAGCTGTGTGAACAACAAAACTAATTAAGCCTGATAGGTAATGTACACGTGTCTTGCAGCTGATTGACTTTAATTGAATTATTCCTTAAGCTCTGGGGTGAGCTCATCCCTTAACCAGAAAATCTGCACAGGAGAGAAAGTTTAGCCTCATTCTTGAAAAAACACAGACACCAACAACCGAGTCTCTTGCCCCATTGTTAGGAAATCTGTAACACCATTCTCCCCCATGAATGGCCCAATGGCTAGTGAAGGGTGATCTAATGCTTTCCTTTGCTGTGGCATTCATTACCAGCCTCTCTCCTCTGCTGCGCTCTTACAGTTCACACAGAAACTTCACATCTCTGGAAGGTTCAAGAAAGTTGCACCCTTCCCTTTCTTCACCAAATGCAGTCAAAACAGGCCAAGTTGTAGGGAGCAGTCAGCGTTCACAGACAGAATATCAATAAGCTTCGTTCACTAGGAAAAACAGGTAAAAGAATTATGGGAGGAACATTCCATGAAGTTCTGAAATTGACTCTTCACAGTTTTGAAGTGAGGTTTCTGAAAGGGCTAGGGCAGCTTTCAGTGAGAATACAAGATGGGACACAGGGAACATTTTGACTTTATTGGTTTAAAATTAGTGGAATACTATTTGTTTCAGTCTTTTTATATTTTATAAAATTCTCCTTCTAGGAAAAAAAATAGTTCCAAGTGACAAAATAAGTGCAGCTGACATACTTTTTGGAGGTAGTTCATGTCTATGGAAGTCATCACAAACGCTGTTACTTCCCCTCATCCCCAACACACACACTTTTCTAGGCAATCTTGAGCACACTGAGTAGACACTTAACATAATACACTCATTTGGTATTTATCATCAAAAATAATTACAGGACAAGTGAATAGAGTAAAAAAGTTAGCTGGGCCAGAAAAAAATCCTATTATGGCAACTGTTTAGAAATACTGCTTTGAACAAAAGCTTTTTCCCTGCATGCTGATTTTAAGATTAGGCAGGCTATAGATGGAATCTTTTGAACCTCAATTTGGAAGTGCAACAAAATACCAATGGTATCTCTGACTTTGAGCAATGATGAGAAAGGAAACCCGTTATGTTTTCCTCTCACACTTGAAGAAGAGAAAACACAATACTGTGTCTTAAAAGAATCCTCTCATGTTTCCATAACCATTACACCTAAAGTTTCAGGTTTATATACCATAACCAGGAGAAATTTAACATAATTAGTTTACCAAAACTTAGGTCATCATAACTTCTGCAAAGCATGAAGTCTCCAGACTTTCAAGTATTGTAGCACTAGAGTCATATCGTCATTGCGTAATAGGAACTAATGCCCAAATCCATTGTTTGAGGAGGGATGTATATCCAACCTGCACAGTGGTCTAGAGGGACCAGTTAGATAGATTGCGGAGGACAGTTAAGCTGCATTTTGTCATTTACACTAACCCATGAAGCATACATGGGTTACATATGCTTCCTCCTTTTAAATACAAGTTTTAACATCTTTCTAAAGATACATGACTGCTAACATAGTAGGATGAAGACTACTGATGCTATCAGATAAAAAGTGTTTCTCCACAGGCAGTAAGAGAAAGAATAGGGTTAGACCTTATCTACTGCTATTGCTTCCCTCTAGGCACACGATCTCATCCTGCTTGCAGCTTACAAAACAGCTTTACATTCAATTCAGTAGGCTGCTTGGTAATCTTGCCAACACAATAGGTACCATGCTTGGATGAGCAACCTTTGAATAACACTATGTACATTTACTCATATTCTGCCACTGACCAGAAGAAATCAGTTTCCTTTTTAGTTTCCTTCTTATTTTGCTTAAAAACACCTTAGCTTTTCAAAGCTAAGTTTGTGTTGTCCCTTGCTTGGCAACAGATACAACAGCTCCGGAGTCTCATTTGGCTGAGTTATCTTCGTACAATAAAAATAGCTTGCACATCGTGCTGTACCTATGCATTTAACTGAGTAGCCAACCTGATGTGCCACGTTCTTCTGTTACTTGCATAGCAGTCACAGCGATTAACTAGTCTGCTTTACCCTTGCCAATGACCTTGGTGAAGCTGGTTTTGCCAGCGCAGGCTGCAGATTCCTGTTGTTTTAAAAAGCAGACGCCAGGTTCACTCTTCCTTTATGACGGCTTACCAAAAGCATCATGCTAGAAGCAGTGGCCCACAGATTTTACTAAGGAAGCATCAAACTTTGGAGTCAAGCAGAGCCTTTAAACACCAGGTTTCCAGTTGACTGGAAGAAACCAGCAACCTCTAGCAGAAGAAATGAGCAAGTGCTACAAGAGGTGAGACACACAAAAAACAATGTCTACTAGTCAGGGTTGTACTTGACTTGTCTACCTACAACATGGGTCAGTCTTTATTAACTGCAGACAAAATCCCACGAACCTATAGTGGGCATAACATGGCATATGCGATGGATGTAATAAGAGCAGCAAACAGAGTACTGACCACAGATATTTGATTTTTCCAATCCTTCAGTGAACTTAGAAGTAGAATAATTCTTTTATCCATCATGCCTTGCAATGATTATTTAACTTGCTTCTGCGAGGCACTGCCTCCACCTCAAATGCACATTTAATGAATTATCTAAGGTAAGCCTAACAGAGGCTTGTTGGAATTCAGTGAGTCCGTTTGACAACATGACAGAAAAACTTTTAAGAATTGAGGGTTTTTTCATTCTATATTTGATTTTATTCCTTGTGCTTATCCAGAGAGGATTTAAAAACAAATGTTACTAGGATCAAAGTGCAATGAGAACCAAGTTCAAATGTTGTAAAACTATGATGATGTATGGTGTAGAGGTATGTATAGTTCTGAAAAGATATATTATGGAAATGAGGTATTTAGGGATTTTATACTCAATTTATTGCAAAACTGACAAATTTCCCTCATTAACTCCGATTAAGCCCACTGAATTTTGCTACAGTTTTTTGGTTACATGCCAAGTGCCAGGAGGCAGCAACATATTTCTGTGGCTTGGGTTGTCTGGTCTGCTTTTGGAAAGTTGCCAGATCTCATTTGACCTTTATAATAAGGTTTAACCCTAGTACTTGGACTAAGTCACTCTCATTTAGATGAGCAGACTGGTGCAGCTCAAACCTAGGTCAACAGTGAAGGAATGTTGTTGCCATTTGACAGCTGTTCAGTGGCTTCTGGGAAAATTGTTGGTGTTCTCAGTACATTTTCTAGTGGACAGGCACTTAACCTGAAGTTTACTGCCACAGTTTGCAGCGCTCAGCAGAAAGGCAAACAGCTGAGTCATCAGGGAGACAGCGACTTTCTCAATACTGACTTTTTCCAAGTCAGACTTGAGGCACTGAAGGGGAAAAAACTAAAGAAGATTCAAAACAGCCAGATACCTAGTTCTAAATACTGTAAGGATTCCTGTATCTTCCACCAGTTTAAAAGAAAAGTCACTTCACAGGAATGGCTCTTCTGAGCCATTGCTAGTAAGTGCTCCAATAACCGTTATGTTGAGGAAATATGCCAGATCCCATAAAGAAGACTCACCATTACCCATTTCTCTGCTCTAACAAGTTGTGAATTCCACCTGCAGGTCTCTCTTATTTTGGGTACAAGTAGGCTGCAACAATCCCAACTACTATTGGTTGAACCATTCCAACTACTACCAGCAGCCATACCTGGAATGGCATCTTAAAACTACATAAATGCTCTGCTCTCATACTGAATGATTGATCACACGGTTCATGTTGACCTCACGCACTGTGAAAGAGGCTACTGAACTGACAACTATGTATAATTATCTGCTTATCAACACATTACTGCTCCAATACCTATACAGGAAGAATACAAGGGCAAAACAAGGCAAGGAGAAAGCAGGGACACACACACGCATAACAGGGAGGAAGCAAGAGAGCTAAGTTACATATACTGAAGTCTCTGACCTGGAATTCAGTGAAACAGCTGCCACAGTAAAGCTGGAATATCACCCTTCCCCGCTCTGTCTTCTTAAATGGTATTTCCATCATCTCAGTTGTGAAGAAGCTGTATTATAAACTACCACATTAGTGGTAGAAGAGCTAGCCTATTTAAAATTTAGATCCTACACTGAATGTTTATCAACATCCACTGTCTGTTCTGATTCCTTGAAGAAAACTGCTAACCACTGGGTACTAAAATATAGTACTTATCTCTATGTTTAAAAAGCAAGATATTGAAGAAAAACCCCCACATTCTGACTTTTATTAAGGCACTGATGCCAAGTTCAGCAATGGTCAAAGCTTTGACCATCTGCAAGAAAGGAAGAAGCTTGTGTTGTCAACACCACAAAGTCAGAGCAATAATTCCGTAACAAAGCAGCAGTGGAGCCAGACAGAGGAACATTAGAATCATAGAATAAGTGAGGTTGGAAGGGACCATTAAGATCATCAAGTCCAACCGTTAACCTACCCTGGTTTAAAAACACCCACTTCTAAACCATGTCCCTAAGCACCTCATCTACCCTTTTCTTAAACACCTCCAGCGATGGTGAATCCACCACCTCTCTGGGCAGCCCATTCCAATGTTTAATAACCCTTTGAGTGAAAAAATGCTTCCTAATATCCAATCTAAACCTGCCCTGACATAACTTGAACCCGTTTCCTCTTGTCCTATCACTTGCCACGTGGGAGAAGAGGTCAGCCCCCATCTCTCTAAAACCTCCCTTCAGGTAGTTGTAGAGGGTGATAAGGTCACCCCTCAGCCTCCTCTTCTCCAGGCTAAACAACCCCAGCTCCCTCAGTCATTCCTCATAAGGCTTGTCCTCCAGACCCCTCACCAGCCTGGTAGCCCTTCTCTGGACATGCTCCAGCACCTCAATGTCCTTCTTGTAGTGAGGGGCCCAAAACTGAACACAGTACTCGAGGTGAGGCCTCACCAGTGCCGAGTACAGGGGGATGATTACTTCCCTACTCCGGCTCACTACACTATTCCTGATGCAGGCCAGGATGTTGTTGGCCCTCTTGGCTGCCTGGGCACACTGCTGGCTCATACTCAGCCGGCTGTCCACCAACACCCCCAGATCCTTCTCTGCCAGGCAGCTTTCGAGCCACTCCGCCCCCAGTCTGTAGCACTGCATGGGGTTGTTGTGACCCAAGTGCAGGACCCGACACTTGGCCTTGTTGAACCTCATACCATTGGCCTCAGCCCATCTGTCCAGCCTGTCCAGATCTCTCTGCAGAGCCAATCTACCCTCAAGCAGATCAACACGCCCCCCCAGTTTAGTGTCGTCTGCGAACTTACTGAGGGTGCACTCAATCCCCTCATCCAGATCATTAATAAAGATATTAAAGAGAACCGGTCCCAGCACCGATCCCTGGGGGACACCACTTGTCACTGGACACCAACTGGATTTAACTCCATTTATCACCACTCTCTGGGTACGGCCATCCAACCAGTTTTTTACCCAGCGAAGGGTACACCTGTCCAGGCCACGAGCAGACAGTTTCTCCAGTAGAATGCTATGGGAAACGGTGTCAAAAGCCTTGCAAAAGTCCAGGTAGACAACATCCACAGCTTTTCCTTCATCCACTAAGCGGGTCACCTCATCATAGAAGGAGATCAGGTTTGACAGGCATGACCTGCCTTTCACAAACCCATGCTGACTGGGCCTGATCACCTTGTTCTCCTGCATGTGCCGTGTGATGGCACTGAGGATGATCTGTTCCATGACCTTCCCAGGCACCGATGTCAGACTGACTGGCCTGTAGTTCCCCGGATCCTCCTTCCGGCCCTTCTTATGGATGGGTGTCACATTTGCCAACCTCCAGTCAGCTGGGACCTCCCCGGTTATCCAGGACTGTTCATAAATGATGCAGAGTGGCCTGGTGAGCACTTCCGCCAGCTCCTTCAGTACCCTTGGATGGATCCCATCCGGCCCCATAGATTTGTGCACCCCCAGGTGCTGAAGCAGGTCCCTCACCATTTCCCTTTGGATTACAGGGGCTTCATTCTGCTCCCCATCCCTGTATTCTAGCTCAGGGGTTAGGGAACTCAAGGAACAACTGGTCCTACTGCTGAAGACTGAGGCAAAGACGGCATTAAGTACCTCAGCCTTATCCTCGTCCTTGGTCAATACGTTACCAGCCTGGTCTACTAGAGGACAGCGATTATCCTTAGTCCTCTTTTTATTGCCAATATATTTATAGAAACTTTTTTTGTTGTCCTTGACAACAGAAGCCAGGTTTAGTTCTAGCTGGGCTTTGGCCTTCCTAATTTTTTCCCTACATAGCCTCACTACCTCTTTGTAGTCCTCCTGAGTGGCCTGCCCTTCTTTCCAAAGGCCATATATCCTCTTTTTCTCCCTAAGCTGCAACACTAGCTCCCTGCTTAGCCAGGCCGGTCTTTTTCCCCGACGGCTTGTCTTCCGGCACATGGGGACAGCCTGCTCCTGCGCCTTTAGGACTTCCTTCTTGAAAAACATCCAGGCTTCCTGGGCTCCTTTGCCCTGGAGGACTGCCTCCCAGGGGACTTTTTCAACCAGGCTCCTGAAGAGCCCAAAGTCCGCCCTCCGGAAGTCCAAGGTGGCAGTTCTGCTGACCCCCTTCCTTGCTTCTCCCAGAATTGAGAACTCTACCATTTCGTGGTCACTGTTGCCAAGACGGCCTCCGACCATCACATCCCCCACAAGACCTTCCCTGTTGACAAACAACAGATCCAGCAGGGCACTTTCCCTAGTTGGCTCTTTCACTGTGTTAAGAAGTTATCCCCAGTACCTTCCAGGAACTTTCTAGACTGTTCCCTCCCTGCTGTATTGTATTCCCAGCAGATGTCCGGCAAATTGAAGTCACCCACGAGGACTAGAGCTCGCGACCTTGAGACTTCTCCCAGCCGTTTATAGAATATTTCATCTGCCTCCTCATCCTGGTTGGGCGGTCTATAACAGACTCCTACTACAATATCTGCCTTGTTAGCCCTCCCCCTGATCTTTACCCATAAACACTCAATCCCATTATCACCATCTTCTAATTCAAAGCATTCATAACACTCCCTGATATATAGGGCCACACCCCCGCCTCTTCTTGCTCACCTATCCTTCCTGAAGAGTCTATAGCCATCCATGGCAACATTATAGTCATGACAGTCATCCCACCATGTTTCTGTGATGGCAACTACATCATAATTACCCTGGTGCACGATGGCTTCCAGCTCCTCTTGTTTGTTGCCCATGCTACGTGCATTAGTGTATAAGCACTTCAGGTGGGCTATAGGTCCTTTCTCCTTTTTACTGGAGGGAGCTAAAGTTCTGCTATCCCCAGACATCTTCCTAAGGAGCCCGGTTACACCCCCTGTCTTTTCCAAGTCTAGTGCCAGCCCACCAATTTCAGGATTTTTGCTAGCAACCTTGGATCTATCCCCATCCCCCTTCGAACCTAGTTTAAAGCCCTGTCAATGAGCCCCGCCAACTGCTGCCCTAAAACCCTTTTCCTTGAAGAAAACTGCTAACCACTGGGTACTAAAATATAGTACTTATCTCTATGTTTAAAAAGCAAGATATTGAAGAAAAACCCCCACATTCTGACTTTTATTAAGGCACTGATGCCAAGTTCAGCAATGGTCAAAGCTTTGACCATCTGCAAGAAAGGAAGAAGCTTGTGTTGTCAACACCACAAAGTCAGAGCAATAATTCCGTAACAAAGCAGCAGTGGAGCCAGACAGAGGAACATTATGGAAGTATAGCTGAGAGTCCTCCTGTCCCGCAGCCCATTGGACACCGTTTCACTGTCTGCATTTTTACTTCATTAACTCATAAGCTAATGTCTTGCTAATAGATATGGGGACGGGAAAGATGCTGAAATGTTCTATATTATTTTTAATGGCATTTAAGACACACCAATTATTCTGCAGGCTCATTTAGCACCTAATACTAAAGATGCATTCGTATATTTCTAGAAAGTAATATAATCTAAGCATATCTAAAGATACTCCTGCTAACTACATTTGTGCAAGAGACTCTGAATATTGTCATGAAGATGCCAGCCAACAGTGGGGACCAAATGAACTGTCAGACTTGAGCAGCTCCCTAGTGTGCCCACAAGCAAGAAAAGACAGCCTATCTCAATCATTCAGAGGGAAGGTATCACTGTCTTCTGCTTGCGTATAAAGTGGATTTATTTGTGAGAAATGTTTAGGTGCTACCCACTTTTTGCCTTTCATCAACAGTAGGGACATAAGCAAGTTCAGAGGATTGTTGTCCCATTCTTCTTTCTTTTAGGACACTTTACCTATGGTTTCTTTCAATGCCTCAACCTTAAGCTGGCATCTGAAATACTGCATTTCTTCTGTTTTTCTAAGGAACAAATCAATATTTTTTTTTCATTTTTATATCTACTTTGGCTATACCACCTCAATAGTTTCTAGCACTTAGTTCTCAAATCATTACTAGTAATGAGTGAATTGTTAATGTTAAAACTGTTTCTAGGGACAGCTGAGCTGCAATACTGAGTGTCTCGTGTCCCACTCTGCCTGTGTACCTATGATTCCTAATAAGAGACAGACTGTCCCACACATGGATATGCCATCACTATAAGACACTCTGCCTTGGCTGCCATCCCACTCAGCAAAAGCAGTATCATGTTAGAAATCAGCTATATCATCGTGCCTGATAAAGTGCCACTTCCTCCTTCATTTTCATCAGCAGCAAGAGCCAGTTGCACTTCAGCAAGTACACACAATCTTCAGAGTACCACAGAAGGACTAAGTTCACTGCAGAGCTTCTCACAAAATTGCTGCAGACTTCTTCACACATCAAGTGATGCCACTAGCCAAGAATGGCAGCGTGGGCAATTTCAGCTCATTAGCATCAGTTTGTCTTCTCCTTGATTCCATCCCTCAAGCCAGTTTAAGTGCATCTGAAGGCACTACAGTCCAACACAGCTCCGTGGATACCAGTTCAGAAGCTGAGATTTGGTTTGGCTTCCCTGCCCACATCCCAGTCCTTTAATTAAATATATTAATTCCTTGGCTCCAAGAAAGATCAGCCTTTTAGACTATTGGCTTCTTATTCAAACATTGAGAAAAGCTAGCTTGAAGCAGGTAGTAATGCCTCTTACCCAGGGCAGTCAGAAGGAACCTCTTAATCAAGTTTTAAAGACGCCTCCCCTGCAACAAGACAGTTTCCCAGGCTCAAGGGGCAGAAAAAAAATTCTCCGAACAGCTTCACATCAACAAACCTGAGCACACAAATTCCACGTGTCCATGAGAGCAATGAGTTAATAAGAGCTTATTAAAAACCTTCCCCAGATAGCATATTTGAGATAGATAAACATGCTTCAGCTTATCCAATACAAAATATAAGCATGTCTGGGTAGCACAAAGCAAAATAAGTCAGTGAAAAGTGTTATTTTCAGTGACTCATTGACCCCACCTGCAGAACCCTTTCAAATCTCTCACCCAATGGACCTTCAAGCTTCACACAGATAGAAGAAATGAAAAAAGAAAACTTGGGGGAGGGAAGGAGGAAATCAATTTAACTTTTAACATTTCTTAGATGCATCAAAGGTCTCAGCCATGTAGTTCTATTAAGTTTCTGTGTGGATTCTTGTAATATGTATGTGGAAGAGCCTTCACTGGGTTCACTGCATGAGACTGAAGAAAATGCAGACAATATGAATTTGAACTTTAATCTTTTTCTTTCCTGGAAAGCCATCTTCAAAAAAAAATGTTTAAATAAACTATATATAGATGCTGGCAAGTTGCAAGGCTGAATACAAATCTCTGATCCAATACAAATATTTTGCCACTCAGCTCATGAGAGTGCACAGCAGTATTCAGGTCTCCCAAACTGAACCGCGGCATGGCTATACATCCTCACAGTTGGTACTGGTATTTGTAATATCCGTGAGGCAAGTTTATAAGCTTATTAAACCCAAAACACAGAAGACAAAAGCTTACAATAAACAAGGATGAAAGAGAAAAAGATTAGAGTGTAAACGACAAAGGAAGATGAGATTAAAATGTGTGGGGTACAACATAGTTGGAGGGAAATTACCACAGGCATGCTTTAATACAGTTCAACAATTTTTTTCCTGCAGATGCTGGATGGTCTAGACATCCTTTCAAACAACATTCCTGGTAGTTAATCCCTCAACTCTGCTAGTGATTTGACAGAGTTGTAACACTACGAACAATCTTTATTATGTACTTATCTTCTCCTCCCTCCTCAAAAAGGAAATCAAGTGTGTGGAGTGTAAAGTGCATTTCATATGATTTGTTAGGATGATCTCCTCCTGACTTAGGAATGCGCCTCCCATTAACATTAATGGGCAACTGCAGACACGCAGAAAGAGGGGAACAGTGATTGCTGTTTCAGCTTTGTACATATTAATGGTACTCCATGAACTTTTTCTTACTCACCACCTAATCCCCTAGGAAGGGGCAAGTGATAACCACTGGAAAGAATTAACCTTCTGCCTACATATTCTTCATTTTTACCCCCTAACAGTGAAAATTTAGTGTACAAAAAGTGAAAGAAAAAGAAAACATGGAAACATTAGCAAGCAAGAACTCCATACTTTAATACGGAGGAAGCACAAGACTCTTACAATACTTTGTGAAAGTAGAACTATTAAGACTGGAAGGATGGTGAAATAGGCAGCTAACAGCCCATGAAGCATTTAGCCACCTTCTTTCTCATCCTAATTTGAATATAAACGAAATTCATAATTTCTTTGGCTTTATTTTTTCAACCTACTGGAAGTTTCCTCTCTTAGCATATACACGTTCTTCATAAAAAGGAAGAATCCAGCATCTCAGATCAAGGATTTGCTCACCAGAATAACTTAAGCTTTTCATAGTGTCAAAGAGGGTGTGTTTGTTGTTTTGGGTTGGGTTTTTTTTTTGGTAGAGGAAGTGAAGGTAGAAAGAGGTCAGAAAGAAGCAAAAGTAGAGGTTGGGGGAAAGCAGTGTTAATACAATCAATACTGAACATTTGAAAAGCTTTTAAAGAGGAAGTTTTTAGTCAAAATACATTGTTCTTTGACTACAGACAAGGACATGGCTTGCTTTGTAATCAAAGAAAGGTTTTTTGTTTTGATAAAGTAACAGAAACCCTGAATAGCATTCAACTTCTTACTTAAAAAATATCATTAACAATAATATTGCTTCCTGGCTATCACTGAACAGCTTTCCAGCTTCAGTCTGGGTTTATAACAACTTTTCCTGAAAGTTTTGGCCATCGTAACCATGCCACAACTCAGTTGTTTGAAGTAGTGCAAAAAACTTTGCGGGGGGGCAGCATGGGAGAACATGACTTCACACCAAAAAGCATCAAACACACTTCTAGCTTAAGTGACAAGATGCAAAGGGCAGGGGGATCCAGCCATAACAACCATCCCTAACAACCCACAGAGAGGCACCACTGCATTAGAGGAGTCACAGCTGTACAAGCCCCTCCATGAGCAGCAACTGCAGGATATCCTGTGGCAAACTGTTAGACGCAACAACCTCAGAGATCAGCATGACTTGGGCTAATGCAGGTAGATAACACTCTTGGATCCCCCCACAGATTCATTTTAAAAGGAAGCTTGTGTCAACCTGAGCATCGTATCCTTTTTGACAAGGACATATTACCTGATGGGGCTGTGAACTGGACCATCTGCTGTAGGAAGGAGCACCAGAAGTCTTGTTGGCTGTAGTTCTCTGCAAAATAAAAGACAGACATGTCAAATATTCACCAACATCTCCATCACACACATAGTCAGTTTCACCAGTCTCAACCATGTAAACCCCCATAACAAAAAAAACCCCACACCTCAAGAAACCATGAATATGATACAGCAGCATTAAAATCACAGAGAAGAAAGTTTGCTGAATCCACTACCAATGCTCTGTTCATCCTCAGAACCTCAGTCTTCTCCTCAACTTCTGCATGTCGCCTAGATTGCAAGTTTAAATGCTGAGCCCTAACCTAAACTGGGGCTGCAAAGCACTACCCTTCAGCCAGGTAATTTACTCAGATTAAGGAGTTTTATTCCAGAAAGGCATCATTAAAGGGGTTCATCTGCCTGTTCTGAGAAGTTATATCTGTATTTTTCCCTAACTTGTATTGATGTTTCATTCCATACTAGTTTTATAGAAGCTTTTCTTAACTCATAGAAAATAAAGCAAAATTGTTCTTTAAGAATCACTTCACTGTATTCAAAAATGAAACTTGGATATTTTTTGAATATGTAGTAAAAGAGATCAGTTATTTACCAACTTCTTACTGAAGAAAAAAAACAGTCTTCATGATTTAGCCCTATACTTCTTTCCCCCACTTCCCTGTATTTGTTTTCTGAAGGACTAAGGAAAAAAAAACGATACCATGGACTTTCATATCCATATTTCCATATCATGTGTGTCACATACAGACCTTATAATCAAACTGCCTATGATATCACAGAAGAATCAATGCAATATGGTGTCTAGTAGAACATCACCAATTATTTTAATACACATTATCCCCTGTTTCAAAGTTGTTTTATACCATGAACTTCTACATCATTTACTCCTAGTTTAGGCTAGAGCCTAGCATAACATAGAGCTCCTCCAAATCCACCCTTCACGTATGTGAATGTGGTGCTTCTAAAAAACAAACCCAGAACACCAGACAACAGTCAGTAGCCAACTGTCTTGCAAGTATATCACTACTATATTGTATAAACTTCGGTATTACAGAAACCTTGTGACAACAAGGCTATTTGTATGAGGAAGATCAGGTAGATTTGTGTTACCTACTCACGTGCTCTGAATTCAAACAGGCTTTCCAAACATGAGATATTAATTTATCGGAACATTATGTCACCAGCAGGATGCTAATAGGGGGACAGATTCATATTTGAACCATATGGACATAAATTACATTAAAAAAATGCAAGTAAGACAATCCATGTGAGATTTATACCACAATGTAGTATACTCTTTGTAAATATGAAAATAAATAGCTTATGGCTTTTAACACCCAAGGATATAGTACATTTCTATGCCAATTATAACCACTAGGGCTTATACATCATTACATATTCTAAAGCTGGCATGTCATTCCCACTAATGAGAAACAGCCACTGCTGTAATTGTGCTTTTGTGTTAGTCTATTGAAAAACAGTTATTTTACAAATTTAATTATTAGCATTACTATATAGTGTATTTTGCTTCTACTAGACACCCTTAGAAGGATAAGCATTTTTTAATAAACAGATAGACCACACAACAGAATAACACTTTCTTTTGATAGAAACTTCAGAAAAGACAAACAGCACACAATGCTGATTTCAGCTTTATAAGAACTTATGAAAACTCACCCCCATCTGCTTCAGCAGAAAGACTGGTCAATCTATGACTAACAAGTTGAATAACAAGATAGGTGGAGTTTTTCTGATAGCATCTGGAAGTTATTTTCCAGCAAGATGCCTTTCCACAAGCACCACACACCTTTCTTAATAAATATGTATAATGCATGTCTGCCTTTAGTATTGTCCAATAAAAACTGCATATTCCTCCTATCTAAACACATAAATACTAGTCTCTGGTTTCATTACTTACTCCAACACCTGTTACCTCTAGTAGGTACATTTCCTCTACAGCAATCACTCTTTTGAACTCTTCCACTTCAGTTTCCAGGACATCCCAAAGAAAGATATCCCACAGAGAAACAATACCACAACATTACAGAAAAACAAGATAATGCCTTCCAAGCCAGGCAGACAGCAGGCAAATACCTCCAAAGATAAAGGCAGAAGATCGTTTTTTGTCTAATTTCACAAAGAAGAAAGGACCAGAGCCTCGGAAGTATTTAGAAGCTGACCTCCATCTTAAGACTTAGTTAAGAGGTAGGTACTTTAAAAAAAAAAAAAGTAATATAAAAAGTCTAACATCAAGATTTATTTCCCCTGTCCTCCCAGGCTTTTTTTCCTCCATTCCTAGACCAATAAGTAGGATCACTTGCATGTTTCAAGGCAATCAAAATATTAAGATTATAGAGCAAAGGCTTACACTGCTCACACACAGGAGCTTCTATATCAGATCATTTAGAGTAGATTCTGAAACATCTGGAAAATGCTTCCATCTGAGCTTCTCTCCAAGTTCCCAAGTTCTATGGGGCAACAGGAAAAAACCTGAAGGCTAGACCACATCCCCTCTGCTTGTCTCAGCTGTTAAAATATTTGAGACAGGCAACTTAAAAAAAAAATATGCATAAACAAACTCCAAACACACACCCCACATACATGCACACTCTCACTCCTACTTCACTGCAGCCAGCAGAAAGCAGACAACCACCTACCTCTAGTATGACCCTTCACATCTAGAAGCCAAGATCACAAGCTAGACCACGCTTTCTGCGGAATGAATACCTTTTGCATGTAGCTTCTACCACAAAGGAGACCTCAAGGTGTTGCATTTTCAGTAGGTATTTTACCAGGAAGAACATGGGCTGCATTTAGCCCCATAAGCCACATCCCTTTCTTCGGTTAAAATCACCTTCCTCATCACTCTTTCTTTCAAGAGAGAAGGAGCACATACACAGAACAGTTAAGGACTCTCCCTCTGGCACAACCAGCACTTGAGCACAAGCCCTGGACATAAACTCCCTCTCTAGTCTTCTAGAACTCCCCAATAACATCATTTGAAGCATCTTAATCAAGCAGCTCTCAACTTTTCCAAGACCCCCAGTAAAACCACACTCTTGGCCAATTTTATATCCAGTCCTTCTACTTTCCCAGCTCATTTCTGTTCCCTGAAAGCTGTCTCTCAGCCATATGTAGCTACAAAGCCCCCCTCCTCGACTATTAAAAACTAATTAGAACTGTCCATTCTAATCACCTGCTTGCCCAAGCTGTTCCTTTTGTCCTTGCCCCACCCTCCTCATTCCCCCCACCTGTGAAGAGACATTAAACTCACACAGCTGCAGGTGACCACCAGTCATTTTAAAACACCAATGAACTTCTGCTGAAAACTTTAGAAAGGTATAACAATTTTCAAAGCAGACTGTACTTCTGAAGGCAATAAAACTGCCAACTGGACACATGGGTTTTGGTATCTGAGATGAAAGCTATGAAAAAAAAAAAATAAGACAGAGAGAAGAAAAGTTGGTGGTCTGCACACCACTGCCCAGACAACAGCATGAGAGGAGAAAATCTGATGTAGGTACAGGTGCAACATGTGCACCAAGCACATGGCTGGACCCAAGCCTGAACTTGAGGAATACTGATGAAACATCAGACTGCCTCCAAATCCTAGTAAGAGCAGGGAAAAAGTACTTGTCGTAGCAATAAAGTGGTACAGATAAAAGAAGAGCAAATGATGTGCAAAGCTTCTGTTTTATATGCAGTTTGTAGGAAAACTGTTTTCTCAGAAGATTCCTACCACTGAACACAGTAGATAACATAGCATGAAGCCAGAAAAAAACTTTTAGGCGAATACATGGAAGTCTGAGTATGGCTCAACAGAAATGCTCGTGAAAAGGTATGCTACTATTTCATTCTTAGGCTAAGGCTATTAATGACTGTATGCAATACAAGTCAAGATCATACACAATCCATAAATAATTTCTCACTCAGTCAAGGAGAGCTTCAATGTAAGGCCACACTTCAAAATTAGGAAAGAAAAGCAGAACACGGAGAAAGAGTTACAAATGTCATTCCTCTGACAATATTTCTAAAAGCAAAAAAAAGAGTATATGTTCTGTTAAAAATGCCAAAGTTTATAACTTGTTCTACAGCCAAATAAACTTACAAAGCCTTCTTATAGGCATGGCAATTCATCCCATTAGCTTGGAAAAGTATCTTAAGATGGGATGAATTACTGCCTGGAAGTACCTGTCTCCTTCCATCCACTCACTGGAGAGAGAGGCTAAGCAGCCAGTTTAATAGAGACATCTAACTTTGGATGGCTAATGTTAGGTGAAATTAAATCTACCCGCACTCCCTATTCTCCTTCCTACCAAGGGACTTAGGCAATTTGTCCTTTTCTAGGGTTTAAAGGGTTATTATGGTAGCAAATTTGCTATGTAATCGGGGTACTTTTGAACTGCCTTGTGAACTCCTACAAACTGTGTTAACCTTTCAAATACATCTCGCTGGTAAAGACGCAAAGTACTGTCTTGACTTTCGGGACTTAGAATTTTTTGGTTGGACAAGAATGGGAGAAAAGATTTTTACTTATAAACAGAGAAAATATAATATGAAAATAAATGGAAGAGAATACTAAACATCTAATCATATCAAAACCCTTTTTTTCAGAAAAAAAAACCCCACTTAGACTCACACCTGTAGATCTTTGAGAATACAGTTATAGTTACATGATATAAGTAACATACTACCAGTTCCTGGGCTCTTCAATTTCCTGGTCTAAAATCTTGCTGGCATTCAGCAGGTGTCTTGCTTAACAGTTTTACTGGAGATGATGCTAGTTTGAAGAGTATAGAGTCCAGCTGTTTATGTGAAGGCTGACATCGAACTCAGGATATATTTTGCACTCTCCAATATCTAGATTACTTTTTTCTATTATTTGCTATGGAACTTCCATGAATTTTCCTTAAATTCAAAAATTCATTTGCTGAAAAAATAGTGACATCTGACAACACTGTACGATGTTAGGGCACTGAAGTTCTTTCTTTGAAGTTTGCTTTCTTTTCTTCATTGAATTTTGTATATCTGTGACTTTTGCAAAGAGGAACCAGTAACGTAATGGTAAAAAAGGAACAATATTCAATGGCTGCTTATTGACAGATAAAGGCTTTGGGGTTCACTTGTTTGTTTTATGTTATTTCACACCAGGAGTTTATGAAGAGAAACACAAGTGAAAAATAAAGTTTTAACCTCTCATACTGTAAAGGGCTATAATGTTCTTTATGACTCGCCAGAAACAAATAGCGGGTGAAGTCCTTTTGCCATTAACTGTAGCAGACTGGGGGTTAGTTTCTGAAGTAGTGAGTTTTATTTATTTTTACTTATTGAGCTTATTCCACAACAATGCAGTATAGAAAATGTCAAGTTATTAATTTCTATATGCAGGTTAAATAGAAAAGGTGACAACTTATCTGATTCTATCTGACCAAAAATAGTGCTTAGAGGATTTACAGGGTCTGAAATTTGACCAGCTATCTCTCTTGAAACAACATAGACTTCACGCCTGCCTATCAATCCATCCCTGCCTCTGGTCTGGCTCCAGACACCCTTAAGCTTTTGTGATTCTCTGTGTGGGGTAAGACCTTGCACACTTAATGATACAAAGTCCTTCACAGCCTCTTCCTCACAAACGTCATCTCAACGGATCAGAGGAGTCAGCTCAGTGGAAAGGGTCTCTCTGCGCTTCCAATCTGGTATCACACCTGGCTCCATGGGGAGACAAACCCCACCAAAGCCTGTTCATTACAGAAGTGCCACTGACCCATGAAACCGTTTTCACTCCTGCACCATAAATATACATGATTCCTTGCTCACTTCGAAGCCTCGTGCCATTTTTCAACAATACCAATACTATGCTGGAAATTCATAGCTAGTGCCACTCTGAACATAAGACAAAACAAATTACAAATACTTTAAACATCCATGGTTTCTTCAAGATCATACAAGTAAAATTAATTTTCAGGTTCCTATTCCTCACAGTTAAAAATCCCCCAGAACGGCCTGGAAAACTACTTGCTTTCTAGTGAGACTAGCACTATGGAATTCCAGAGAGATGGATTTTTATTTTTTATTTTTTTTGGTCAGAAAAATGAAGACAGAAAAGGTTGATAATCAGATTAACAACAGGAACATAATTTCATTGCAGCTATGCAGCAGTTTTTACCACTCGCTGGCGAACATTGCTGATCATGGGGTAGGGACACAAAATGAAACATAGCAGTGTTGACAGCAGTGGAACGATGGTACGTGGCATGACAGTATGGTCTTCTTTTCCACGCAAAGGGCACATGATGCATTCTTCAGCTAGCTTGGCAGCTGAGTGAATAGCATATGTCAAAGTGACATAATTGTTTTGCAGTGACGAGATGATGCAGGAGAACCATCAAGTATGTTGTCCCATAAAAGTGTAAAATCAAGAAGAAAGCATTAAAAAAGCAGCTGATCTGGATAAAGTGGTCATGACGTAAAATGTAACAGAATTATGAGGTGAAGTTTGTAGAAAAAGTTCTAAATTAAATACATTTATAAGTTGTGTATGGAAAAGTGCACAGTGGGAAAACAAACCTTCCTTAAGATTGTTGCACAGTGTCATCAGGGATTACTTCCTCTAACTTACAGAAATCAATGTTATGACAGGAAGATACAGAGCAGGAGACTTATTGACTGAGCTGTCAACCATAGGAGTACATCTCTCTGAACCTGTGGGTTTGGGCTTTGATGAAGCAAATGCATTCAGCTGACGTTTTTATAGGAACTCAGCACTCACTCAAAGTACTCACTTGCATTTTATATCTACTGTCTACTCTTGGTTATCAACGTAGCGACTCATAATTTTTGAGATGAAATTGCCAAAAGTAGTATATTCATCTCTTACTCACCCCAACAGTGGATTCTTGACAGTTTAGCAATTTTACATGGGCTCTGAACAGTGGTATAGGGCTTCTCATGACACTGTGATTCCCCCTCTTTTTTCTCTTTGTCCACTCCTGTTCACCAATTTAATATAGATATTTAGGCACCCTGGGAGGAAAAAAATTCTAGACAAGCCAGGGATGAAAACATCCTCTCTTCAGAAACTCTCTTTACACTTGCCAACCAGGAGTTTTGAGCTAAACAAAAAAACTTCACTTCATGACCTCCCATATCCTACTTGATTGTTAAAACTAATAATTAATGTATTTGAAATTTCAAAGTATATCTTTAAGTGGGGATGAAGGTCACAAGCCTTTTATATCTCACAAACCGAATAAGAAATATTAGAGATGGCACTACCCATCTCAAACCACATCTACCTTAGCAGAACTGGCTGGTCAAGCTCCAGTTAACAATATTGTAGCCATTAATTTCTTCTCCATTCCCAATTGTATTGGCCAACAGAAGTGCAGTGTACTTGAATCACAAAGAAGTTGAACATCTGTTACTGTTGGTGACAAGCAACAACTTCTTTCTTAGGAATTTTAATATGGTGAAAGAACTTCTGTGCAGAGATGCTACATACGCCATGATTTGCTGTGCAGTCAGCACTTTCTCCCGAAGCCAGAGTTTGAAGATAAGCTGCAAAGAGATCGAGGAACAACCTTCAAGTCTTCCAGATGGAGTTGACGTAAAGTTGGCATCCTTTTCCCATAAAATGTACAATTAAGAAATTGTAAGAAAGTCACAAGACTTGGAAAAATGCAATAAGATAAAAGAAATAATCTCAGCTAGAGTGAAAAAAAAGAAAACAAGAACATGGAAACATTCGATGCTTTGAGGTCAAGAACTCTCCTAAGCACTACAGAGAAGGTAGGGGAGCACATCACAGCCATATGAGAGATATTATAGTCAGAAAGCGGATTTTTAAAAGTTAGCAGCTGTTTCTGTGGACAAAAGACTACAAGGAAGGAAGAAAGTATAGTATTACATTGAGTGATGTTATATTATCAGCAATCAGTAACTTTAAACAATGAGTCAGGGAACACAACAGTATTGGTATTACCAGGACATCTACTCCTATTGAAAGAATGCACAATGAAATGTAAGATGCATTATCAGAAGAACTTGGGACATATGACATCTTTTAGATCCTTTGAACTCTCACCATTTTCCCGAGTAAATGAAATGCTGGGGCACAAGGAGGTGTAGGGAACTAACTATAAAAGAGACAGTATTGGTTATGGCAGACAGTGGAATGGAATTAGTTTTGTGTATGACTGAAAGATGTGGTTTTCTTCAGAAGTTTGCACAGGTCTGCAAAAATCAAATTAACAGGTATATGTTGATTTCAGACAAAAGAATAACAACAGGAACAGAAAAGAACTTCACTGTAGCAAGAACTCTTCTCTTCCAGCAGCTATTCTGAGAAAGATATCTGTCCCATCAAAAAAAGCAGACAAGAAATACAAAAAGAAGTGACCCAGAATCTTTGAATAATGTCAGGTCTGAGGGGTTAAAACATAATGAAGTGACCACACAGAACACTGACACTGAGTAGGAGACCTTCAGAGATACACTATAGAATGAAAAATCATTAGAGGAACAAATGCAAATATAAAAACAATGGATGCTTTCATAAAGGTGTGGGGGGCTCTTTCCTTCTTTTATTAATGTTCACCAAAGACAATAAGGATTCAGAATTATGCTTACATTGAATATATAATAAAGCTAGAATAGAGAAGAGCCTCGATAAGATAATGCAAAAGACAACAGTGCAGAAATTGAAGTAAAAAGATGGTATACAGTAGATGTACTAATCAGAATATTTTACACGTATTTCAGTACTGGGAGGCAAGGACATGAATCATGAAGGTCCAGGAAAGTGCAAAAATAAAAATCTTTATTTGCAAACAATGCAATCATAGAAAGGTGGAGGAGGTACTCTAATGATCTCTTTAATGGTGAGACAGACAAAAGTGAACAACAAAAGGCTATTTTCTAGATAAATGAGTCATTCTCAGAAGAATCAAATTTTTAAAGTATTCAAAAGGCAATTAGACATTCAGGAAAAATGCTGGCAATTCCTGCTACATTATTAAGACTGGGATGCAATAAGCTTAAACAATTTTTTTACAGCCTACTTTTGAAAACATTCCCAAGGAGTGGAAAGAGAAAGTCCCATTTCCAATTTCAAAAGAGGGATGTATTGGAAATGTAAGAATTATTTGTACATTTCTTCTCATTACAACCTCAAAAAATCCATCCTCCGTACCTTTACAGACACATACTCATTAAACAGAAGAAACAGTGAGAGACAGTGAGTATTGGTGTCTGGCAAAGAGCATGATGTTCCCTCCCAAGATTAGTCACAAAAAATGAAAACAAGCAATCAATTTCAGCTAGATGTTGTCTCAAGAGAAAATGCTGATATAAACACAATTAAGGAGTAATTTCTTAGAGGATTTAGGAGGAATGTGCTAGTGTGTCTTTGGCCTGCAGGGAGAGAATCTGACATCTTAGAAGACCATGTTATAAGCGTGCAACTGGTTTTTTTTTTGATGTGTAGAAAGTTGAGTACTTTCTGAGTAGGGAGACAATTAAATTTCTGCTGTGTTTCATAGCAGTCCAACACCAAGGTGGGAAGAGGAAGGAGCCCCTCGTTTTCAGAGCAGTCCAGTCATTGAGAGAGTCTTGGGCTGGAAGGAACTGAAGCAATATCTGCCTCGGCTTCTGAGCAAGTGGCTGCTGTAGGAAAGACAAGGTAGGAAGAAATGGGTGTTTTCAGATCAATGAACATAGCAAGAAAAATTCAAGGAATATAAAACCAGGTAGATATCTATGTAATTATAAGATTTTGAGCAAGCTTTCTGTCAGTCAATGACTTTAGGTTGCAGTGAGTTTGGTACCTTAAGCACCTGGCAGCATTAAATAATAGTACAAGTTTGTGGGAGGAAGAAATTCAATTATTTGCTACTTTGACCCTAGTGACAGAGGGGAAATTTATACTCTTTTTTTTCCTAAAAAAAAAAAACAAACGTAAAAAGTCACCAAAGTAAAAAAAAGGGATTGTTTGACTAGATTAGCACTGATACTGCCTAATCATCAGCTGAGACGAGGAGCTGACAAACTGAAGGGGTGACATTGTACTGCAGTTTGACTGTAGTCAGTGCTAGCATAATATAACTAGCACGGGTGACAGCTGCTGTGACTATGAAGCGGTACGAGGTTCACTACCTGTCAGCCACCACAGCAAACTCGCCAGGCTCCTGGGTACATAAAGTACTCTCATTTTGTTGCAGACATTTCTACAGAGAATTACTGAGAATACAGTTATCTGACTGTTTGGCACAGGATCCACTGTCACTGTTATTGTCCGAAGCAATGTGTTGGACGTCATTTTCGTATAGAAATTCTAGTAATCCAGATAATATTCTTTTGCAAACAGTATGCCGTTTATTTAAAGGCAGTGAAATCCTACACCTATTCTCTCCATCTACCTTCTTCTTCTACCAGGACCAGCCTTTAGGTTCTCCTTGCTTGAGCCCCTGTTCTTGCTCCCTGCGTTCAGCTTGCGCTCCTTCTCCCCCAGGCCTATCACACAATCTAAATCCCGACACTACAGAAGGTGAGACAAGCATTCAAATTTGGCTGTCACTGCAAGAGGAGAGAAGCGACATGGTGGCTAGAGCAGCAGTAACTGCAAAAATATATCATTCCAGCTTCTTCCAATGCCCCTCCCTGCACCATGATCGAAGCATACCATGGCAATAAATTCTAAGAGCCCTTAAATCTATCACACTAATTGATAAATGTGGAGTAGCCATTCATCTTTCCTTGGTAACATTGCAATGCATGAATTTGCTGTAAGATTTTTTTTTTAATGTTTCCTTATGATTAAAGCATAAAATAAAAGACAAAGTAACATTGCTTTGTCTACTTTCAGGCTAATGCTTCTTTATGAAGCCTGGAGAGCTCAGGATGGAAAACATGAAAGATAAGGAGACCTGTCAACAGAAAGGGACAGATCATTCCCTGCTCTATTCACATGCATTCTTAGCACTTAAGCACGTTTATTTCTTGACTGTAGAATGAAGAAAAAACACCCATATTTTCAGAAATTTCCTAATAACCTTCTCTTCAAATTTCTTTCTAGAAAACTCACAGCAAGTCTCCATTCATTTAGCATAGAGAGTAAGTGAGATTGGACTGTATTTTAGCAGAGAGGTCAAATATTTAAAATAATAATATTCTTTGGAGTTGGTCGATAAATATACGTGGAAAGAAACTTCAAGAAAAACACCGGCAATAATGAGAAGCAAACTTGGGATCGTGAGCATGTCCTTTGTCAATTTGTTCAGCGTACAGTAACCTTGCCAAATTAAGAAAATTCCAAGTGCATTAGGAAAGGCTGCCCTCTTCAGACAAACTTAATAAAAGGTACCCAGAAGAAGTTCTAAGTGTCTTGAAGTTAAAATAAAAATGTGGTGAAATGAACTGTGCAGTGCAATATCAACATAATATCAACTTTTTTCTGCTTAATAACAATTTGCTACTACATAAAGAAAAGCGCTTCTTGTCATTAGCTACATATTAATGTGTGTTTGTTTAGACTCACTACAGATCCATTTATACTTTTTGTATAAGGCTGTTAAAACTTTCATTCATATACTGAAATATAGAGACAATTAATTAAGAAAGCTATTGAGTCTGAGCTTTCCCTATATTGTCATATGGAAAAATAGCCCATTTGCAGTGCTGAATTTCTATCACATGAGAATTTTCATTAAACACGATAAACTTGCTTCTTTTCTCTAACAAAACTTGGGGTTTAAATATATTGTGATCTCCCTAACAATCCAAAATAGTGAGTGGAAAAATGTTTTTGTCATCATGATTGGTGTTTTATACTTGATGGCTATTTTTAATTACTTTTCCTTAAATCTTTCATGAACAACTAGGAAACTGAGCTTACTTAGCCAGAAAGTTACTTTTCTTTTCCTCGCTATTGATCATCTGAGTGTCTTCACAGATAAAATTGTGGATTTTTATCTTGCATCACACCAGGTGGCAAAACACAAGGTCACCAGATACTTTCCTGGTGAACATGAATGAATTTTCATAAGGAAGATGACCTGTATGAAGGAAATAACTGCATCTGCGTTTACTACTGTAAATAAGAGCTTCCAATTTATTAGGGAAGGTGAGGTGGACATAAATATTTTTAGTGGTGTTTTACTTGGAAACCTGAAAGGTGTATCATGGAATCTGCCAAGGACAACCAGAAATACAGATTATGCTCCACAATACCAAACCTGATACTTATCTATATAAAAAAATTTCAAGTCCTTTAACAGGACCTGGGACTGTACAAGGCAAACTTTTTAAAACATTAACTGTCAATATAGCCCCCTAAAGTTGCTCCAGAACAGGGAGCAGAGACGATGCTACTAAAAGAGGAAGCATTCCTAGTGACAGAAAGATACAAGGGATTTAACTGCCAGCTTGATGGAAGTCTCTTCATTCATTCTTAGACAAGGTCTTTTTTCTAGCTTTTCAGCAAAGCCTCCAATGTCACAATGTCCCAGGGGAACATGCCTAACTGCCCAGTAAGTTTGTGAGCTGAGATATGGCTCTTTTTCATTGCAAACCACCTTTTTTTTTCGTCTCAAAGCACTTCCCCTAAGCATGATAAATCCAGTTCATTCTACATGCTGCTCCAAAATTTGTATCGAGTTTCCTGCCTCCTTCACCACGTCACACAGGCTTTCTGGACAACAGGTAATATCTTCTTTAAACGTCCCTTTCCACAGAAAGTTTCTTAAGCCTGTGATACAGGCAGCATTTCTAAGTTCACTTTAACAAAACCCTCACATTCTTCACTTTAATCATGTGGGGAAGTCCCTCTGAAGGCTTCTCTTTTTTTTTTTTTTTTTATTTTTTTGCCTTTGTTAAATAGGATTTGGTTTAAGATGTACTTTAAGTTAAGCATTACTTAAATGCTTTGTTGAACTGAGGCCTGAAATGGGACTTTAATTTCCTTAACAACTCTCAATATACCATTACTAGAATAAATGCAGAAAAATCAGACTTTCTGAAAAAATGTGTCTCAAGGGTACTAGTACAAGCAAATTATGGAGAAGTTAAATAATGCCAAACTATAAATCTCATATCTACCAACACTTATTCATCTGTCTTGCCAGTACGCTAAGCAGCAGGTCTTGTTTAAAGACTGAGATGTTAAAGCTGGAAATGAATACTTGCCTTTTAGTCCCCTCCTATACTGAGGTATTCAGTTTCATGTATAATTGATGGGCTGAAATTTTAAGATAGATAGAGTAAATAAATGATGAGTATTCAAAATATCACCCTTTTGCCAGTAAAACACAGTTATTCTTCACACTGACTCAGCCACCTCTTGTTCTGCTATTTTTATTTATAGGAGCAATATTTTCTGTGATTTTGTGGTATATGCTTACTAAAATGATTCCGATAGAAAACATAACCATGATTTTGTAATAAACAAAATACAGTACAGTTTTGTTTGGGTATTTTTCCTTCATTCAGTTGAGACGTAGTGTAAAAGAAAGGCATATTAGTTGAATTCCAGCATTTTATATGCTATTGCTCGTTCTTGCACAATAGAATTCCTGAGAACTGTGCTGTAATTCTTTCCTGCAGTGAAACACAGGGGTGTCCACATTGGCATTCTTGAATTTTCTTACGCTGTTAAATTATAAGACTGCTTGTACTATGAAGAGAGATTAGGTTATGAATTTTCTGAAGTGACAGATTCTGTTATATAAAACACTGGTGAGTCTGGGAATGCCATTCAACATTTTCAGCTTTGGAATTAATTTTATTCTCCTTCTTCCCATGAGGAAATTAAAAATGTTCACAATTTTACTGGTAAGGAGTGCAGTTTCCATGACAAAGTCACATCCCTGGGAAAACCCCAAGTATTTCTTCCAGCCGTGGGAGGAGAGAGCCATGGGTGTACAGAGGTAAAATTCTGCCCTGACAACTGTGCACCTGTTGTGAGTTATTGAGAAACTCAAGCAAGGATCCTAAAATTAAAAGGCCCCTCTACAAGACAGCCACAGTGTACTTCTTGTAAAAGACAAGGCTGATGGACTTGCTCTGAAGGTCCCTTCCAACCCAAACCACTCTGTGATTCTGTGATTCTGTGAAATAGTTTTTGTGGAATGCATTATAAGCCTTTTTTAATAATAAAAAAAAACTACTGGTCTTTTCTCTCATTACATACAAGTCTTTCCACTTCTTTCAGGCCCAGGCTGGTAAGCGGGCTAGTCAGGTATGTCCACTGTTCTTCAGCATTACAGATGTGGCATCAAAATTGAATCGTGAAGTAACTATCTGATACCACTTACAAAAGTTAATATCATATTCTTACACAAATTACTTCGTTCAGTGGCAATTTGTAATCACAGCCTACAGAGTCCATTCAGGACTTCATAAAGTAAATAACTTGAGCAGTAAGAACTTGACAGACAGCAACTTTCAGTAAAAAAAACCTGAACAGGTAAATGAACACATGGAAATTTATTCATAGAGAAAGAACACAAGAAATGAAAGTTTGTAATGGGATAAAATTCAAATTCATACTGAAACATTAGAAGAAGCCAGCATACATTCAGGGATGAGACGAAGATTACTGATTTTTCCTTAAATAAAAACAAGAAATCAACCTAACTGTGTCCCAAGCACTGGCTGATAAATTCACTCAGAGAAATACAGTTTGATTTTGCCTACCTCCTTTTTCTAGGCAAAAGCCATCAAGAATGTAACAACACCATTATTTCAAAATCTGCAAGCTTCATAGACCTCTCAGATACTCACCCTCAGACTTCTAACCAGAAAATGGGGGGAAATGAACACACTCCTCCCTAAATACCCAAATCTCTCAAATAACATATCGATGTAACCTCATTACCTCTGTTCAGAATTACTTCAGATTTTACTCCCCCAAAACCAGAAATATATAGAACTTGATGCTTCAGAGCATATCTCCAAGTGTCTGCAATTATTCTGGGCAGAAATTCCCTAGGTGTGCACTGGGTGATTTCTAACACCTTCTTGTTGCGTCAACGACAAGTGACAAACCTAGGCTGATCACCAGGCTCACGCATGTGCAAACGTGAAGTCAATTTTCGCATCGCTTGACCTCTCTGCAAGCTCCAGAATGGCCGTTCACAAAACGTTCACAGCCTGCTTTCAACACCTGAACACTTGGGAAGGCAGAGTATGAAACTTTTCACAACCCTAAATGTAAGCTTCAGTCAGCTCATGCAACTCTTGAGTAAAACAAGTAGATCTAAACACCTTAGCACTTGATTTCAGGAAGTCAGGCATGTGGAAGAGAAAAGCTCACACTCATAGACCCAAACTACAAGTTGTCTGGAATATCGCAGTAAGAGCTGAAATACAGAGGTAAAACAGTTCTTCCTGGGATGTGTCAGAAAAAATGTATGCTCTTGGAAAAAAAAAAACAAGGAAAGTGAGCTGATATTCATTAAAAATGGAAGAAATTGCTCAACACGGTTTTGCTGTACTTATACACAGTATAAATCCATTCAAGTAGTCAGGAGTGGGGCAGAGAGAGGTTAGTTTAAAATTTAATCTGGCTGTTCAGATTCCAGGCAGACAAGCCACAATTTGACCTACACAACCTGCTTAAGTTCAACCAAAAAAATCATCAAACAAGGGCAGAGACCCAGTGGAACCCCAACGAGTCCTTCACCAGGTGTACAGAGGAGTTTCAGTTGGGTAGTACCAGTGGTGTGTTAAGCCAAGTCCTGCATCAGGGTCCTCGGCTACTAGAAATGTAAATCTCAGTTGAAGCAGGCCAGCTTTCCTTGTAACATAAAAGTTGTATCCAGTATGATGTGTATACACTGGCTGCATTAATAGGTTTAACAACAGGACTTCTAAATTCCCATTTTAGCCCATGGGTGTTTCCACAGACCGTACTGGGGAATGATCCTGTGCTTGGCCCGCACAGCTTATTGCAGCTCCCTTGGAGAAACAGCCACTCCTCCTCCAGCTGCGTGATGTTGGTCTGATGACAGATTTCATAACAACCCTTAGGTCCAACTTAGGTACGCCAACACAAGATCATCGTATAGGCTGGGACTGTACGCACAGATACAGATACTGAAAGAGGCCCTGGCAAAACAATCACTGAACTCACATTTGGCCTGTGTCCTTGTACCTTCAAGCTGGGATTTTCAAAGGAGTTTGAATTTCACTGGTAGATGAACACATAATACCCCTTCATTCCTTTGAAGAGGCCAGTCTGAAGCTGTAATGAGCCTGCAAATAGTGATTAGCATTTAAAGTGGCACCCTCAGTAATAAAGTCTCTGTGAGCCAGATTCTAGTTTTCTGGAAGTGAAAGACACTATTCACATTTACCTCTCAGGAGCCTAATTTTGGTCTCGTACTGCTAAATGAGAGGTCACAAGGTATCAGCTCCAGTGAATTGCTCCTAGGCTCTTCAGGTAAGATTTAATTCTCGGTGTTTCATTTGCAAGCCTTTTGGAGGCTGCAGTTTGCCGCTCCCTGCTCTGTTCCCCTTCCAGCCCAAAAAGCGGTACCTGTTGTCAGCCAGGCTGCAGGAGGCTGGAGTGATACCTTCCTCGTCCAAAGACTTGCACCTCCTCCCAAGCGGGCATGAATAATCGTCTCTGAAGTCTGACTTTCCCCCTATGCTCAAAAAGTCCTTCTCCCCACATCTGGAGCCTGACAGAGTTACGGGGCTGTGAGTGTCTTTGTGGTATGCTCTGCACCTCCCCTACCTGCTGAGACCGAGTCCATGGTTACCACCTACAATTCAGCTCAGTCTTCAGCAAAGCATTTCATCGATAAATGTTGTACGGGGCTAGTTAAAGGCACACGGGAAAGATTTATCCTGACATCAGATTGAAGATTAGTAAAACAAAAATAACAAACGAACAAACCTGCAGCCAGGTGAAAATACCTGAACCCATAAGTGGGGAAGCTTTCAAGTAACAGTAAAGTTTTCATTCCTAGCTGCTTCTGCGCAAGTAGGTGTTAAGCAGAAATGCCTCACGGAAACAAACCTAACCTGGGCAGGCTCTTTCAGGAGAGTAAGTAGACAGGAAAGTCTCTTGATGTCCATGTGAACGCCATTACCTCTCTTTCCACCTTCGGCCGCAGCCCACACAAGAACGTTGGTCAAACAGTTCGGAGAAAAGGCCAAGCGTGGGCTTAGGAGTTGTACAGTTCCCCAGAGAAGGCCTCCTCTGCTCTGATTTCTAAAAACCATGAAGTCTCTTACTTTTCTACATTAATCTTGAAATCTGTTCCATTTTCCACGTTTGACTACAGAAACACTCTCTGAAGTCCCTGAAATAAAAATATGAAGCAGAACACCAAAGTGTTTTTAAAATACTGTAGCACTCGAGTCTCTGTCTGCCACTCGGTGGCACATAGCAATTTAAAATTATTGAAGCTCTTAAATTAAGTGCTTAAATTTGAAGGTGATCACCACTCTGAACATGTGAATTGTACAGCTATCTGAACTATCAAAGCGCTTCAATTTACTCTAAGCAGGTCATTTTTGGAAGTGATAAGGGAGCCTGTGATTGCCCAGCCTGCACTGATTTAAAGCTAGTAAAGTTTTCTATTCGTTTTTACAAGTACTTGAGTGATTCTGGTAGCTTATAGGAAGACTGTACTGAATATATTTGAGCCAGTTGGGGGGGTATATGTGTGATTTTTTTTTTTTTTTTTTTTTTTTTTTTTTTTTTTTTTTTTTTTTTTTTTTTTTTTGCTTTTAATTAGCAATTTTGCATCAGCATTTTCCTTCAGTAGTCAAGTCAAAGCAGGTGTTTTTCCCTAGTTCTTCCACATTTGTGTGGATATAAAAATTGAACACCCATATCCATTTTCAAAGTCTTCAATTCACTTAATATACAATGTACAATTTTCTGAGTGTACTGAGAATTTCATTGCTTTGTAGCTACAAATTGAAACCTATAATGCTCATCTCCAGGAAGCAATCATTAATGCCTTTTTTTTACAATACAATATATTTAGTCTTGCAATTTTGGCACACGGTGCCTTTTGAAAGTATTTTCTTAAATGAACTAGTAATAGCTAGTTACCCCCTGTAATATATTACTCAGTGATGAAATAGTTATATTCCATACACAAACCTTTTATAGCTGCAAGGACTATAGAAACACGAGAGATCCTTAAACTCCAGGATGATTCTTTCCTCTGCCATCCAATGTAGCTTAGGGCCAGAATGAGGCCTTGCCAGTTTTTTTTGGATTTGGACAGCTTTCTACATGTTCCCAGAATTGTTAAATATTGCACTATTTCCCACACTGCATAAAGTTCAATTAGAGAGATTCTTTTTGTGGGCCTTTTTCTTGTGCTCCTCCAACTGCCCCATGGCAGAGCTGTCATGGCTGATGCCCTGCCTTGGTTCACAACTCCCAGCAAATATTTCCCATTTTTCTTTCTGAATAGCTTTAATGATAAAGCATAATTATCTGAAAACTCCGATGAATTCTGGTACTTGTTATAAATTAATTCCACTTAATGCCTAGTCTTTTTAAGGCACTTACTTTCTTTATCAGAACTACCTTCTGAGTTGAAGATTTGTCTGTTAGCCTTCCAGTTGTAGACCCTTGAAAATCAAGTCTCTCTTAAGTGGAAGCACATTTTGGCTATTTGACAGCATTTCCTTTCATACATCCGTACTGACCCATAATCTACTGCAAAGGACGTGCCTTACTGCTTGTATGCTCTGCCTCCTAAAATAATGTGTGAGCTGGGACCTGGGGGGTTCTTGCTGCAATATCTGTTGTTTACTCACAGCTGATTGATAACCAGCTCATGTTTATGATGCTGAACAGCCTTGAACTATGGGGGGGGGGGATTTTTGCCATTTGGAAGACTTCTGCAACCAGAAAAATCTATCCAATTCCAATGTACGGCTTCTGAGTCATACAGTACTTGTGCTGGATCCACCTACATTTTTCAGCATAATGGCCAGTCAAATACCAGAGGTGAGATAATACAACCATGTTTGATGTTTATCTATCATCTAATCATTTGCTCAAGTTTGCATTGATTTAGCTGTACATGCTGCACCTGGATATAATTATTTTTATTGGCATACCGTGGCACATCAAGTTGTTTCAGAGTCATTTATAAAGAAACGTGTCACGTGATTTCAGAAAAAGTAGGATTTTTTTTTCAGGCATTTGATGTCCTCTTGAATGATTAACCCTCATGTAAAAAATCAGTTGACAGGTTAATTTTCCAGGTTGAAATCCAGGCTTCAGCACAACTACTTCTTCATTTTGTTTTATAGGACAGTGTGGAAGAGTTTGCCTGTCACGGGAAGAAGTATAACAGTCACAGTTGCATCTCCGTTCTTTGGTATTTCGGCTATAATGCTGGATTCCCCGTTATTCTGTGAGATTTTCCCAGTTCCTTACTGTGCTGAAGAGTTCAGTAATTTATCAGCCATCTCATTCTCACAAGCATTTCCCCAGTGGTTTTAGGTTCACCTGAAGTTTTCTCAAGTTTATGAATGTTCATCATATCTTTCTACTGTACCTGTAAAGTAAGTGCCATAATAGCAATTTCAGAATGGTCAAAGTCTTAATCAAGTTCAGTAGTTAACTGGTAGAATACTACAATCCCCTCAACCAATTGTTTCCACTTCTTGATGAAATCATCCTTGTTGTTCCTTTCATTTCTACTCATGTTGCCTCGTACTGCACTGTCCTTTGTTTTACAACTTTTTGCTGCCTCTTTTTTCAGAGGTATTTCTGAGGAGTTAATCCTTTTTTTGGCTTGTTTCTTTTCTGTGCCTCAGTTATGCAGACTTCAGAGACACTTTTCTGAAAATCAATAACAGCTGTTGCAGCATCTACAATACGATCATTCAAAAAAAGACAATGGCACATCAGGGCTGACTTGTACAGGATCTGAGCCTTGACACACGTAGACTCGTTTCATCGATACAACTGTAAATTTGTTTGGTTATGTCTTGATTAGACTTTTCCTTATGCTTTTTTTAGGATCGCAAAAAAAAAGAAGAGTTGGAAAAGAATTCCAAGGCTGTTTTGGCCCCACTCTCTGCATTAAGTTGGGATCAAGCTGTTGTAGACTATCCCTGGCAGAGTTTCCTTTAACCACTTTTTAAAAGCCTCTAATGAGGAGCCCTGAACAACTGTCCCAGTGTTGGAACAATTGCTCACTATTCCTTCCCATCCTTCGTGTATGTTTTGGGAGATGAAGTTTCCCCTCAGGCCTCTTTTTGCTAAATTAGACAAATCAGTTCCTTCACCTTGTTTCCATAAGCACGTTTTCTAATCCTCTTTTCCTGTTACCCTCCTCTGGGGTCTATCCGGTCTGTCTACTCTTAAGCCCAGCTCCCAAAACCATATTTCAACTGCAGCTACGCCAGTTCCAAGAGGAGCAGAGCACTTTTCCTGCCACTGACAAAAAAGTTAAAACATCCCAAAGTGTCACTCTCGTGTTTTTGCAGCATGATCATAAAAGGGGTGTGCTTTTTTAATGAATTTGTTCTTCAGTCTTACCAAGCAAAAAATCTGGTAATTTCTAATATCAGCTCATCTATACCATCTCATGTCTTCAAGACCTGACCTAAATTGCCTTTTAGGAAAAGTTTAAACCAATTAAACCAATTCCCAGTGACTCCGTTTGGATGACTCCTGTGACTTGTAGACAGCCACATTTAACAATGGTTTCCACTTACTCTGAACGCTGACACTGGGCACCGATTACCATTTTTTCCTCATGCTGATCTAAAATACAGGGAAAGTGCTTGCTCATTGCTTTCTCCAATATATTTTGACTGCCCCAACTTTTGTTATTGCCATTATTGCAAAGATACCAGCCTAGCAATGTTGTCAGTCGGAGCATGCTGATAACTCCACAGTCATAACTGGCTCTTAGCCTATGAGCGATGACGCTGTTTCTGAATTAACGTTATGCTTACTGAATAGCAACCATCTTGCATCCTTGGATATATTACAGTTTTTTTCATTTTTAAATTGCTTTTTATCAGCACTGATGTTTGCGCACTCCAAGGATTTAGGGCTTGCATTTGTCCATTTCTTTCATTACCGTTATCAACTTTTATTATTGCAACTATTGTTCTACTGCTCTAGAAATTTACTTACATACTTAACTTCAGAAAAAATTGTCGTAGAGGCCTGTCTTTACCAAAGGCTTACATCAAGACTCACAAAAATTGCAAAGTCCATTATCTTGCTAGTGTGACTACCTTAGTGTATTTTTTATGCTTGACTTTATTTTGCTAATAAGTTATAGAACTATCAATCATCTGCCAGTCTGGTAAAACAGTGAACTTCATTTCATCTGGCCTTTTTGACCTGTTAGACTTAAGTGGCCCTACCAGGAGTTAAAACTCCAGCCAGCAAATATGATAGGATCATTGAAACACAGGCTTTTTCATTACCGCAAGGGGCAGCCCTCAAAGACTGAAATCTCAGTGGTGGTGCTCGTAAAGATTAACATTCCTGCTAGAAACCACTGCCCAGCATTTCAAAACACTTCTACCTAAAGCTAATGCCTGAATGCATACTTAGGCAATGAAACTCAAGTAGCCTGGTTTGGGAAGGTGCTGAGTACTCACGGCTTTCAGCAAATTTTTGGAATTAAATGAAGATACTAGGTGAAAAAACAGACCTAAGAGAGACAAACACGGTGGCATATGGCTATAGTCTTTGCAAGATAGAAATAAATCTTTGTATTCACTTAAATAAAAAATTCTTAAAAGGTAAAGTGACTAATTGCTTCTTTTTATATAGTTTAATTGATGGCCTAAAGCCAAGAACAGATTTTAAATTAATCAAAGTTTCATAAATAATTGTGACTTCATTGTGATACAACCCTGAATAATGGACTGAATAACAGGTTAATCAATTGACTCATTCTTTAATTGAACAGAACACCAAATGAAAATATTCACCTATTATTTATATTCATTTGTATTTAGAAGTAAGCACATACAAATCTGACTCCTTGCCGTATTGAAAGAGGGTGGAGTATTACACCATGAAGTTTTCAGAGCGAATTTGTCATCCATCTGACACTGCAGGCAAGGGTGACCGTAACACCTCCTCTTAGCACATGCGGTCCAGTGTACGCTGTGTTTGATGTGCCAAGGAAAAGGTACTAACACTTGCCCAGCCCATCCATCAACATCACTTCTTCGGGAAACTCCCTCCCCATTCTCTGCAAAAGATTCAGAGTCATACTGAATACAGATAATATAGTCCATCTACACAGTTTGTACGCAGCAAAGTAACACCAGCCTGCAGATTTGGGGTGGTTGTAGGGCAACCAATGCACTATGCATTGCAGCAATGCAGCAGTGGAGTGTCTACCCCTGTAAGATTGATACCACTGCCTCTCTGAAGGTTTCAGTGCTCCCACATAACTTCATATAATCAGGTTTTGAAGGTGCTTATTATGAAAGATTCCAGCCAGCTTATAGTATGCACGAGCAGAGTTAGCCATTGTTCACAAAGGGACCTGAATGTGGAGGAAGACATGGAGATAATCATGAAATAAATACATCCATGAGTCTGCACTGAAAAAAAAAAATGTCCTGAATGTAGGGCATCTGTAAGTCAGGTGCTAAGCTAACAGGATGGCAGGCCAGCATGTTTTCCTTTACTCCTTTTGCTTGTTCTAGGTTATATTTTCAAGTGTTAAGTCACATTTCAGATCAGCGCTGCATATTTTCATACTAGCAAAGCAATGCAATACTGATCTTCTAAAATAAAGTGCATATTTATTTGAGAGCACCATGCAATATAGCAGCAGCCAAATTAAACTGCATTTAATATTTCCTATGTTGGCTTTGTATTATTTATCAAATGCTTCAATTTAGTAAAATATATATATATTATATGAGTGTCTTTGAAACTACATTACCATTTCTCAGAACACTCCAACAAGGGCTTTGTTGTTCAAAGCTGCCATAAAGAGAGCTGCGCCAAAGGGAGCTATTTGGACTGCACAACAATGAACTTTATTGATCCTGCAAAAGCTATAAACACTGTTACATATTTCTGAGTGCCATCTATGGGCACATTTGCCATCAGCTGATAACATGAGTGTATGTGTGCCTATGTATCGTTGTTAAAGACAATACCACTACGCACCAAAGAATTCAGCCAACATGTTCTCCAAAATTTCCAATTCTGGAGTGCGATCTTTGCAACCTTAATGTTCTCTTACTGCAATTATACAAGTTTAATTGGCATCAACCCTGGACCCACACTGAAAGTGCGACCTTATCCAAGACTGCAAGGATTTTCTGGCTTTTTATTTACAGTTGGTTAAATTGTTCCAGTTGTGGCCTTGAGACAACTATACATGTATGCCAATCCATTCACTCACATTAAAAAAAAAAAAAAAAAAAAAAAAAGAGGCACGTGCATGCAAGTGAAATAACTGTGTACCTAAATAAGTGTTTTCACTATTAATATGGCAGGGTATTCAGTAAGCACCATATTTGGATAAATTCTGTGTGTATATAAAGTACTAAGACACAAAGTAGCGTCTCTGGCAATGTATGGATTTAACAGTGGGGGTACATTAATGTATGACTTGTATTCCTGCTCACTTAGTCTGGCAGGACATCTCTCGGAGCATGTCTTTGCTCCTACCCAGGCATGTTTCCTTTCCTTAAAACTCTAGGTCTGAGAGAACAGAGTACTTGCATGGCCAAGTGTTATCCTGTACAAAAATAAAGCATGGCTAGTTTGTGTGCCCAGACTGGGAAGCACAGAAAGGAGAGCTCTTGCAGTCTGGTACCATAAGCGTAGCCAATGTCAACAGGGTTTATTTTACAGTGAACATTAAAGAGGAGGTTTTCAAAGAAACATAAGAAAGTCATGAGCAACCAGGGATCAAACACCTTTAGGCTCCTCTGAATAGCACAAGGTAAAACAAAACAACCAGTACACCAGCCCATACCAATTGCCACATTATAATGCTCCCTGAGGCTTCAGTCCAGGAAATCAGGATCTTGTTTATGGAAACATCATTAAAGCACTTTCCTTGCTTTCCTGTGATACAGACTTTAGCACCTGGTAATCAAAGGGAAATAACTGAAAAGTCTGTCCTTGAGTTTCACTAAGACTATGCATTAGAAGCCTATTTGCCTTCCTGGTCCCAAATTCACATGCCAGGGCTCCTTCGATTCATTGGTAACAAACGAGAATGCACGCCCCTAAATCCTCTGCTGCTTGGTGAGCCTACCTGCAGACGCTCCCTTCCGCTTCCCACTAACAGCAATTTAACTATCTGTCATGCATTTTTGAGAGGCTCAAGTGCTTTACGCTGTCTCAATGTTTGGACCCTTATACCTGCTGCAGTGCTGAGAATATCAAATGGGAATCCTGCCCTTAACACCCACAAGTGATTCACATACATGTTTCCCTTGGCTCAGACTGTGCTCAGGCCCATCTGTTTGAAAGCACCAATCCTGCTTGCTGGTCCAACGCTCACACAGCGATGCCAAGGGATGGGAACACTAAGCAGGATAACGCGCGCTCACATAAGGCTACAAGAGTCTTTTCCTTTGCTTCCACCCCTGCAGTCACACTACGTCACTTCTGCTGCAAGAATCGCTGAAAAAGGGTTCACATCTGCTCATTTGAAGTATGCTGCCATGGAAGTGAGACACAGTCCAAGGAAGCCCCAGCTACGCATGGTGGCTGCTGAGGATGAAGCCTGTCTTCACAGGTTTGCCCGGGAGCTCATGTCCGTAGCAGAAATGTGTAGCTCAAGACACAGGGGTTCTACTGCAGACAAATCTCCTTCTTATTTGAAGGAATTAATGCAGTGGAGGTGCCACAGGGAGCTTCACAGAGCTCCCCACACACATACTCAAGTCCTAAAATTCTAATGAAAGACACAAGCCAGAAACAAAGGACTCTGAGTAATGAAATGATTAAAGAGAAAATACAGTTGAAAACTCCTGGAACACATTATAATTTAATATCTCATTATTTACTAGGCACATTGAACATAACACGAATTTCCCTCTGCTCCACCAAGCCCACTTCATATTCCACAGAGCCTACGCTTCTGTATCTCATCCAAGTTGAGATGAAATTGTCTTGTATATCAGACAAATGTACTAGAGAGTAGCCTACACTTTCATAATGTACAATCTGAATGTTCCCAACAGTCTAACTTCCACATCATTTAGAGAATTTGCACTCACACGTTTTCAATGCATAATGATTGGCTTTAGCAGTTCATAATTATTAAGTAGTTACTTTACATGCCCTTGTGACTGGTAAATAATACCACGGAGAAAAAAGTAACAAAGGGTTTGAATAAACGATTCTACATAAACCTAGAAGTTCTTATTTTAAATCTGCATTATCATGTTGGTTCAGATCTGTAAGCCTAGGTCTGAACAAACATGAACTTCAGGGACATTTGAAATTCAGCTCTGAATCCTGACCTGGATTTTCTAAATGACCTTTGAAATTTGGAACTAAATCCAAATGTTGCAGAGTCTCTACCTGGAAGCCATTCGCTGATGGATTTTCATTCAGTCTAATGTCGGTGGCAAATTATGCCGGGAATAAGTCATTTTCAAGAGATCCAAGGTCTGGCATACAGACTACTGCATCCAGCAGGTTTAAATGGAAAACAAAGGTTCTTCATTTACCTCTGAGGCTTCTGTCTGATTTATTTTGCTTCTCTGGTTTGCATTTATTTGATTGTTTGTGCCAGGTATAATGGAGAAAATGCAGGCATTGCTAGGGAAAGCTGTGATCTGCAGTGCTCTGAGGCAGTCCCTCAACCACAACAACCTCTTGAAGATGCCCCTGAATCAGAGCAGAAAGGAGAGATGGCAACTCACAGCTGGACAGGCCTTTGCAGCTTGCCCAGATGTCAGCAAACTAGCCTTTACTGGCCAAGACTGAGACAGCCATAACTTTTTATAACGCAGTGAAGCACATACTTAACTTTACTCACATATTTAAACCTAAGAATGCGCTTAACTGCTCTGCTGAACGCACACAGGCACAGCTACGTGCTGTGCTGCTCTGGGGACGTAGGGTCAGTCATTCTCAGAGCACTGAAAGCTTCTCAAAAACTCCTAAAAATGGGAAAGATGGGAAATAATTATACTGGGGAAACTACTCCACTGTCAAGAGATGGCCACTAGGAAAATGTCCCTTTTGCAGTCTCTGACAGCATCTGATACTACACTAGACAACCCCAACAATCCTCTACCCTTTTCTGTGAAGGTAGACATTCAACAGATATTAGTAAGCTAGCAGATCTTTCCCAAATAGAAACTGAAGAGAAACAGCACCACAATAGTCCTCTTCTGAATTGCACTATAACTAAAATAAATACATAAACATAAATCTGAAAAGCTGACTTTTACTTATTATCATTTGTCTTGATTACATAGGACCATGGACAATTAAAAATAATAACAAAGAAATATATTTTACAAATGCACAAGTATTCAGAGGCAGAAGTCAGTCACCTTTTCAGACGTCTATCAATTGCTTTTGTAATGCATTGAAGAAAATAAATGAAGACTGAAAAAATCAGTCTAGTTACTACCTGCAGGAACTGATTGTCCTTTAAAATAACTTCAGTTTTATGAAAAGGTAAAACCCAAAAGCTTCAATACAGATTGAGAAAAATGTCCAAGTTCCAGGAACAGGAAGAAGCTACCAAAGCAAGTATTTTGTTTGCCTTTTGACCATTTCTGCACACAGAACTCCCCGTGGTGACGTGCAGCTCTATTTCCCATGTGATTACTGTTAGAAAGAAGCAATCTACCTTTGACCATGCCTTAATCTGCATTTTTCAGGACAAAAATTTCTTGGCCACTGTGCTGATCACCCAACTAGAATTTTTAAGTACCCTCTGAAATTCTCTCATCTAAATAGCACTATGTCCTCTGCACATTTTGCTATCTCATTGTTCATTCTCTTTTCTTAATGAGAACTATGGACACATTTTATTTCTGCTGTACTGGCAGAAGATTTATGTCTCTACAGATTCTTCGGCATGATTGTGTGAGCCGTGGTAATTTTTTTAACTACACTGTTTTAATTCATATTTTGAATAAAAATTACACGTAGATAAATAGAACTAAGTTCCTACTGAGATGAAGACCACTGAAGTCAGTATTATCATACTGTTTTTTGACGAGTATTATGTGTGGTTCAAAGATGACCTGAACTTTCTTCCCTCATCTTAGAAAAAGAAACATGAATCAAAAGTCAGCCTCCCATTTTAATCAAATTGCCCTGATTATCTGGTATGGGTCTAAAGGAGGAAGGTTTAAATAGCTCCTACAATGGAAATATTTCAGAACTAATCTGACAGTACAAGCAAAAAGAGGTAATTAATAAAAGCAAATGAAATTACATTGTAGTAATCAGGGAATGGCTCAGGAAAGGGCACAAAGAATATAAGAACCAGCTGATTACTGTGGATTGTTTCTACATTTAAAAAAAAAAGTAAAAATCCATGCCCTTCAGACTACCAAAAAGGAAGAAATAAAAAGGAAAACATAAATTTGTCTGTCTATACAAATGCATTACTTGATTGCAGTTTGCTGGACTTTGCAAAAAGAGAGAAGTTTCATATTAGTGAAAAAAAAAAAACAGGTTTGATGATACAGTTTTCTTTCTGGAGAATCAGGGATTGTTTTCTACAACGGAGTTAATGTGGGTGTTAATTGAGTGGCAAACCCTGAGCCAGACTCCTTGCTGAATGCTTAGGAAGGAAAATCAAAATTCTTCACTGAGGACACAACTCCTATTTCTTGCCCTTCCTATCACAGCTCTTGGGAATAATAAGTTTTATATTGCCCAAAGAGCCTCTTACCTGGAGATATTGCTGATAACTCTGTCATCTTCTCACCTGGGCATAAGAGAGGAAAGATACTGGAGAAATAACATTGGGCTGTGCAGACAAACCCCAACAGCTATGGAACAGTTGAGGTTCACCTTACATCAAAACGGAGGTTTGCCATTGAGCTCTGGCCAATGCGAAACTTGACAAAGCATTAAAAGACTGCGAGCACACCCTGAGTCCTTCTTTAGCCAGTGAGAAGTGAAGTATCTCAAGTGTTCTGCCTTGAAAATGTAAAGCAATCATGCTTCTTACCATAAAGTGCCAATGAAAAGAAATTTATGTATCCAAAATTTTAATTCATCAAAGGTCAGACAAAATCTACCACACACTAACAGATTAGTATCCTAAAATATTTTTTAAATATTTTTCAACCTGACAGATTGACTAGCAAACTACAAAATAAACTGGTATTTGTGAGGATGTGTTACAAGGACATGACTGGATTGCCTTTAACAACTGATTTTCCATGTAAGATTCATGCTTTAGTTTTTCAAATGTTTGTTAAAGCCAGAAACTAAAGCAGAGCTGGATGCAGCTGTAACCCCTGGAAAACCCTCGTCTGTAAGAGGATCAAGTTAGGAGACTCTGCAAATTGATGAGCTGTAATACGAAACTTAATGTACAGTCATCATCAAGTGAGGTAACTTAGAAACTGGAAAGCCTTGTCTTAGAGTTAATGCCTTAATCCCAACATATCACTCACACTGTGAGAAAAAATGTCAGAAGCTGAAAATCCATGAAACAAGGTTATAGAAAAAAAAAGAACAAAATAAGCATTGTGACTGACAATGTGCTGATATTGATTTGTTTTCATTCCTGCAACAGGTACCTACTTTCTGGTTTGCCAAAATCTGACAGCATCCTTTATATTCAAGTTATTCCGAGGCCTCGTCTAGTATGTGTTTAACTAAATATTAATTATAGGTATCTATGCCAACCATTGCCACTAAAAACGGGGTATTTATTGCCATTTGCCTGAGCTCAGAGGTATTCACCTCTCAAAGTTTTGGATTGCCAGAAACCATCTGTGATGGTAAAGGATGTGGTTATGTGGTAAATAGTAGAGAAATTTCCTTTTAACTAAACACAAAGAGTAAAAGAGTTTCCTGATTATTAATGATAAACTTGTGCTTGGGGCCTAGCTAAATCAAAGCCAAGTGTTCTCAGCCACAGAAACAACAAAAATTATGATTGCATGATAATCATATGTGTTTTGATTATATGCATCCACCAGGCTCCCACAGATCCTCCTAGCACTTGGCCCAGGCCCAGCTCATCTGTTGTCCCGTGACCAACCACACCAGCCCAAAACCCACCACCTTTCATAATTTTGTAATTAAAGAATTGAGGAGGAGGCGGGCAAATGTAGCCTCAGGACCACTGTTTTGCCAGGGCCCTGCCTGTATCTCCCCCACTGGAGAAGACAAAGCAGCAGACAGCTCCTACGAGCTCAATTTAATCACACGTGTACCTACATGGCGCAGGACTCAGCACCCTCTGTGCCGTGACTGCCAGGCTAGGACTCTCCCGCAAGCCCCATGAGATCCTTTCACCATGTCCCAAGAGGATACAGGGGGATTTGGATGCCCTCCCCTTGTAGAGAGCATTGGTGTGGAAAAGGAAGACAGGAAAGGAAGAACTCTTTCTTGGATTTTCTATTTGTGTACACAGGATTTGGAGGACTTTTTGGACATTCCCAAAAGCACTGAACCAAGAGACACCATACCACGGATAAGGACACATGTTGAAGAGGCATCATCAAGATTCAGTGAATGAACACAATAAGGACCACTGCAACAGCCACGTTGGTCCTCAAGTTTTCTGCTTAATGTTCAAAGCAAGGGCTGTCTTGATATATACTAGGTACAGGCCAAGATACTAGAGACAAGCAAGTTATGTGCCCTCAAGGACTACATCTATATTGCTAAAATAACAAGGCCAGGTCATGGGCTCCAGCACTTGCATGCCATTGGCCATTCTGGGTGTTACCTTAGTCTCTGGCCTCATCCCCCATAGGATGCTTGAATCAGGTCACCAAGTTTTGAGGGGCAAGAGAGTTTAGCAGTGCGCACACACACAGTGCCACACTCCTTGCCTTCGGGGCCAGCAAAGAGTCTTTGGCACATCTTATTTCTTAGTAGAGAGACGTAGGTGCACAAAAGGTGTCCTAAAAAGCAAAGAGGCAGCCATGTTACCAGTGGTGAAATACAGATGAGAATAGTACTCATCTTCAGTATAAATATGAGTAGCAGAGAAGTTCTGCAGTGCCCTGGCTATTCCTTCCTCCATAGTGAGAATGCATCCTGGCATTAGTGCTCGTGATGCAGGCGTTCCCAGACCATGAAAAACATGCCAGTACTGATGCTCGCACCATTTCAAAGTCACAAGGAGTCAGGAACTGTTGCTGCTGATGACGGTGGTGCCTGCTGCCATTGCTCACTGCAGTACCCTTCAGAACAACCCCTCCCCTAAGGGATGGTAGAAATGACAAATTGAAGTGTTAATTTGTTAAACTGCAATAGCACTGTCAAATTAGTCTGGCTTAATGCTAAAAATAATTCCATTCATTACTACAGAGCCAAAACAAGCATCATACCTTTTGATAGTAAAATTCTGTGTGCAGAGCAGTCTTACAAGCCCAAGAGAGAAAACAGGGAAACAGGTAGGTGGCTCAGAGTATTCAGCTCATACAAACATGGCAAGTCCGACAAGGATGTTGCCTCTGAAGACACTTCAGAGAGTGAGCATATGCATCTGCTGAACACCCCTGAGGTTCACCAAAGAAGTGGCTTGAACCCTAGCGTCTCTGCCTGCTGCTCTGGTAGTATCAAAGACTGTTCACTCGTGACAAAACCAACAAGTACCAAGTAGTGAAGTGCCTCCTAACATATAAAGAAAAAAATACACTGTCACAATTTTTTTTTTTGTGGATGGAGGCCAAGATGAGTCCGTTCCAAGCATCAGGGCCAAAATATCATCTGCAGTTAAAGCATTGCTGACAATGTTGTTGAGACTACACAAGACGGAGCAGATTACAGGTCACCCTGCAGCTTGGAGGTATATTGGCACTGTGATGGTAGCAGTAATAAAAATGTGTTTTTGTCAGTAAAGTAAGCAAATATGACTCAAAGCACAGGCAGTAGACAGGCTGAATAAGAATTCACTTTTCTAAACATAACCACAATTTGTAGTGCCAAGGCATGGTGGCCTACAGAGCCTCACTGCTGGACAGCTGCTGCGGAAATCTAACAGGACATAATTGAAATTAATGATAGAAGAAAGCAACACTCACAAGACTACCACAATTACTGCTTTGCAAAAGGAAAAGTTCTGTTGTATCACTGATATATTCAGGAAGACATTAGATAAAATGAATCTATGCCATTTGATGCAATACCCTTGTATAGGGGTAATTAAGAAGGAGGGTAGGTAAATGCAGGCACTGAAGAGGCCCTGCCATATTCTCATAACAGGAAATAAGAGTTGTGGGGGGAAAAAAACCCAAGAACAACTGAAACAGAGAGCATAGCCTTCACCATCTGGGAACTTACTCCCCTTGTCTGGGAATGATCTCTAAGCCCACGTTATAAGATCAATGAACTGCAAAAGATGTCTCAGTCTGCCTGGGAATCTGAAGAATGAGTGGAATTTGGTTCTGCTTTGATTTCAATTTACCCTGCCCACATTACAATTTTGCAACATACTGTCAACCTAAAAATATTTGTTCTGTTGCCAGTGTCCTATCACTACAGAAAGGGAAACAGTGATATTTTGATCATGATGGGTAAATGGCAACAGCATATGAAATAAAGTGGGGGCGCAGTGGCAGTGGGAGGGGGGGATAGCTGTGGGAAGAGTCATTCCCTAAATAACCCAGTAAGCCAATGCTTTAATACTCATTGTGAAGCATGATCACGCCGCTAATGAAGCAATAAATCCTCCCTTGCATTGGTGCTTGAGGGAGGGGGGTCAGAAGGTGGAGAGAGCTCCCTTTCCTTTCTCATTACAAGCAGCAATGCAAAATGCTTTAATAAAGCTCAGTAATGTCCTAGAAGGAATAATCAGCTCATGCTTCTCCTTATGAACCCATGCTGCAAAATGGCATGGCTCCTTGGCTTCTCTGGCTTTCCTCTTAGGACTCCTGTCCTACAGCCAGCACCAAGCCTGGCCCTGCCCTCCCCGTCCTCCTCGCCAGCCTTCGTCCACTTCGGGACTTTGATACTTGACTTCTAGACCTGCAGCAGCCAATTTAAGCAGAAGCATCACTGATTAATGCCTAATCCCCTGCACACATACATATACTAAAATGCCCTTATTTGCAATCGTAAAGCAGAGAAACATTTATTTTCCCCAAAATTGAAACTGGCAATGAAAAATGAGCAAAGCCTCTCTCTAATTAACGCTAATCTGTCTGCCTTGTGTACGCAGTAGTGAGGGAGCCACAGTACGCTGCAGATCAGAAGATAAAAGCACGCTCAGGAGTTCAACTGCTTTAGAAGCACAACATCTGTTAGCCATGTTATTCTGCAGCTACCCAACAAGCAGAGAACTCTTCATAACGCTTAAAAGCTTATGCATTATGTATGCAGCCATTGATATAGAGGCACTTGGGTTCAGGGTTTCATTCTGCACAAGTCTCAAATTATAAAACTATGGGCAAATCTGGGGAGTGTCTCTCTCCCCTCTCCTTTCTCTCACGGTAAGCAAGAGCTCAGGGCCAAATTCTGCTCCCTGTTATGCTAATACGGCTCCACTCAAAATCAGCCCGGCATAACACAGAACAGTATCTGACTGACTCCATCCTTAATTCACTCAGTGTGTGGAATTAGAACAAAATTGCAAGAAATCTCGTTAGAAGAGAACATTTTAAGTCACCTATTGTTGTAATATCCTTGATTGATTTATCCACTACATTATTATTACAAATTAATAAAGGAAGGGTATGCATTAATGGAGTTTATAGGTTTTTCAATTACTGTTTTCCTATTATTCTTTCTAGTATTCAATTCACTAGCTTCTTCATATAATTTATCTATAACTCCAATGCATTATAGTGCTTCAGAATTTATGAAGTATATACAAAGCATATAAATCCTATTAACTCATCCCATCATACTTATAATTGAGTCAATTAAACCGTTCTCTATGTCTACAGTATATAAACAGGAGGGAGAATAAAACTGAGACCAAGGGGTTAATAAATTCTTGATTATTTATATTTTCTTAAACTTCTCTGCCACAATGGAGCCAAGATGCAGCATGAATATGCTGCATTCTGCTCCTTAGACCCTATAGCTCAGGATGCACTATCTGGGGAACATAAGACTTGAGTGCAGCTTACAATGATTTTAAGGCCAAAGGGAACATTTTGTTGTTCTGATACGACTACTTGCATGACACAAACCCACAGGATTTCACTCAAGGATTCCTTTATAAAACTAACAGTTTCTGGAAAAGTTTTTTTTTTACAGTATCCAACCTTCATTTAGGGATTTCCAGCTATTTGTTCCAATGTAGTAACATAGCCTCACCGATAAAAATATACATCCTGGCAGGTTTCACATCATATATGCATGCCCATGTTAGGTATCTAGCTTAGGAATGATTCAACAGATCAAAGTGAAGGACTCGAGTTCCCTGCCTAGTCAATGAAAAGAGGCAGTCAGCTCCAGTGTACTGAGTCAGAGCATCTAAATGAGATGTCTGAAAGAGCTAAAAACAGACTAGGAGAATAAATACCTACCCTGACTTCTGTTCTGAAATGCTCGAGATCCTCCTCCTACTGATAGTTGTTCCTTCCAACTATTGTCTTTGGCAATATACTTGATTTGCTAGACTGAATAGGCAGCTACTTTCTCTATAGCCATACTTACAAGCCCATAATAATTAAAACACATGGAATTTGCAATGTGAGAGAGAGACAGATTTTACAGAACTCAGATCATTCATAGAGGTCTTTTCTCACCTCTTCCCTTTTTGCTTCTATCTTTATTTCAGTGCCAACATAGACTGCAACACAACACAGGGTTTCAGCAACAGAATCCTGAGTGCCACTGAATTGAATTTGTGCTACAAAGTCATTTAAGTGCTTTTGAAAATCACACCCTTGAACTCTTGATACGATTGCAGCATTATCCCAGCCACAGAATCCCTGTGCAACATCAATGTATTAATTCCTATTTGTAAGGCGCTTTGAAGATGCTCATACTACTGCATTGCACCCTGCAGATTTTCATTGGTGCTAACGTGGCACAACTCCATTTTCCCCCTCCCCCCAGCCTGAACCAGTCTATTGAGAGCAACAAGAAAGACCAGAAAAATGTGTTTTTTCCCATACATTTGAGAAGACAAATTTTGATGTCCCAGCATGAATTATTCCACACCACACAAAAATGCTAATTAAGCCTTTATTCTATAACCTGACAGATGTTTCTGATGCACTGTTCATTCATTTCATACTGTACAAAAGCTAAAGTTTTAAACTTTTGTATTATGATGAAATTAGCATTATTCATGAAGACAGCCATCAAAAGTCTACTTGAAGGGCTATCCCATTCCTCAGAGGGAAGACAATTTAAAGACATAGCTAAAGATTGCATTACCCTTTTGCATTAGGTAGACACGCCACATCCACACATGCATACAAGGCATCCACAGGCCCCCATTTCTTTTCCCCACACACCTTCACCTGTCTTTTGTACTAGAAGCATCTTCTGCTGCACATAAATTACCATCCTGGTGGCTTACGTTTATTTTATGTACCCAGCCCACACAGCCTAATGCTATTCATATAGAGAAACAGTTCAAGCAAAAGAAATGGCTGCTTTTGTGACTGTAACACCACAGGGAAAAAGGTAAATCCAAAGATTTTGTGCCTGATCACCCTATTCCTCTGTTGCAGGGAAGCTTGTCTCTCTACCCATCTGTCCCAACAGCAGCCAGGGTCCGCCTTGGGAGCAACCGACTCTTCAGTCCCTGTGCGTCCCCCAACGTAGCACTGGTTTTGGCCGATGGCCGTGCTGCACCGCTCCTGCTGTTGCGCTTGCCAGGATGGACAGGCAAAGTCAAACTCAGTTTTTGCACACAGATTGCTTCGCTCCCCTCACTCTCCTATGGCAGGCAGGTATGGCATGTATACCTCAGGGAACAGCCCGTCACAGACTCAACCTATCCCAATCCCCAGGGAGGAGCTCGATGGCCGGGGCTGGGGCTACCCGCAGTGTCCCCCGGCTGCCCTGCTCCTGACCAGGGGGGTGGGATGGGCCCTGGCTGCCAGGTCCTGCCCTGCCACCACAGGGAGCCCCCGCTGCTCCCGGCCCCCAGCCCTCACCGTGCCCTGATGCTTCCCCCAAGCAAGCCACCATTGGCTCCCATCGTCTACTTCACTGCAGTGTCACTGCAAACTCGTCTTCATCCCCGTTCCTTTTGTCCTATCTTCTACACAATTCCCTTCTGTATTTTTGACTCCTCTTACATATCCCTATTCCCTTTTCTCCTCTGTTCCCCTAAAAAAGCACATTAATACTCCAACCTACTCAGTCTCCTGCCCTTGTCACCAAACCAACATCTGAGAAAACGCTTGTCCTTTTCTCTTTGCTCTCTGGTGTAACTGTCAGGAAAAGAAAGATTTCTTAAAAAATACAGATTCAGCAACTACACACTGTTACTTGGAAGGAAGGCTGTCCCTGGGGTAGTGATTATACATATAAAGACAATAATAAGACTGAAGGCTGCAAAGCTGTGTAGCAAAGGTAGAAATCTTAAAGTCTGTCTTTACAATTCTGCAGAGGTTTAATAGATATAGCATAAAAGACTATTTTACACATATGTAAGGGCTGTGAAAACAATTAATTTGCCTGTTCATCACAAATTACACTACAACATGTCTCAAGAAATGCATCAGTAAGAGGATAAACAGAAATAAATATGCATTAAATAGATGCACAGAAATAAACATCTCTAATAAAGGATCGACCTAGTTTTATCTATTTGCAAATTTTTGAAATTGTATTTATTAACAATATATATCAGAGCTATTATCTGTTACTATGAAGCTGAAGATCTAAGGGATGTGGTCTATTACTTATCAAAGAAAAGCTAAGTAGTCACCTGATCATTGCTTTATGTACTTACATAGTACATCAGTAGATACTCACATAGGATAAAGATTTCTAAAAGCAGAAAAGCAGAATTTAACTGAGCCAAAATGATTTATGTCAAATTCATCGCTGTACAGCAAAGACAGAGTTAGGTAAGCAAAACCTGGAAGCATGGCACAGATAATTTATCTACAAGTTTATCAAGAATCCTGATGGAATATTAGACTAAGAATGTGACCAAAAAAAAAGGAAGACATGAGGACTTCCCTATTAGGATGTGCAGATCCTAAAGCTGATGTCCCTTCTTTCTGCAAGGTTGAATCCAAACACCAGATTTATGTACAGGATCACTGTTCGTGGGAAGAAATACACACTTCAAAGAGGCAGTCCAAAAAAAAATCCGTATCTGATCATATATCTCAAGCAAGCAACTGGGCAACGCAAAGAAGAAGGATGCGATACTTAGGCTGTTCTTCCTGTGAATGCCTAAGAACTGGGAGAGCCAGAGACAGGCTCCCCTGCTGAGCTGGACGGATGGTAGGGGAAACAGAAAGGGCACCTTTCCTCTCTCGCACAAATTCAACTACTGTGTGGTTCAGGATTTGTAACACCAGAGTACAAGAAAAGCAGGGATGAATTTTCAAATACCAGTTGCACAGCAACCTTTTTTACAATAGCCTTGGGGTTAGGGCACTCTTCTCAGATGCAGGACAGTGGGGTTTGAATGGATCCAGGCAGGGACAACAATTGACTTCAGTTTTCCTACTGAAAAAAAAAATATGTTTGAAAGCATTCCTGATCAATATGCATTTGTATGGAAAACAGCTCCCTTTCTTTCCCTGGTGAGTTAAAAAGACAACAGCTGTATCTGCCTCCTAGGTGTAAGGAAGAAATATTTTATGATGAGGGTGGTGAAACACTGGAACAGGTTGCCTAGAGAGGCAGTTGATGCTCATCCCTGGAAACATTCAAGGTCAGGTTGGACAGGACTCTGAGCAACCTGATCTAATTGAAGATGTCCCTGCTCACTGCAGGGTGGTTAGACTAGTTGACCTTTAAAGGTCCCTTCCAGCCCAAACCATTCTGTGATTCTATGATTCTATGAAGGATCAATTCCTGCTAACACACTCAGCATACTTACGAGGTGGTGGCCAACAAGAGGTTTAAGAGCATACAACTTAGGCAAAAGCTGAGTCAAGGAGCTGTGTGTTACCTGTGGAGTGTGAATGTTTCATTGTGCTCCCTATAATCCTAGTTCATGTTTACCCAAGCAAATATCTACCAGCATGTACTCCCACATTGCCAGCTCACTCAGCTTCTCTCTGAAGGACACGTAGCCACCAGGCATGGGACCTGCATGCAGTCAGGGTGCTTTCCTTCACTGAAGGCTTTTCACTGTCTCAGTTTGGAAAAGCTTGGTCAGGCGAGAGCAGCCCTGGCCATGTGCACCAGAGAGAACTGCAGCATGGGGAGTCTCAGGGACAAAATACTTTGTAAGTTCAGACACCTCCAAGCAAAGGCAGTGGCTGCTGAAGGATTCCTTACTTCACTATTTGGTGGGATATATAAGACATGGTGGCATTTATCTGATTTATATTTTGATGTCCACCATACTGACCTAGTCACTCTTGATTCCCTTTTTAGTCTATGGATCTTTTTAGTCTAGGTGTCTTTAGGACATGGTCAATTTAAACTGTTTTAGATGTCTTACTTAAGAGGTGAAAATCACATCCTACCTCTTGACAGAAGAATGGGTCTACATGCCCAGTAAGCAGTAGATACCTGCTGTATGCACACTGCTGTACCATCAGACACTGGATCTGTTTGGTTTTATGTGACTACGTCTGTGGAACTAGCCCTAAAGATCACAATGACTCCTTCTGTCCTTAAAATCTATTAATCTTCTAATTACAGCTAATTAAAATGAAATGCATTTTTACTTTTTTTTCTAGACAACTATCTCTTTCATCATTAAAACACTGACATTTTTTAAACAAGCTCCCCTAATAACAAGAGAACATTAATACACCTTATTAGTATTCTTTTCTAATAGTAAGACCACAGGCTTGTCCAATTACACATTTTTATACCATTAGAAAAAAAAGTGTGAAGCTACTGTAGGAATAGGTTATATGTAATGGCACACTCCAGATAGCACAAAGAACCCAATGTAAACAGAAACCAACCAATTAAGTGATTCTTCCAGGTATGGGGGACCAGGGGAACGCACTCCTCTATACTCCATGAATTATCTTTAAGTGTACATGCAATAATTCTGTATTAAATATTTTGGGATAAAGTTGAGTGATGTAAAAGCAGGAGAACAACGGGAAGAAAGCAGGGGGCTGCATAAGTAGGACATGTCTCCTCTCAAGCTTCCAGCTCTCTCTTTACTGCTCTTATGAAAAGCTTGCAGCGGCAGAAGACAACAGGAGATGTGCCATTTAAACACAGGTAGGCCATTAATATATTGTTTAGAGTAATTGAAATGCATTGCACAGGATTAGTGGCCTGCCAATCATCCCAATTAAGCAGGCGTGTCATTGATCAGGATAGCAATTAAGAGGATTCTAGGGTATCAGCAATTTATTCTTAACGGCCTCAAAACTAATTGCTTTCAAGCCCAGAACCAGGTTCAACAGTCTTTACAAAAGAGAAAAGAGAGAGTTATTGGAAAATTTCTTGTCCTTTCCCCATGAACTACCTATAGGCTAAGATAGATTAGGAGAATTTACAATACTCCAGAGCTCTAACAGCAGCAAATTATTCCATCATAATCTGCTCTTTGCATCGGCAAACAACAAGATAAAACAGAGTGACACTTGGTGTTTTTTTTAATCTGGATTTGCAATGCCCCAATAAGTCAATGAGCAATTCAAACTCCAAAGCCGGCACATGGTAAAGCAAAGGCTCTGCACGACGGCCAGTGCTGTCCTGCAGGTTCTTTGCAAATGAAGAAGTGCAGCCCTGCAAACCACCAAACTCTTGGCGCCCATGCGAATATGTCCAGTTTCAAACCAGTGGGACTCTGCCCATCTTTATGCGCTCTGGTTGGTGTCCTTGGGCTCAGCACCCACTAACACTCAGGTCTAACCTCTGAGAAGGTTGATGAGTGACTTGACTCTTGACTGCCTGCATTACAAGCGTGTCAGGATGCCCGGTGGAGGGTCCGGGCAGGTCTCTACCATGGCAACCGTGCTCAGGAAAAAACCCTGTGCAGGCAGGTGAGACCAAAAGAGCGAGGCATCGCACTCCAGGTACCTCAGGGGCTCTCAGGAGCTGAGCTGCCACAAGGATGAGTTGGACAGAAAAAAAAAAGGATAATTAGATGGGCAGACTGAGCAGCGCTGGTCCACGAGAACACAAAGGAGTCAGATTTGGTCATAACCTCAGCCTCGGCACAAATCAGACACCTAATGAACCTCGTTAAAGTTACAGTGAGAATCCTTGTGTGTGCTGCAGTGCATTGCTCTATGGTTTTGGAGGTTTTTTTCTCCTTTTCTGTCATATCATTTCTGTTCATATAGCTTTTATTCACGTCTATCAGTAAGGAAATAAACAACAAATATCTTAATTGGAATATTTACATTTTTGTTTTTCTTATTGTTTTAACACCAAAACACCTGTGAACTGAGCGAAGAAATTAAAAAAATACGCAGCACCTCCAAAAAGCACACTGATGATATCTGAATGCTTATGTAGAGCAGCATGTGTGAATATTGTTTTGAAGTAAGCTTCAAATCTTTGCATAGGATTTTACCTTTCTGAAAAATCAAATATTTGCTACTATAGAAATACATCCCCTATTTAAAAATATTTACTATGCAGAGAGCATAATGTTTGCTGTTAATTATAGGATACATTAATTTCCTCTATATAAATATGCTATTTTACAAACTTCTCTTTACATGAGGTGCATTTTACTTTAAGCGCATCATTTCCCTCTACAGGATCTGCAGTGCCTAAAGGGAGATGGCAACAGTGATGCAGACCTTCAACACACTCGTGACAGTAAGAGGAGGAGGGAGCCTTCTCCTTCTCAGTCCTTGGAAAATGCCAGGTCTCCGGCCAGTTCAGTCTAAAACCTCCAAACCTCTATGCCGAAAGTAAGGACTTTTCTGGTGCCAACAGCCCACAAAGCTTGTATTCTGGCTTCATCTCCATAACACCACCTAAGCATCTCTTTTCTCTTTCCTACATGAATTTAACTTCCCCAGACTTCTAGGCCCATTTTAGAGATGTGAGGCCCAGAATGGCTCACTTACCTGAGATCACACACGGAGCCCGGACAGATCCCTGAATGGGATTTGGAAGTCCAGAGCCCCAAAAACCTACTAACCTAACTCCTGAACATATAAACCAGGCGTGTTTTTAAGGAGCATCTCTTCTCCTTTAATGAGCCTGGGACTTCCCCTCATGGTTCTGCTTTGGACGTTGTTTTGAAGTCTTGGACAAACTGCCACATCTCTCCCCCAATAATTCTCCCTGTAAAATTAATGTTGCCATCCTTTTAAAAGGCTTTGGTATCCTGGCCTGACAGTTGTAGTTCCTATTTATCCATTAAATTCTATTTGGCATAGTGGACCCTTGCACCCGGAGCTGAGAAGAACACCCTATTAACTTGCTCGTAGCTTAAGCAATAATAATTGCAATTAAATTTCAAATTGGCTTTCGCAGAGGTCAGTGGGGCTGCTGTGGGTATCAGGGGACAGAAAGTGCAAAACTAGCAATTAAAATAGCCTCAGTCTCTCCTAATAAAAGGTGCAGGAGGATACTGTATATATGCACACTGATTTTCTAGCCAATGCAAACGTCTTTTGTAAATGCATATTTAGCAACTCAGCAGGTAAACAAATGGGTCAGTGAGTTAAGAAAAACTGTGCCTTTGCTCTGTCATTTCAGGAGGGTAAAGCCTGTAACAGCCTGCATTTCAAGTAAACCAGGCTCTTCTACTTGCAACAGTGGAACTGTTGATTTACTCAGCCTCACGGCTAAGCATTCGCTTAGAAAAAGAGAGCACAGCTCTAGTCCCCAAACCAGCTTTTTCCTATTAATTTCACTTTGCTTGCCCTATGTGTAATGCAGCCATTTGAAATCCTTCCATCTTTTTTGCAACTTGAATCGTGTCTCTATTTTTAGAGGACTTGGAGCTACTCTATGACTTTACCAAATGGAAAATGTAATCATGTCTGTGTTATGTATAACAAAGTGTGTATTCGCCCTGAGCCAGATGAACTGCATCATCAGGATTTTGGACGGAGTCAGATTTTGGGGATAGTAACAATCCTAGGAACTAGCCCTGCCAGCAACTTTGCTTTCCTTACTTGCATTAGCTGGAGGTTTGTGACAGTTCCCCAGAGAACAGCGCTGAGGCAGCGCAGCAAGAAGACAGTGTCTCAAGAATGCGTGAAACCAAATTACTCAATTTGTCCATATAGCGGATCGGGATTTGGTCTATTCATTGGGAAGGGACCCAGTCAACTTGGGAAAAAAAACCAACCAAACCATATTTCTTTCGGAAGAGCACGTATACGACATGGTTGTAACTGACTCTCAGCTTAACTAGCGCTGGCAGAGATTCAAGAGGGTGAAACACTCCTCCCAAACTCCACAGGGGCTGATTTATGCCACTGGGCAGCATTTGCACATAATGAATTTCCCTCCCAGAGGGTCACATTTACTACTTCTGCCCTGCTCCAGAGGCAATTCACATCTACCTTCCAGGCTCTGCATTTAACAGGAATGAGAACAGTGAAGCTGACAGAGAAACCGAAGAAACATATGGCAGTTTTGTGCATACAGAAAGGAGAGGTGTGACTGGGAGCACGCTGCACGTTGTTGCTATCGGAGCCCCTCAAAAGACCTATATACATGCAGTAGGTAACAGGAAATCTAAGTTGGTTGTTTGCATGCTGCTTTTCAAAGATTCTGAAACTAACAATTACTAGATGTATAATTCAAAGCATTCTAGATCAAAAAACAGGTATTCTTTTAAATACTGAAAACATATACATATACAGCGTGCCTTTACTGATGATAATAGAGAAGCATAAGGTAAAAATACCTGCATGCATCTAATCTGGTTTTCCTCTCACAGCAGTTTTATACCGGTGTAATTTCATTGATCCCTGAGAAATTGCTACAGATTCAATGGAAGAGAATCCTGAGAGAGAAGAACCAGCCAGTGAACCTCACTGCCTAAGACTGGGACATGATATTTTAAAATGCCATAATAAATGCCCACAGAAGCCACAAAATCGCTTGCAAAAGGAATTCTGAATCATCCACATGTGGGACAATTGTTCCTCAGTGGAGTGGTCTTCCCTCAGTGGAGAAACTGTCAGCATACAATTATAGATCTCTGAAAATCATTAAATCTCCATGTTTACTGGAAATGCATTAGTGAGAAAACACCATTCTATTTCTCCAAATGTCTTTAGAACATAATAGCTTTTTTTTTTGAAAATGAAATTCCCAAATCTGCTAAGAAATTACCACAAAATGTCACATTTCTGTAATTAATAATTCAAGTCTTTTCCCTACCCAAACCCATAAAGAAATCAAAAATACAATTGAAGTGTTGTTTGCCTGGCAATATGTATTCTACTTCACAGCAGCAGTTGTCACAAAAATACTTTTGGTGTTAAGAAAGACACTCCGGGCTTGGTTTATAAACAAATTTTTGCTGGCACAATTGACATAAATCAGGCTAACTACATGATTTACATCAATTGCATTAGATCAAATTAACTGCTATAATCGAACAAAACCATTCAGTTCTCCTAAATATTGCTAAATGAAGAAAAGCAATTCACATCAGGCAATTTGTAAGCACTTCCTAGTTGTTTGAAAAGTTATGCTCCCACTTTAGAAATGCTGCAGAAATATTTGGCATAACATCACTCCACCATACGGTAACTTTGCTCTGTATCAATTATAATCTTTCCATAGCACTTTGCTCTTCAGCAATTCTGACACTCTGCAATTTAATTTTGTCTCTGCTTCCACGTGGGGGAATAAAGGAACAGAATGAGCGGGTTGAGCCACGGACCCAGCCGTTTTCCCACCTTCTAAATAAAAACCTGTGCCAACCAGCACAGCTGTGGCGGTGAAAAGATATCTGGGAATATCTGGGAATAATTTGCACAGGTAAAGGATGATAATAAATGATAGGGACCAGGGATCCATCAAAAAAAATGAGTGTCAAAGCAACCTTCTACAGAAAAGCAGACCCATTTAGAAGCAAAGTTATTCGGATCTTCTGGTGCTCTGTGGGTTTGTCTAAGTATCACATGGTGGTCCTCCACCTCCAAACATGTCCACTAACAGACAGACACGTTGTAAATGGCTGCCTGCAACTGAAAACCTCCTCTCTTTGGAGACCGCATCGATCCACTTCTAAAGGTCCCGGCATAATTTTGTTGGCTCTCACAAAGCGCCATCACTAGGCAACCACTTTTTGGTGGGCTCCAACTTATTGCTTAAGACAAGTTTTTCTGTGCTATATCCACCGTCTACCACTCCTTCCCTCGGGGTGTTGAAAACTGTCAACATTTCTTAAGACAGAGGCAAACGTTTTTATTTCTACTTGACCCCATGGCAAAATTGTATTGCTTTCCTTCACTGCCTTTAAATTCCTTCTCAGCATCCATTTGCTTCATATTGAAACTGAATTGGTAGTTGCCAGGAGTCTTGTCCATTGAAACGGACTTCAATTCTAGTCCATGATTATACCAGACTTTCTTTTAAAGAGCATTTGAATCGTGTTTTAAAGGCACGTAAAGCCTTTTGATACCTGTGCTACGCACAACAACAGCAGCAACAAAAGTGGCGTGGCAAGAGAGCGAGTCCTTCAAGAAGGAGCATGTGCTCTGCAGAGGTGTGGAGCCCCACGTCCCCCCAGCGCCTTCCAACTCCCCGTCAGAGCGAGACCTGGGCCTGCAGCATGTGCCCTGTCTCCAGGGGAAGGCGTATGAGCCAGAGGAGCCCAGAGGTAATTCAGCCCCTTAGTCGCCCCAAGCTGCAGCCAGCGCGTGAGGGTAAAGCCATGTGTCTCCTCTGCTTCAGAGCCCAGACATAGCAAAGGGGATCGGGAAAAGGGATGTGCGCGTTACTGTTCAAAGTGAAATGGGGAACGTTTCGAAGAGGATCCTTCCTCAGTCTCCTTCTTTCCTCCTCTCTGTAATGTTTCTTTTCACGATTTTACTTTGACCCACCTCTCCCCACTTTCTGACACTCTCTCGCAACCAAAAAATGTTTTAGAAATGTATTTCATCTCCCCAATCCTATTGTCAGATTTGCTGGAACTGTTTTGACTTCTGAAGAGCACCATGTGCTGCTGATTCTTGTTAGGACTGGGCTTACATTTTATAGATGGAACAAGACAATGGGAAACATTTTTATATCGTATATAATTAGTCTGTGGCAGCTCATAGGCTATGCACCTATTTCACCCATTGCATAAGAAAATGATACTTTGCAGAAAAGATTCTTGTGAGGTGAAATTTTCCTATATGGAGGAATTTTCTTCATGAAGGGAAATTACACGAGGTAGGAATCTTGCTGAACCTACAGTTTATAATTTTTCTAAGTGTAATTAATACATCTGCTTCAGGGCATATGTTGACGTCATGTTTGGACACAGAAGAGGTTTCAGTTTTTCAAAAAGAGGGATTATCTGGGAAAAGTCTTTCACTCCTGTTTGAATGATCCAGTTTTACCCATTGTCAGTGAAGGCTGACAGAAAATACTGTTTAAGAATAAACGTATCTCTCTCCGTATGCATGTATGTATGTAACCAAATTAATCCTTGAATGACTCCTTTGACGTCAATCTTGCATGATTCATGGCAAGACAACAGAGGAAAAAGTAATTCTTTGTAATTCAGAAACATGAGAAATCTGATTGGAATAAATGTATTGACTTGCGCTGAACGTGCCCGTATTCCCATTTTGAAAAGCATATGCTTTTGGAGCCTCAGCATTTACCACAAGGACGATATAAACCTCGCAGAGGAAATCACCAAGACTGGAACACACTCAGCAAAACCAGAAATCCCATACCAGTTGAGTGGAAATCCCTTGCCAGCTGAGTGGGAATTTAAAGCCCTGATTGGACAATGCTAAAGCATTAATCTTGCAGATTTTTTAGCTGCCTATTAAAATTATTTAAAACAGCTATCAGGAGGCGTCACTGTGAAAAGAGGACATATAATATTGCATCAATGCCAGCAAAGAGGTACTGCTGCCAGTCTTGTATTATTCCCAACACATCTTGTCCATGGCTTGTGCAAGGTATTTATTGTTTGTGTAGTGAAACCACATAAAAGCTCTAATCAATGATCTGGACTCCACTGTACCAGCCATTAAATGGATACAAAAGAAAGATTATTTCTTTCCTACATAATTTGATGAAGGAATCCAAAGCAGAAGATGGACCTAAGGGAGGAAGTGTTTTAGAAATCTATCTAAACCCAAATTTATATTCCTCAAAATGCAGATAGTCATTCTTTCATTCACTTCATTCTGTTCTGAGCGCTTAAGTTTCTACAGTCCAAAAATCATCTGATATATCTTTTGGTTTTACAGAACTCATAAGGAGTTTGACAGACCTAATTATGCTCCCCCACTTCACAAATTTAGGGTATAATTAGTTAAACTCTTGGTTTAGGTAAGTCTGAAAGTTATTCACAGCAACATCACTCATATCAAGAGATATTCAGTATAAAACAGAGGTCATGTGGACAGCAATAATTCTAAACAAGAACATTTTGCAACTCTATCAAAACATTAGGAAGCCAGAGACCATATCAAATGAAGCAGGACAGATCATTTTACAATGCAAACTCATTGGTAGAAGGAATGAACAGAAAAAATTAGTTGTGGTTATAAAGCAATCATGGCATTATACTATTAGCGTATGGGGTTAACAGTTATGGTTAACCATTACACCAGAGGAAATAGTTCCAGTGCCAGAATACTTAAAAGCAGCAATCAAATGTGCTCTGGTCAAGATACAACTTATCAGTAAGTCTCAATCGAACAATCTCATTAGAATTAGCCAACACTGACCTGCTGATACCTAATGTTTCCGAAAGATTGATTAATATTAAACTAGCAAAACAGAGGTCAATTTTAGGGAAGTTTTGAAACTAGTAACAGAGTGATCTTTCCTTTCTTTTTGCCTTCTTCAAACAATAGCTCAATGAAAGCTCCATTTGTTTAAGAAAACAGTTAGTAAATATACATAGATCAGAATCAGGTCATAAGTGGATAAAAACATAGCCGAAACTAGAGTAGTTAGGGAGGCAGGACTGACCGAAGCAATTAAGAAATACATCCCTATCACTCCTTGGAGCTCTGGGTCAATACTGCAGACCGTGTGTCTAGCCCACCAGATCTGGAAGCTTGTATTTGTTAGAGAAGAGAGAAACTTCTTGTGCACAGTGATAACAACTCTGAATGTCCCTTCTTGCTTGAGGAAAGAGATGGCCTCAGGCAAAGCAAGAATCTTGCAAGGAAAAATTCCAGCGTCCATTAAACACTACGGGTAGGACCTGAAGGTGCTAGGCAGTGTATGAGTACACACCGGGTGGATCATGCCTGCCCCAGGAGGCTTAATGTGAAATGTATCACCAGCTTTTGATTAGCAGCAATATTGGAGCTGGTTTATTATTTTAGTCAGAAAAAGCCTGAAAAATCCTATTTTGCTGTATGTTTTATCTTCCATTGCAGAAATCTAAAACAGCAGCAGCAAATAAACCTTGTACCAATTCAATTTGGAAATCACAAGTTCAGCAAAAATGAAAAGACACAACAAATTATTGAGGTTACCAGGTTTGAAAAGACCTTTATAGGGAGACAAGGTGAACTGGAGGTGTAAATAAGTTTTTAAAATTGAATGAGTTTTCTAAGAAAGCTTTAAAACTGACAACGTACAAGGTGAGGATAAAACAGAGATTTAGAATGTCATTTAACCATGGGAATTCAAACGGGGGAACGAGGCTGCTCACCTCTGGGACAAATCCTCTAGCTCCCCATGGAAAATGCTAGCAAGCAAGAAACTGAGAACCGTCCCAGCAGCAGGCGGACTGTAGCCACAGAGAAACCCCTTCCACAGCCGTGCCTATGAAGACGCCAGAAGGCACTGAAAGCCTGCTCCCATAGATCACAAGGGACGCAAAAACACATGAGGACCAGGACACACACATAAGCTTCCTAAAACATGTCAAGTGCCCTAAGAAGGAAGGAGAAATGTGTAAGAGAGGTTGTGTGTGCATTATCTCCACAGCTAGAACATTGGTGTGACGAGGACAATGACAAAGGCCATGTCTACATTCTCTTGATCGACAGACTTATGTGAAACAGGCCAACACTGCAGAGCCATCACTTCTACCTTTTCTCCTCATCTAGAAATTGTCCCAAAACCCATGATATTTTGGTGATATTGGTGAAGGTGACAGAGCTTACAAGCTTTTGGCTCGAGACCAAGCTATTGAAAAACTTCTCAGACCTTCAGAGCTCCTTCCAAGACTGCCCTAATTACCTCTACTGCAAACATCGAGTCACCAACGAACAGCCTAAAGAACTCAGCTTTTGCAATTTGTGAGCCTTCCCTTTTCTCCCCACTCATCTGTGCTGGCAGGTTGATTTTCTCCTCAATCTGGACTAAAAAAAAAAAGACATCAATTTATTTTTTCGAATACTAACAAAACCCAATGGGAGAATCAGGCAAGAAGAAAATTGCAGGCTTTTCAATCTCCTATTGTAAGGAAGTATGCTGGAAAGACATTCATAAAATGAAATGAATGTAAAGAGTACATCCAAGAGTGCAGATTAGTGAGGAACGCATGTGCTAGGATTTGCATAATTCCAGCTGGTTGGTGGAACATTTCATATTAACAATAATGCTAAAAATAATGTATTTTGAATATACTTGAATAGACTATGCTTAAGCACTGCTGTTTTCTTCACAGTCGATGGGTGCTCTGTGAGAATCAAAGGCAAATGCAGGGCAGGAAAATTCATCCTCAAGTCAGGTGGTTCCAGACAGCATTGCAAACAGCTACAGCTATTGCACTGAAAAATGCCAACATATATAACCAGACAAGACAAAATTCTTCCACCTACTCATCAATAATCCTTTAGTGCCTGCAAGAATCCAGACATTAAGTTCTTGTTCAAGTGAAGTTCAGACCTGTTTGATAGTGGGTCTAAATTAAGCATTGCAAGACTGAGAGACTCCTGAAACTACATTGTCTTAAAAACCCACGTGGTTTCAGGGGTCTCTACTTTAGTGCCTCTAAGCTTTGAACTGCTAAAAAGATAGTCTATCTTTTATGCTTTGGGTTTGCTCTCTGTCTAAGGCTCCTCTATCTCTAGCTCATAATTTTATTTTGTGTCTTTTGATTTGGTGTTTTTCTTAAAGCCCAGCTCCTTCAATGATACGTTTATGTAAGGATTTCATTTTTTGCTTTAAAATAAAACCCCAGGTGCTCTTCGCCTTCGTTATTGAAAAGAGGAGTTTTGAAAACATCACTAAGCTGAAGATAAAAGATCAAAAACCAGAAGGCAAATAAAAAGAATGCACATTTTGTTTTAAAGCCCCATATTTTTTTCAGCCAACATCATGCAGTTTTTGAAGTATAACATGATTTATAAAGGTTGGAACTGGAGAAAAAATACAAAGAAAGTGCCTTTTCCTGCAAGCACGAAGATACCTGTTTAACTGTACATATCAGTATTCCCAACAAGTTAATGGAACTGTTCACATATATAAGTGTGAACATGCATGAATATTCACAATATGTGACAAACATTAGTGGAAAAAGCACTTTTTGCTGACTTAGGCTGGATAGCAAATTTTATTCATTTTTGTTTCTACCTATTAAAAGTGAGTATCAGTCCCAAGGATGTAACCACGGCTCAGCCTACAGACCATCCAAAACCTGTATCGTGTGTGTTGCGTGCATACATGAAGAAAAAAAAAAAAAATAACATCTGCCAAGCTCTGGAGTTACCAGATGCCTAAACCAATAAATAAAATGGGGGCAGTGGCCTGTGAATAGAAAATACCGATTGCATAAGGCTAAAGTTTGGGTGATAAGGTGACAAAAAGAGGAAATTCTCAAACTGAGTATCTCCTGAAAGACTATGTCAGCAGCCTCCATTAAACTCAGAAAGACCCAGTTCGTAAGTCTGACTTACGAATGAACAGTAGATATGTGATTGACTCATTCATCCCTCAGCTTTAATTTTTCAGTATGTCAGTAGCTTGATTTTCAGTCCCGGAACACCTACAGCTCCACTGAAGTAGCAGGAGATGTGAGAATTCAGCCTCTTTGAAAATTCAGCTAAAGGCACTTGGAGTTATGAACAAAACGCAGACTCAGTTGCATGCCTATTACTGTATGATCATTATGACTACTCACAAATTAGGCACACAGTTGCACACATGGTCTTAGTCACATGGGGGAGAGTTTCAAAGACACATCATGGGATGATAGGAATCCAACTCCCTATAAAAGCACATACCTTTGAAAAGCTCACCCTGGGCTTTGAACAGCTTTTCACAATGGATCTCTTCTAGGATTTGGTGGTAATAGAAATTGTTCCTTATATATCACTGGATAATAACTCAAGATTATTGAAAAAACGCTTAGTTTTTCGCAAGAGGAGGGAAACTTCGCACATTGCTCCTGGGAAACGTATGTTGCAACAAGAGGAACAATGTAGGGCAAAGATCATGCAAGAGTGAAATAGAAATATAACTGCTACACTGCTACATGAGGGACATCTCATTTTAGCCCCCTAGTAAAATCGTTGTTTGTTTACAGAGACTTCATGCCAGAGGGGGCAAAAAAATAAACTACCTTCCAGTTAAGCTCATTCACAAAATTAAAACAGTTTTGAACCATCCCTTGTATGCTCTTGTTCCATTACAGTTTAAAATTAACTTAATCTAGTTTATTGTTCTTTGCACGCTCTTCAACGTTTGCCTTTTTATAATAGACCCAACACTTAACTACAAGGCACATAACTAGGGGTAAGAGGGGAAGGTAAGCACCTTTATCAATCTCAGTCATGGGTTTCAGTCTCAGTCTCACTTAGGATTCAGAGTATAATCATGCAGCCAGCTTTTAAAATCGCACAGATGTATTTAAAATGTTTGCTTAGTTGAATCTGTTATACTTTGATGACATCACTCTACACCATAAGAGTATGGCAAGGAAATATATAATATGAATGACAGCACTAATAAATAATCATTATAGACTAGCACCATGCCTCTACATGCTCTTTTGATCTTTACTGTGTAAAATGCATTTAGGCAACAGGTAAAAAAAAGTTCCTTGGAGTATTCCCTCTTCTGAAATGTTATGAAGTAACAGAAAAATAGTGATCCATAGGGTAAAGCTGTGATTTCATGTGCAGTCTTAGCTCTGGTGAAGTCAACAGGAATTTCACTGCTATTTGGGGAATTTCACCCTGTCCAGATACTGTTATCTACATTTTTTATGACCTATCCAGACACTGTTATCCACATTTTTTCTGAAGACAATAAATAACATGCAGCTAAGCAGCTAGTTCTGAAAGACGAGGATGAGAACAGGAGAAAAAGCCTTACAGCCCATGTAGGGTAACAAAGTGATACCACCCAGAGTCTGTGCACTGTCTTTGCAGAAGTATCGTTTATCACCTGTCCCAGAAATCTGCGTATCAGCCCACAATTCCAGCTTCATGAGTCTCTTTCTTCATCTGTTCCTTGGGTAAGGACAACTTTGGCCTCCTACTAGGGGAATTATTGTTAGGATAGGGGGATTTTCAAATTAGTTTCAAGATGATTTACTGACTCTAAGAGACAATTATGAAACTGGGAGCGGGACATCTGAAATTTTGTCTCCAAATTCATTTCTCCCAGTGGCCGAATGCTTGATGTCATGGTTGGTTTTAGTAACAAAAAGAATGATAGATTCTTCACCATAAACCCTATAAAGCTTGATTCCCTACCTAATCCCGTATTTAACAGAAACCAAGAAGGTGAGCAGAGCACAATACTGATGGCCAGTTTTTACTGAGAGAAATTAAACAGGCAGTTTGACATCCCAGAGACCAGATTTTCAATTTGAAAACCGAATATAACCTGAGCTAAAGATGTGTTGGAACACTATCAAAATATTATCTGTCCACAAAGAATGTGCAAAGGGGAGGGAGGAAACATTTTGGGAGTCATCACTAATTGATTACGCATGATGTAAGGGGAGAAAAAAAAAGTGAAGACCCCATTTGAAGAGTGCATGATATTTGGAATAGTTTCACGGGCAACTGATGATATTATGTACTATCTAGTCTTCACATTATGGGCTTTTTCTCTCTGTTCCTTTTATTTGCCAGAGTCTGGTTCTAGCCTGAAACTTTTCAGCAAAGTATTTTTTTTTAGCTTAGTTACAGGAATAGTCAGGAGTTTTGTATTTTCTGAGTTGGATGCAAAAGACATGCTTATACATGCTACAGTACAGTTAATTTTCTCATAGTGCTTATATCAGGACAGGAGAGAGGATAGTATTTTGCAGGCTTTCTTACGAAGCAGCATACCAGGGGAAGAGTTGCAGTTATGCATTACAGTTCAGTCTCTGAAGCTGGATTGAATCCGTATCATTTGCTTACAACGTTGCAAGATCTTCAAGGCATATCAGCTGCAATGCGTTATTCACAATGTCAAATATTCTAGACAGGCCAGAAATAAATCTGTCTATGAGCTATGACTAAGAAATCATCCATCAGCAACACAAAAGTAATCTCTGCTGTATTCTAGTCCAAAGTCCAATTGAGAGGGTCGAACATATTGGCCGAGATTGGTTGCTTCTGAGGTTGGCTTTTTGCCATTTTCTCAGTCATCCCAGAAAGAAACAAGAAATGAGGCAGTGTGTTAGCTTGCCAAACCAATGACATCAAAAAAACTTTTAGTGCTGATTGGATTATTGTGTTTTCAGGGAAGGTGATATAAAAATAAAATATTTTACATTACGTATGTAATGGAAAGACTTTTTAGACACTCTTCATAATCAGAAGCATATCAGCTATTTTTTCTCCAGGTTCTTTCTCTCTCATAAATCCTCTCCAAATAGCTGATATGCATCAAATTCTGAAGACCAGAAAGTCCTTATGAATTTATCATCGTTATCTTCTTCTCAGTTTAAGGGATGAGGTTGGTGGCCTACACAGGAGAAAGCATGATACATGTAAAAACCTCAAAATGGCGTGCTATGAGATTTTGATGATCCATCATGCATCATGATTGTAAGTAAGAATGCTATGGATACACTGCAGACCTTCATCTTAGCTGCAGAAATTACAGGTGACTTGCATACAGCAACCGTTGGCCTGAGGCCATTGGTACCTAACCCATCTCCAAGCAGCTCCTTGCGCCTGAGCGGTGACACGTTCTGCAGTTTCAGTTCAGATACTCCAGCATCTGCTAAACTGGAGAGAAGGAGAGCAGCAAGCTGAGGTCTTGCTTCTTTTCTCACAATATGATGTAGCAGACCTTTAAAATAGGTCTAAAACAACAGAAAGGGGGGGCATAGAAAAATAATTTAATTTGATACATTGTCTTTGTGCATGTATGATGCAATGCATAAAAACTGTTTTAAATGAGAACTTCATTTTACTGTAAGCTAATAAAGGTTTTCAAAACCCACAAGCATTTATCCCTCTATCTGAAGGACTCCTGCATGCAGGTCACTGTTAGAAAACAGCTAGTTTTGGAGGGGGGAAAGGGCAAAGCACGCTAAATACTGCTGATTTCTGTTTGTCCAGCACACTTTGTGTTCCCTCCTCCTCCCCAAATCTTGTCTCTCTGAACACTCTGGACCAACACAACATCCATTACTGTCGTCTTCAATACAGGCCTAAATCGGCTGCCACTGAAGTTGATGAGAATACCGCTTTAACAGGCATAGCGCTGGTCACTGCTGCAGACACAGCCTTATAGCAAAGATCAGCCTGCCCTTACACCACTTCAAGTGAAATCCCAGTCCCTCCGAACCCTTGCCTTAGTGACAATTGCCAAGGAGAAAGGAAAGCGTAAACTCTGGGTATTTCCTTCATCTTGGGTTTTTTTTTCAACAAAAGCAAAACAGCCAGCCCATGAACTTCCCTCTAGAACAGGGTGTACTCAACTCATATGCTTCAGTCTCGACAGCAAACAGCCCGTGTTGCTAGGCTTAATTGCTATTTGGCAGCTCTAACCACCCAAACTTCTCCAGCAGTTTTCAGATGCTGCAATCCTGCAGCTCCCTGAAAAACATCAGAATTCATTCCCCCCTCCTGTATTTCAGACACCCCTTGTCCTGAACATTCTTCTGTGCAGCTTGCTTACACTGGGTAGCAATTGTTAGTCGACACAGATACTAGTTTGTTTGACTACAACTCCACCTGGACCACACTGCAGGAAGGTAATAAGTCTGGGACAAGATTCATCTCACCTGACTTACTTTATTGCAGAGTTAGGCCGTGTATCCTAGGCTAGCCAGATAGTTCTCATTATAACCAGCGAGAACAGAGGCCGCCGAAGATTCATTTAATTCCAACACAGGCTTCTAAATTAACTGCAATGAATTTACCTCCTTTACTCCTAGACTGTAACGCGAACCCAGAGAATTAGCTCCTGCTTGTTGCTTCCTTTTTAAGATCTGGTTAAGCAGCGGTCACATGATCTGAGCTCCATGCAATAGTGTCAGATCCCTGTGGGAATTTGATTGGCGTATATATTCCAAAAGATTTCAAATAGCTTCTTAGTGGCTCTCTGTTTACCCAAAACACCATATGTTCAGTAACTTCAAGCCAAGCCCTAAGAAGTCTAGCTGAGGTGTTCAAATGTCTTAATCTGTTCCTCTTAGAAACTGGAAAAATATGTTTTATGAGATAATATAGCAGAGTCCATCTTTTCATATGACAATCAGCAATACTTTGTTTTATGTTCAGTTTCAGACCCGCACAGAAAACATATTTTTTGATGTACGGTATTTTTCAGTTTGATTTTTCAGCAGGCTTTGAAATCTGGATGTGATTTTTGCTTTTCAGCCAGCTGAACATACAATTAATACTATAATTAATTTTGGCATTCAACAGAAGAAATGGAGTCCCAGGTATTTGGGGGTTCTATTACTAAAACCCATTTTAGTTACACTTTTTTTAAACAACTTAAAATCAATATGCAAGAAACTGTAGTGGCATGCTAAATCTTCCAGACATGAGAACAAATTAATGACTTAGTGGGTGAAACTCTGGAATGCTGACAACTGCAAGCTAGAGTTCTGTAATGGACTGGTAGCATGGTCAACAGCCTGCAACCAGAATGTCTTATAATCTTTATGTGAACCATTCATTTATGCCTTTAAACTTACACTGCCATTAGATTATTTTTTTTTCCTCACCAAAGCTTACTTTATTTTCTTGGGCAAATTCTACACTAACACAAAATCTTGGCCTGGGGTTGTTTGAAGAAACAGGTATGTATAGAAAAGAAACAAACATCAAACTTAGTAGGGATTCACGCAAAGTAAAATATATTTACCTTGCACATTGAGATGCTGGAAGGGGGAAGTATCTGAAAGAGTAATTAAGAATGAAATACAGTAAAAAGCCACACATCCCTTTATCTTAGTCTCTTTAACACTCTGCTTTTCCTTCAGCCTCCTCCCAGTCAGATTTTCTTGCATGTAACTTACAGATAAACTACTGTCATGCTCCGTGTAAAAATAGTGTCAGGTTATACTAATTTCTAGCAGGGTAATTGCTGAGACACAGGTGTTGTGAAGAAAATGGGTAGAGGAAGACTTCTCCTTCAGACCCTTGTCACAGAGAAAGAGGAACCAGATGATGCTTGCTTTTTTTTTTTTCCCCACTGATACTGTATTATTGTACCCTCCGGCTTAGGAATTTCCTGAATCTAGGGAAGTATAAAGGACAAAGTATCAACATAAGCTCACCAAGACACCCGCTACTTCCTAGTGCTGAAGATGGGCATGGGCAACCTGGACTTTCACTCTGACCTGTTTCTGGCTGTTCTTACATCTATTACATCTACTAATTCCCACTTGATGAAACAGACCCATCAGCCTACAGAACCAGGCAGCTCTGGGGCTATCCCTGGCATGAGACATGCTCAAAAGCAGTCTAAAGTAATTGTTTCTCCCTGCAGAAACCTATGCCAAGACCCTGTCTTTTTGAAATCTCTACTATAACATTTCATGGCCATTTCAAAAGACACCACTGCTTACAGAATGTAGTTATAAAATACTATCCCATAAACTCTGAAAACTATTCAGGGACTATAAAATCGTTACAGCAACTCCCTTTTGTATTACTGACCAAAAATAAAGGGGCGGAAGAGTAATAGGAATTCAAACTTCTTGCAGGAAGGACAGCAAATACTTATTTATTTGATGGCAATTAACTCCACCTCCTTGTTACCTTCAGATCTTTTAAGGTGTCACTCTAAGTGATAATTACTGAGAAGTAAATTTTAGCCATTTTTAAAAGGCAGAAAATTCACTTCTGAGTAAGAAATCCAAATTGCTTTTCTTAAAACAAGGTATTCAAAAGTCTTACAATAAGTATATCCTGACAGAAATAACTGCATTTAAGACCCAGAGATTCTACTTTGTTTTTATGTTTATAGGGTGATAGCCTATTCCCATAAAAGCCAATGGAAATTTTGACATCCATTTCAATGGTGGCAGAATTTCACTCACTGAGTTCAATGAAATTTATTAGATTTTCATGTTAAATGCAGAGGAAAATCCTGTTCAGATTTCCTGCTAATCCAGACTCGGAGTTTCTGCATGGCTAAAGCAAGAGAGTTGGTAACCTCAGATCTTTTCTAAACTGTACAGAAATGACCCAATTTCCCACATTCTTTTGAATACTAAATCTTTGAAGCCTGTGATGTAGGGAGGAACCGCTATGTTGCACTTTGAGTTCCACTCAGTATTCTGACTGCAGTCTTTGTAAGTCTGCAAGGATTTACATTCATTGTCTCTCCAGAGTCACTTGCAAAATGATTTCTAAAAATTTTCTCTTTCAACTACTATTAGACACTGTCTAATACAGGAACAAGGAATTCCTGGCCCAAGGGCCAGATACAATCTGCAACTTAATTTCAGGCAGACTGCAGCCAAATGAGTTTGCATGTGTGTGTATTTATTATTGGATGAAAAACAAAGGCGCTTATTAACATATGACTTGCCAAATGTCTCTGAGAGACCTAGCTGGTCCTTCTCAAGGAAAGGCTCTCTGCCCCAAATCTAATAAATTGCAATTCAACATTACAGCCACCAGCCAAGCAAGACAGAAATACAATATTGCAGAATATTACACAATACATAAATGCAGGATTCCACTGTGATTGTCAAGTAGGGTTGCTGTGCTGGTACAAAGGGCACCATTAGCAGACGGGGAAGTTACTCAGTACTGGCAGCTTCACTTTAGTCAACAGCAAAGATGGGGAGGGAGGGAGGGGGAGAGAGGGGAGAAATGACTCTACCTTCAGCATCAGAGTCCAGAGATTCGGGGACTGCCAGGAAAACAAACAAACAAACAAGTATCCTTTTGCTTTCAAACTGAGCATTTGATACAGAAACTGAGGAGGAGACAAAATGAATAGAAGACTCCACAACATAGTTTCTACAAAGTTCCTTTTTAAGCAGAACTATACTTTGCTATCAAGCAACATTAAAAGCAAATGCAAGAGGATGGGGCCAGGCTCTTTTCTGTGGTGGCCAGCGACAGAACAAGGGGCAACAGGCACAAACTGGAACACAAGGAATCCCATCTGAATGTAAGGAAGAACTTTACTTTGAGGGTGCCAGAGCACTGGAACAAGCTGCCCAGAGAGGTTGTGAAATCTCCTTCTCTAGATATATTAAAAACCCACCTGGACGTGATCCTGTCCAGCCTGCTCTAGGTGAACCTGCTGTGGCAGGGGGGTTGGACTAAATGATCTCTGAAGGTCCCTTCCAACCCTGACTGTTCTGTGATTCTGTAATAGATTGAGGGGGAAAAAATGTTCAGAACTGCAGGAAGTTGCTCGCATCCTACTGTTACTTGATCTGAACCATCTCATATCCATACAGGTTACTGCTGTTTCCTGCTGTCTGTCACTGATAAATGACTGCTCATGCAGTAAGAGCCACTGTCGTGCAATAGTTGTGCTCTAGTGGACATTTTAAAGCTCCTTGGATTGGGAGGTAGAGGGAAGGGTGGGGGGAAGGGAGGGAGGCTGGAAGGAAGGAAAGAAGGAAGGAAGGAAGCAATCAAGCAAGGAAGCAAGGAAGGAAGGGGGGAGGAAGGGAGGGAGGGAGGAAAGGAGGAAGGAAGGAAAGCTGGTGAACAAGAGAGGTGGAGAGGCAAACGAGAGAGAGGAAAATGTAATGGGTTTACATCATCACCCTTCATAAATCTTGATCATGTCTTCAACAAGATCTAGAAAAATCACAATTTCACTCCAGGACAGGGATGTTCATTACCCAAGTTCAAACTGTATGAAAAATTACTGTGGGAAAATCATTCAGAATTGATTTATGGCTAAATTGAAGGAAGTGGAAGTGCCATGGCCAATCCACTGCCATCAAAATATCTTCCAATCTTGCACCCACACTAAAAGCTCAGCACAAAGCTGCTTCTATCATTTGAGTACCCAAACACAAGGCATTAACCCAGCACATCCCATTAATCATTCCAGCCACCTAGAAATGAAAGCTGCAATAAAATGGAGAAAGGGGAAAAATGAATAATTTAGTAATTGATCTCTATCTGGAAGAATACACCATTCTAAAATAAACACTTATCTCTTTACAAGCCTGAGAGAGTCCTTAACAATATTTGTATTAAAAAAATCTAATCAAAGTATTCATGTTTCTTTAAGAAAAAAAAAAAGAAAAATCTGTTAGAGGGAAGACTCAGGCTTCAGAATTTTCATACGTCTTCTTTAAAAAAATATCTAATTTCTTGAGTGATGTTCAGAGCAAGCTAAACAGAGGGAAGGCTCTGTATGACAGATCTTTTCTGAGATCAGCTGTTCAATGTCTCCATATACTTCAAATCAATACAAAGGGCACATGGATGTTTAGATTAATATCTGTGTTCCAAGAAGTGCAAAAATATCTAAGGCTGTGCATTAGCTTCTATGCTCTCCAGCAAGTTTATCATCAACAGACACGTTACTTTAGAGCTGCATCATGCCTCTAGGAAAATTTAACTCATGCACTGCCATGGCACGAGCAATGTGTGGACCCAGAGCAGCAACAGAATATTTGGGAAAGGGAAAGGAAGGGAAAAATGATGACTCTGCTTCAAGGAAGCAATCCTTAGGGAATACTTAGGGAAGTAATCATCCCCCTGTACTCCGCACTGGTGAGGCCTCACCTCGAGTACTGTGTTCAGTTTTGGGCCCCTCACTACAAGAAGGACATTGAGGTGCTGGAGCGTGTCCAGAGAAGGGCTACCAGGCTGGTGAGGGGTCTGGAGGACAAGCCTTATGAGGAACGATTGAGGGAGCTGGGGTTGTTTAGCCTAGAGAAGAGGAGGCTGAGGGGTGACCTTATCACCCTCTACAACTACCTGAAGGGAGGTTTTAGAGAGATGGGGGCTGACCTCTTCTCCCACGTGGCAAGTGATAGGACAAGAGGAAACGGGTTCAAGTTATGTCAGGGCAGGTTTAGATTGGATATTAGGAAGCATTTTTTCACTCAAAGGGTTATTAAACATTGGAATGGGCTGCCCAGAGAGGTGGTGGATTCACCATCCCTGGAGGTGTTTAAGAAAAGGGTAGATGAGGTGCTTAGGGACATGGTTTAGAAGTGGGTGTTTTTAAATCAGGGTAGGTTAACGGTTGGACTTGATGATCTTAATGGTCCCTTCCAACCTCACTGATTCTATGATTCTATGATTCTAAGGAACAATGTCTCAAAGCAGCAGCCATCCTTCTGACACTCCGAAGGGAACTAGGACCCACTGGGGAAAAAGCTATCCATGTACAATGCTGAAAGAAGGAAATCATGAAAGCCACTGGAAAAAATAATCTGTTATTCTTACTTGCATCATACTGAGCAATCCCCTATCATGTTTCTCCATAAATTCATTTGTGCACACACACAAACACCCATACATACACGTACATTTGTTTCATATACACCTAAGTAAGTGTCTTTAGGCCAGCTAATCGAGCAATTAAATGCACATTTTTTTTCAAAAGCACACAAACTAGAATCATGACATATTACGTATTAGAAAAGCCATTTTGAAGTTGCACAGTAGCTGAATGACACTGTAATAGCACAACCAGCAGACATCTCTATCAAAGGCGCTTTTTTTTTGTAAATGAGCACAGTACACTGAATTATTAACTCCCCTTATAGAATGTAAACAAGATTTCAGAAGAGGGATGAATCAGGAAAAATTCAAGTAACAGTTTGAGAACTGGAGCATGAAGTAACTAAGTAACAATCCTTCTGAAGATGCACATTTGTCAGGAATTAGGCTTTTGTAGGACTGAGGCTGTAGCCTATCCCCCTCTTAAAATCTTAAAGTTGAGTTTAAGACACGAAGCCTGAACTGTTACTATCACCTCCCCAATTAGTCATAATTAGTATCTTTTTGAACAACTGTGAAGTTTCATCCCATGCCCCTGTGGGCCTATGCTACAGGATGAGAAGAGAGTAAGTTCCTGACCTCTCATCTCCAACACAATCAGTGTTCTCCTCTTCACTACCTTCTAAGGCTAAATTTTTGGTCCCTTTTCTGGCAGGAGTTTTCCCAGGCTCTTGAATGTTTTTGTCACCCTTTTCACAGTCCCCCTTTTTCAGGCACATCCTTTTTGAGATGGGGAGGTCAAAACTGCACACCATGCTCTAGCTGAGACCACAGGCATAGCTTTATACAAAAGGCTGTATAATACATACTCTCCCAGTTACTCAATTTCTTAATAGTCGTGAATGATATGCAACCTAATATCACAGTTGGTTGTAATTTGAGCAAGCGTCCCCACTGATCTCTCATACTTGGCTCTTCTGGATCCGGCAGGACTGACTGTTCACACTCACTCTTACTTTCTTTATTCACCACTGATCTTTATCCAGCACCACTCTCCCACTTGGTGGAAAACTTTACAATTCTCTGAAGGTATTCATAGTTTGTACTGCCCCCGAACATACTAAGTATTTCCACTACAGATTTTGCAACTTTATGACTCCAGCCCTCTCTCAATACCAGCAATAAATGGGTAAACAACAGGAATCTTAGTTAATTTGCAGATGTCCAAAGCCCAAATTTGGTCTCTTTGTATCCAAGCAAATTAGCCTAACCCTCTGCTTTTCCTCTCCTCCCCAGCTTTCAGCCGTAACAGCATTTTGCCTCTCACTCCACAACATTGGCGTTTCTTTTGTCCAGAGCTTTGTCAAAGACCTGTCACTCACAGCATTTTGTTTGCAATTACTCATGACTTCTCCAACACATTCTCCATGGTAGATCACTGAAACATAAGCTCCCATTGTAAAAAAAAAAAAATGCTGGTGGACTACATCATGCCATAATCTCTCTAGTACTTCACTATTGTTTTTAAATGAGGATTTCAAGTTGGTTGCCAAGTCCAGATGTAAAGTGTTACTTAAATATATCACTGAATTAACTAACTATGCCTGTAACTGATTCACAGCTGAAGCTCTGTTTTCAGCAGAATTTATAGAAGAGACGCAAGCCTCAGATCACTGCTAAACCCAGCCACAAATCAAAGTCCTCTGGCATATGGGACCAATCGGCCTACCAGAGGTTTGCTGCTGGAGCACTCTGCAATGCGTGCTTGAGTCACAGCCATTAGCCAAACCATTTCTTTGCACAGGGCTTTGCTAGCTCCAGTATTGCCCCGCTCTCCTTTGCAGATTTGCCATGCACCCATGCAGATTCACTCATTCTTCTGCATTACTTCTGGGATCCAGAACCTGCCCTGCTATTCTAGAAGTCCTTCAAGGGCTCCTGTTGCCTCAAAGCCCTCCAGAATTTTAATTCCTTTCCTCAAGGAAAGCAATGGTCAGGCCAAGCTGCCACGCAGGAATTCAAGATTTTGATATGGGATGGGAATCGACACTCCAGGAAGGACAGGAAAAATGAGCAGGACACAGTGTCTTCCGTGATCTCTGCTGCACCAAGAAGGCAGCTCTGTCAAGGAGTTTTATTTAATCCTTCTACTCTGAGGAAAGGCCACCTGGATGCTGTGTACCTTTGAGGATGAACGCTAGGAAAGAACAAGCCAGAATTCCACTGACTCAACCAGCATTTGGGAAGCAAGAAAGAGAGGAAGAAAGAAAACCTAGTGCATATGAAATGGTCCAACTCCACTTTGGTCATCTTGGAGGGAGAGTCAGAGACTACTGAAACCATACCAGAGGCCAATATGACAGCAGGGTTATTGTAAGTGATAGCCATAATAAATAAAAAAACCGCAATAAAATTACAAGGATGCGCTGGTATTGTAACACTTTAGAAATTATATTCCGGCACTGGAAAAATCACCAGCATAGACATACTCTGAAATCCGTCAGATACCCCTCACAATGACAGCATTGCTTCCTTGGGGCTCAGTCCTCCCTTGCCTGAAATCGGAGTTTGCCTCCTTTCCAGTTTCAGCAGCTGCAGGACTAAGATGCTGGCAACTTTGTCGCATATGAGCGTTCACACAGGGTCAGTGGGAGGAACTGCAGCCGCTCTCCTTTGGATCCCCATCCCACACCTTGTTTGTTCAGGAGTTTGCAACATTATTGAATGTCTCATCATTAAACCAAATACCACCACACTGATTGAAACACAGCTCAAAAGTAAGCATTTCTTGTTTATTTACCCCAAAGCATACAGCACACAGAGCAAAAGGACAACAACAACAAAAACCCTATGTGTATGCTTCCCCTTCTCCATCACAGCTACATTTCGTCATGTCATCCACCACAGAATGACAGTCTCCGGGTTGGGATGTAGCTCTGTTCCCAGCATGCTCCCCATTTGCCTGTCAGTTCCATGTGATGGGTGCTGAGTAACCCTCCTTCTTCTTTACACTAGCATCTTTAAGGCTTTAATATTCTGTTTGATCTGTTTTAGGCTGTGGGAGGAGTAAGCAATTCTCTGTCTGGCTTATTAGCTAGGTAGGGAATACTCCCCGATAAATATATTCTGTAGCATTTCCTTTAGACATTTTATCCACGCCATTGTTCTACCTTTTTTTTTAAGACTTTTTTGTTTAACTGTATGCATTCAGGCAAGTGGATATAATGCAAATAACCTGAGAGCCAACGTTATTTATAACATTACTGCACATAACACCCTCATTCTCCCCACCAGCCTTATACTCTATAAAAATACACAAGAGTAAACAGGCACTCCATAAAAAGAAACCCAGGCATCTAGTGTTAAAACTGAACAGCTAAGAACTTAGCAGCAGCAAACCTCACCTCCTTGTGAATAATGCCTTGCTATTTAGTCTGGTTACACGATGACGCACCGTACTGCAAATACTATGCTGTGGTATCAGCTTTTCTCTACAATCTTCAATACAAGTCTAGAAGATTATGTATGTGGAGGCCAAACAGACCATTTGAAGGACTAAAAGAAGGCAAGTATGTTTGAAAATTTAGAGTGTTATAAAAAAAAATTATACAAATCCAAAAGAAAATACTGAAGCCTAGGCAGTGTAATGTGAAAAAAATGACACATACTTCAAAAGGCAGGGTGTCACTGCACATGAAAGGAAAGGAAAGAAATAAAGTAATTATTGTAGCTCAACAGCTTTGCCCAACTTTCTGCCCAGACCTTGTAAGCAAAGAAGGTTCACATCAGCTGTCTTTGCAGTTTCTTTGGAGGTACTGATAAAGGGGTAACAGTGTGACTTAAAATAGAAACACCTAATACTCAAGTCTCCTGCTCACCACAGATGAGGCATATCCCTGGTTAACAATGCGGGCTTCATCTTTGTGGAGACTTAGAATATTTTCAGAGCACTTGGCCAAAAGTCCCAACAACCCTGCCACCAGGCTGAGAAGTGAAAAGGCACCCATCTGCTTGTTTTATGTTGTCTCATGAAGAAAAATTTTAGAAGAATTTTACAGGGAAATTTTTAGAGAAAATAAAAATATTTATTTTTTTCCTCTACTGAGGATTTCTGGGTTCACACTGACATTTGACTGAGCAGTTACTTAGCATGCTGTACACCATATTTCACTTACATAACAGTGAATACAGTAAAGTTCCCTTTTTCCCCAGGACATGACAATAGGGTATATCTTTCATAGAAAGTTACTTTTTTTCAAGGGTTTCTTTTTTCTTTTTTTTTAAAGGCTCAAATGAGGGAAAGTATGTTTGGAAGGAAGGCTTTATGATGAGTACATAGAGCACTCAGCCACTGAGTCTGGAGGTACAAAACTTGTTTCTATGATACATTAAATATCCTACCATGGTCAAACAGACACACACATTAACATTTATATGTGCAAAGGATCCACAACCATAGGTCTGCCATCCCCTCTAAAATTTGCTTCAGCAGCAGATTTCGTAGTCATTGCCAGGCACCTGTAAGACAAAAGAATAAGGAACAAGTATTAGCAGAGAGACACTTCTCCCATTCACAGCTTGTTGCTCAACAGAACTTGCAAGAATCTTTAACATCTATCAACACGGATGACTAATTCGTCTTCCTGTCCTGCACCGCTCTATGATCAGCAGACTAATGAGATCTGATTTATCTGTGATCTAGGTGTACAGCAGGGGTAGCAGGGCTATCCATGAAGACATCCATCAGTACCCAAACCTATAAAAGATTGAGGAAGTGAAGCAGCATCACACCTGTCTCCCACATCCAGCAAGGCCACCCTCCATGTGGTGCGCAAAGTGGGTTTTTCTGCCCACCTGTACAGAGGTACCAAAGGACATGGCATTACGTTTTGGGATTATGTTACTCGTGGTGTTAATGGCACGCTGGGGAAAGGTAAGACAGCGAGCATGCATTTGTAATACACCACCCAGCTCACCAAAAGGAGCAGTAAAACCTTTTAAACAGATGCAACAACAAAAACAATTAAGGAAACTCCTTCGGTTCACAGCTACCTGGGGCGAGCACATGCACTGGTATACAAGCTGCCTGGAGGCCCTGGAGAGCAGTTGCTGAATTAGCAAGGATTGGAACGACTAATTGGTGATTGTTTATCAAATAATACACTAGCAATTCCACTGTACTCTAAGGGGGAGGGAAGAATAAAGCTATTTCAGGTGCCACCACTGTGAACTTAGCATATTTCTGAGATATGTAAGACATATTCTTCAACTCTTTTAAGTGTCCATATGCACACTAGACAGAGGCTGGCAGGAGGCACATTTGTAAGTGCATTTATTTCAAGTGCCTCTGCTAGTTCAAAGGACTCAAACATAAACAGTTGTCTAAAAAAAAAAAAAAAAGATGTGTTTTGGAGAGGAGGAGGAAAATTTATCACTTTTGAGGTGGGAGGAAGAGATCGCAAATAAGGTGCTAATTAATATAAAGCCTTCTCCTTCCTTGCTGCCCCCTTGTCCCGAAACACACAAAATCAAAAGCCTACTCTGCTATGCTCTCTCAATACGCTTGGCACGTACCTCCTTCTCTCTCCCCCTTCCACTCTCTCTCTCTCTCTCCATAAAGGGGCATGAAATGAGAAATTTTAGCAAGGTTTCTTTACAGAAGAGAGGCTTGGCTTCAAGCCCGGTATACAGATGTGGGAGGGAGTCTTCAAAGAGAGACTCCCTCAGTGCTACCCAAGAAAGTGGTACTTCTCACAGTCTGGAAGCAAGGCTTTCTGGGACTCACCATCTCAAGCTGGACCAGTACTGCCTAGTCCCTTAGAGACAATAAATGCCCAAGGAGGAAAAACACATCTGCATGATGCTGTCTTGAATTTTTCTCAGCTTGAACTTTAGGCAATAAGTGACCACATGTTGAGAGGGACAGTTAAAAAATAAAACCAACAAATATAAATGACCAAAACCAATCTCCCAAAAAACTTGTGGCATCCCTGGATTTGGTATTCACTTTTTACATAACATGTCCGGTTGTATGAATTAGTCAATTTATACTGAGGATTATTTGTTGCCTTTAGCTTCAGATAGATTATTTCTTTTTAGCAAGTCCTTGTAGACTCGGGTAATGGTTTATTGGTATAGTTATACAAGCATAGACAATTTACACTAGCAAAAAAGCCTTTTGCAGGTACGGTTTTACATCATTTCCATGAGCAAATTAAGTTGTCCAAGAAAAAAAAATCCTTTTTTTCCCCCTGGTGTAACTTCCTATATACTAGGACTTTTGCTAGCATAGCAATGATGACAAAAATATAATAAATCCCTTTCTGACACAGCTGTGCCAGCAAGACTAAAGCCTTCATCTCAATGAGATTGAACTACTTCATATTTCAGCAACATTTATATTACAAGCTTTTTCCCTCACGGCACAGTGCATCCTCCCCAATTGCCTGGCTTTGTCTTGCTTCCTGCCCATACTCTGGTAACCGTGGGTCTGCTAGACAACCTTTACAGTATCAAGTATGCAACTGTATGCTCACTAAGATCATTTAAAAGGTGTTTATTATATAGAGTTTTTAAAAAAAAATTATCTCCATCATGCAAACGTTCCATAATTTGTGCTGGGCCCTCAGCCCCAGCTTACATTGCAATGCATGCTTGCTTTAGTTATGCCTTTCCCTCCTGTTTTAAAATGCACAATATAAATCAAATGCATCTAATTTCCACAGCCGTACTTCCACTTTGAACATATGAGGAGGTAAACAAAACAGCCAGCTCTTAACTGACTCTTTTTCTGCAATTAAGAGGGAATTTCTTACCATGCCCAATGAAATCCAGAATGTTTCACTGCAGATGCCTGAAAAAGAGAAAAGAGTCTTTAAAAGACAGTCTTTTGCTCAATGGAAGTCTAACTCTGAAAAAACTATTGCCAGCATAATTCTATAGGTGGAGTTAAATAAATAAATACTTATCTGATTAATTGTTGCCTGGAATCCTTTTGGGCTTGTATCTCTTGAGTTAGAGGCCATATTAAAAAAAGTGCACAGGAGATTTGAAATCTGAGGACAACCTAAAGCTTGATTCTAAGAAGGCTCAATGCACCAGTACCTTCCCATGGCGTGGGTGAGACAGGTTTAGCCATCAGGTGTGACAGAGAGCAGTCTGTCGCAATCCAACATTACGTGGAGAGCCAACTAGAAAGCAACGTATTTAGCACATACACCGCACATATTACAATACCCTCAAAGAAAAGAAAATCAGGTGTTTCAACATGCAGGTTTTATTCAGGTCAGCTGCATTTCAATCTCTCTGAAAAGCTACAGCAAGTGCCTGGATACAAAGATGTTCACAATTTGGAAATTATCAACATCACTGTTATTCACATGTGGGTGACATACTAACGTACTATGGATGATAGCTATTAAGACAAAAAGACCCTCCAAAAGTATTAAAATATCTTTGCAAATTAGGAATTCACCCAGTACACATTTTTGCTCATCTCAGCCTTTTCTTAATTCTTCTGCTTCTCTCTTCTGCAAGGACACTCACTGAAATCCTTCCACAAAAGCTCAAATTGATTTTTAAGGGCAGGAGCTTCTTTTGTCATGTGTTTAAACAATACCCTGGCACAAGGTGGGTCTAACTACAGAGGAATAGCCAGACGGGATCAGCTCAGAGACTGAGGAAGTCAAGCGTCCTATCACGCTCACAACTTACACTTTTTTCTCCTCGGGCAAGTGCAAATGGCCGCAGATGGCCACAGACCCCCTGCCCCGTCCCAGCCTCCCAACCACTGGGCCTCCCCAGCTCCCAGCAATCTCTGGCAAGGTGATTCCCCCAACCAGAACTGCATTTTCGCACACAATAGCCCCTGGAAGAGTTTTCTTTAAGGGGTATATCCAAACACCACTGTCAGCATGGGAACTTTTGGCATCTGCAATATCCCAGGGCAATTTCACAGCTATAGGAAATCCTTTTTGCTAGTTTTAAACTTGTCACCTAACCATTCACTTGAGGCTGCTTGGCTCCCACAGTATGGGAGAGTGAACAGTCATTTTCTATTTGCTTTCTCCATGCCACTTAAGAGTTGATAGACATTTGTTTTCTTCCTGCTCAGATAGGAGGTTGAAAATCCCCAAGTGTTAATATTAAGTTGTTTTGTATATAGGAGTCACTCCACATCTTTTATCAACATTTCCTGTATCTTCTCCCCTTCTCCTGCATACTTTCTAAAATGAGGGAGCAAGGATGCAATAATCAAGTGTGCCGTGCATTTATACTATAGCATAAAGGTCTTCCTTTTTTGTTCATGATTCCTAGTATTCAGTTATTTTTTTCTTTTCTTATTCCTACTGCACATTCAGCAGACATTTTTATACAATTATTATAACCCAAGGTTTCTTCCCATGGAATAATCTAGATTCCATTGCTGTGTATTTCAATTTAGGATTGTTTCTCCTCTGCACTATTCTATATTCATTCTATATTCTATATTCATCAACATTGAATTTCAACTGCCAGATCGCCCTTCAGTCACTCTGTATTGTGAGGCTTTTCTGTGGTCCCCTAGTACATCCTCACCTTGGCTATCCTGCCTGACTTGGTATCATCAGGAGGCTTCTTTGTCTCATTCTCCATCTCCTTTGGGACTATGCTGAACAGCACCAGACTCAATAGAAGACACCTCACTGGTCACTCCACCCCCTTTTTAAAAGCTGGCCACTTTTTCCCTAACCTTTATTTCTTAAACTGAAATTACTATTAATTTATGGACACTGCCCCTTATCACATGGCAGCTTGATTTCATAAAAAGTTTTTTAAGAGGTATACAAGGAAAAAAAAAAGGCTTAGAAGATTTGTTTATTTGATTATAACAAAAGCACGCATATTCTGAAGCTCAAAAATCTCTGCCACTGTTCAGTTCTTCTTTAAGGCAACCCTTATCCCTCACAGACCAAGCTTTCAGCTTCTTCTTAAAACAACAGCACACATATCTATACCCTTGAACAACATCTCCCCAGCCACAGGAGCTACCCCCTCTGTGGGCAATGTGTCCCTTGCCTTTGAAGAAGGCTTTTCTCACCACGCGTTCTTTAATCACAGTGAACTGCTAAACAGGAGGGCCCATTCCAGTCCCTTGGGATTACCAGCAGTTATGGGCTGCAAATGCCTTGTTCCTTCCAGGACCATTAAGCCAAAGTATGTAGTAGGAGACCCCAGCTCTGCAGATTTTTTCTGTTGAGTCCATCTGGAAAGACTTTTTTCCTGTTCTTTCTTATATTAGAAAAGCTGCAGCTCTTCTCTCCCATTCTCAGCCTTCTTGTACACATGCATAGGTTGAACAATGATGCATGTTCTTACACTGATTGAGCTATATTTTCAACGACATGTTTACACAAACCCTCTGGTTTTGAATGTCATTCAAACAGCGCAACGCCACATATGGTTTCCCAGTGTTCACAAGCAGCTCAAAATTCCCAATTTAGACTCTGAGGCCCACCAAATAAAAAGGAATGTGATGCATATGTTCCCACATCTAGCTCAGCAAATGTAGGCTAGAGGAAGAGAAAAACATCAACCCTGGTTACTTAATATTACAGTAGATGAATAAGTATAATCTTCTAAATAAAAATAACTGGCTCAGATATAATGCCAATAACCCTTCAGGGGACTAGAGCTGGTGAGTACCTTTGAGAACAATAAAGGAGGCATATCTTATTGCATGCATGCACTTTAACTACAGAAACCCAATATGAGAATTTTAATTCACCTTATTTGGATAAAGTTAGCTACCCTGAATCAGCAAACAAAACACACAGGTATGTCAAACTACAAAAACAAAATAACTCCAAGTTTCAGACAGCAATCCAACCTCGGCCAAGCACAACTCCAGGATCGCTAGGACAACACATGGGGCAATGGCTGTGCTACAATACGGAGCTTCTTTAGGAACTGGACCTCTGCCACGTTAAGTACAGGCCCATGGTACGCACCAGCCCTGACATGGCTGGATGGTCCTCGCAGTGCAGTGCTGTGGATGGAAAGGTGTCCGCTCAGGCCCTACGTGGCCTTTTACCATGGTACTGCATCAGAAGCAGTAAATAATTGCTCCTAAGCAATACAGACTCAAAAAACTAAAACCTGAAGAAAATAGATATTGGTAACATTCTGATTCTGCCTTTTCCAGCAGAGGTCTTCCCATTGCAACCTCATAGCACAGAAGTAGCTGGCACTTTCTCTTCCCAGGAGACTATTCTGGTGACTGGTCAACACCAGAGTTAAAGGATGCACTTATTCATTTGCACACACCCTCTAGATTTCCCCAGAACCTCCAATCTTCCCTTTTCAAGGATATAAACACTGTGGAAAGAGAGCAGTCAACCCCCTGCCAGCCTGGCTGGGACTGCACCTCCTGCAGCACACATTGCTTCTCTAGGATGTAGTGCAGCAGGGAGCGGGGAGTGGATTCAGCCCAGCTCATTCACCGTTTAAAAATTAATGGCAAATGCAGCCTCTCTAGCTGCAGATAAGTCACCCCAGAGACCTCTGGAAACTAATGTCAGCCCTCCAACTCCTGTTCCTATTACAGCGTTAATCTTCGAGGTTCATCCACACACCAGTAAATGCTTAAAGTGGCCTGTTAGCTCTACCAAAGGACTGATTTTCACTCAGATCACATACACAGAAAGGTAAATGCAACATACCAATACGCACGTTCCACTATCAAAGAACGATTTAGAAGTGTCAAATTTTTAATATCACATACTTATTTACTGACGCCTGCCTTAGTAGGCATATGTAACCTAATACTGTATTTTACTGATATTGCAGATGGTATAGCCAATCTCCTAAACTCTCTACACTCTCAAAGGATTAGTATGATGTGTAGAGCAGTTTTAGCTTACAAAGCACTACTTTAGTGTGTAGGGTTATTGATTTAACTTAGAAATTCTGCTATATAGGGTAGTTTTACTGATTTACCTTTTACAGTAGTGTAAGAATATCTTTTCTCCCCTAAAAACTTTGACACACTTCATTATCCAATACAAAATATTGCTCCTGGTAGGATTTCAGGGCAGGCATTCAGTAATCAAAATTATGGACTTTCCGAAAATTCTCTGTATTGCAGGGGTCCTCCCTCCTTACTCATGTCTTTTTTACTAAATAAACCTGGCATACACCCTAAGCTTCCCAGAAATTTCTCAGAGGAGCACCCATAGTTATATATTAGCATGCCCCCTCCCCTCTTCCAGCCTCAAGCCTTTGAGTCAGATCTGTTTTGACATAGGGCAGATACTGACGCAGAGGGAAGAGTTCTTCCCCCCATCTGGAATACTTCCCAAACATGCTGATACGTTTCCCTCCTTCTCAGCCATCGTAGTCATTCAAGCCTCTAGTCTCCTCTCCTCTTGAATGCTGCAGGAATCTCCTGGGTGCCATCCCCAGTCCCAGCTCACACAGTTCCAGCACATACGGAAAGCTGCAGCTGAATACTGCATACAAATGACAGCAATAAGATAATCCTGTGACATTGCTGAAAGCTTATTTTGAAAACACATTTTAAAAACAAGACCAAACCCCAGAACCACTGCCGATGGCATTCTTTTCTAGCTTTTCTTCATGATCAACTGTCTCTGCAGCCGTGCAACTCTAACTCCTACCTTCTGCCCTGCACCACTGCTCTTTCATCACTGTTCATGCAAGTATATTCTCTTGTGTTAACTATTCTGTATGTTTAAATCCCCCTTCATTCTGCTATGCTAATCACTCCCCCTTGCCTCTATCTTTATTTTTTCTGCTATTAAATGTAATAGGGCAAGTGCTTCAATTTTACCTTGTGATGACTTCATATAGCACAAACCTTTATCAAAAAGAGGCCTAGAGTATAATGTCAATAGCTATATTTCCCCCCTTTTTCTTTGTAGATGTAGTCACATAGATAGTTAAATCTCTCAAAAACCTCACCTAGTCTGTATCCTGAAGTATGCCAACTTACCGTATTTTTGTACATTCAATGAATTATATTCTTTAACTGTTTTAATCCAAAACCTACATATTAGCCCATTGCCAGTAACCAGTGATATGACAACATACAACTGTAGTAAGGGTTTAGACTTACAAATCAGTTCCTGCACATATGTTGATTCACATCAACCAGCCACATGTCTATGTTTTTGACCTATGGCAAATGCAGGATAATTCACATTAGCTTAAAAAAAGTCTTGCCTCAAGGAGAGAATGTCATACAGTTCTATCCCACTCCAACACCACAAGGAAATAGTCAATGACAGGTAAGAATTACACAAAGGTACTACTTTAGTCTTAGATCTTCTACCTTGTTTTACAGTGTTTCCACACCTTCACACTTTAAGATAATACTATCATAATATCTGGACACTCCCAAACTCTTAGCGTACTAAAAAACAATATATTAAAGTTTATATCTAAACCTCTATTCTGCTAAGGTAAATAAAGCATTTTGATTTCAAAAGGTACATAGATCATAGACAAACTGGTCTAGCAACCAAAACCTTCTCTCTCACAAAATGATAAATTGAGCCATTCTGGCAGCTACTTAGACCTCAATGCCTGAACTCATGCTGACCTGAAACATACCCGTTCCTTTATTACCCCAAGCTTTGTGCCATATGTGGCATCAAACAACTTATCTTCTTCCTGCTTACACCACCTCCAGCAATAGTTTTCTTTCAAAGAAAAAAAAAAAAAAAAGGCAGACTATTTAAAATGGACTGATGTTTACAAAGTTAAAACAAAACAGAACAGCACGCCCAACTCTGTTTTGTATTTTTCAGCAGCACAACATCCTGCGGTGGCCTCAGCCAGCTGGGCTCTGTGACCCTCCCAGTGATTCCTTGAGTGTGCTCCCATTTTATCAAGCAATGAACTCCCCGGCCCCAAAGCCAGCAAGAAGTTTGTCACTGACTTCAGCTGGGAACAGGAACTGTCTCAATCATAAGAAACCTTGAGCTAAATAAAGCAGTATGAAAAGGCACAGGAGGGAGGTGGGGGGTATCAACTCAGAGTACTATGGGACATAGCTCTGCTTGTTACCAAGGTTACTCGATACTTTCCCCATGTAAAATTTAATTTTCAGTTGCCAATAACTCTGTAAAACTTTGACCCCCTTGAGTGGGAATCTGACGTGGAAATGCATTGAATATGTGCTACAGCCCGATTTGGGGTGGAGGAAAAGGTTTCTAAACATAACGTTGCAGACAGTTTTGAGAGAGGTTACAGGGAAAGTCATGGAGGGTGAAAGCTCTTTTCCAAGAAAGGCTCCCCACTACCTCCCTGCTTTGGGTCTGACAAAAAATACGACACATCAAAAATTTGCCCTTTGTATCAGGAATGTGTATAAACAAAAACCTACCTGATTTTGGACAAGATGTAAGTCCTCAAACAGAACAGAAAAGAAAAAGTCCAGTTCAAAAACTGCCAATAAAGATGTATTCAATTTTTAGCTGGTTTAGACAATAAGCTGCTTAGGCTGCCTCAAGGCTCCCAACCCAGCAGGTCTGCTCCAGCCTGGGACTGAGCGGGACTTTCCTTGGAACTGCAATTCCAGCATGCTGAATGCTGCCAGATCCAGACCTCCAAAACAAAAGCATCGATACCCTCTTCCCCCATCAGTGTCTTCCCAGCCAACATCCCCTGTTTGGTCCAGGGAAACATGGAAGAGAAAGTTTTCAGAACCAGAGGTAGTAGGGACAACAGTGTTTGGCTTGCAAAGTTTAGGGAGAAATAGAGGGGGATAAAGTATGTAGGTGGGGAAATGTCTCCCTGAGTTCCTAACAACTGGCCTGGAGAGGCTGAAATAGGAATGGATGGGAAATGGGATCTCAGAGTCAGGGAGACTGAGATCATTCACAAGTCTGGCACTGAAATTTGGCAAAGAAAACCATGGCAAGGAGTCAATATGGTGTGGAAAAGCGGGCGAGAGTCACAGCTCTCGTGATCCTGGATAGAGAAGAAATGCCGAGAGAATGTCCAAAGGGTACCAATTGGCTGAGGTATCTTTGGAAAGGAGCTCAGGCCTGAGGTTCAGTGGAAACAAACCAAAAGGGTAGAAAATACTGAAGTCAAAGCAGAGACAGAAAATCCGTGATCAGGGGACTTTGTGTGGCTGAGCCAAAAATTGAGATTTCTGTCAAATATCTGTGAAGTGAATCATAAAGCAGATTGATGCTCCTTAATGCCAGCCTGCGGGGAAGATGCTTGGTGGCCACCAGTTACTCTGCTAGCACAAATGGCCCTGCTTAGTGTGGTGGACAGGAAGAGTTGCAGTCTGTCCAACGACTCACAGAGGTGCACGTTTCACACCATACCATTAACTTGTTTTTTGTAAAAAATGAGTTGGCAGGGAGCAAATTCTTCCCCTGTGCATGTCACATACTCTGCGCCATTCATGTAAGTTTATTCTACAAGATTTAATTTGGTTACCTACAGCTGGATCCATCTCTCTGGTGCCTCACCCTGTAGTCATCTACCCTCACTTGACGCTCAAAGAGAGTTAGGAAGTTCTGTTGTCTTTCACTTGTGGGGAAATGCGCATGTTATCCTTGCATAAAGTCCTCACACTGTGGAGGAGATGAGAAAAGGGGTATTTTACATGGTTGAGAAATAGTTATGGCCATATTTAACAGTACCGCCTCCTTCCCCTCAAAGAGATTTTTAATCCCAATATCATACAAGATGATCACTTGCGCACTAAGGTAAAAGCTGATGTAAGCAGCCTCAGTGACTTAGGATAGCATTCCTTCTCATGAACGAGCACAGACAGTATTGTTCTGGGGTTCGTTCATGAATTTATTTAAAAGATAGGGATTTCAAGTCTTGCATGGCACTTTCCCTCAGTTACTCAAAAAAACTTTGCTAACTAAAATCTGCAAGTATCAATACAGATGAGAAAAACAGAGCCCCAAGAGAAGAGTGTTTGCCCCAGCTCCCCATGCAACCCAGGAGGTGAGTTGGAAGAGAAGAGCAGTGCAACATAACCTCCTGCAGTACAAGCCACCTGTATGGGAACAAAAACCCCAGATCCAAGATAATTCAGTTCACGGTGACACTTGCTCTTCAGTAAAAGGGTTGAAAAACAATCTTAATCACTGTCGTAGTTCATGAACTTGCACAAAACTTTCCAGTTCAAAGCAGAAAGTAAATCTGGCATATCTAGAAACATGACGGTGCCTCACCTGCCGCTCTGAGTACTACCAGCTTATTTGTTTCCTGGAAGGATCACTTCATTCAGACCCGGGCACTGTTTCCTTCCCAGTGCTATGCTGGTTGCATGGCTGGCAAGGGGAAAGACAGTTCTTGCTAACCCTGTAGTATCTCAGAAGTTTGATCACCTCCAGGGGAGGTTCTTGCATTTCCATTACTCCTCCTTCTCCCTTCAGATGCTGCTTCTTCATATTTGCTGTTCAGCACAGATGCGCTATTTGTCGCACAGAGGTTGGGCCAGCACAAGCCATTTAGCCTGGCAGTATGAAGAAAAATGTTAGAACGCCTTTTACAGAAAAACAAACATTGACTCATGTTAGGAAATGTCACTTGTGTGATGCGCTATTTTGCAAGACCACCATGGTTGCACTGCCTCACTCTGATCAGCCACATTAATATTTGAATACTGGATGACAACAGTTGAAGATTAATTCCAGTAAGTTATTCACGCCTGGAGGTTCAGATTTCCAAGCAAAAGCATGTGGGCTAGACTATGGCATTTCACGACAGCCCCAAGGAAAGTGCAGTGCGAAGTCACCCAGCCCCAGGAGGGTCAGAATAGCTTGTACCTTTGTAAAATAATCCCTCTTCCTGCTTCTTTCTAACCAGGACACTTCACCGCAGGAGATGATATGCCAGGGGCCTTTTTTGCTTCTAGCCAGCACTGCCAGACAGTATGTTGACAAAAGGGGGTGTGGACATACTCAACCTTGTATCCCCTTTGGAGAAAGACGCATCATTTATTTACCCAGGGAAGCAAAGAAGGCTATTCTCATTCACATCCCAGGATGCGTTTCTGTGACTGATCAAGCTGGGACCGGTTTGGCGCTCTGCATTTATTTCAGTTAGACACTCCTCACATAAGAGTCTTGAAGCCGAGAAGGACTTGAGAACATGACAGTGTGAGAAGAGATATTGTCAAAACAAAAGCGTGAAGGCCTATGTGGTGAAGAGCCTCTCGAGAATGCTTTCTGCCACAAGGACAAGCCATTTTCTTTGGATTGGTACTGACGCACATGGAGCACGAAACTGATGCCTGGGAGCGTTACTGGAAAGCCAGAGCAGAGAGGTTCCGCCAGTCAGCACCTGACCCTCTGCAGGAGAGCCAAGGAGTGCCTGCCTCCTACTGCTAATTCTCTCCTAGGGTTTGAGGAACATAAACAGCAGTGAGGTTATTTGAAATATTACTTTTTTTTTTTTTCCTGAAATCACCATTATACACAAATTTTTCTTCTACCACTTTTTTAATAAGGAAGAAGTAGCCTACTTTTCAGAAGTGCCCAGCAACCCCAGCTCAACCACAGCAACATCTAAGGGTGTAAAAGCGTGCAAAAGTCCACTGAAGACAGGACTCAAAGATATTATTTGCTGTTTCCCACCTTTGAAGTGGAAGTTCAGACATAGCACAAAGAAAATCTCTCTACTATTATATTCAATACTACCAAACCACTATGCAGAAACCACCAAGACTTTCACCCCATCAGGTCTTAAACACATGAATCCAGCTATTATTGTCTGGCTGTCTTGAAACTCACTGGCTGACATCTCCATATAACAAGTAACAGGGGAGGTTTAGATTGGATATTAGGAATTTTTTTTTCCACGGAAAGGGTTATCAAACATTGGAACAGGCTGCCCAGGGAAGTGGTGGAATCGCCACCCCAGCCGTATTTAAAAGATGAGTAGACGTGGTGCTTAGGGACATGGTTTAGTGGTAACCTGGCAGTGTTAGGTTGATGGTTGGACTTGATGATCTTAAAGGTCCCTTCCAACCTAGACAATTCTACAATTTGATGATTCTAACAGAATATGAAAATGTTGAGTATATATTAATTACCTGAAGTGGTACAGACTGAATTATTTAATATACTGAACACTAGTTTACCAACTGAACCTGTGTTTATGTTAGCCAGAAGTTCTTACAGAAATCACCCTGAAACATATGACTTTCAGTCTCCAAACAGGGACAAACTACAATAAAGCAACTATTAAAAGCAACTGCAAGTTCTCTACTGGTTGGTATTCAAAATTAGAAAGGTTTTTAAAATAACTAATAAGCACGTGAGAAATGTTCATAGGCTAAATATAAACAGTATAAAACATTGATCTTTTAGGCCCCCTGGAAAATACCCAAAATTAAAATCCTCCTCTTCTCCTCCTCTCTACAACCTGAGCAGAGACAGGAGACATTTACAATGACGTGTAGTAAAGTAAATTTTTTTCCATTGCTTTGTAGTCACGTACGCCTCTGTAAAATGGACAGAAAAACGCTGCCAGTGGAAAGACACAGAGAATTTCTGGTCGGTGCCTTTTACCCTGCGCTGTGTTACAGCAGCATGGGCATGAAACAGGCTCACTCTGCTCTCACGGATCATTACAAAAGTCCAGGTCAACAAAGATCAGGCTCCTTGTCTAAACTGTCAGTCGTGACCCTGACGCTGGGATTACTTCTTTCAGTCTCAGGCCTCTCTGTTTCCTTTCCCTTTCCGCTAAGGATGCACTGAGCAGCGTCAGCCGAGGTTCACCACCTTATTCTGGCTCCCTCAGGGCTGAGGGGCCGGGGGCCCTGCTTACATGACGCCAGGCTACTCAGCAGTGCCCAGCACCATGAGGATTTGTGGGGCTGCAGATACCCCCGCCTCCAAAACACACAGCGCTACGCTGGCAAGAGACTGCTGGAAGTGATTCAGTGCTGCTGTCTGTTGAGATTACAGGAATTTGTGTTTGGGTTGTGTCTGCTGGCTGCCACAACCACTCCAAAGATTTCCACTGGGTTTAAAAAGCACCCCTTTCACATCTATAAGCCAGCAGCTGAGGTTATTGCAGCAAATTATCCATGTCGTAAAGACAGTTTTACACAGCTACAAGTTACTCAAGATCTCCAACACCTCAAGAAACCGAGGAAAAAAAAAAAAAAAAGAAAAAAAACCTTAAACCCCCAAACCAGAAAACCATCTTCACCCTTAGGATGGCCATTTTAGAGGCTCTGTTTCAAAAGCAGCAAGCTCAGGATTTCAGCCTGAGATACAGACAGTGTTGAGACAACGGGTTTGCTCCAAATTCAATATAACTAATATTTACCAGAGGAGGAAAAAAGGATCAGAATATAGAGCAGGTCAAGTAAAAAGATTGTGCAAAATTGAAAACACCTGTGAGCTGGGGCACATATGGAAGATGTGCTGACTATTAAGGAGTAGACAGAAAGAAAAAGGGGCCTGGATTATGGAGTAAAGAACCGTCTACTGCCATGAGCTGGCATCCGAGACTGAAACCTGCTACAGCCACGTTCCAAAGCAAACAGGGTTAGACGGGGCTGGGCTTAGTCCTCGCGGCTTCGCAGGGAAGGGCACGGGAACTTACTAGAGAGAGTCCAGTGCTTTCCTGTTTCATCTCAGTCCTTCCCAGTTTTCAACCTACACCTCCCAGCAAAGAGCATGTTCAGGTGTGAGCAAGCATTTGCGAAAGCGTTGATAATCATCCTGCTCAGGCTTCCTTCAGCCCAAACTAAAGCAGGGCAGAGACACGATCACTCTGAGCAGATTGTGAATAAAATACTGAAAAAAGAAAAGAAAAAAAAGAAGAAGAAAAAAAGAAGAAGTATCTAAACCACAAGGGGGAAGGCAGTGAGCTAACTTAATGAGCTGGGTTTTTTTCCCCTAAAATTTTGCATAAGAATTGTAAGGAACTAATGAGATAGATAGGAAAAATTCTGGAAGAACAGCTGAAAAGATCTGGTTTTACAGCCTCTCCTCCATAGTATTTTTTCTTGAAATAAAATCTGCTTTAATAAAATATTAAATATTAGATATAATAAGCGATTGAAAAAAACAATGTGTTAAACATTTACAAAAAGCTTTGTAACAGTGTCCTTCCAGAGATGCACCCCAGGGCCAGCTGGGAGCTGGCTGTGACAATTCTGATGCTTCCAGAGGGGGCGGCAGGGGGGCAGAGAGCAGTAACTTGCTTGGGGTAGCTTTCAACGTTACTCACTTCTTCTAAGTAACAATCTCAAGAAGAAAACTTCGCTCTTTTACTGCTCCATATAGGGTTTCTCCCCTCTACCCCCAAATGTGGTCCCCCAGCACATTTAGGTCCTGATCCTAGCTGCCCATATGTGTAACCAAGTCCGCTGATAGTCAATAAAGGCATGAATTAATAAATAGATAATTAGGCCTAAGTATTTTCATGATCCAATTCTACCCTGGCTCTTGCTGCATTAATCCATGCACAAATGGCCTTAAAGCATAGGTGATTAACACTGGCTGAAAACAGACATGCTACTTCTGTACTTCACAGCAGTCGAGCATCTGAAGATGCAGTGTATCCTTTCACATTAACTGAGGCTCCTACTAATCAGAAGCCCAATGGAGCAGTACTATTGGAAATGCCACTTGATTAGTCTGTGACTCAAGAAGAAGAGCCTTATTTATTATTAAAGCAAAAATTCTCATTAAACTGTATTTTTCAGTAAACCTGGGACAAGCTGATCTCCACGGCTTTTTAGCTTGTTCTGTTACAATCTTAAGCAGCACACCAAATACAGCGTTTCCCAAAGCTGGTTGGAAAGAGCATGCAGAGCCTTTTTACCTCCTTCTCATTTTATCTAGTATAATGAAGGCAGAAATACAAACATTTAGGGAAAAAGTGAACTAATATTTTCCCCCTTCCCCAAATTTTTACAAAACTTCACTTTGGGGGCAGTTCAGTTTCCTTTCAGAGCTGCTCTTGGAGACCTTCTTAGAACAGATAGATGCCAATATTAAAGATTTGAAAACTGAGAGGTCACAGAATGCAATGACTTCAGATAATCAGATCTGCAGAGTTAATGAGACATCAGCATGTTTGTCACTGTTTCACAGAAGCTTAAAGCACATAAACAAAATCAATTCCAAGTCCAGAATCCCAAATAAATAAATTGGTTACCTACACAGATGAGAGAGAGGGAAGCAGTTTTCCCCGAAGCCACTCAGATTTACATCAACAGAACACAGTAACCTACTGTTTCCAACCACTTTAGAATTGTTAAAGGCAAAACATAAATTGACCGTGTTACACCGTAACGTAGTCTTAATAAATACAACCAGCATCAGTATCACAGTCCTATCCTACCTACCACTGGTCCAGCCTACCACTTTGAATTTATTATTGAGCAGAGAAACAAAATGTAAAGGTGTTCGTTTGTTTGTCTTTGAAGTTAATTGGTGAGTCAGTATTCACCAGCAGGTAAGTCAGTACAAGAACACTTCTATGCATGGTCCTAGTCCACGATGTTCCAGCAAACTTCCTGCAGAAATCAATAAGAGTTGTGTCTGTAGAAGAAAGAGTTCAGCCAGGTACGGTGAGAATTACAAAGTACAACACCTATTCTATTAAAAATAAGCGAGCTCATTTACATCTTAATTCTGTGGAACAAGCCACTCTCAACAGGGCAGTTTGCTAGAGTTACTGCAGATGTACAGAAGTTATAATTTTTGTCATAAATGCACATTACAACAAAAATCTCATCAGAGAAACCAGAGAACCAATAGGCATATTAGAGAAACTGCGTGTCTGGGAGGTCCCTCCAGATCTTCATGAACACAGCCTCTTCCTATCTTGCAGTACGTTGTTGCATAGCTAAATACCATGAGAAGTCACATTTGTCAGAATGGAAGTACAGAAGATACAGTATTTTTCATTGACTCTTTGAAACAATTAACACCATACAGATGGAAATCATGCCAAAATATTTAGAGCCACAAAAAATTTAACTAAACAAGCTCAAATAAATATACTACAATAACTACTGAATGTACAGATTCTCTCTCTTGTTTAGGGTTTCATATCTATGAATCTTGTAGTCCTTAAACTAAGAACCTGCTGTCCCTGACTAGATCAGAGGATGGAAACTCCACTATGTAGGTGCTGCAGTGCACCAAAATACCATTTCAAATTTTTTCTCTCTTAGCAGAGACTGCAATCAAGGCTGGGTCAAAGTGTGCTTTGGGGATGAGGACACTGGTTTTATTGCATGCCTTTTAGATTCACTGTGATCTTAATATTGCTCATGAGAAATTCAGGTAATATTTGGCAAATAACTATGGCTCAATAAAACAACCCAAACCCCTCAAATATTGAAAGACCTTGGAATATAGTCTTTATAAGTTATGATTTCTGCAGTGACAATCACATATTTATGGGGTGGTAGTACCTATGACAAACAGAGAGACAGACTCCTCATTTTAAGTTGCTGCTCTTAGGTAGGGAAGGAACATTAACCCAGGGCTTTCATTTCTCAGGAGACAGACCTAATCATTAGGTTGAAAGATATTCTGAGGTAGATTTTTCTTCGCTATTCCTACCTGGGCTTGCATCACTTTATACAGAACAATCATGGAAGCCAAAATCAGAAAACTTCCAAGTCACTGTCACTCTCTTTCTGGCCCTATGGCCATTAGCATTACTGCTTTCATGATGGAAGAGCTTCAGGATAATAGAGCATCCCAGGAGAGCATATAGCTCTGTAGTGAGAGCATTCCCAAAATGGGGAAAGAGGTCGTTTTGCATAAAGTGAAGATCTGAGCCGATGCCAAGCACAATCCAGAGGAAGTCTCTAGGATCTCCAGTGGTGGGGTGCAACAAGCACTGTTTCCTTCTTTCTTCTCTCCCCTTACCATCTGGGACTTCAATCCTTTGGTTTTCTTTGGAAAACCTCAAGATAAAGTGGGTTTCCTTAGGGCCAAGCCTATTTGTTACACACAAGAGATTTCTGTAAAATGTTTTCTCCCAAGTTTCCCAGAAAAAAACAGAACAAACTCCTCTCCCAAATCCCTCCTCCCTGCCACCCCAAAAGAAGCAGAGAGGGCTAAACCAGCATTACTCACTGATTCAGCATTCATTATATGTTGAAAAATGTAATGGCAGTCAGATCATTTTCAAGTGTAGTGAATGGTAAAAAAGGAGTGGCTTGATGAAATATTTTCCTAGATTCAAAATTTTATATGTAAACAGAAAGTATGGATTTAGCAGTTCTACCCATGCAAACCTTATAAGTACACTATTGTCACAGGAAATCATCACCTCAAGTAAATATTTTTTTAATGATTTTATAGACTCTGACTTAGAACTGGGGCACCCTCAAGAAGAATCCCTTGCAACCGCACGCGTATGTGCGAGTACCACTGTTATCTTCTCTAACCACGCACTGAAACATGCCTTGTAGCGGAGAGGGAGAAGGAAGTCTGTAGCTTACAGAGCAAGGAAAGAGTCAAGATGAATTTGCTCATTCACGGCCCCCCCCTTCCTCTTATCATCATGCAGGAGGAGGAGGAGGGCGATCTATTGATACTGGGTGTAAAGACAGCCGTTCTTCTGATCCAGTGTCGCTTTTGTTAACAGCAGCGAGCTGGTGAAAGAGAACAAACGTCTCCCCTACTTGCATTGTTAGGGTAGGAGACAAAAGACTACCTGTTTTGAATCGCTGAGGACTATTACTATAACAAAGTACAAGATAACATTTCGCCAGAGGATACAAGAGATTCTGAGAGGAGCAACAATGAAACCAGACAACCTTTCACTCATCTTATCAAACTGCTTGGGGTACTTACAGAACAGTGGGGGGAAATAATAGCAAATAGAGAGCAAACACAGTTAATCTTTATACAAAGGCTTTTTGATAAATAATAAAATAGAGTCAAGACTGGCGTGCTGGCCTTTGCCAACTCACATTGCTTAGAAGACAGGATATAAGACAGGCCTAAACAATTTTAAGATAAACAAATACATACGCAACAGGGAAATGTTGCATGAATGAATTTCCTCATTCTCCTTTTGCAAGCAGTTCAAGAAGCAATCAAAGCACTCTGAGGTTTGGTATGCTTTTACATACTTTTTTTGACACGTTGCTTTACAGAAGCTTCATAACAGCCCACTATCAGTAGCTTTGGTGTCACTGTATGGTATGTAAATGGAATAGGCAGATCTTTGACATAAAAATAATAATCTCTGGTAAAATTACAGTACTACAGTGTATCATAGCATCAGAACTGTGGAAATATTAATACATGGATCTTTGACAATACAATGTAAGATGTCACTTTGAGCAGTTATTATGCTAATAACGGATACTTATTATAAAACAACATGAAAGAGGTAAGCTATGTGGGTGTAGAAAAGGATATTTAGTATTCAGAAAATGTATTAAAAAGGAAGAAAAAGCAAGTGCTTCATACAGCATCTAATCCCACATTAGGCAGATGAGGAGTTCCCTGGCAGATGGGTGTCAGGGTACCCTGGGACTTGGATGAAGCAGCGCTTTCTCTTTCAAGGGAGCACGCATGCCAATATAACTTACAGCATCCTTCGAGCTTCATTTTGTTACACAGTGGGCCAAACTGAGACTGAAATCATGAAGGCGAGGGAAAAGTGGCACTAGAGCTTTAAGGATTAAGTAGAAAAACTGCTCATCAAGACTACCAGGGTTTCAAGAGAACATATTCTGCTCCGTGCTCACTGACTAAAATAAAATTTTAGAAAAAATCTGGTACTAAAGAAAGAAACATGCCACAATGAGCAAAAGGTCTCATACTAAATTCCCTATACAAAGCAAGCAAACAAGCCAGCATCATGACTGGTTCCATTTAAGCTACAAGAAAGCATTCATTTACATTATGGGAAAAAAAAATTCTAAGACTATGAAATGTTGCACTTAAAGCCAAAGGAAATATTTACAAAGGGTTTGTAATATAAGGAGGAATCCAAGGAAAGAGAGCCTCTGTTGGCCTGATGACTAAAGAGTAAATTTCTGTAGGGTTTGTCTACTTGGGAAAGGAGCAAGTTATAGCTATTCTATATTCTGGGCCCTCTCACTCCACACTAAGGCCCCTTTTTCCACCTAACCTGAACTATAGAGGCACTCTGGGGGCAGAATCACCCATTTGGCACAGTGCTACTACACTCTAAATTCAAATCCTAGTTGTGTTTTACAAAAACTCCTTCCATATAACCAAGCCACACGCAGTGTGTTCGTGGGCAACTGAAACCATTGTCACCCTTAAAAATACAGGCTTCAGCCCTGAAACACATGCACCACATTTGTGAAGACAGAGCATAAGATGCAACACTTCAGACAACAGCCATAAATAAAATTCTTACATGCACAAACGTAATCCATTTCAAACAGGAATGTTGGTACTTACGCTGAAGTGGTTGGAAATACCTGTCTTTCAACATTAAGCCTTGCGAGAGTAATGCTTAGCTGCAATCTAAACCTTAGTGATTGCAGCAGAACAGCTAGAAGAAGCTGTGTGATTACTTATCACAGCTCCCAGTCTGGGAGAGTGAAACCTGCCACGTAGCTTGCATGCAGGTATAAGGAACCCCTTACCTCAAACAAATAACGCAGGGAATCATTTGAATTTTGCTTACAGTTGCAAGGATTTCCTCATGCATACTTCTATGCACAGACGCATTTCCAGGACAATTGCACTGACCGTGGATGAGATCATAGAACCCTTTTTTAATTACTTGGTAATTATTTTCTGGGTCAACTTTATTCAACCACACACCCACATACCTCCTATTGTTCCCCCCCTTTCAGATCCCTACAACTTTTTCAGGGTAGGTGCAGACTCCCTTATAACTTTGTAGCCTTTTACATGGTTTTAGTTACCTTTCATGGTAGAGAGAAAGCGATAGCCATCTGCAAAAACAAGAAACCTTTGAGTCTGCAAACTACATCGAAAGTCACTTCTTTAGTAGCACGACACCAACAGACAGCTGTGACCAGCCACTGGTGTGTTCAAAATCCCGAAGCCTCACAATCTGTAACTCCTGAGGCATGTCCATTGCAGAAATAAAACCTGTCTTTCCCCTACTTTCAATTCTGAATTTGATTACTGCCCGACATACTAAGAACAAGATTTGGAGACTGGCAGTTTCTTCCAGTAGAAAGCACTACTGCAGTTATCATCAGTTCGACCTGGAGCAGGCTGGGAACATCACGAGAAAAGAGGGCATATGTGAGAAAGCGGTAAGAGTTTTCCATTATACACACCCTTTAGAGACATGCAGACTTGGGGGCGGGAGGGGGAGAACCAGAAAAACCCCAAAGGCTTAGACACATTCCTGTTAACTCTCACGATCAAATTCCTACTTTTACAGTATTTAGTTTTTTTTCTCTAAACCTTCAGTTCTAATAATCAAGGTATTCTGTTACACTTGCAAATTTCCCTTAAAGAAAGGTGGTGGGCAGAGCATAAGAAAAAGCTTGAAAAGAAGATTCCTGCAGAAGCTAAACAGCAGAAGTCATTCATAAATCATTCATCAGTCCTAAGCCATACTCATCATTGGGATCCTGATTCATGATTTGAACTGCAAAGTCTAGCAGAACTGCTGAATCTCCCTTCCCGACAGGTGAACATAACTCATTTTACTCTGTGTGCTAGGAAGTTTTCTTGGCATCTTAAGATAAACTGTCCCTTCAGGCTCTAACAGTCTCGTCTTCCCTTCTAATACCAAAGCTTCAATTAGACCATGATTAAAGAGGCTGTACTTAGACATACTAGCAGAAGGTACAGGTTGTCAGTTTTATTACAGGTCAGGAATTTGTTTCTCTGTGTACTCTATACTTCAGAGTTTAATGTGGGAATAGAGTTTACTAACAGGCAAGTCAGATTTGCTAAACAACAGGATTCAGTCTTGATTATCAATTAAACAGGCATAAAAACATCTAAACAGATGGTTTCTGCCAGTCAACAGAAGTCTTAAGGGGAAGAGAACTCACATTCATTCACAGAAATACTTTACGCAAAACTAAAACAAATCCAACAGAAGATGTGCCTCATATGATGGTTTAAACTGTTCTTTGCGTAAAAAGAGTGAAAGGAAAGCCTGTATACTGCAAAATATTGGTTAAGCAGTAGAATTCTGCAGCTCCATTTTCTTTGTGAATTTGTTTCTTACAATTCAGAGTGCTGATCAGTTTCTAGAAAAATATGATGCAAAATTATTAACTATTGTTGCTACTTGGGAGTGCCAGACTAAGGAACTCAATCTCACTGCATTATGTATGTCTACACACACACACACACACACACACACACACACACAAGCAGCTTCAGCCCCACAAGACTACCAACAGTGAATGCATAGAAGCCAGGTGTCGGAGTCCTCACCCCATTTTCACTAAGGCACAGCTCTGGGTATTCTCCTTTACTTTTGACCAGTTTCCCTCTGCCTTTCTCACACTTCAGCTCCTGCACAGGTTCAAACAGATACCTATTTTTTAATTGCCAAAGAAAACGTTGCTTTCTCCTGCACAGTTCATCACGTGGTTTCTTCACAAAGATGACACTGTCCCATAGTGTTTAATGGGCAACATTCAGTTTTGGATCAGTAACAAGTTGAAAGTCTGGTAATGCGCACTCTCCTAATTAAAAATGGAGCTTTATAACATTGAAATACTGCAAGAAGCTCCGCTGCTCACCCTTCCATTAATTTTGTTACTTACTGTGTTGGATTCTTATCAGCAATTCTTAATTGATGTACTATGAGCCATGCCATCAAATATTCTCTATGGATCTAGTTGGCAACAATGGTTAGTTTCTAAATTTTGGTAAGCTACTGATTATTTAGTTTGTGATTACTTCAGAGTAAAGATCTTCTTACGTTTTGGAAAGCCCCAATAAATAGTGGGCACTGCTACAGATAAATAATATACTATAATAAGGACTCTTATGATGGTAATGTATGATGCACAACCATTTTCCAGATGCTACAGAACTAATTGTGCTGCCAACTGAATGAGCCAAATCCAAAACAGATCTGTAAGAGGAATTACTGTTGAATCAATCTCATCAGTGAGAAATGCTTCAGTCCTACAAACCCTTGTTCACATTAGCATAGTCTTCATAAAGTTAATGAAACACAGTCTGCCCCTAATACAGACATAAAAACAAAGCAACTCCCATACAGGTGACTGAAATTAATCTGAGTCAAAACTGGCATAAAGGAGAGCCAGGACTAAGAACATTTTCCATCAGAGCAAAAAGCGATCTCCTAACACAGTGGTGTGACACCATTGCAAAGCTGTCTGACACACACTCCACCCTGACCCAGGAAAACAACGTGGTGGCACAACTGTGTTACTGGAGCTGCATCACCACCCAAACATCCTTCACACCCCCAAGTCTTCCAGCAGAACTGGCCCCGTCGGTTTGTCTGTAGGGTAAAATACTTCTCCATGTAAAGAAGAACCGTGTTCCTCCTCAAGTTTTAAAGAATAAGCTAAGTAGGGTGTATGGGCTTTAAGACCAGAAAGGACAACCAGAACATCTAGTTTGGCTCTCTTGAAACAAAAGCCAAAGAACTTCACCCGGATACACAATATGAACAAAAACACCACGAGGCCGACTTACATCACACCCTTTCCTAGGCACCACTTAGCTAATCTTTAGATTTTTAGTCTTTTTAATCCTCCCTCATAAATCAATACCACTAGCTCCCAATTATGTTAGTAGCAGGCTCTCTGAGCTGTATCGTGTAAAGAAAATTAATGACCTTTAAAATAGAAAGTTTACTTACACAGACATTAATTGCTATTGTAGCACAGATGAACTGTTAAGCAGGCCCACGAAATGTTTTACTCAAGCACCTAATTCCAGAGAAGGTAATACTTTACTCAAATCCTTGGATAACAAAAGGTCAAATGGGATGAAGTTTCTATCAGAGAAATAACCTACTCAGGTCTATTTGCCAAGTGCTGCAAACAAGTTAACCATATACATCATTAAGTTCTGAATCCCATTGTGATCATATGGCATAAGCCTGATGGCAATTACAGTGCCTTAGGCAGAAGATGTCATTTTAAGTAGATAATCACTACTCTGGACAAGTTTTATAAATGATTCTCATTGATTATCATTTCCAATTAGAGGAAATAAAAGCATTAAATGGCCACTTTGATGTTCGAAGTGACCTTTCACCTGGACTCTTTCCCTAACAGATGATGGTTAAATTTAGTGTGACAGCACCTAACCACATTTGGTATGGCCTGTGATTTGATGGTACCAGTATCACATCAGCAGCAGGCCAAGTTGGTAAAACCATTACACGCAGTGTTTATATCAGAAGTATGCTTATTAGTATCCTAGGGAGTTGGAAAACGTAGGCATTTTCCAATTACCTACTTTACATTTCAGTAGCTAAAAAATGACACACAGCTATACTATTACCTACAAAGGGATTTTTCACAGGAACACACGTTTTTCTCTCTTTTTTTTCTGCTTAATGGATCTCAACTTTATTAATTTCATCTCCAAAATGTTAGTGTTCCCAATAACAACCAGTAACCACAAGTAAGCAAATCATAGGTAACATCCTCTTCTCCAAACAAAGAAAATATTGTATTTTTAATGTAGTACTGCCTCTTTCAGTTAGCACAGCCACGTGAAATTAAATATAAAAGCTCTAGTGAGTGATTTTTTTACTAATCCTGTGTAACACATTTTGCAAAAGTGTCAAAAAGAAATATAGTTCAGTCACTGAATACAGAATGGAAATTATTTACTTTACAATCCAAACTTCTCTATTTACATAAAAATAACCTTCCTACAGCAGAAATTTTAGGCTAACACATAAAATTAATGGAGTCCAATTGCATATTATTCTAAATGGGTTATTTTATAGCCATCATAACATTAGATCTAAATACAACATATACACTCATACTTGCAGTATATTTTAGCACACCAACAATATTTCAAAAAAGTGCAATACTTCAGCATCAGAAAAGGGCTTTTCTAAAATTACTACCCTCTCTAAAACCTGTATTTGTATACATGCACAAAAGTCTTATTTCAGTATTAATGTTACTTATCTCAGAATTACAACTGGTATTCCCATAAGAAAGACTGACAAAAACTTGCTGGCTGTAGAATGAGCCCTGTTTCACCTTTGTTTTATTTCTTCGCTGACATTTTTTTTTTTAGTGTTCCTTTTTCTGGCACGGTTTTGTTTTATATTGGTTTTACTCACGTCCTAGTACTCATCACTGTTTGTTACGCATGTCTCTCTACAGCCGGTCCATGAAGGAAATGAATCATCACAGCTTTTAGTTACAGGGCCTGACTTTGTAATGCAAGCCGTAAGGCTCATGCTTCCGTCCTTAGCATCACCCAGCGCAGGGGCCCTTCCATTAGACTGTGCTATTAGCCAGGAGTCCCCTGGAGAGCTTTCTTTCCACCGGGAAGAGCCACAAGCATGACTGCCAGTGAATGCCAGCTGGGAAGAGAAGTGCACTGCTGTATCTCTTTAACGGAAGAAGTTGCTCCCCGGTGCAGCTGGCAAGCTGCTCTCAGGCTCCCCTTTGAAGCCAGCCAGAAGACAGCAGTTCATGTTCACCAGGAATTACTTTCTATTTGCTTTCATTTTCCTTTAGATTGAAGCAATATTTTAACAAACAGAATAAAATTTTGAAAGATGTCACCACCATATAGCCGGGGCAGTTTACACACTGCTGCTTTGGGAGGGATGGGGCCCTCCACCACTTCTCTGGGCCTGAGGGAAACTGGTATTTGTGCTAGCAGTAGCCATGAGTCTGAGAACATGTAATTTTCTCCGAGCAGCTGCCAGGCCTCCCAGGGCCAGGGCCCCAGTAGGGCCAAGCACCATCCCACAGCCACACCACCATGGACTGGGAAATCAGAGCTTCCAGACCTTTGGTCCAGCTGCCTCTTTGGAGCTAGCTGAGCTTTTGAAACACCTAGGCTTTTTGCTGAGCACCTAAGAGGTAAGCACCATTTACTGCAGGGACTTCCACAGTTTTCAAAGTCTTGGCTCCACACCACCAAATGTGGACGTGCAAGGGTATTAGGCTTTTCTGCAAGGAATGTCTTCAATTAACAGGCTCCCCATCAGCCTGCCCTGAGCCCAGATGTGACTGTGAGAACCTGTCTTTGATGTACTGAAATTGGATCAAATCTGAAATGTTTCCAATGAAATATTTTGGAAAAATCTTCTGACCAGTTCTTCTACCCCACCTACCCCTCAACTCCGCCTCTAGTTTGCTGGGTCTGATGAAGCTGTATCCTCAGAGATCCACAAGGAAAGACTAGAAGAAACGGAGGAGAAGAGAAGGAAGCTGTAGGAAAAAAGGAAATCTTGATTCTCTCTTGTCCTATGCCTGACTGTCACTTACATTAATGAAGAACAATAGAATAATAGCAAAACAAAAACAAGGAAAAGTACATCCTTTTTACATTCTCAGCCTCTGACTATGACTGGGTCATTGTCAACATCCTGTAACCCCGTGGAGTACACAGTTCATGAGAGAGAGTCGGAAGACTTGGCGTGCAAAGCAGGCCACAATAACGAGCAATGGCAGATTTGCATGCCAGGTCTTTCCACCATAGCGCAGTTAGCCTATTGATCCTGTAGGCATGACCGAGGATGGTGGCATGTGAAGGTAGATGATAGGGACAAATTGAATAATTAAGTGGCCTTAGACTTAACTTGTGACCTCATTCCATCGTAAACAGCAAACAATGAAAGAACTTGTGCGTGGATCAAACAACCTGGCAGGGTTAGCTGAGCACGTAAGACAAAGAAATAGCATACTGCACACATTCTTGGGCTGCCACAATGTGCAGTCTGCAGCAGCAACACAGAAGATCCAGGTAGCAGCTGGGTCCCAGAACAACCTAGCTGCCTACCTGGGGAGACGATCAGGCTTCTTCCACAGATAACAAAGCAGCAGCTGCTGACTAAGGAGAGCCAAGAGGCAGCACAGACACACTCAGGATCTGCTGCAGAGCAGTAAGCAACAAAAAGGCAAGAGCCCACATGAAAAAGAAGTCACTTTCCAGAGCTCTCTTCCCGGTAGCACGCAGCTCTCCAGGCTGAACTGACACCAACCCAGAAGTGCTGGTTAACTCTAGACTGCAGTCTTTCCTGTTGCCTCCACAAATCAAACTCAGGAGCCTGATTCCAGGCTCTCCTGCTTTGATCAGCAAAATGTAGTCCCCTTTAAGCTCTAAAACTGTGTGCAAGAGGTGTCTTTGTATGTTTAAGAGACTAGAGTCACAAGGGTGAGGCAGTGGGATGAGAACAGGTTGTCACTGGTTTCCTGCTGTCTGCATTGCTTCTCTATGGCTACTTACAAAGGGACCCCAGTTCATTTACCAGCAGCCACAACCATGAACAAACCATCTTATTCTATGATGCACTTCCTCTCCCAAGGACCAAGCATTAAGCAACACTGAAAGTTCTCCAGGCTTGTCCTATTTCATACTCAGGTAACCAGACAAAGGTATTTTCTATTATCCAAGTGTGTGGCAGAGACAGTCACCTTTACAGACAAATTTGTGGCATTTGCTCCTTAGAAACAATGAAATGCAGTGATTCAAACTCCTAATGAGACTGCAACAGAGTTTGCTGTAGCTTTTAAGGCATAACCAGACATGATGAGCTTTTGGAAGGAAATGGATATAACTGTGGTGATCTGTACAGGAATAAGAAATTGCTACTGGAGATATACTCAGGCAGAATCCTGCAACCAAAAGATTGGACAAGCAGCTGCATATAGGAAAGACACAGGAAAAAACCATCCTTTTGGCTTCAATAATAGCAGACCAGCTTGAACCAGACAGGCATTTACCTTTTCCACCGTTCTTTTTTTTTTTAATCCCTACCATTGCAATTGGATACCCTTGTTATCTACATAAACAGGTGAGTGTATGCATTAGCGTTGAGCTTTCTAAGCATCAGCATGCTCTTGCACCATCAAGCTGCAGAGCTCTTTCCTTCTTCACTCAAACCTCCCCCTTCAGTTAAGTCAACACTAAGACTACCTGGACATAACTCTCTGCTCCTCTGGAGTCCTGTAAAACTCCTGCCCTCAGAGATATCCAGTGAAAATGAGTTCTGTCAGCAACTAGTTCACTGCATGGCAGAGCACTTCTTTTTACTTACTTTTGACTTTGCCACTTTTAAGCTTCACTGAATGCTCCTTGTTCTTTCCTGATGGTAGAATAGCATATCTTGCTCTGTAGAGCCTACGCCTTCATTGTCTGTAACCTTTTATCATCTCACTTCTGATTCATCTGATTCATTTCCTCTCCAAGGTAAACAGTCCCAATCTTCTCAATCTTGTAGTGTATGGAAGTTTTTCCTTGTCTGTTTAAAAACTGATTTAGGTAAACAGTTAAAAACTTACTCTGTTAGTTTAGCTTATACCTATAAATTATCTGTGCATATTAAATTTGTATTTGCTAGGTTTGACTGAATTAAGTGTATCCACACAGGATTTTTCACCAAATTCCTAAAGTCAGTTTAAAATCACACCTTTTGTTAAAGCAGAGCAAATTAAAGTGTAGTTCGACCATAGCCAGTTTCTGATCCATAAGAACTTCCAAGAATTCAGACAGTGCTTTGGGAAAGGGTGTATTTTAGCAGACCCCTCAAAGATAGTAATCTCCCATGCAGAGCAGGCACCAATTCTTCTAGAATATTTTCCATCAGCAACACAGGGATTTGTTACAGAATTAACTTAACATGTTTTATCTTGATAGCACCTCCATTTACAGGAGATAGTTTATTGCCTAGGCAAGTCAAACTGCTATTAAACCACAGATTTTAATTCAGCTGCAAGTGAGCTGCCCTATTGTACCCAGAACACAACAGAGATATAATGAAATCTGCTATAAAAATTAATTCTGAAAATATCAAATACAAGCATTGTTAAGTTTAAACAAAGGATATTTGCTAGTTCATTCCAAGACTTAGCTGCATTCAAAAATCCAATGAAAACTGGCTTTTACACACACAGACACACACACACATTTGCTCGTGGAATAAAAGTTTTAAATTATGGCTATTAAATGCATGGTATTTCTTAATGATAGTATTCATTGTTATACTCATAATAATACATTCGACAGAGGAAAAAAAAAGAAGAATTTATCGAAAAGCTGCCAATGGATTTTAATAAAAAGTACTTTCCAATAGAAGGCAATGTCCTTATCTGCTAGACTACAAAGTGCTTGAGTATTTCACAAGGAATTTAGAGGCACTATTTTGCAATAGAAACTTACTGAAAGTTACAAAGAAGCAAGTAATTCTAAAAATCAAATATACAGGCCACTGAGTTGAAAGAAAGTAATTTTCCCGCGTTAACATTAAGATCTATTATACATGCATACAAATTTTCATGCAAATCAGACTTCACTTATTGTGTATTTTACCTTATTTAATTAAAAATGAAAAAGACAGAAGAACACCTACCCCCCTCATTTTGCCTATTAAGTTGTTGCTGCCAACAGGACCTTCACGACAGTGTTTCCATTGAGGCTAATCACAGAGAAGAGGTGTGCACATAAACACAAGAAATCTAATGCTTAGGTTAGAGAGAGCAGCCACCCGGCCTGTCCATCACGTTCACCTCTATTCACACGGTAATTGCTGTACTCTCTGGAAAGCTGACTAGACCCATCATGATCTCAGAACACTAGTTATCCCCTACTGAATCATTTTCAAAATTGGTAAATAATATGGCTAATATAAAAGGAGAGAATGTCAGACAATTCAGCCTCAGAGACCTCACTTTCACCCTATGCAGAGACTCAGTGAAAGCAGCTGAAATACACACAGCCAGGCCTGGTCGCTGCTACAGCTGCAGTCCTGGCAGAGATGCCCCTTGTTCAGACTTTTCTGTGTCTGCCCCATGCGTGTCCCCTTGACACTTCCCTATAGCCTTCATTCCTCTTTTCCCACAGAGAAACATGCCAGCAGCCTCCTGCCCTCAGCTGCTCCACGCCAGCGGGATGTGCTAGCTGGATGGGCAGAGCTGCTGGGGGAAAGGCTTATGCAGAGCCCCATTTAGCTTCAAAACGCCTTCCTGCCAGCTCACTTCCCCTGCTTTACTCCACTATCTATAGCTTTGAAATGCCTCCCCTTCGTAATCACACCTCCTACTATTCTGAAGACTATTTTGTGGGAACGCTGAACATATTTGTTGGCTCACTGGCCCCTAGCACACTGACTGCTCATTCAATAACATTCACACAAGACTGGAAAAGACTTGTCATCCTCTTACTATCTGGCACTCCGTTACTAGCTTACTACTGTTTCCCTCTGCAGTACAGGTCCAAATTGGATGTCAGACACAGAAAAATGCCAGCAAAAGCTCCGGTTCACAGTCAGGAACCAGTCATCGGACACAGTCCAAAACCAGACACACACTGGCACATTACCATTAACACAAGGTTTGCCATGAGTAAAACCTTTGCCATTCATCTTTTTGTCAGCAAGGATGGGGAAAAACAGGGTTATTGCAATATTTTTAAATATTTGCAAGGTGCTAACATCCTATAGTGATGGCATTAGTCAAAAACTCAGGCAGATACTGGGACAAACAGATTGTCCCGCTTCTGTAGTCAGGTCTTCTCAGAAGCAAATTCCCACAGAGATCACACAACCTACAGTGTAATTGTCTCCTGGTTGCCTAAATATCCAGGCAAGGAAGGAAGGAACTAGGTCCGTAAGTCTGCCTGCTCACTAGCCACCCTGCCAAGTACCTCCACCACCCAGCCCTGTTCTTCCCACTGTCCGGTTCTGCGACTGACTGACTTTCCCGGACTCAGCACAGCCACATGAAATACACCCGGGGCATTCCTGCCAGTGGCTGAATTGTCAGCTAAAACAATCACCTGGCTGTCACCAGGAGCAACACAGGTAGGGCAAAGGGGAACAACCCACTACGCATGCTTTCAGTCGATATGGTAAACAGCTGACATATGGTAATTTTAAAGGGGTTGACATGCTGCAGGAATTATAAAAAGGCTGACACTCAGCTGAAAGAGCTGACAGCTAGAAGTTACGCCTTAGCACAAAAGAGAAAAAATGAAAGCAAAATGTGACTGAACTGTTGTCTTGCATGCTCATATTTTGTTGACAAATGTATTTGTAGGTATGAGAATTCGGCCCTTTCTTAAGAGTGTCACCATCGGCTGCTGATAAAAAAGCAACCTGAATCTATTACAGATGTGTTACTCTTCAAACTGATGCTCCTGCAAGAGCGAGAGGACAAAGCATTCTGCTCATATAAATCTGTTGTGCAGGCTAAGGCTCTAGTATCAATAGCAACATTTGACATTGTTATGCATCCCTTCTACATGGAAAAAAGAAACTACTTGGAATTTGAAATATTGCATTATAATGAAATACCTCTTTAAAGGTATCACCCCAGGAAAATGCAAGTTTGCTGATGGTTTCAACTTTAAAATGTATTTTCTTTTAAGGTGCTTCAAACCATTGTTCAGTTATTACGCTCACACTTTATATGAACTACTACCAAAAATAGGTTCAGGTTAGATATCATGCCCCCAGCACATTTGTTTTACTGAGCTCTAAGACTGTTTTTGATATAGTAGGAAATACAGTTTTACACCATTGAAATATTATACTTAGTGCCACATGAACATATAGGTATACAGGTTTTGTTGTAGCAGCAATGTTTAAATAGAGGTGGTACTTCCCCCTCAAAAGCTCAAATTTGCAAGATCTGATCCTGCAAGTGTGCACACCTGACTGTGAGACTGCAGTGAGTAATTTTATTTACAGATGCATTCATTTTATAGAATTGTCAGGTAATTCATATCAACTTTTGGAGTTTGAGTGCATCTGAAAACTGTGCAGATGCAGTTTCATTTTAAAAAAGCATCAAAGCATTTTCTGGCACAGAATCATACAAGAACGAAGTCGAAGATCTACAGCATTCTCCTGCTCCAAGGCAGGATAATTCCTGATCCCAAACAAAATCTCATCAAGGGAGTTTCTGTCTTTTGTGTGGAACAGAGTAAGATTTGGACTATGCATGTTCAGTAAAATTGTTATTTTAATAAACTTTAAACCCCCAGATTTATTTCAAACTGTGACTTGTCCATATTCCTTCCTTTTTCTCCAAAGGTGAAAATTACTCCCAAAATTATTCTGGGCAAAACAGTTATCTTACAATCTTGAAGAGCTTAATGCACAGAAGTGAGTCTCAATTTCCCACTCATGCTATAGCATGTCCTTCTCCTAGGTGTGTAAATGTAAGAAACCTTTAAATTGCTAGAGTACTGACAACACACATCTGACTACCTCATCTGAGCCTACTAATCCACCTTCCTCTGGATTATTTTTAACAATCTGTACTTCCCCACTTCCTCCTGCACAGTTTCTACTCATAAGTTTTACATAGTCATAAACCATTTCAAAAAGGTAAAACGTAATATGCCTCTGAAAAAGTGGTGAACTTCCTTTGCCAGGAGGATACGAAATTTGTCCTTAGCTGACTATGAAGTCAAAAATTAGATGTCAGCTCTAAAAATGTTGTTAGCGTATTAGAAGCACTTTTCCAAAATCTGTGTTTTTTGAATTTATTAACTTACTAGTCCTTTTGACCCTTGCACATCTGGGCTGATGCTAAAGTGCTAAAGCTGCTGTCAGAGACATACAGTAATACTCATGTCACGGGTGCAGTCTCTGTCCTCTGTTCCTTAGTCCACAGTGGCATTGCCAGCACATGCTGGCACTGGTTTGGAAGGAGATCAGGAAAGGTGACAGTAACGGACTACAGATCAGAGGTCACACTTTGTCCCCCACTTTGGCCAGTATTGCATTGGCATCCAGTGCCAGCTGGACAGAGTGCCCAAAGAGTATTTTACCTCTGGTGAATGCACCCCCAGATACTTCAGATCAAGCAGTGGCCTGCCATACAAGCAGGTCCTGTCCCCTCACACTTGCTACAACAGAGGAAGATAGATAAACTGCCTTGTTCTTCTTTTCCTTAACTTTGCACTTAAAATTTATCACTAGATTGCATTGCTGCATTTATGTATTTTCTATTGTTTAGGCTTTTAAATGTGAGCTTTATTATTCTTGCCTAACTGTTGCACATATGCTTTTTCCCCATTATTTTATTCACTGTTATAATACAACAAATCTTGGTTGGAAGCAAAACTTAGTATTTTCTGCCTTTACTCTACATGATATACCTACTTCTGTTTGTGCACAGAGTAGCTTGGTGCTCAGTGCATTTCTGTACTTATCATTTGGCACCTTCCCTTTTACATTCTCTGCAGTCATCTCCACACCACCTTTCGGTGGTCCTGACCCTGACTGCCAAAGTCCTGTACTCCTCCTCACAGTCTTCTGGGTAGCTGTGATGGTCTCTGCTGCAGCATTAGAAGGGAACCCACGATGTATGACAAAGCAAGGACCATACTGCATGCTGAGAGTATTGATACCACAGAATTGTGTGTCAACAGGTGAAACTGCTCTGACCTGCATCTTAAAAATGGCAAAAGTTCTACCTACCTATGACAGATTCATCTATAATTTTCCTTTGCGTGAGAAACAAGTCACCTGCATCAGCAAGTAAGAGAATAACGCTTTAGGCCCCTGTTAACTGTTGTATCACTGTGTCTTCCTGCTCCTTGTTCTTAATGATAACATATAGTACATAATACATAAGCGCCTGTTATCTATGGTTATCTAATTTTAATGACTCTGGTCTCTTCCATTTATTACCATCAGATGAGGATGTATGACTAAGAGGTGTCATGATATGATCATAGGGACCACGCACAGACACTCGTGAAATGCAGACTGGCATTGCAGAATGATATCTTTTAATGGGCTTCACTTGTACCTGCAGACAACATGGGCGTTATGGATAGTTGTGAGCTACCAGGAATAAAGCCACAGTCCATGGGACAGTGTGATCTAACAGATAGCCAGTTATGACGATGCAAGTCTAACTCTAAAACAATAGCAGTTAGGTATAATTGTGACTGCATGACTCGACCAGTTAGTAAGAAAGACCTTAGTAACTCTTCTGCATGCGACAGCATGCAAAAGGAGATGACTGTGAAACACTGCCTAACGAGAGAAAGCTGGTGAGTCTTACCAACAGGCAGAATATGCGCAGTGGAGACCAGACCAGACTGAGAAGCCAGAGCCTTGTTTCTGCCTTGAGCAACATTTCCCAGCACTGGGTGATTCCAGTTCTGATGTAGATCTGGCTGATTATCTCATGACTGTCCTGTGGTATGACCTTTCTTGCCAAGACTCCCTGAGCCACATTGACCTTGATCTCCTCTGTCTCTCTAGCCTCCACATGGCTTCTCTTAGAATTGATTAATCGTTTATTTATATTCTGCCCAGGGCATGTCCTCTTGACAAGTTCAAGAAGTGGCACGTTCGGTACCCATTTTAAGGTTTAACAAGGCTATGCTTTGCATAAGAACACAGTAGCAGGTGACATTAAGCTTCCACCGCATTAGCCACCTCCCTACTGTGGGAGGCACATAAAGTCAGGTTCAGGATGAATGTCCAACCCTTTGTTACTGCCCTGCTGCTCTTGGTCTCTTGAAAACCTATATGGCTTTCCTTCCCATTAAGCTGGCTGGTTTCCTCCCTTCTCCCTCTGGAAATATATTCATGGCCTCCTCCAAACTTAAGTGTTTAAACAAAAATTTCCCCAAATGCACAACAGGCTCACTTTAACTGCACACACTTAAGTGACTACAGAAAATCTGTGGGTGTCTGTCTTTGAGGTCACGCCAGCAAGCTCACCCCTTCCCTGCATCCATCTTAACAGCCACCCGATAATGGTGTGCCATTTCCCGTGTCACACTGCAAGTGCATGGGTGTAGATGATAGCATGCATGGTGGCTGCTCCGCTTAAGGCAGAAGTCAGTTTATCACGTGGAAATTTCAGCATGTCTCCCTGACACAGTAAAGCTGAAACATGCTTCCAGTTATCAATCAGTTCAGACACATGCACACACTTCTCGTTCTCTAAAAGTGGGCTGATCTTCCTGAAATCCCTTACTAGATCAGGGAAAATTTAGTCTAAGAGCACATCATATGAGAGTCATGGGAGAAATAAGACAGGACAAAAAATGGGGATTGTTTCACTTCTAAGATCTTTGGGGATATCCTTTCCAGCCTGTCATATCTCAAACACAACTAACCTAAACATTATTGTATCTGTTGGCTTTGGCAAGGACTTCACTGTTGGCTTTTATTAGATATGAAGCAATAGGTGGGAGAGAGTGAGCCAATTAATTATTAAAAGTGGCCTTCACGTACTTTGAAAGTCTGCATGTCCTCGAAGCACACTCAATAAAGTTAACAAGGCTAACCAGGGCACTGTATAATGTCTGTGAAGCCTAGATAGGCATTTTGCAAACTCTGCGAGATTCTGTTGTGTGCTTCCTTAACTCCACATGGACCCAATACACACTTCATAAAGCTCTTTCGTCTCAAAATACGAACCTTACAAGCTCCTTCCTTCCATTCCTACGCAAAAGTTGCTGTTTTCAATTAGCTTTCCAGCAAGGACTCCCTCTCTGCCCTCTGTGCCACTCCCTTTCACTCTTAATTCACCTTAAGAGCAGAATTTATTTCCATCTTACCCCCACATGCTCACCTGCCCATCTGTGAGGACTTGCAGTTATCCTTCCTGTGTTATGTCTGATTCACACGGTAACTACCTTGAGGCAATAACATACTCTTGTAGAATTCTCAGCAAAACACAATGCATATCTATTAAACTACAGCTAATATCAAATTACCACTAAATATAACAGCTACAACAATTATCTTTGGTAGATACTAATTAGCCCTTTCACTCCATTTCCACAAAGACTTATCTTAAGCATGTAAGTCTGGATCCAAAAAGGAAATGGAAATGAGTATAGACTCAGTAACAACCTCAGTGAGACACCCATCATTAGTTAATAGCAAAGAAGAGGTGTCAGTGGTGCTTGAGGCACTTGTTGAAATCAATTAACACAGAGCCTATGCTAAAGGAACAGTCAATGGTAACAATCCTTCGTAGATGGTCTAGAACTAAATGAGGAAATACTCATTTTATCTCCCTGCAGTATTTTTAGTCGCTGATCACATTATCGCTTTGAACAACTTGTGTAGAGTATCTTTTTGGAAAGAATAAACTCTGAAACTACAGGCCAAGGTGTTCAATGGAATGAACTCAGAAGGCCGGGAACAGTAAGTATATTAACCAAGCTTTGGGGCCCGAGTCTGTAATTTTTATTCACCCAACACTTGGTTTTCAGTCAAGGAAACTATTTCTATTCTGCTTCTATAACAAGATTGGTCTTCATTTAATAGAATGAAAATAACAGCTGTATTTAAACACATGGCAGAAGCCATTAGGCATGGAAGAATTACTCTTTTTCTAGTAAATCATGGCTGTCTAACAAATTTTATACATGACTGTCCTTGTCCATACTATGAGCCAAATTGTGTCTTGTTTTATCCCAGTTAAGATGCACTGGTTACTATAGTTCCTGGAACAATTCATATTCCCCTTATAGCTCAGAATGCAATGTGGGGAAATGAAACAAAACAGAAGTTTTCATTATAGACAGAGGAGAATTCCAGAGCCATGGAGAAAAGATGAGGAGTGAGGAAGGAAAGAAACTACTGTAGAATACTTAATATCTGTAATATCTTTCAGATCTGTTCTTTTTTCTTCTATACATTTAAACATCACATTAGAGCCTGACCGGAGCACTACGTTTATGGAAATTATTATCAGTGCTCCTGTTGTCATTTTTCCTATTTACAGCTGCAGTCCCATTTTCTTTACTATTTGGGCATTTTCTGACACACATTGTTAGAAACTAATAACTCTACCGAGACTGTGCAACTTTTTATACCCTTACTGGATAATTGCTACTGACAGCTAGTCAGTACAGAAATCCACCTAGCACAAGCTACTGGGAAATAATCCCGGTCACTATGTGAGCAGCATGGCTACAGCTAGGCAGAGAACAACCAGATATGGAACCAAACAAAAACTGAACCACTTCACACATCAGTAACTATACTTGCCTCTTAGCTCCAAGCAATTAAGTAAACCTTAACCTCAATATAGTAAGAATTACTGTGCCGTAAGGATGCAGTACGACACAGTAAGCTTTTACCACAGACAGAGATGGTCTAAAAACACTGTGAGCGTCTAGCAAAACACTGGGAATAGCATGCAACAACATGGGTATTGTTCTTTTCTAGCTTCATTGATTATCCATTGTTTGAAGCCTCAGATTCGTTACAAGCTGGCACTCAACCCTTGGACAGGAATTCCTGTGAATACTGGGCTTTTGAGAGCAAGCTCTGCATAAGTGGGAAGGATATGCCATGCATTGGCCAAGCTCTGGGCTGTCATGTGCAGTCCTGAATAGGACTGCTTTCCAGTCTCAGCACACAGGCACGAACACATACCACTACATCCGAGTCAAGGCAATGTCCCAACTGCTCAAGAGGAGATAACAATGCCCTTTTCAGTGCTGCATCTTCCTCCGAGTAGGAATCCTCGCAACCCTTCTGCAGCCAAGACGAATTTGCCTTTAGCCAGAGAGCCAGTTCTGTGTCTTCTGCATACAAAATTTGTGGTTGTGTTTGCGATGACTCAAGAGTGTTGTTTAGCTCCCACCCATGATGTTCATTGTTTATGTCCATGGATTTGTTACCTAATCAACTACATATGCACTTAATTTCACTTTGTAATAACTCTAAGTAGTACTTACTTTTCACGAAATCTCTGCATTACAATGAATATTTCTGTGTTTACCCCAGGAACCATTCAGAGTGTGAACAGCTTTTCAAGCTTCATCCACTTATTGATCAGTTGGTTGAAAAATTTAAACAGCTGTTTACTCTTTGCCAAAACATTTCTCATGCAATTTATTTAAGGGGAGAACTATTTTAAATAGTGTATTCTTCTTTCAGAAGTCTCAGTATTGTGTAAGATTTTAAAGAATCATTCATATGCACTACCATGTCTGTTGTTTTAGTACAGACGCAGGCAAAGCACAGAAGTCAGTTCCTCCCTCTCCAACTTGATGCTTTACCTCTAACATAAAACCAGTGCTAGACCTCATTCTCCACATTCCAGATTCTCAATATGCCACCTGAAAATAAATACATTTTAAATGCATATTTACTCTACTTAAGGTAAGATTCTTTCCCACATCAGTAAAAGGAATTCTCAGAATAATGAGATAAAAAGTAATTTTGGAGCTACGAAAATTATGAAGCCCGATTCCCAACAACATCTCTTCTCCTTATGGATTCTCTGATGTCTAATAAAATATGAGTTTATTAGTGTTGCCTTCAGTCGAGATACTAAGAGTTTCTCTCTTTCTCTCTATTCTTCTCATCTGCTTATTTCTGTAATAAAGGCACAATCGTAGGTTCACCTAAGGATTCTCTCACTAGAAGGCAAGAGAAGTGCGAGAGGCAGAGTACATCAAATGCATGGAAATGCAGAAGTAGACCTGCGTGCAAAGTAAGGCTTTCAGTTCACAGTGAATTTCCTCTTTTTGATTTTTTTTTAATATGAATTTTTTTTCATTCTCCTCAAAGCAGACAGCCCCTGGGCCTTGCTCACCAGAACAGGTTAATGGCATGGTTAATAGTTTTGCTGCCCACAGCAGCAATAGAAAGGACCAAAAACTTCCCTTCCAGAGGCACCTGCCAGGCACTGTGGCTCTGGGCAGCCATTACAGGTAGATACAACTGGGAGCCTCTTCACTCTGCCATGACTTACAGCCTGCCCCGGCGCTGTGAGTGTGCAGGACAAACATCCAAATATGAGGGACTCAGAATGTCCTGGGTCTGTGGCTTTGGGACAGACTCACCGCGCAGACAGCCACCAGGCTTGGGAACTCTGGAAGAACGGGGTGCTAGCACAGAATAAGCTTTTTTGCAGATCATTTCATCAGGAAGACACTGAACTATGCAGATCAATACCAATATCATGATGGCCCACAGCATAGTAAGGAGCAGCTTAAGAATGAAGAATAGGTGCTTAAAAGTAGACCTGAAAAAGACAGAGTTGATGTTGCTGGGCTGAGGAATGATTTCTGAAACATTCTTAGCAATGATCTAGAGAAAGGCCCATTATCCTCTTGCTCTGTCCACACACACTGGAGTTTCTGCTTGACATCAAACTCTCAGAATAGCAACAGCCACAAATAAAATTTTCTGCCATGTCTGGGTGGCTAAGAATTTGTCCATCCAGGCAGACAGTGGCCTGACCTTGACTACTCATGCCTGCATTACATCTTGGCAGGACCATAGCCCATGATACATCTGGCACAAAGCCTTCAGTACTTGGAAACTCCAGCTAATACAAAGTGTTGCACTTTATATGATTATCAGGAGAAGCTGCTACCATCAGCAACTGGTAGTGTTGTCTATCTCTACTTTCTTTTCCCCACACACTCCAGACTTGTTCCCCTTTTCCACTGCTGCTTTCAGTTTCAGCTTTTGGGTCTTAATTTCAAGTTGCTCAAGGGGCTGGGTCAAGGTTATCTGAAAAAACACCTAAACCTCCAGGAAAAAGACAGTGGTTGACAACTGCTCTCCTGTGCACAGTGGAAATGCCTAAGATAAGCACACCTGACCTGAGACTGGGGTGATCCACCCCCAAAAAGAAACTTCCCGTCATCTGTTTCAAGCATAAACTGCATTCCTTAGGCTTTCTCTTCTCTAAATGTGAGCACATAGTAACATATGGCTTTTTGAATCAAACAAAACTAAATACATAAGAGAAATTATTAAAAAAGAATTGCCCCTGAAGAGTCTTCCACTATTCCTGACCTACCACTTGTGGAGGATGAGTGAACAACCACCGTATTGTTGATAGCAGTAGTCCTGTAAACACACTAGCGGAAAGCTTTCAGAGTCTGACGATTGGATCAGATCACGTGTACAGCAGAACAGAATTCCCAAGTTAATACCAAGTGCCTTTCCCCAAAGCACTCAGCTTTTCCCCTCAAGAAGCTCACACCTGGGTACCACTCTCACACAGTGATATCACAGGCAAGAATTCTGGGAAAAGACATACAAATAAGCCCACAAAACACTTCAGAACTCGTCTATCAAACACTGGCAAATTGTTTCTGAACAATGTACCCAGCCCCGATAGGCTTGGTTTTGCTGTAACCTTGGTGTGCTCATTTCCATGTAAATACACAGAAAGTTCTTCACCTTGGAGCTATTTCACAGGGAGTTTTGTATCTGGAATGTATGTATAAAGTTAAAGCCCTGGGTGTGCTTGTAAATCATTTGTGCTAAATGATTTGTGCAAACGTCAGACAGACAGAGGTTTCCCTCAGCGGAAAACAAAACGAAATGCTCTTCTTTGGGTACACAGTGGTACATTACCAAAATTCATGCCTAGGACCAACTTTTGGAGGACATGGGGGCTACACAGTAGTTCGGAAATGTGACATGCTGGCTGTAGCTAAGGGCTTGAAGTCCTAACTCAGGGTACCACCCCTGGGAAGATTCTGGTCATAATGTCAGCTGTGACAAATGTCACCCATAGTCACCGATCTGCAAAGGAATTGCAGAGCTGTCTTCAACTCCCAAAGTGCTCCCTACAGCAATCCTTGCAAAGATGCTATCACTCCACTATAAGCTGGAAAGAATCCTTGGTAAAATTTATGGGCCTGCATCCCCTTGCACCAAGTCACAGAGTGGCATGACAGTTTGACAGCGCACCCACACAACCTATCGCAGGTTTCAGCTGCACCTCCAGCTGGGAATAAACAGCCAGGATTGCACGTTGTTCTCTCCCCCAGTCACCCACTTTGCCATACTGGAAAATGTCAACATGCTGCTGTATATAGGGTTAGACCTACATGCTTTTAGCTAAAATAACAGAAAAAATTGTAGGAGTGTTGAAAAAATATTTTCTGATGTGTTTGTTTTGCTTTAAGAGAAAAAATAGTATCCACAGAGAGTCAACCACCTTCTAAATATTACACACTACTATTTCTGCTTAATTTTCTCCCACCTAAATGGCAACTATGCTTTAAAGCACCAAGTATTATATACTTAATAAATTATAAAGTCAATCTTCATAATTTCTCTTCTCATACATTGGTCAGAGATGGTTTCAACACAGAAAGATATATGGGAGGTAACCTGGGTCTTCCTCCAACAAAGCACTTAAGCATACATTCAGCATGTCAGCATCCCAGCTGAAGACAGTGGGATATATTTCAAGTTATGCATGTGTTTCACAATTTTATTGAAGTTCAAAGACAAATAAAAAATGAACATACAGCAGAAAAAAAATCCAATATCCATATAATAGACACTATGGTAGTACCTTCTACTGAAATTCCATAGAATTAAGAAAATACTTTCTTTGGTTAATTCAGCAATGTTCCTTTTAGAGGCAGTGACCAAAAAATAGCTTTATTAGAGCATAAATTTTACACAGCTCCATTTAGATGGAAGCAAAACTCTTTTTACCTCCAATGGAAATAGAGCTCAATGATAAAACATAAGACTTTTTATAACTGAAGCATGATCCCAACAAGCAAGTCCCGACAGCGGAATCACGAGATGTTGTAAAATCTTAATATTTAGTTATTCAAAAGTATACACGTGTCAGAATATCAGGTTCCAATGTCCTTTGCAATTTCCACAGAGTACTTACACTTCTAGGGTGTATCAGTGTGCCTCTGACATTTGTTTAAGGGTTAAATAAACAATGGTACTGTTATTTCAATCAATTTAGAAAGTTCTTAGATGATATTTCCAGCAATACTTGGGTTTTGTTTTGTGGTTGGAATGTTTTTTTCACAATAGTGTTGGATTTTACTATCGCTTTAATGGGTTTTCCCCTTCTCATTACATTTCTGGTGCCACTATTTTACCAGATATCTGAAATACTTCTGCACTAATAAGTAGTACTAGTTGTCCTGGGACAGCATCTAGAAAAGATACATACGTTTAAGGAGTTTTGAAATATCATAGCACTTCTCAAAAATACAAGCTAGTCATTGCCACCACCTTGGCAATGGCAAGCCTGAAAAAGCTGATAGCGGATTAAAAAAAAGGAATGTATCATGGTACTTTAGCATGGCTATAACTAGGACAAAAAAAGGTAGTACTTTCGGTTTTATGTCCAGAAAATGCTGGCAAATATAGAATAAAACAGTGCAATACTGAGTTATCTAAACACATTAATTAGCCACACCATAGAGAATCAGGCCTTCTCTATTATTCATTCATCTTCAGTCATACCTTGTTCGCCTTCCTTATGTCCACGATTGGTACAACATTAGACAGACTGTGTGGTGATCAGAAAGTGACTACTGAGCATGGGTTTCTGCTGATGGCAGGGTTTTTAAATGCTCAAGGCGCTGGTACAGCCAAGTCATGTAAATGGCAACCTTGGCTCTACATTTTAATTATTTTGAAATAAAAGCATTTTAAGTTCCAGTAAGTAACACTATGCAAGGAAAGGGATCCTAGAAACAATCACACACACACAAATCATTTAACTACGTACAGTAACATGCAGTCACGACAGAATGAAATATTCATAAACTCAAGGGAGATGAAATTCTGTGTTGCTCTACCACAATATGTAAACCACCAGTTATCATTTTAAAAATAAAGCCCTTGTATCCACCTTATTAAGCCGTTCAGGCCCTGTTGAAATGATCAGTCGTTGATACTCTCTTTTAATTCAAACAATAGGGCAGATTTTACCAAACAGTAACAAACCTAAAAGTATAGGAGGTAAATACTACAAACTTGGGGTCTCCAGTAAGAGATACCCTTTTTCTCAAAATACCCTGTATTTCTCGTGATAATTGCAACTCTAGTCATGCAAATATGTGGTGTGACATAGTTGTCGCATTAATTTATTGCATTACTGGTTTACATTCCTTCATTGTGCTACTGTTCTCTTACATATTTCTAACAAAACCAAACTATAGTACAACTAGTTGAAGAAACACAGCTCATATCCAGTACATGGCAACATTCCTTTTTTTTTTCATTTACGCTAGGATTACAATCTGTTTTGGGGTATCTGTCCATTCAGAGAATTACTCGGATTTCAATAAAATATAAACGGATGTGTTTTACAGTCTAGCAGATGCGGATCACTCCTTGCAACAATCACCGTATTACGATGAAACTTACACATTTATCAGTCTCTGCCTATTACAGACCTACGGAGACAGCAGAATTCATCGGCTTCAGTTTGGTAAACCCACGCCGAGAAAAATGAATGGAAATGAAGACAGTGCCCGCAGACAAAAGCACTGATCAATGCACTCCGCTGACATTATCTTAATGGCAACCTTTTTCCATCCCATCCTCCCTACTTTCCGATTCTTCCAGCAGCAGACATATCCACGCTAAAGGATGCGATCTGACCCATTTCTCGTTGAACTCCGTCACCCACAGGTTTTCACTCGGCAGCGAGCAGCCGTCCCCCGGTCCACAATGACACAGCAGGGCTGGAGGGACACGGCGCCCGGGCTCCTTCCCCCAGGTCACTCGCCCTTCGCCGCTGGGTGAAAACCGAGCCGAGGGCAAGGGCAGCGGCGGCCCCGCCGGCACCGGCCCCTCGAAGTGAGGTAAACTTTCGCGGCGGCACCTGGGCCGCCGCCCGCCGCGCCGCTCCCGCAGGGCGGGCGGAACAATGCCCGGCGCCCCGGGCCCCGCGGCGGCCCCGCGCCTCCCCGCCCCGCCACCCCCGTGTCCTCAGACAACCTCCGCCGCCGGCCCCCCCGCCTCCCGCCGCCGCCGCCGCGCTGACAAAGGGCGGCGCGGGGCTGCCCGCGGCGGCGCGGCCGCGGCCGGGCGGGAGCGGAGCGGAGCGGGCCCGCCGCCCCCGCCCCGCCGAGCGCGGCCCCGGGCAGCCGGTCCCTCCGGCGGGCGCGGCGCCGGCCGGCCGGCGGCGGAGCGGAGCGGAGCGGAACGGACCTACCTTTTTGTCCTCTTTCTCGCTGCCGTGCCTCCGCTCCGGGTGGCCGCTGTCGGCGGCGGGGGCCGGCTCGGCGGGCTGCCCATCGCGGTGGTGCGGGCGCTGGTGCGGGCAGCCGCCAGACCCCGCCGCCGGGGGGATGGGCTCCGGGCACGGAGAAACTCCCTTAACATCCATCTCCATCTTCCAGTTCACTGTATTGCGAGACAAAAGCAGGCAAACACTTTCCACCACCCCGCGTCTTCCTGGTGCTTTCCTTTCTCTCTCTTTTCTTTTTTTTTTCTTCTTTCTTTCCTTTTTCCCCCCCCCTCTTCCTTCCTTCCTTCCTTCCTCTCTTCCTTTTTTCCCCCCTCAGGAGGCCGTGACACGCATGGCTCTGGCCGCCGCTGCTGCACCGATCCGGCGGCTGCAATTCTCCCTTAGATCCTCCAGACTTTTGTATCCAGCGCGCGTGTGTGTGTGTGTGTGTGTGTGTGTGTAAGAGTGAGTGTGTGTGAGCGCGCGTGTGCGCCCGTGTCCTTGGTACGATGGCCTTCAATCGCCCCGAAACAGCAAACGCTAACTAAGCAGATCTCTCGCCGCGAAGATCAACTCCCGGCCCCGCTCTAATTGTGGTGGTTATTTACTTTACGCTATCTATGTCCCAGGCCCGGACAAACCCTTCTGGCTGCAGCCCTTTGAACAAAGTTAACTGGAGGCAGCCGAGCCCGGGGAGGGGGTGGGGGCGAGGGGAAACCACCGGGGTTTAACACGGGGGAACTGACAATAACCCGGTAATGTCAAGTAAAAGTTAAACCTCCCCCTTCCTCCCCTCCCCCTCCCCTCTCCACATCCCAGGCAAGCGCAATACAGCAAAGCAAAACAAGCGATTTCAGACCTGTGCAAGGTGCTGGTGGCGAGAAGAGACGAGCATTTACCCGATTGTTGCTTTTATTTTATTTTCCCCTCGCCTCCCCCCCAGCACCACCCGCTATTGCAAATGTGGGCTCCTTGATGTTAATCTCCTCTCGGCGGTCGGAGTGTATGCGTGTGACTGGAGCTCCCTCTCTCTCAGGCTGCCAGCGCCACGCAGCATTGCACAAGGAGAACTGGAGTAAGGAGAAAAACAAGAGCAAATCCGGGCTGGAAATCTAAATCAGTACCAGCCACCGGCTCTCCGATTTTATCAACACAAATACAAGGAGAGAAAGGAGAAAAAAAAAAAAAAATCGTGTGCGAGCTGCTAAATCAGTCGTGACTGCAGTACACACACGATTATTTTATTCCTCGTGTTAGCTTCCTTCTCAGACCGAAGTTAGACATGGTAGGGAAAAATGCGATCTCATTAAGAGTGTTTTATACCAAAACAAGAATTTCCTTAGTGGCGCCGGAGCCAAGCCAACTCTTCAGCTATTCCCCTTTTCATTTTGAAGAGATGAATGGCGAGCGTAGACCTGACCGTTCTTAAATCGGGACACCATCAGGTGACCAGTGTGCACTTCTAAATATAACACCACATTGTCCTGAGGAGCAGCTGCTTTGAAAGTTAACTGGGAACATCTACTGAGAGCCTGCAGCGTCGACATACGTATCTGATCTATACACGATCCGTCTGATGCGTGTACTGACCTCTCCAGTAGCAACTACCAGCTCCACAGAGATCCTGGGACACATCCTCAGGAGCTGGTCTATTTTACACTGGGAGAGAACCTGTCCCAGGGTATTTTAGGAAGCGGGTGACTATCAGGTATTACATGATGCCCTTTTATTCCTCGCCTTGGGTTCCGTTATTCCCCAACAGGATTGTTACTGTGGGAACCTGAGCAGATCTTATTGCAACAATATATTTGGACAAAGGGCAAGGGCTAATCTTGCAATAGAGAAAAAAAAAAAAGTCTTTGTCACACACCAAAGCTCTAATTTTAAAATACACATCTCTAAAGATCCCTTAGTATTATTCTCAAAGCATGTCAAGTATTTGCAGGCCTTGCTGTCTTCTCAGATTGGTGCAAATAAGGAGCACTTCTAGTGAAACTATCAGCATCAATGTTTAACACTGAGGTAAATAACAAGACAATCAATCCCTAAATACTAAAGTTTATAATCAAATATGTTAGACAACTTACAAACATTTATTTATTATCATTTAAATATAGTCGACATTTTGGGGTGGAAGCATTTAAACATTCTGGCTACTCATAAAGTTTTAGCCTCATTAGCAAAAAACAGTACTAACTGCAGACAGGCACTTTTGGGGGGATCAGTTTGCGTAGCCGCGATGGCTGCAGAACACGTACAGACGTGGACTTTGCTGCAGAATTGCCCAGAGCAAAGCAATGAGCCCACGTAGATGACAGCCACCCCCCTGTCAGTCCGCATGCGCAGTCACCACCTCCTTCCACGCACAACCAAGCACACAAAGAGCAAAATTCTGTGCTCGAGAGCTTTTCCAGTTTGGGTCAAAGTACTTCCAGTATCACAGGTTGGAAAACAGCAAGATAAAAGTGAAAATAAAAATACTGTTCATTTGGGCGCTGCAGCGCGCACTTACAAAATTACTGATAAGTGACAAAGAAACCTTCCTGTGGTGGGCAATACTAAATAACGCTGTCAGAAAATAACAATTCCCAATCTACCATCTCTAGATCTATAAAGTAAAATTCAAAGCAAACGAAACTATCTAAAAATAGAGAAAAGCTAACCCAAATACAAACATTTCACCATGTGCTCCGAAGCTTACTGGAGCTGGACATTGGCAGAGAACCAAGGAAAACTAATTCCAGAGGTGGGGGCCCTTGACTCAGAAAGCTCTGCTCCTAATCCAAGAGAGTTTAACCCCCCAAACCAACCGAAAATTCTTAGATGCTTTGAATGAACATGATCACGCATAAGAAGAGAAGGCCCTAGACTATATGAAAGTCAGTACAAAGATTTGTACTTGGCTGCTGAATTTCAAATTTCTCCTTCTTTTCTTTTCCCCATTTTACCTTTTTGTGCTGCAAAAGGTTTAGCATACTATTGAAAAAAAAAATTATTACAAATAATTAATCACAACTGTGTGCTCCCAGTTGTTTTCTGCACAAACCAGTTTTCTGCCCGGCTGCTGTTATTCAATGGATTTCAACAGAATCCTAAGTAGAATGTATTTTGTCAGGTTAATCAATCTGAATAATCATTGCAAATTTCTGTAAGAGAAATAATGGTCTTCAGGCCAAACATACTTTGAGATACAAACAATAACTACAAATCTAGGGGCACTTATAAACTGGATGGGAAAATGAAATCTGAACCAGCAGGCTGAGGAAATAAGAAATATGACCTCCTTCCAGTCTCCTTGGTGGTCCTTCTGACAAGTATTGGGTTCCTCAGGTCCAGGCAGAAGCATGTGAGCTTTTACCCTGAATTATTTTTGGTAAGCACTGAGAGAAGAGTGGGACTACCGGCCGTAATGCAACAAGCTACAGAGCTGAACAGTTGATTGGTATTGTGTAATGAAAAGTTTTCAGTACCTTCAGCTAACTTGGTACATACGTCACACCCAAATCATAAGTCCACAGAATAGTATTTGGAGCTGAGATGGAAGAATGGTGAGCCAGAATCCTTTATCACATGGCAACTGTCTCGGAAGACAATGCGTTGAGAAGCAGAAACCAGGGAGTCTCACCGGAGGGCAAGTCAATCCACACCAGGAAGGTCATGTTCGTAAGACAACAATGTTGTGTTGAATGCTTTCCAGATGTGCTGACGGATCAAAAAAAATTAGCATGGCTCCTTCACTCATGTACACTGTGGCAAAACAGCATACAATTTAGATTCTATATGAAATAATAAAGTACATTACTGAATATACATTATTACCATACACAACATGCATTAAGAATTTCGGAGCCCAGATCTATTGTTCATTTTTCAAGAGAGACAGCATTAAAATATTGCTGGTGAAATCAATACTACAACTTATTAACACACGCTCTCCGCTTCTGCATATTTTGCAGTTGTGGATTGTGCTGTAAAGCAGGTGTAGGTGAGTAAATAGATTCCAGAGACACTGACATTCTAAAATGCAAAAGAAAAACCTTTCAAGACCAAATGCATTCTTCATGTCTTAAAAAATTAAAATTTGGGAGTGATAACACTATGAATTTAATTACAGGCCAAGTATCGGAACAATTTGATGGAAAGGGTCGAAGATTGCTCCTTCTAGAATCCAGTGTCATTTTTGCATTTTTGTTCTTGGTTATGATCAGATGGTAGTACAACATACTGTGCAAGCCACATGGCAGGGGAATCCTCTGTAGTCCTAATTAGTAAGGCTAGAAATGGTGGGAAGACATACACAAATTAAATGATTTGCCTAAGATCATAAAGTAGTTCAGTGGCAGATTAAACAGAACATTTATGCCCTTTCCATGGTCTCTCCTTTTGGTCATTTGTTTCATTTAACAATTTGTCACTTTTTCTTATGAATAGTTTTCAGATAACTGCTCAGAAACAAAGTCATTTATTGATGTTTACTTAGATAACAATTCTTGTTCAAAGATATTTTCAGGTCTTTCTCAAGCACATTTATATTTATGTTAATGTGGATAAACTGAAGATGTTGCATGTCAAATGTACAAAAATGGCTATTACAAGTTAGCAGGATATATGCTATCTTCATAAAAACATAGCTATCATTGTATGAGAGACGCAGCATTTGGCTTTCTGCTGCTTCACGTATCTGTTGGTTCAGGATTCACCTACCCACTGCATTCAACATTTGAATAATTTTGACCTTTTACCACCCTTAGACAATTCAAATCAAAGGTTTCCTGTTGTCAACGCAAGCTCCTTGGGGCCTCACTCAACACTGTATCTGTCAACTTGCATTCTCGGCGATTTCATTTCTTGCTTGAGAGTTGCAAACAGAGTTGCTTTCTCATGAAGACTCTGACCTTATCGATAATTCCCTCTGTACTATACATTTCAAAGTGGCTGACACAGATGTTCATTGAGTCATTTTCCCACCCATCGATCTCTGCTTCTGTTCTCTAAGGTGCTTTACCGCTAGTATGCAAACATTCAGTAACCTGGGGGCTCCTGTAACTTTCGGGATCTATCTATGCAGGTATTTTCTATCTTAGAAAGTCTATAATTGTATATGCTTAATAAATGCTATCCTAAAAGAATTATGTTGCTCAGGGATATAAAGATATGCTGTGGATATTCTTAGAGAGTAAAAACTGAAAATACTACTTGAATTCCACCATTCTCTACGCAGTCCCACATGAAAATGGATACATTACAAGCTACATTTCAAAAGCATCTTGTCTTCTAGATTTCCACCCACAATTTCGATAATCTGTTCTCCCCCGCATTATAGCATTTTTGCGCACAAGTACTGAAACCACAAAGAATGGCTGCACAACTCAAGCCTTGAGTGATATTTTTTGAGCCTTTTAAAGACATATCTCCATTCCTTTTTTTGAACAAACAACTCTGTAACCCTTGGAATGTCTCCTGAGTTCCTACAGCTCCTTTTCTAGAAAGCCATTAAAATAGAATTGATAGACTTCATGCCTTTTAAACATAAACATAGCTCCTTGCAGTTTATATTCTACATAACTGACAAAACTGTTCTGGCCATAGCCAGAGCTTCATCCTTCCTTGCCCAAGATATTACAAAGAGAGCAATGGCCACGCAGACCCTGCACTCACTTTCCAAAGCAAGGTCATTATTTGAGCCCGTCTCTGTTCTGCAGGGTGTATGGAAGGCTTTCTTCCCCTCAAAATTGCTGTGTGAGGTGGAAAAAGAAGCAACCATTTCTGCTGAATTTTCTGAGAGTTGGCCTGGGCTGATAGTTAGTCAAGACATCACTGGGTGAGACAGAAAGCCTAACCTAGGAGACTCAAAGAAAGGAAACGCAGCTCTGAGGCAAATGGGTGGGAAGCACAGCCACATAGACATTTGTTTCACACAATCGGAAAACATCTGTATTTCACTGGATGATGCTGCAGTCTTCTCGGTTCCTGTGGTAAGCCTGGATCTGTGCCAAATTGAAAAATTTGACCTAGTTTTCAGTTTTTTGGAAAGGGAAACATCCACTGAGTTCACTTAAGTTAGAAAATGGGGAAAAAAAGCAATTTGTCATAATAATCATTTGTTAGAAACAACTAAACAAAAGGGAGATGCATTAAAACAAGGGGAAAAGAAAAGCTCTATATTATTTTGTAATGGATGCCAAAGCTTCATTGCCAGAGATTAAACTTTCAGGAGCAGACAAAGGCATAAGAATACTCTACAAGGAATACAGCATCTCCAGTGGCAGCCAAGGGTCGGTGTGGAAGGACTGGTCCACTGAAGTTCAGAGTCCCACTAAGAGGGAGAGACAGAGACAATAAGAATACGCATGGGTTTAGCCCTCAAGCGTTTCTGCTTCAGCAGCTGACCTGAAGCCCACACACTGCACACAGCTCTGCTGTGTAAAGTGCAGAGACTTGTGTAGGAACTAGTGCAGGTCTTAGCAGCACCAACTCCTGTCCAATTTTCCATGCTATGCTGCCGTGTTCCTACATGCCCTTATTTCTGATATGCCCAGTGGGATCCCAGAGAAACATCCTCAGAGCTGGAACATGCCACCGGGTAAGGACAATGCCCAGAACAGTTAGGTGTTTAGCTCCACCGATCCCTTTCTTCCTTGCCTTTTTTTTTTCTCTCCCCATCACTTACTGCTTCTGTCCCCTGTAGTAGAGAGAAGCATAAGGGCTCAATGTGCTAATAGCATCTTCTTTTTTTTTTTGTAGCAGACTGCATATATACATATGCAAATATAGTTTTGAGCTGGGGTGATGGGCTTTGTTTAAAACTGTCAAAACTGAAGTCTGGAGAATTTTCTTGATGATGAAAATAGATGAGTAATCCATTTGGTAGTATCTATGTAAACAATATGCACAAAGCCACTTTCTTAACATGTTTCTGCTTTTAATTTTAAATTAATGCATACTGCTCAATTTGACTACTTCTTCCAACTTCTACTAACTCTCTGGCCCTGCTGAGATATGTCCCGTTCTCTCCTTGTCCCTTCTGCAGACTGAAAATACATTTAAATTCACCAAATTTATTAGAGTAAAAAAAAAAAAAAGTGTTAAGCATAAATTAAAGAAACAAAGTATGTTTAAGCGTAAATAAGACCAAACACAATTCATCGCATCTTCTTAAAACTAAAAATTGATAACAAGTATGTACCTTATCAATTACTCTTCTATTCAACTGCTGGGACTTGAGTTTAGGGTTTTACAGTTTTGTCCACTATATTCCGGTCTTAATCTGCAACTGGCTGAATCCAGTGAGTCAGAGACTATGTATTTAAACAGTACAGTCTTCACCACTTTAATCTTTAGGAAAGAGTCTGACCTTGTTGTCTTTGCCTACGATAAACCTGTTTTGAGGTCAATACTACACCTACAAGTTGGAATAAAGGACTGGGCTTTGAAGGAGAGACACAAAATCCTGAACTTTCCATTTCCAAAATAATTTTAAATTCCATAAATAATGTCTCCTTAATTGTAAAAGCTACATTTCCACTATTTCTGCTTTTGCAGGATGCTAGGGGGGGGGGGGGGAACCCCAAAACCTAGTAAAAATTTTAAAGAAACATTTGCTGAGTGGGATATCATAGATTTTTCAAAAGCAATATAACAAATTTATTTTGTTTAAATTTTCTACCCACAATTGTATAGTTAAAAGCAGACATTTGAACAACTGAGTATGAAGCAAGTTAATGAGGATATATGAAAAGAGTGTAAGATGCAAAAACCTAGGAAATTGATGAAAGTGAAAACCGTGCAAACAGTTTTCTGACTTTGAATGGCAAACTCAAGAGAGATGAAAGATTAATGCATCAAAAAGAACATCCTTTTGTTCCTTGAAAGAATAGGTTATTGTCTACTTGTATTTCTTGGACATCACCACTAGTATTGTACTCACAAAAACAATGGAAGACACGTCCCTGCCCCAAGGAGTGTACAATCGAAAAGACAATGGAAAGATGCCCAGTAATTTCAAAATGCATAGGATTAGACCCAAAATTAGGCAAACGTACTTGAATAGCAATGCCTGCCAGTGTATTAGTAACAGTTCAGCAAAAGACAACAGTCAGCCTAACCATTCAAAGATACATGTTTTGATGACAGATTAAAAATAAATAGACATGGTAATGGATATAAAGAAAATAAACTGAAGTTGCAAGGAAATGTTTTGATTAAAAAGCTGATGTTCTCAGGTCAAATATGCTGTCAACAGGGTATGACACTTAAGGTCTCAAAAAAGCACTCAGGGCTAAACTTCGACTTTGTGCATGCAAATCACTGGTGTGTGTGGTTGTTTATCACTGTCACTTGTACAAGCAAATGATAGAATTTACATCTGTAAAAGCCCATTTGTGCTTATTTTGTATTCAGTTAGCACATACAGCTGAGGTTTGTATGCATATCTGTATATTTTATCATTTGCTTGCAGAAAAAGCAGTGCTCAAAATTGTACCTGAAAAATAGATGTCATATTTCGGAAATCTGGTTCTGAGTAGTACTCTGCAAAAGCAAAAAACCCCAATACAATGCTGCAGATAAAATCTAATCTATTTCCAGCAGTGATACCAAAATAAGATAACACAATTTAAGATCAAACAATCAAGATGCCAGGCATCATGTAGATGTTAGAGAGAGTCTGTCTGTTTCCTTTCTCGTGCCCTTTAATTGACAGTGAAGTAGTTCATAATTTTGACAGTCGATAGGGGTCAGTTAACTTCAGAGAAGTTACTATTTCTTTGCTACAAGTAGGCACAATTCATAACTCTTTGTACTCTTGTTTGATCCTGCCATGAAGACTCATGGCACGTCCATACTTTACAATAGTGCCGGTCATGTAACCAGAAGTAAAATCCCTGGATCAGGACAGGTGTGAGGCTGTCAGTCAGCTAATGTCTCCCTATGCCACCTTCAGCATTGAGCTAGGTTCTTCACCGAATCCTGCATCAGCACAGTCCCAGCTATCCCAGCCCAATGGATCCCAATGCACTGGGATGATCCATTGGGCACCGCCTACTTGCCTTTTAAATATATTATTTCATTATGTATTTGTGTTTGACAGGACATTGTAGCAAGAGCTAGAGCAAATTTATTGACAGTGAATTTATTGAGAGTATGTTTCCAGTACCTAAAGGGGGCCTACAGGAGAGCTGGGGAAGGACTTTTTACACGGGCATGTAGTGATAGGACGAGGGGGAACAGCTTTAAGTTGGAAGAGGGCAGGTTTAGATTAGACATTAGGAAGAAGTTTTTCACTTTAAGGGTGGTGAGGCACTGGAACAGGTTGCCCAGAGAGGCTGTTGAAGCCCCGTCCCTGGAGGTGTTCAAGGCCAGGCTGGACGTGGCCTTGGGCAACCTGTCTAGTGGGAGGTGCCCCTGCCTATAGCAGGGGGGTTGGAACTCGATGATCTTCAAGGTCCCTTCCAACCTAAACCATTCTATGATTCTATGAATGCTTAGATTCTGAAACACAAGACTCAACTGCCAGAGAAAAGAACTGGACCGCTAAGCTGTTCACTGTCCAGTTTAACTCTTGCACTTGCCTCTAAGAGACAATGTTATCCCTCATACAATAAATCACATTCACTCATAGTCGGAGCTATTCGTCTCATTTCACATGAGCACCAGGAGAACTCTCAGCTGCAGAAAACAGTTGAAGTCAGAGTCCAACAGCAATCTGAGAGATTATATTTTTACTTCGTCATCAGCCAATTAATCTATTCTCAACCTCCAAACGGCACTTTCCTTTGATCTACCTATACTTACCTCGATTGAAATTTGGTTGCCAGAGTTTAAGCTCTGGCCCTCTGGGAACACTGTGCCAGCATGTGAAACCTGAGCCCTCACATCATTCTGTGTACATGTAAAAGTAGCAGGACTTAAGCCCTCAGCAGTAATAGCTCTTAAATTACCTTGTGTTCTCATGAAAGTCAGTTCACAGCTGAACATAAGATAAATGGTATTCCACCAAAGCAGAATTTAGTACACTTAAAAATGGAATTCAACTATGAGAGCTAGAGGGTATGTCCATGAAGACAGAGCCTATGTAGTAGACCTAGTGAATGTCTTCTGATTTAATGGAAGAGCGTTGTCTGGAAGATAGTCAAAGAGCTAAACAGCTACTACTAGAAATAGTAGAACTGTACATTAACCTGAGCAGGTCTGGTACTGGGAAAAGCCCTATCTTCTTAGAACTAAGCAACAGCAAGATGCCTTCTGTTTCTCGTGGTATTATCACACTGATGCCTCACAAAAACAAAACAATTTTGCAGAAAAAAAAGTATTTTGTGTGCTTTCTGTGAAATCAATTTCCATTTCTCTTACTTTCTAATGAGAAACATTACAGTTTACATACTTGGCTATATTTATACAGATTTTATAAGCATGTCAAGTTATCTTTTTTGCTAACCCTACAATAACTGCTCTGGAATAATTATTTGTATGTTTACTATATTAGCCACTTCTGTCTTTTCTAAAGTAAATTAGAAGAAAATTAGGCATTGACATCCTCAGTAAGACCAACAGGCCTCCTGCTCCAATACCCTGATTGCGCCCAGTGCCAAATGCTCTTTAAAGGAAAATAAGTAGGCAAAAGTATTGAATGCAATAACTGGTCTGTACTAGATATTTCATCTTCATTACCACCACGCTGTCATTAATTTATGCCAAAAATAACAAATTTTATCTACAGTGTAAAAAACATTTCTTACTGTAACTCCTGTGACTGTTGATGTTTTCTTCACCCATATAAGGGTCTAATACTCTAAGAATCTTATAAGGCATTTTAAAAATCCAAAATAAGGTACAGCAAAGCAAATGCAAATCAGTAGACATTACTTTTTCAAACAACATGGCTAATGACTCAGTGTTGTTTAGATATGCATTTTGATTTCTACAGCTGCATCTTCCAGAGCTGTGCTATCAGTCAGACTGAAGTTCTAAACAATCTGGTGATTCTACAGCCCTGTGACATCTAATAGCTGATTATTATATTTTTTTACCTGTCATAACAACATAACAATCTATTTAAGGAGAACATTCAAGCTTATTTAAGATTTGCCTCCTACTAAAGAAACCTGTATTCTGGGACATGATTCAGAGGGATGGGAGGGTTAAATAGGTACAAGCAGGTCATGCTGCCTTTCGGTTATTCTTTCTCAACAAACTAACTTCAAGAATGACAAGGTGAGAACTTTCTTATTCCCTGTTTAGGAAATACTCGATATGTTTCAAGTATATCTGCAGTGTACACAAAAACAGAGGACAAGGTAATATTAAAGCTAATCTCTAAGTTTCATTAAAAAATTCCACTCAGATGACCCTGTGTATTTGTGCATTTAAACATGGGGGTATAGATCAGTATATAAAGCACAAACACATATAAAGCTTATATTTCTATATTATACAGACACGCCTACACCCCCATATGTGAAAAGGAATAGAGGGTAGATGGCAAACAAACCCATCACTGCTTCTTAGCTCAGTCACATTTGCCATGTTTCAGGATGAACTAGAAAAGCATTTACAAGCAAGAAATGCTATAGCATTGGGAAAAAGTAATATTCTGAAGAAAAAAAAAAGAGTGTTTATCAATGGAAATTGGAAAATTCCCTTGAAACACAAAGGAGAATTGAAAGCAGTCTCCACGGGGAAAAAAAAAAACAACAAACAAACCAGAATAAAATCTTGATTGCTGAAAGAATTCTATAATGTTGGAAAAAGAAATTAATCTAAGCAGAAACTCACTAATTGGTGTAGCTGATTATGGACAAGTATTAAAAGAATAGCAGCCTGATTCAGAGAGCCAAGACTAAGTTTAAATGAAATGAATGCAGCAGACTGACTGAAGAACAAGTTCATGATTCATGAGTAGCAGACAGAAGAGATATAAATTGAAAGTATATAAATGTAGGACCAAGAGGATACATATATATCCAAGAGGATACAACATGTAGAACCATGTTGGCCCTACATGCCCTCAAGTGGAAATTCGGAAAATCTGGAAAGTTACAATCACAGGTATTGATTTCAATAAAAAGATGAAAAGATACTGTTATAATGGAAGATATCATTTTGCCAGTTCTGGGTAACAAGTTTAGTATGTATTTCTTGTCACAGTACAAAGAATTCATAATTTCTTAAACTGAAATTTCACAGCTCAGGTCTTCAAGTGAATCCATGAAAGGGTGCTGATTTCTTGCTGGTGTATATTTTAAGAGTTGTGGGGAAAAAATTCTCTGGAGTAATTTATTTTTCAAAAATGAAAACTTGAATTTTTGGCACAGCAACCAAGTTATCTGTACTAGTTAAAATACAACTCCTTGTTATCTCACTGATACTTGACTAAAGAGATTTTGTCTTCAGGAGGCAACTGAAAGGAATATGATGTAGGGGTGTCCTGGTTTCAGCTGGGGTAGAGTTAATTTTCTTTCTAGTGGCTGCTGTGTATGACAGGAATGTCGATAATGCATATTGTTTTAGTTGTTGCCAGGTGATGTTTATATTAGCGAAGGACCTTTTTCAGCTTCCCATAGAAGCTGAGAGGGAGCATAGACAGAACAAGCTGGCCAACAGCATATCCATAACATAGACGTCATGCTTAGTATATAAATGGGGACTGGCTGGGGAAGCAGGGATCTGCTTGGGATGGGATGGGCATCCAATTCACTGCGTAGCGAGAGTGACTTGTGTTGGATCGTTTCATCTTTTATATTCTTTTACCATTATTATTACTATTATTGTTATTTTCCTTTTCTGACATTGTTCTGTTAAACTGTCTTTATCTCAACCCACAAGGTTTTTTTCTTCCCTCTCCTTTTCTCCCTCTTCTCCCTACCCTTCTTGGGAAGTAAGGGGAGAATTGAGTGAGTGGCTGCATGGTCCTAGCTGCCAGCTGGGGTTAAACCCTGAGAGTGGGGACAAGGTAAAAAAGGACAGCCTTATGACAGATGGTGGTGCTTCAATGAGTGAAATCTCTCTTCTTCTTCAGAAGGCATTATCATTAAACATTTTCTCTACACTGAAAAACAGAGATTTCACAACAAAATAGTTCAAAGAGGAGAGAAGTTTTTAAAACTTCTCTTGAAATCCATCATTTGGAAAAAACAGTTTCCTCTTGTAACAGTTCAAGTGCTCACTGGTAATCAAGTTTTGGTTTTACTTCTCAACATTTAACATCTTTAATAACCAGGACACACTCAACATTGTTTATCTTGAAAACTTTTCAGTTGTCTATAGCTCTAAGTTTTAGGAAAAAAAATTCATCCTAACTGCAAAAGATAATTAACCGGTTCAGTTGAGTACAATTAAAGACTAAAGGAAATGCAGCTTCATCATTACATCACTTAAACTGGCTTATAATTAAACCATCTTAAAAAAATCCTCACAGTAGTATTTCAAGATTTTTGCACGGTCTGATAAAAGTTGTACCTAATACAATATCTAAAGGGAGTAAGGTAGATTCAATTTTCATAGACATAAGATAGTCAAAGGGAAACCTTGTAGAAGCTTTACTGGAAGGCTTCAGAAAGAAGTAAATACGATCTAGCTTCACAGACTTCCAGCTATCAGAGGATGATATAGCCTATTTGTAAACAAATAGTTATTCATTAGCTAGACGTCCGAGAGATGAAGATTGCTAGGGATTTATGAGTAAGTCATCTCATTTCTCTTAGTCGTGGCAATGACTTAATTTTGCTAGCAGGAGTGAAGTTTCAGTATGTTCCACTAATCTTGCAATAGACTTTATCACTTGGATGTTTGTATTTTTCTTAATTCTAAGCAACAGTGATCATAAGACATGACATCTGTGGGAAGCATTTACTATGACAAAGCACAGCATACTTAGCAGAACTGTAGTCAAAATATTCTTTTCTATTTCATTACAATACTTCATTTGTAGTTTTATATAGAAGTAAATATCGGTGCTATTTAGAATGACAGCAAGAAAGAAATGGTAAATAGTAAATAGTAAAAAAGGAAAGTATTGAGGTTGCCGAATAGCCCAGTTAGTGCTACTGTACAAAGGCAAAGGAAATTCCTCAATGGTTACCAACACAATCAAAGTTTGTAAATACAGAGCACCACTCAGTGTGTGAGAATGGGTTGATTCTGGTCTCCAGAGCTCTAGTAAATTGGGCAGCATAGCTGAATGACCAGGGAGAAATTTACTGAGTCCTTAGTCCTTGCAAATTTCTCATCACTGAACGTTTTCCTGGCAGCTACATTTTGAACTTACACATATATCCCTGTCTTTTAAGCTCTATGAGCTTCAGTATTTATCAAATATTCTCCTTCCTTGGATATTCTGATTTAGATTTTCCCTCCTCAGAGACATGTGATGACAGGAACACAAAGCATGTAGACTCTAAGTGTATTCTAAGAATGACTGATTCATATCAGGTTTCAGTGAAAAACTTGCCATTATGAATTTTCGATGAAGTAAGTATACGTTAAGCATAAAAGCCTAAAGAACAATAAGACTATGTTTGGAAAGTCAGTGCAACATCCTAGCTTTTAAAAAGCAAAAATTATAAGCAGAAGTTATACCACACGCATGTACTCTCAACTGGTTTGAGTTTTCAGGTGCAGCACAGACCTCTGACATGCAATCTAGAAAAGTATTTGAGTAGTGAAAAGCTGTCACTCTTCTGTGAATCAGCCACAAGAGGCAGGCGAGACATGCATTTCATCTGGCCTACAGAATTATTACCTGGCAGGAGCAAAAGACAGTTCTAGGGGCAGGCAAAGGTATATACCTATCTATCATTTTCCAAACATAAATCTGCACTGGTGCTATTTCCAGTACATCCATATTACAGTCATAGATTCCCTGCTGGCCTTCCCAGTCAAATAATTCCTTTCTGAGATACAGACTGTTCTCACTCCTCTCTATTATTTTTAAATCTTAACTCCACTTTGCTCTGTCTTCACATCTTTTGGCTAATAATTTCAGTTACTCTCTCTTCTCCTGTGCTCCATCGTTGTCCCCATCCTTGTAACACTCAGATCCAGCCCCTAACGCTCCACTTAGGCAGTTTTCCTTTTATTGCTGTGGCATCAGCAGGGGTTCTTTGACATTAAAAGAGAGATAATCTCCTGCTACAAGCTCTGTTCTCCAAACCACAATACTTGTCAAAGAGAGGACGAATTGCACAAAGTCCCACTCAGCCCCTTTAGTCCCGGTAAGGAGCAGACCCAGCGCAGAAGAAGCTTTGGAGAAGATAGCTGCCAAACCCTAATGGCTAAAAACATGGAAGCTTTTCCTTTTTCTTTTTTTTTTCCCCAGCAGGTTATAAATGCAAGCCAAATGTAGGCAGATTTTCACAGGATAGCTCATGCCAAATTTTAGGCTGCTGCTCCAGAACATGAAGATAATACAGTTTCCGTGGTAATTGTAAACATTTTTCATAGGGGCAAAAATGTTTTCCTATGAAACCTATTGTGAGGCATAGATGCACTCTGCTTGCTTAAGCCTTCCAAAACAAGTAAAGAACTACATGCATTTCAGCCTGGGGCATACACCTGCCACAGAAAACTTCAACTTGAGTATTTAAAATTTAGCAAAATTGTATTATATCTTAAGACACTTAATAATGGGAAAAGACAATGTCTTAAATACAGGGATTTCTTATTCTGCCAATTATATGTGTTTATTTTAGATTTTGACTGTACTAGTATTTCCTCTGAAACCCAGCATTGCGGGGATCGAGTTATTTCCTCTCAAGGGGATGACAGCCATTTGGCAGACAATCTTAAAAACAGAATTTAACTAGAGTTGGCTTCTTTGTTCTTCAGGGGCATGGGAGATACTTCAAAAAGGCTAAACTGTGAACTGAAAAAAGCTTGTTTTAATAATTTTTTGTGTATGCATTTGCAAGGCATCTGAAAAAATATCCATGTGGTTTCTCCAGTTGCAGTGATACTGGATGTGTTTCCCAGGATGAGATTAGGCAGATTGCCTTGGGTTTGCTCCACAGGGGACAGGTCAACTACCTTTATTGCATGCCATCAGCAATGTGCCACTGAGGCATTTCCAAAAGATTAAATACTTCTAAGGATTAAGAGGCCTGGTTAAAATGGAAAATTTCCTTCTTTGTTTTTGCTGCATGTAATACCTATTAGGGGGCTCTAAAGGGGATTATGGAATTTTAAATCATCAACAATATCGTTTGCTGAGGTCCTTTTGTTCTTTTTGCTTATATGTATAAAAGTATGTGTGTTTACAAATTGTATATGCATGCAAATATCTATTAAAATAAATGCAGAATAATATGTTGTTTAGCCTCCCTAGACAACAGCTGTGTTTCTCAAGTCACTGGGCCAGTTAAGCTTCACTTTGTCGTTGGGGGTAACAGTTGGTATAATTATTAAAGAAAAAAGACTTTCAAAGGGTCAAAGGATTGCTTATCGGCAAGGATTTTATGTGACCCTGTAATACTTCCCTGTTCTGTAATAAAAGAGGTTCCTTAAAAATTTCTTTTTCAATCAACAAAAATGAAATTTTAAAAGTATGTTAATCAAGGTAAACTGTTTCCTGTTAATTATTTTTCAGTTTCACATAGTCACTCTTTCAGTTTGTATTATCTGACTGAATAATACAAGATTCACATATTTTAGAATTTACACTTTTTGACTGAAATGTTGAGTACATGATACAGTATCTCAGTCAATCAAATAATTATTTAAGCTGTTATCAAAGCTTTGCATGAGACTTCCACATTTTTAGTATTAAACTTTTTTTGGCGGAAACAGTTGTAACCTTCTGTCCTTGTGTTTTCTCATCACACAAATGAAGGCTGGCACAAGGTACATGATTTCACAACATGACAGGTCAGTCTCAGAGACTGCAGGACTATAAATGGAGGATCTTATTTTTGGCAGAAGTCTCACATAGCCACCCCTTTATCTTTCCAACTATTTTACTCCTGAATCTGACCCTGTCTTTAAAATGGAAGTCACGCAGTGAAGCACAGAAGCTCAGATGGCATAGATCTATTTTGAAACTTTTACTCCCAATACATCTCCTCTAGAACTTTTTTACTGAAGAAAATCAGTCTCAGATCAGGGCCCCATTGTGCTAGGAGCTGTACCAAAAAAGAGAACAAAGACAACTCCTACTCCAAAGAACAAATATAAAAAAGAAGACTGGGGGAAATATAATAATGCTAGCAGATTTTTATAGGCAGTTAGGCATTAGTATAAGCATTAGTAGGCATTAGTGCTTTATAGGAAGAAAAATTTTGACATTAGAGACCATGCTGTATAAATTAAGGCTTTTAATCTAGGTAGGACAAAAAGAAATGTCTAAGGAACTGCCAATGGAAATAGTCAGAGACAAGTAGCACTGTACTTTCCGCTTCTGCCAGAATTAATCTCGGAGTAACTGAATTAGTCTAGGGTTTGACTCAGTCTACCTGGAGAAAGGCTGACAAAAATAGATACATCCACTTGCCACGTTTGTACTAACACTGCTTCAGGTTAGTGCTTAGATGATAAAACTGGGCCCTGCCCTGACAGAACGTTCCACTGGCACTAATTTAATGTTCATGCTCAGCTTCCCAGCTGCAGATACATTAAGATCCTTGCTTCCTTACAGCTTAGTGTTTAGAACTTGGATAAGGTTTTTCCCTAACAGTTGGCCAACTGTTAACACTTTTCTACTCTTTTTGAATTTTTTTTTCGTGATAGGGGTGCTGTCTGTCTGCCAAGTTTATCAATAGTGCATTGCATATGTATTTCTTTTACAAAATATTTATATTGCAGTGTTTTTTAAATTATTTGTTCTGTCTCATATCTTCTGTTTTCAAAATTTCAAAATCAGTCCTTTGAAATATTTTGTTTCTTTGGGGCAGGAACATTAAACTCTTCCTGATGCCCAAGTCAAGTGTGGAAATCAACACGACGTACCACATACACTAATTTTTGGATATTGAAATGTCAAGTGGAATTCTGAGGCAGGTATGAAGGACACACAGTGCCTAAGGAGACAGACTGAAAGCCACTGTTTCCTAAGATATCTGCAGCCAGAAAGGATGAATGCAGTCATGGAATAAAATAAAGCTGTCCAAACATGGTAGCACCCTTGGAAGATGATAGCTGTGCAAACTTTCTATGTTTGGGTATGTGTGCATAACAAAATTACATGCAACTGTAGAATATTCTAGGGACAATAGCAATGGAGATTTCCAGTACATTCAGAATGCTTTGCCATGCAGGGTACATATCCAAGGTCTCCTAAGAGTTAGCACATATTAACATCCTAATTTTGTCTTCTCATCTGCTGTTACTCATGGCAAACTGTACAGGTACTTTTTCATGTGCCAATTTCCATTTTATTGTACAGTATATATTTTGTTAGAGAATGCTTATGAAGTTCTCTTCAGTTATCTGTTAGACATATTATATAGGCTTCATCTCAGGTTTTGTGGAGTGTACATTTAAAGCCCATTTCTTAAGGCTTACAGTTGTCTCAGGCCCACACTGTTTGGATAGGAATGATAAGTTTGAGAACTTTAAGTGAGATAGATTTGGGGTATGCTGCAAGCTGAAATCTTAGATCAATTCCTAGCAAGCTGGAGTATGCTTCTGTCTCAATTATACATTGGCCGAGCATCAGCTGCCTTGCAGTGACATAACAGGGCCAATGACAAGTCAGCTATGTGAATCTTCCTAGGAGGGTCCCAATGTTGTGAAATACAAAAGCAGATGGATTTGGAGGTTGTTTGAGCTCGAGAAGCCTTTCTAAGTCTGTAGGGTGTGCTACAGGTGTCCTATATTTGACCCTGCAAAGCACTGAGACACATCAAGGGACACAGCAGCTTTAGTGAGCACCGTGGTCCAGCCCCTAAGGTGCCATGTAGACATAATCATATTCATGAACATATGTCTAGTTCTTTTAGTCTTTTCCACAAGCCAACCTTTCGAGTATCAAAAAGTTTTTTTCATTTCAACTCTTCCTTGCAGAGAAAAAAAGCTCTGAGACGCTTATGGCTAATAATGATATTAAGTACTGAAAGTATTATTATTACAATGTTCCACCTCCTCTCTCATTTTCCACCAATGCACCAGGAACTCACTTGTTCAGTCTTGACTTGAGTAGAGCACTGCAGTTTCTCTTCTAGTTCATCCAGTGCTGGAGAGAAACTGCAGTGCAGTGCAGCACCTGAAAATATGAGTGCAAAAAATATGCTTTGCAGCTCTTAGGTTGGCAGCGTGCCTCACCGTATGACCCAGTCTGCAGGGAATGACCTGAAACAATGAAAATGGGACTCAGCCTCCCCCTCTCCCATTAACAGCTATACCGCATCTACCTCTGGCCTCGAAGATACAGTGAGGGATTATAATTTCTCCGCTTATAGCAATGTAGCTCACATCGTGCATTAACTTTGCACATGATAAAAATGCTGCATTGTGGCGGTACATCCTCTTTTGCAACCAGCTCACAAAATTGGTGAGGTAAACTTGAGAGAACAAGGTGCACTATCCTGAAAGATGATACAGTTTATTTATGGGCACTGCAGATCAGAGAGCTGGAGAAGGGAGTTTGTCTCCCAAATCAAATTGCTTGTTTTCTTCCATGTTCCAGTTCACATTCGTATACGATTTGCAGTTCAATTATTGTCCCTGTAGCTTCTATAGTGTTACCACTTTCCATATTTCTAATACTGGACTTTTTTTCATATTGTTTTTCTCTATATAATTAGCTTTGAATTTTCTAAGCAAAACTTTCCTTGTTTTACTTATTTCTTTTCTGTATTTGTAACTTCTTTTTGCTCCTCTGTATTATCTGTTTTCACTAATATTTGCAACACCGCCTAATTTAGCATCATCTGTGAAACTTGCTATCTTCTTTTTAACACCCCCTTCTTTCATCAGATTATTAATAATAGTGTTAAACAAGGTTATGTTAAGAGAAAGTGCAGCTTCTTTCCTTGCATTCTCAATGACTATTTGCAACATGCAGCCTGAAGAAAACTGTTTCCTTAAAGATCAATCTGAATAAATGGTGGCACAGATTGCCTGGGGAGCATACTGTGTTCTGAGGAACTGGCACCTCTCTGATCTTCCATCAACAAAGACCACCCCTACCTTATCCTCAAAAAGTTCACAAACTCAAGTTTTACTAAATTTAAGTAGAAGATTCACGTATTGTAGATGTAGCTAGAGACTTTATAAATCCACTGCTCTGAAGAAACTGTGCCCTTTCCAGCCACAATCAATCTATTAACTCTAACCTAGACTGTTTCTATGCATGCTAAAATACTTCTATGCATGCTACTTTTGTCCAACACCGAAGGCCAGCTGCAACAAGATGATGTGCTGTATATCTTCTTGCAAGGTAGCCAGAAAGCGTACTACACCCATACTGCTCATAATCCTTTTGCTGTCAATCACCTGCTATGAGTACATGAATAGTGAAAAACTCGGAGATTAGGTCTCTCCAATATCCATTGCTATCTTTGGTCAAAATATTCGGGTGTAATCAAGATACCAAAGAACCAGGAAATTTTCTGTTACATCTTTCTCACCTCTACATATCTTTTGGCAAAAATATAAATAAGTTAGTTAAGCTATTTATTCACTTATTTATTTGAATGGTGAAAGATTTACTGCTTTGCTGAGGCCTCTGTGTGACAGATAGATAACTCTCAGACTAGCATTTAACGTAACTAGTCAGCTTTTCCTCTATTACTACTAACCAGTTGAAAAAAAGACTGAAGATTGATTTTTTAAATCCATGTGAAATATTATATTAATATGCATGTTTAACAAAGCACATCATGCATGCTTATCTTTTATTTTGTAAACTTTCAAGGATTCGATAAAGTTTGGTTACATTTTTCAGTATTTCTAATCATAATGCAGGCAAAACTGCCTGCTCAAATGATTTTTTGTTTTTTTTTAAACGATTCCCAATTTGACTGTTTGTTAAGCTTAGGTAAAGTGAAATGGATCCCAGTATAACTGCCTCAGCTACACATTAATTTTCAGCAAAGGCATATATTACTTTATTACGGCACTTGCAGAACATCTCATCATTGCATTTATCACAAATCTCTCACCATTTGCATTTACATCTGTGCTAGCAATTACTAGAGTTCAAGTTTGAACTGGATATAATTGATTTCACTACCTGTTCTATTCAGAGTTAGCCATGGCTTCAAAAATAACAGGAAGCGAGCAAAACCAGGAACTGTATCAAAAGAAGGAATCCCTTGCAGGCATTATTCCTGCCCTGGCTTTATTCCTTCTCATATGTCATCAGATGTATTTATGTGGCTACATGGTGAACTGGATCAGCAAAGTAACCTGGCAAAACACTAGCTTTTTGCTGGAGGGAATATGGGAATAATTTTGACCAAGATTGGTTTTCTGATCTAATTTACTAAACACACACACAAATACTTGAGCTGCATCAAGTGACACTTACAAAAACAGAGCATCAAAGCCAGAAGAACCAGACTGCAGCAATGTCAATTTGATGATTTGAGGCTACAATATTAGAAAACCATGTGGTTAAAATCAAATGGTACCTAAAACACATCGGTGATCCTATCACAGTGAACTGTGATGAAAAGGCAATAGTGAGAGATTTCCTGGAAATCACCAATCTAGGTAGCATAATTACTATTAGCTATTGGGTAAAACCATAAAACCTTATTTTTTCCGTAAGTGTTTCATATCGTCTGCTAAGAATTCCTCCTTAGTCTGCAAAGAAGCTATTTATTGAAACCTTGTTTATTTTGGCTTACTTGCTTTTAATCCTTCTCAGAATTTTGGCCTTCATGGCTACTTTATTTTTCTTACTAGTTTCTTGAAAGAGATTTTATCAGAAATCCTTTTGAAAAATCAAAGTAAATTACTTCCTCAAGACACCCTTTATACACTGTACTGTTGACTCAAAAAATTCAGCAGGTCAAGAATGCATGATTTACTCTTGTGGCAACCAGGCTGGTTTGATCTTATCAGCATATATTTATCCAAGCATTTCATTACTTTGTCCTTAATTATATTTTGTCAGTTTTTCTAATACTGAAGAGAAGCTTACCAGACTGTCATAACTGAAGTCATTCTTGAATCTTTTTAAAAGATGGGAACAGTGCTAGACGCTTTTCAAACATGGAATTTTTTCACTTTAAAGAACGTATAGATTTTATAGTTTCATATTTTATGTTACTGTTTTGTTCTTTTGTCTTTCATTCACAAGCAAAACGTAGCAAAGAAGAAGTATTTTCAAAGATAACTTATGTTTGCTTGAGGACATAAAAATTACTGTAAGACGACTGGCCTAAATGAGGTGATGTATTACTTAAAATATTTCTTAACATTAATATGTAATTATCTGAAACTTAAAAAAACCCTCAGTAACAACAGTTGTCAGAAATATAAATGTTTTGAGAATCATTTCAGTAATATTTTTATTTTTAAAAAGAATTCTTTTTAATTATTGCAAAAATAGCATAAAATAATTTTAAAAGGCTTTTCATTGAAAAATTCATGTGAGGGTGATGACCATTTATCCTGTAGAATAGCAAAGTGAAAGCCTTCACATTTAATATGAATATTTTATCTGTCTCTTTCTTAATTCCATTTTTATCCACTTTGTTCTGTTTCTCTTTTGCTTCCCTACTCCTGGGGGTGAGAGAAAAGAGATGTGCTTTGATCTTTATTATATTTTGTAGGTTTTTCTTTTTTAAGTATAATTTTAGTTGTAGGACAGTGAAATGAGCATACTTTCGATGTTCCCTAACATATCTAAAAGCTTTGTAGCAGCTAATACTCCTCTGGACAAACATACTATTTTTGAAGTGAAAAAACTCTTAGAGACAACTTTGAGTTTGTGAAGCTGAATTTTCCAGTACTGAATTTAAACCTAATGTTAACCAAAAGGGATTCTATATGAGGATCAAAGGACAATGAAACCCCATCATTGTTTAATATTGAAAAAAAGTAATGTATTCAAGATTATACAGTTGAAATGTAGTTTCTAACTGCTGAAAGATTTGTGTAAATCAGTTCCAAATATATAAAGATCCAGCATTTTGCTAGAATGGACTGAAAATTGACGATGTGTTTAGAATCAGAGAAGCCTGTCTATTTTTAACAGTTATCTAAACAGTCATATTTCAGTTATCTAATATTTTGTAAAATCTCAACAAAAATTTTCTCTGGGAAAAAAGTAAATACAACTTCATTTTTGAGCCTTAAACGTGAACATACAGCAAGCTTGTTAGCAATTGCATCGTGTCATGTAAGGCTCGGTTAAAATAATTATTCCTTTAAATAGTTCAAACTACTTCACTAAGAATCAGTAAGTACGTGAGAAAGTGGACAATATGTGACTACTTCAGCAAGGGAGTAGTTATAGCAGTAGTGATACAGGTTGCCTGATTCTTTGATGGCTAAATCCCAAGATATGTTATAAGGTAAATGCAAAGGATCTGGCTTTGAGCAACCCGATCTAGTGAAAGATGCCCCTGCCCATGACAGGGGAGTTGGACTAGATGATCTTTAAAGGTTTCTTCCAACCCAAACTATTCTATGATTCTAAGAAAAAATAAACCTAATAAAGCAACATTTCTTACATTCTGTCATTATTTTGGTACCATCTTAGCACATGAAAAATTATATGCAACCCCCTCCCAACATTTACCAAGAATCCTGTGAATCCTTATGTATCCCATAAAGGGCCACAACATTATTCTGCACTGTGCAAAATAACAGATTTTCAAAACATGGTTACTTATATCCCATATGACTGTGTGGCTCTGCAGTACTTTTCCCATTATCAGGTTCCAGAGTAGACTTTAAAGCTGAGGTACCATGGTTCTGAAGATGGTACCAAGAAAACAGAGTAAAAAAAAGCAGCTGCTTTTATAGTGCATGCTTCTGAAGAGAACTGTGGTAGGAGACTGTATTCAGTGCATATCCAGCTTCAAACTAGTGATAATGAGCCAGCAATGTGCCCGTGTTGCAAGGAAGGCTAATGGTATCCTGGGCTGCATTAGGCAAAGCGCTGCCAGCAGGTCAGGGAAGTGATCCTTCCCCTTTACTCAGCACTGGTGAGGCCACACCTGGAGTACTGTGTCTAGCTCTGGGCTCCCCAGTACAAAAGAGACATGGACATACTGGAGAGAGTCCAACAAAGGGCCACAAAGATGGTTAAGGGACAGGAATGTGTCTCCTATAAGGAAAAGCTGAGAGCACTGGGACAGTTCAGCCTAGAGAAGAGAAGGCTCAGTGGGGATCTTGTCAGGGTGTATAAATACCTGAAGGGAGGGTGCAAAGAGGACAGAGCCAGGCTCTTTCCAGTGGTGCCCAGTGACAGGACGAGAGGCAATGGGCACAAGCTGAAACACAGGAGGTTCCCTCTGAACACGAGCTCAGGTTGCCCAGGATGGCTGTGGAGTCTCCGTGCTTGGAGCTATTCAAAAACTGTCTGGACATGGTCCTGGGCAACCAGCTCTAGGTGGCTCTGCTTGATCAGGGGAGTTGGAGAAGATGAACTCTAGAGGTCCCTTGCAACCTCAACCATTCTGTGATAATCCTATCATGACAGAGTAATTTTGCCACTAGCAAAGGCAAAACAATGCAATGGTACAAAAGCACAAAGTTTTTGCCCAGATTTTACTGCATCTCAGATGTGTCCTGAAATATAAAAGCCTTTCAAAGCATTTGTAGTTATAAAGATCTGATATTGAAGAACTGCAGCAAGAATATGTTGGAATAAAATACTCTTGGAGATTGAAAACTGCATAGAAATGAGAGGTTAACACCCTGTGAATGCAGTACACTTGTGACCCTGAACAGCATTCTGTGCCTTATGAAGTCACTAAGCTATACTGATAATTACATACATCATTTTCCATTTGAAGATTATTTGACTATAGTCAACCCAGTACCAAATATAAAAGTACAGTCCTTTCTGGTACTGCTGCTCCTACTAATTTCTTTAAAAGGGTTTGTGGGAAGAGGTCAATTTTCTAAACAAATTTTAGATAATTTATCCCTAATTTTTTTGCACATACATGCTCACTTTCAAGAAATATGATCAAAGTCTGATACATGAATCTTTGATTAACAAATCACATTGCAATTATTCTTTCCAGAATTGTTTTAAAAATTTGAGAGATAAATAATTAGGAGATTATGTTCTAAAGGATGTAACACCACAGCAAAATCCTCCAAAAGACAAAAATAACAATGAAAATTTTGTAATTGTTAGAAGGCCTTTCAGGAAACACTGGAATAAACCAAGTTTTTCACAGAAGATATTGTAAGTAGTAAAGAACAAAGTTAGTATATTTATCCCATTTTGCTTTTAACATTTGGAGACAGTTTATTTATAGTAAGAAATAATGAAAGACACAAAAAAATTTCTTCCTTGCTAATACAGGATACAGTGCTACCATCATTTTAGTCTATTACAACTCAATCACTCTTACAGATTTCCTCTGTCACAGATTCAGAATCCTAATATAAACTCTGTACCTAATGTATGAGTAGGTAAAGCCAAAAGACAATCACTTCGGGATGGACTTTGAGTTATGTCCCCATATGCTGGATGATGCCTTGGGTGAAATGCCTTCAGGACAACTGAATTTAACTATGTGAAAATATACTTACTGCATTAATTTTAGTCAAATACGCACGATTTGATACCTCAAAACAGAAATTTTGGTTTTGTGCATTTTGAAAAAGAATTATAATAAATTTCAGTTGAAGAAATGCCTTAGGCCAATACGGTTGTCCTCAAAGCACGTTGCACAAATAGACAATGCAGAAGTCTGTCCTGATTTGAGACAGAACAGAAAATTACTGAAAAGAAAATTGGTTACTTTTCAGTTAAGTCTCTTGTAACTAAATGCACTTTCTGAAATTAACGGCATATTTTCAGTGTTTGCTTCCAGAGTGATAGCACCTGATGTTCATAGTTAGTATGCAGAGAGGCTTTTGCTTATACTCATTCCTGTAACAACCAAGTCCAGCTAACTTTGTTATGCAGCAAGTTGGAGGGATGGAAGCAGAAGAGTGTAGAAGGGTCGCACCTGCGGGGAGGACCAGACAGGACAGATGACCCAAGACTGACCAACAGGGTATTCCATCCCATAAGCAACATGCTCAGTATAAAAAAGCTGAGGGATCAAAGGGTCAGCCCTCTTTCTTCAACAGCCAGCATCCGAGGAGGACTCTGTTTGTCTGCCTTTGATCCCAGTCCATGCATTCTGGATCCCAGTCCATGCATTCTGGAATCTAGTTCCCATCTGTCACTGAATTCAGTCTGGGACTTTCCCAGTGCCTACTGGTGATGCAATCATCATCCCAGGAGCTTAATATTGGTTTTGTATGTATTTCATTAGTAGTAGTAGTAGTAGTAGTATTTAATGTAGTTTTACTTTCTTTTCAACCCATAAGTCTCTCTCCCTTATTCTCTCTCCTTTCTCTTCTGGGAAGGGAGACAGAAGTTAACAGAGAGCATCTGTCATTCCTTTGGTGGCCAGCCCAGCCTAAACCATGAAAAAAATCCAATGTTTCTCTTAAAGCAAAGATTATGACCCATTATAAATGGTATTAATTTCAATCTGATCTCCCTTTGCACATAAATACAAAACCACCCTGTCAAAAGAATCAACAAAGCTTTCAGAGCATGCAGAATACTTAACATCGTACAACCCTCCCCTGGTTGCTTTTTTAAATAGGTGTACATCTGCAGAGAAAAAAAGCACGTGAATTCATGGGCCCTTTCCAGGGGGTGGGAAGCGCCTATCCCTTTCACACCATAGTATACTTCGAGTCAAAAATGGCCCATACAACACAGGTAAATCAAGAAACTTCAAAAACATACCTAAGAGGGTCTACAAGCAGTGCACATGCGGATGTTTTTCAGTGCTAATACATGTAGATAATATAAACGTAGCCTTACTTCGTCGGAACTAAAGAACCATGATGAGAAAATAAAGACAAGAAACAGAAGAGAGCTGAGGGAGCTCAAGTACGTCAAAAACATTTCTCTTACAAGGCCTTCCTATAATAAATAGTATAATGGGAACCAAGCAGCCTAGCGTAAGATATAACAAACCCTGAGCTTCTGTGGGATAATGGTCCCAGGAGGAGACAGCAAAAGAAACGTAGTCTCATATACAAAGACAATGCAGACCACTGATGTTTCAAGGGCTGTGAAAGGAACAGAACATAACAGTCTAAAAAGTGCCCCAAGTAACAAGCATAGTTTTTCTGAAAAAAGTTAATTTCCCATTAGAATATTATCCAAAATATTCCTTTTTCAAATAAAAGAAAGTATATGTAATAACAAATAATAACAGAAACTGAGTTATATTGTTGTGTTTTAAAATATGCTGCAATAGGCTGAAGCATATTCATGAGGTATGGAAATTTCATTCTTCAAAAGCAATCAGAAATAAATTGCATAAAAAAGGCAGCCAAACATATGTCCCTACAGATTCCCAACATTTAATAGCAAATTTCCGTGGCAATCAAAGGGTTGAAGCACACACGCAAAGTGGGGACCTACTCAGGCATTATCTTTTGCATTTCCAATGTTAGATTTGTGTTCAAATTCCAGTGTGTGCTACTCATTGTAAAGTTTGTAACTACCGTTGGAACAGCAGGTCTGTGCAATCAGAAAAGTTTGCTGAGAGATTGTCATTCTCATTTGACTCTTACAGTTCATAATTTCCATGTACCACCACATATAGTAAGACTATGTAAGTTATCATTATTCTCTGCAGCTCTTGAAATTAATTTCCTATTCACAAGACAGCTTGTATTGAATCCAGTTGAGACTTAGAAAGGCAGATCTTGGGTGTAATATTTGGGCAGACAATGAGGCAGAAGGGAGTAGCTCCTACTTCTTTTCTAAAGGTCTGAGCTTAGAAGTACACCCAAGACCTTCATTAAGAGCATGATAGCCCACTTGAAGGCTTACAGAAAACAAACACAGTAGCATTCCAATCTGTGCATCCTGCCTTGTCTGAGAAGAGCAGCAGAAATGTCAATACAATGTGAAAACGAGTTTCCACATCTGACTCTCCTTGATACAGTGGATGCAAAAAAAAAAAAAAAAAAAAGTCGTCTTACTCAAAAAAGAACACAAACAGGATGCAGCCCTTTTGAATTGCAATGCTCTGGACTTGATCCATGCCCGAGTGATCAAAGCAATCAATTTTCACTGATCAAATGAATTACAATAACTACTTAACTAGACTTGTGGACAGAGTAGTAGTTCTGGCTAATATAGCATATATAAAAGAACTAAACTGGACCAAGAGTTGTCTTCCTTTTTACAGATGGGTCAAGTGACTTCAGAATGAGTAGTATTGCACCCCTTAACAGACCTGAAATTTCTGTATGCCAACAAGAAGAGATTCAAATTTTAGTATTGAAAATACATGGAGTTCTTCATAGGAGGAATTATTTATCATATATGCAATGCTCAGAGTTCTCAGCAACATAACTTGGTTTTAGAAATATTTTTTATTAATTGCAAAGAAATTTTAAAATTGCATTTTATCATTTTAAATAAATTACTTCCAAAATGCAAAAATGCCTCTAGTCATCAGTTATCGGCAAAAATATGTGTACTTTGTACCTTTTTTCCTTGTATCTCTTCCTTCTCTCTTTATGTGACTCACAAGCTGTTTAAAACAACACCTCTGCAACATGCCTCAGAATTAGTTCCAGATCTTTTGAAATAATTGCTGTCTCAGAGATAACTAAAAAGCAAAATTTAGCTAGCATATACATTATTCTTTTAAGCAATATTACTTCTATTATTTGACCATTTAAAATACTTATAAGAAAACCAATTATTTTAACTACAAAAAATGAGTTTCATATTGTCAAAGCATATAGAAGTAAGAAAAAAAAATCAGTTCTCACTGATACTGATGTGAGTACAGATTAGCTATCTTTGCTTTAGGTTAGCACATAACATGTCAGAATTTTCACTTATTTGAAATAAGTGAATAATATTCAAATAATTTATCTGAATATTAAACTATTGGGTAAAAAGTATAACTGATGAGTAGAAACATCATTAAAAGCAAATACTTAGGACAAACTTTTTATTTATACACACAAATCAAAACAAACATCATCACCTTTTTGGGCAGAACACTCTGGAAGAATGATTACAAAACACCACATGAGAAAGTGAAGTTCCTGAGGTTGAACTCTCTGGAAAGGGCTATGTATTCTTTGGTTTTCTGTTTTTTTCCCCCATCTTTCTCTCAGATACAGTATTAGGGTAGCTGTGGGAGTTCTGCCTAGAGACAACAGGATTCTGGGGACAAATGACCATACATGGCCATCTTCCATATTTCCACACATGCGTATAAGACAAGTATAGGAGGAAAATATATTATTTACATATATATGTACATATGTAAAAAATTTGGTTTATTTCATGTTTACCTCAAATACTTTTTCATTGTGCCCACTGAACATAAGAGAATTTTAAACTAAACATGGTTAATATGTTTCTTCACAACTAAAAATTACTTCCGTGGCCAAGGATCACATTGGCATGACAGGGCTCTGAGCAACGTGATCTAGTTGGAGATGTCCCTGCTAATTGCAAGGGAGGTTGGACTAGATGGCGTTTAAAGGTCCCTTCCAACACAAACTATTCTATGATTCTATGAAATCATTAAGAAGTATTTTACTGCTGTCCAACGTGTTTACATGAACTAATTTTACAATACGCCTGCAGTGATGGAAGACGCCAAAGAATTATTGCTGTTAGCTATTTTTAATACATTGTAGTCAGCAGATAATTGTGTTTGCCTTAATGTTAACTAATGCCACTCCTACTGTGTTTTAAAAGGAAGTGAATCAGTAGGAAACGTTTAATTTACAGCAGCTTCTTGCTGTTTATGTGAAAATCAGGTATCAGAATACCAAATGGTTATTTTATGTATGATTTATTTCTTCCTTATTGATAAAAAATTCCTCTTTTAGAAGAAAACTTACTGTACTGGTTTGAGGTAGAACAGAACCAATTTTCTTTTCAGTAATTTTACTTTTCAGCGGAGTCTCTTGTAACTAAATACACTTTTGGAAATTAACGGCATATTCTACAGACAGTGTCTGCTTCCAAAGTGATAGCACCTGATGTTTATAGTGAATACTAAGAAATGGTATGCAGAGAGGCTCTTGCTTATACTCATTCCTGTAACAACCAAGGTCAGCTAACTTTGTTATGTACCAAGTTGGAGGGATGGAAGTGGAAGAGCACAGAGGTGTTCCACCTGTGGGGAGAAGCGGACAGGACAGATGACCCAAAACTGACCAACAGGGTATTCTATCCCATGTGCAACAAGCTCAGGATAAAAAAAGCTGAGGGATCAAAGGGGTCAGCCTCTTTTCTTCAATGACCGGCATCTGAAGAGGACTCTGTCTGTTCATCTGCCTTTGATCCTGGTCCATGTGTCCCTGAATCCAGTTCCAGAATTCAGTTCCTGTCCGTTGCTGAGTCCAGTCTGGGACTTTCCCAGTGCCTACCAGTGATGTGATCATCACTCTGGGATTGCGATACTGGGTTTGTATATATTGTATATATTTCATTATTTTCTTATTGGTACTGTTATCTTTTCTTTTTATTATTAATATTTCATTAAAGTAGTTTTAGATTTCTTTTCAACCCGTAAGTTTCTCCCTTATTTTCTCTCCTGGGAAGGGAGAGAGAGAGAGAGGTAAAGAGAGCATCAAACCAAGACATTACAGAGCAAGTAAATATTTTAAAAATACACTGAACTAAAAGTTCACTTTTCTGCATTTATCGCAGCCTATACTCAGGCTGTTTCGGAGTATTAAGAATATTTGTGACACTGTGTCCCTCAAAGCTGTAGCTAAGGAAACATAGTTGTACAGAACAATTATATATCATAAAACTTATACTATTAACCACTTTCAATGTCATTACTGAGAAGGCTCAGCAAGAAATCTGAAAAGCAAAGGTGGAACGACTTTTAAATTCTGCTTTTATTATTTTAGGATGTTTTGTCTCATTTTCTCATGGAGGACCTGACTTCATTTTCTTTTTGTCTGATTGACTGCAGTCCATATATTCATAAATACCACCTGTGGATGTGCTTACACAAAATTCTAGACGGCATTTTCAAGGGCTTTTCAAACTGGCCCACAGCTAGCCAGTTTGGAATGCCAGAGAAGAAAACAGTGAAATAAAACAAATAGTTGCCATTTAGCCTCTAGTATATTGGTAGTACAGGGTCATTTCACTTTGTCTTATTTTCTTACACTTTTACTTACTGTAATTCACAGCCACTTCATAGGTTTATCTAAAAAGGTTTTTGACCTCTAAAACTGGTTGTGAAGTCTAGGGGTTTTAAGTAATTTTTAGTGTATTTGAAAATGGAGTTTGGTCAAGCAGCTGTTTTAATTTCCTGTTTCTGCCTGTCAGCTATTTCCCTGGAAAGCCCATGCATATCTAGCAAAAATAAAACTGGCCAAAGAAAATGATACAAGAGATTGAAAAGGTTTACACATAAACAGATGGAATTCCACTTGGAATCACTATGATAAAACAACTCGTGAATACTTCCGTATGTCAAATTGGGAGAGGGCGGAACCCTTACTGATACTGAAATTACTTCTATGATTATTGTTTATTTCAAAAATGCTTTTATAATTAATAGTATAGATGAAGTTCAGGTTTCCTAAGTTTCACTTCATTGACCTCCTACATACAGAACATACAGAACTCTATCTCTAGCCAAGATAAAAACAAAGCAAGTCCAGCTTCTCTTCCCTCAACCCTGCCCTTTCCTTCCCACTCCCATCCTTTCCAAATGCTCATTGGCTCATATGAAGACAAGTTTGGGCTGGGAACTATAGCACGGTCATTTCAACCTCAATTTTTCAACAGACTTAGATTAAAAACCCTACAATTTCATGGCTCTTACTGAGTGAGGTCTTTTCACTCCACACAGTTTATAAACAAATTAACTGATCATCTAAGATGCTGCACAAAACAATCTGTGGCATAGGAATACCACAGAACCTAGCCCGCTACTATGGAAGATTCAAATCACACGATTTAGTTATATGTCAAGTTGGTTCAACTGGTTTTAAACTGAAGTTAGTTCTGCAGAATTATCTCAAATAAACAAACAATCTGAGAGAAAGTAAATGTAATCTTTCATTACACAATGCTTATTAAGGCAATAAGGTGGGCCAGCAGACTAGTGAGCCATCGTGTGTTCTGCCGCTTCTTCCAATGCCAAACTGAAAATGTTACTTACACTGAAAGACTAAGGGTATGGCTGCTAAAAATTAGGGGTTTACTTGCTTTTGTAATTTACATTATCTTGAAAGTATTAGAAGTAACATGTGATATGACAATAACAGATGTCTTGGGTTTGGGGTTTTTTCCTTATACCATTTATACATACTTATCATAGTAATAGTAGTACCATTACAGTCGTGATCATCTGAGTATATTTAAAAAACCCCAACAATTTCTATAAGAAGAAAATCTTTTCTTAGGCCAAATGATACAGCTGGGAGAAAAAAGTACTAGGATAGAAGCCTTTTTCTTGTGCCTGAATTATACATCAGATTTACCACCTACAATGTTGCTATGTCAGAAATAAACTTTTTTCTCCTTCTAGATAAATGATTAAATAGTTCACATGTATTGTATGCTAGTTGTATATAAGTAATTTCTGATAAGATGACCCTCATAAATAAACAAGACTTCTTATGTATCTTAAATACCCACAATAACTGTTTCAACAGAGCTTCTTACCACACCTTTCCTTTAAAAAGATTGTATCATTTTGTGAAATGCCATTAAATATGCACAAGACTTACAATTTCAAAAAGCTGAAATATGATTTCCAGCCATATCATTTCATAAAAGAGTTAGTGGCTGGACATCAGCTGTGAAAAAAGACTCTTTCTTTTCACCATTTAGCAATAATTATAGTACTTAGCTTATTCTGCTGCAATTTATTAACAGGGCAATGATTCCACAGTTCCACATTCTGAAAAACAGCTTTTCTGTCTATGAGCAATGAGGCAAAACTCTGTTGCCTAAATATCTCATAAACTAATCTAAGTTATATAGATCTTTAAGTACTTAATTTCACAGATAAATGAGACATTTCAAGGTATAAATGGTCTATGCTGGTACCCAACAAGAATTGCATTTGCTGTTGTTTTCATTGACATAGTTTGGACCAAAAATTAAAGCCTGATAAAAATCACAATGAAAATCTAACTCTAATCTAATTAGAAGTAGCAATAGTTATTTAGCAAAGTGAGCAGATATCAGTTTGGGAAAAGGAACTCTTACTTAAGAGTGTTTCTAATTTCTGAATAAAATAATTTTATGTTTACTCTTTAGGGATCCTTAAAATTTTTAACTATTACCGTATCTGTGTCGTCTTCTTCAAAATTCTGTGTTATAGGGATCTTGGAACCACAGTGAGCTTCTTCCTTTCAACAGCATTGTGAATTTACTACTAAGAAATAGTGGTTATATCCCAGAACAGGGTTTCTATTTGTCCTTACTCATTCCTCACTGAAATACACTAAAAGCACACTTGTATCCACATGAACCACAGATACATAATGACTACCTGAAGAATGCATAAATAACATAGTAAATTATTCTGCATGTTAGTCACAGTGTTATCAAGTAATGAAGAGTTATTAATTTATACAGTTTACTAGATTACATAAAAACATTACTAAAAGCCTACTCCAAAACTTTCTCTTTTGTCCAACTCCGTATCTATTTTTATGAGTTTGTTCTCCCTAAAAGAGTAAAATAAATAAATTCTGGTAGTTGAGTGACAATTAGCTGTAATACTTTATTTACTTCTATTGTACGTTAATAAATTTGGCTAAGAAAATGAACTTCAATCTACATTTAAATTTATCATTCTAGAAGTTTTTCCAATTAAAAAGTAAATGAGATGCTACACCAAGCACAGATGTGTCAAAAGTCAAGATTTGAGAATTTTTCTAGTGCAGTTAAGACCCTTGATACATTGGCTGAAACATAGTGGTTATTTTTGTCTAGAAATACCAAAAAGGGAAAGTAAAGAAAATTAATGTTAAATGTAATTAATGTAAAGTTATTGGACTCTTGACCAAAGATTAGACTTACTGCCAAAGGAAACAAAACATACTTAATATAATAAACTGCTCTTCATCACCAGTTTTCCTTAGAACTGCTTATTAGAGTTTCTCAATATTATAAGGAACGTAAACTCTGGTCATTTGCTTAAGACAGTCTGGTGATGTGGGTCTTACCTCTGACTCTGCCACTGACCCGTTCTGAAATATTGGGTAACGTTTCATTTCTTTGAGTCTCCATCTTCCTTCTGATTATCTGTCAGCTCTATTTATACACATTTTGAAATATTTGGAAGGGGTTACCTTTCAGTGTATTTCTACAGCGTCCCACAGAGTAGGCTTTTTGATGCACTTAATACAGATAATAAAAAGTTACTATTATTTATTAAGATTTTCTAAATTAGTATACACTAAGGAAAACCAGGTAAATTTATTGTGATACTTCCAGTAAATGGTAGATAAGTAATCATTAAAAAATACTAATGGTTCACAATCAGTTCAGAAGCACAAATCAACCAAACAATAACTAACTTTCTTTTCAAATGCTGCTTGTGCTAACACTTAAAATTTAAAGCTACTTCTTGATTTGTCAGCCTGTGTGTTGAAGCCAGCTTAAGGAGTTCCTGCCCACATCAAATCTTGAACCACTCTGCACAGCTAAGATTTTCCTTTGTAACTGTTTCTGGGACCGTAACATAAGCCCTGTGACTACTTCTGTGCAAACAAACAAAAACCTGTGGTCTTCGACTTTTACCCGTATTTGCATAAATATTATATATAGTTCTCAGAAAGCCTCTGTTTATGAAAAAAAAAAATTAATCGTGCCTCATCCTTTTTTCTTACACATAAGAGAGTAATGTTCCTTTTCCTTCCTTAAGCCTTTCTCTCATTCCCAGAATCTCATGAATTTCAGATCCTATCCATCTTGTCAAAAATGCCTTTGGGCATTTGTAGTCACTCTCAAGAGAAAATCAGTAGTCACCCTTACTTGTTTTTCAAATGCCTAGAAAGACAAGAAGTCCTGAAGTTGCTACTTAGAAATGTGATCAAATGAAAATGCATTACTGTTCTCCAGGTCTGTTTATTGCAAGTCTTCAGTCACACCAATGTTACCGGTTATAACAATAATGAATACTTTCCCTCCTTATAATACTAACAATTACATAGTTAGAAGAGCGTGAAGTACATCTCATTATAATTTATCTGATTCTCTGTACTCTTAGTCCTACGATATTGTTCCATTAGGTTCTATTGTTAGCGTAGCCTACCTGCAAACCTCTTGCATACCAATATTAATGTATTCAACAACCTCAATTTTTGTGCTTACATGTAGTTTGAAGAAATAGCAATTTAAATTTTTTCAATGTGTAAATTTAACTTATGTTTAAGGTGATACTAATTTTATGCCTTTTTAACACTTTTTTTTCAAAGTAGATTTGAACTCTTAAGTTCAACCAAACAAGGACTGACTACCTAAACAGTAGTATATAAAGCCCTGCACTTCTGTTTAAGAAGTGATTTTTATAAAATTACACCGTACAAAGAACAAGCATTTTTAATTAAAAGCAGCAGAAACTACTACAGTAAATTCCACGTTTGGGTTGAGATTTGTTGTAATAAATTGTGTATTTTTTAACAAGAAAGCTTATCTAAGAAGTACGATACCAATATGCCAATTATTTTTAAAACATCTCCACTAAGAAATACTTCAGTTCAATTAACATGATGCTTTTGTCCTAGCTGCTGTAGATTTTCCCTCAACTTTTTTCTATAGGGCAAAATGGTGCACTGAAAACCTGCTGAAGCAATATGCTACTACTTAGCAAGTTCAATATTTAAAAATAGAACAAATAGTATCCCTGTATCCTCTAGTGGATCATTGTAAAAACACCAATTTGGCATGATTTAACATGACACATAAAAACTGCTGTGAATGGAATAGCAACAATATTAAAACTTTAAAAGAATATTATATAATGTAAATTACACAGAAGAGCTCACTTACGTTATCTTCAGCATTAAAATCAATTTCTTTCTCATAGCTCTTTCCAGTGCAAATCAAAACATGATGCTTTTTAAATCTCCTGTTTAATGACTAAAATAATGCAGTATTCATCCTGGACATCTGCTCTAATTGACAAATTCGGATGAACTTTGTACTTTCTGCTTCAAATTTTGCCCTTACAGAATGAAATTATGTAATGGTTATACTATTATGTTTAGCCTCACCACATTTCTAAAAAAAGTGTTTCCTAAACCCCATTTATGTTCAAATAGACGATCTCAAGTATTCTGGACCAAAAATACTCCAGATATATTTATCTATCACAGAATTCCAAGCAAAGGTTACGTACCATAGTGCCCACTTATGCTTTCATTACTTCATTACTTAGAAGACAAAGGTAGGCTTCTCCATTAAGATTCTATAACATATTTTTTGTGTTCTTGAATCAGTTGTTAAGCAAAAAGTAAGTATAATTGTTGAACACCTAAGAATATTGTATTCTCCTTATGCGGTTCTATAAGAAACAGTTGATTTCCTGTCCTTAGATCCTCAAGATTTTTGATCAGATTCATGACATTGCATCAGTTTCAACTTTCTTCTAGTGACATTGTCAATTTATTTGTCTCAACAGAGAGCACTAATTAAACAATTTTGGTATTAAAGTGTACTAGATGACAATCCATTAATCCATCTGTCAAAGACTGCTCATACATTTTTAATTCTCTTATCTAGCTTAAGATTTCTCTTAAAAGGTAATTCAGTCCTCTGACTTTTACGTTTTGCACAGTGTCAAGGAATGTTACCACGATAATCAGTAATTCTGTGCTTTTAAAGTTAAGATGTTCCTAAACTAAAAAACCTGTTTACCTCTCCATTCATGCTTCTTTTCCTCAAGTGATGATAACTTTAAATTGTTCAAATAACACACAAACAACTGATATGACATGGGAAAACAGAAGAAAGTAATAGAATGAAATATTTTAAGATGCAATATTTTTAGGCTTACTGATTTTTATTTCCTATTCCTTCTAATAGTTTAATAAAAATTTCTTCCTTAATTATTCACTAATGAAGTCTGGAGAGATATGGAAGGTTAAACAATTTCCTTTTTTTACATTGAATATTAAGTATAAAGCATAGAACTTCTAAATTTTTGTATAAAGAAAACCCCACAGATTCCCATGCCAGAGTAACTTTAAGCACTGGCCCATCTACTCCTATACTTCGCATGGCTGATAAAATCAGCGCTACTGCTATTCTCTGTGTCTGCCTGTATTTCTCAGTGAATTTTTGTCGGTCTTAATAAAACTTGGCTTGAAAAAAAACCTCAATATTTCCCTGTATAGTCTACAACTGGATTCCCACATATACCAGAAGTGCAACATTTTGCCTTTTTAAGTGGCGACCAATATTTTTACAAATGCTATTTTATTTTTATAATTCTCACAGCATAAAGAAAGCAATGCTTATTTGAAAAGGGCTGACTAGGAATTAACTCAAGCTCAAATAATCTTGACTAAATGTCAAACTTTTCTGTATTATAGAAATAAGATAGTACTTCCAACAGTTTACGATTATAAAATACCATCTTTTGCAGATTATCAAGACAGGAGGGCAAGCAGATTTCATTCTGTAAGGTCTTCTCCTCCTGAGTACAGAAAATGAAAATACGTGCATTGCACATAGCAAATGGAAAACAGAGGTTAATGTTATTTCCTTTCTTTTGCTTTTTTGAGGGACTTGGTTTATATTTCAGAATTTTAACAGAGAAGTAGAAAAATATCAAGGCCAAAAGGGACTATAAGTAAATTAGCATGACCACATTTCTATGGGGGCCAAAGCATCTTCTGGTCTTAAATCAAAACTAAATGTCTTTGTAAAGATTCCAAGTAATGACAACCTAAATCATGTGTTCCAAGGTTAGCTACCCTCATTGTTAAAAGATATGCACCTTATTTATTAGCATGAATTTGTCTACCTTCAGTTTCGAGGTTCCGGACCTTAATATATTCTTTACTGTTTTAAGCCATCAAATACTAGAAATCTAATTTTCATGCACCTATTTGTTAACTCTGATCAAATTACATCTGAATCTTCACTCAAACATATTGAACAGATTGAGCTTTCTAAGCCTCTCATTATAAGACACGTTACCAGAAGCCCACAAACATTCTTATAGCTATTTCTGAACACTTTTTAAATAATTTTTCCTTTTTGAAATATAGCAACCATAACTGAAAATATTACAGTAGTCTAACATAACATTAGCTAATGTTTTCCTACTTCTCTATTACTATACCATTTCTATGTCAGCAAACAGTACAGGAAAAAAGTGATCTACACACCTAAACACATTGCGCTGATCTTGGAGTACAAAAGATCTAAAACAACTTCTGAAGAAAATAAACCATTAAATATATGAGGGTAAACGGAAAATGAGATAAAATGACATGACTAACAAAGTAATCCTGTTAGAGTGACTGGATGTCTTTGACAAAAGAGCAAATTTTATGGACAAAGAGAAAGCAGGATAGGATTTATCCAGACCTCTGTAATACGCTACAAAGAAGTTTTACATAAAATGAGGATTAATGCTACAATTGTAAGCAGCAAGAAAGTGGCTACGGAGGAGATGTCAACTCCTGTGTGCTAGACCTCTGCCCTAGAGTGAGGTTAGTAGTGGAGTTCCTCAAAGATCATTTTTGGGAACAATTTTATTAAATATTTTTAAAACTGCCTGGCATAAAAAGTAGGAGTGATGTCAATGCCTCCTAACCATGTGTCAATACAGAGAACTGAACTATGATAAAGGAAAAACTGGGTGACTTGGGAACTGGAGTAATAGAAGTGTCATGACATTTAATAATACAAAGTATGAGGTTGGGACACAGGCTCAGCGCTCAAGGCTTCTTAGCAGTGTATACCAAATTGGATTTTGATGCCCTCAAGGAGAGGATAAAATTACTTATTTTCTCGGCATGAACAGGCATCAAAACTATATTTCATGGTGATGACAGAGGAACCAGGACAGGAACATCTTCCCTGAGAAGTTTGTGTGTTGCTGAGCTAAGCAACATCCCTACCACCAATAACAGCTGGCCACAGTCCCAGTGCCTTCTGCACAAACCACCCTGTGACTCGGGGCTGGGTTGGTGCACGATGCTCAAGGAGGACAACGGAGCACTGCCAGCTGAAGCAGGGAGGTGAGACAGGCACATTCCAGGTCAAAACAGCTTCCAGTTCCAGCGTCAGATAGCCAAGATCCCAGCGTCTGCTCTGTGCTCACCTCTGTCAATAGCCAAATCCTCCTAGAATACTATGTTGTCTCCAATCTGGATAAATGGAGGGGAGAGAAACCACAACTGAGTAAAACTTCCCAATCCCAGTAATGTGTAGCTATGAAACAAAAACCACCCAGCCCTGCTAGAAGCAGAGGCCAGCTTTAAGCCTTTAAATTCATCTTCTACTCCCCCATGCTGAAATTAACTGCTTTCTGTTTTGTTATCCCCTCTGGCAGCTGAGTTGACAGGGCTGGGGAAGAGGTGTGGGCTGAGCACACAGCCAGCACAATTTCATGTGGCTGCTGCTAATGCTTGCGTGATCTTGGCACCCTGAGCTGCTAAAAAAGGATGAGCTATGGGAGCAATTCTGTACCATGATGATTTTGCAGACACATCAGTCTGTCACCGTACACAACTATTTATGCCTAAATCTAGTTCTGTGACAGTTTCTCAGAAACTAATACACTGAAAACCTATTAGGGAAATGAAGATCATAACATATTAGTCAGTCCCAGGACAACCGAGCCACCAATGTGATGCAACCCTACAAGGCAAACATGACCTTAAATCAGAAAAGATCATTTCAGTAGAGTAAAAGAAGTCTTTATGCTATTTTACATTGCACTAATGAGCCCTTGTGTATACAGCTATGCAGAATTCTGGCAACTTATATTAAAGAAAAAGTGATTTAAACTAGGACACGTGCAGAGAAATGTTACTAGGGTGATCAGAGAATGGAAAATCCCGTATAAGAACAGAGTAAAAGAACTTATGACTGCAGAAAGTGATGTCACACTACATTTTTTCCTTACCCCCAATTCCACCGTTGTTTGTTTCTGCCTCAGCATTACCTGCACCTTTACACCAACCCAATCATGTAGCTATGCAGTGCATTGGGTCAAAGAACTAATTAGTCATTAAAAAAGCTTTCAGTCATCAGTTTCCTGATGGGGTTTATTTACTGAGCATGTCAGTCTACGCCAGCACACAGAAAATAAAGCCTGAAGCTGACGTAAGAGTAGCAATGCCAATTTATGGTGCAAGTGGAGATTATTGCTTGCAGATAAATATATGTTGAACGGCAACACCAAGAAGGAACATAGCTGTTTAAACATAAGGACAACACAAGCCCGAAGAAAATGGTTAGAAATCTATCAGAAATCACTTCAGACTGGAAATCAGGAGGCTTTTAACTATCACAAAAGTACAGCTGTAGTTCCAGTTAAAGGGCAAAAGCATAACCAGTTCTTACAGCAGAGTAACTGACTATCTCTTAGTACTTTAGAAGTTCTTTTTCAATCCCATGTTTAACAATTGTTCCACACTTTTGATAATAGAGATACATTTTATTGTGTTGCATTGTAGCGTACTAAAAATAATTTCATTTTCCAGCAAGTCCAGATTAGTAAATTATAAATTTAAAGAATGGTATAACTTGCAGAAACTACTATTATGACATCTGGAAAAGCTACTGATACTAGTATTTACAAGTAAAGTTGAAAGGAACTTCAATCCGACTATCATTTCTCTGAAATTCCAAAACTACTCAGACCGCTTTTTTTCAAAGAATTAATCCCCCATATGTGCTATGAGAACTTCAGATGTGCCTTGTACACCCTAGGACACATTACAATACTTGTGATCTGACTTTTAAGAGAACTTGGTACTCAATATTTTGATTTTTTGGAAATTTGTCCACCTGGTTAGGTGTCTAAAGCCATTGATTTGACTCCAAACAAGCAAAGTATGCAAAAATAAATATATATAGTTTAAAAAAAAAAATCACAAACAAAAAAAGCCAAAATGTAGGCAATTTCTTTTCATATATGTTAAATGGGAGTTTACTGTTTATTAAAAAAAAAAAAAAAGTACCCTCCAAAATCTTTGACGTTTTGAACATGGTTAGAGCTCACTATTTTGCATAAGAAACTTGACAAACTATGGAGTCTTGAAGCATGCCAACCGGCAGCAAATAATTTCTATTTAACCATACATGGTAAGCTCTTACTTTTCATACCAATGAATTGCCCTGTAGCAGCTCCTTTGGAGGTCCACCCTGGGAGCAATGAATGTGCATTGCTTTGCTTGTTTGTTCTCACATTCTTTGCAATTAAATAGTGACTTAGGGATTTATTTTCCCAACAACTTGGTTGAGATTGATTATTAGATACTTGGAAAATGTTTTGTTACCATTTTAAAGAAATTCTAAAAAATTTAATTAAATGGAGATGCATCGTTTAAGGGTTAGCTGAGTTATGCTGTTGGGCATAACCACACAACAAAATATTTTACACATCACTTGTTAAATCACACTCATATGTGACCACATAAGCCTGAACTATGTCTAACACATCAAAAAACACTAACCAAGTTTTCAGATTTTAGACTTGATATTGCTTTCTTCCCCCTCAAAGGACGCCCCCTTTGTGCCTCACAGTTTTACAGTGGTACACTTGAAATATTTACTCTTAAAAAACAGAAAATACACCCAAAAGAGCTGTGAAAAATCTGAAAAACGTGCATAAAATAGTAACATGAAAGTAATGAAAAACTCAAATAATATTGGCAAATACAATCGCTTTTATCATACCTTAGAACACATCATTACAGTCTTCTAGATATGCTTTTAAAAAAAAAACAAACCACAAAACTTAAACTCTATTGTGTCATAAAGAACACTAGAATTGTTAGGGGTTTTTTTCAGTTGTTTTTTCAAAGTACCTTAAGAGCTCAAAGTCTAAAAGTGGCTGACAACAAAAACCATAGATATGGCAATTAAAGAATACAAACTGAATACTATGCTTATCATCAGTTTTATTCAGAACATTAGAAATTTTTATTTTACAACAAATTTTATAAGAGGTCTCACTCTTCTCTTGAGCAATACTGCATTATTATTCCCTGCTTGATCCTCTAGTACTGGCAAAAAGCATTTCAAAACCAATATAAGCAGAAGCCAAAGACTTCTGACAAACAAAATAAATTACATTATACTGTCTATTCATGATATACATGTATTCCTTACCTGTTGAAATAGTAACACAACTGTTGCAATTGATTATGTCACAATAAAGAACAGTATCAAAAAATTTCAGCTTGCTTTTTAATGACTGCCTTTTTAGATGTGTAGATCAGTAGTCTGTTACTATTATTGTTAAAAAATAACCTACATACAGTTAATAAATAACATAAAATAAAAATATTTTGTGCATTTATTTCATCCTTTTTTAATTCCTTTGTATGTTTTATAATGTACGCATTAGTACAGTAGCACATATGTATATTTAGAAATTAATATCTATAAAAATAATATTTTTAGTGAAAGCTGTGTGATTGAATATAGCTTCTTTTTAAAAAAAAAGTCTTTGTTTAACACTTTGCGATACAACAATTCGAAGGACTGGTTCTAAGTTTAGTTTATTTCAATACTTGGTTTTAATGGGTGTCACAGCTGAAAAAGATACCTCACAAAGATGCGTAGACCCCAGTGGAAGAAGTGCATTGTTGCCTGCACTTAATAAAATCATGATAGTAATTTTACAATCCCATCCACCAATTATGCAAAGGTTTTGCTTGAAATTGAGCAAGTAAATTCCCATCTTCCCTAATGTCAATCAGTTGTTCTTGCAAACTGATCAGAAGGTGTTACACATTTATATTTTAAAAAAATAGGTTCAAAACCCACTGAACACCACTTCCACATTTGGAAGACTTCTAAATAGATTAGAAAATTCTGTTTCTATCCTGTTAAAGTGTACAGATATGAGAGGTTTTTATTGGTGACACACATTGCATTCAGCAACAAAAACAAACCAAAAATCACATAACGAGGGGAACATACCCAATCATCTGTTTTCAGAATGCTCTCTCCATAGCATAAGTTTCTTTTGAAAAGCAGTTATCTTCTCACTTATTGTTAAAACATCACCTTCACCTCGAAGGGACATATTAAATGTGTGTATTTTTGGAAATACCTGCTAGGTAGTAAACTACTCACAGCCACCTCTCACTACCGGAAAGGTCAGCACATTTGGAGCACTTGTCTTTTTGTAAAAGAAAAATATGTAAAGTTTGACAAGTCTTTTAAGCGCTTTGCCACAAGATAACCAGCGAAACTCTGCGTGGTACAAGACGTTTTCATGGTCACTCGCCATCTCATTACAAAGTCTGGTGAAGATGCTACTATTTGAAGGGCTTGTTTTTATAACGTTAACCACATTGATGTCATCCTGTAGCACTTTGGCTCCAACTTCTTGGCTGCAATAGCTCGCCTGTGATTGCTGCAGCGCAGGAGTTCCATGTGTGGTGCTATCTCTGTAACCTTACCTTATTTCAGCTGTTTTTACCATAGCAGGAAGAACAATTGTTTCCACAGTGGTATGTGGTCTTTTGCTATTACCCAAGAAACTTCAAAGGAGGCTTCTAGATATTTATCATTAAGGTTTTTTACAGTACTGGATTGAGCATCACAACTTGAAACATCACTAAAAAAAAATTGTGGTTTGTCTTCATGTTCTGAATGCTTAGTTTCTAAGCATCTTCCTAATCATAAAGGCTTCATACTACCACTAGCTAATATCTCAAGACACAATACATACTTAGAGCAAAGTGTATCATTAATGACAGTGAATGTCAACCTATATTTCAAACTGCCTTGATAATCTTTAATATTTTTTATCAACTTACTGTCAGATCCAACCAGATTGCCATTGGTTTTGATCTCATGTGGCTGACGAAGAGTTTGTACTAGGAACAGAAGTGTCAGCTCTGCCATTTTCTTGTTTGCGTGTACTTAGTATTATCTTCAGTCATGGTTTCTTTGCAGGAATCTTTTTAAGCCACTTGTCCATTTTGTGTATGTTAATGTAATTAAAACTAGATAATATAATCTGTAAATCCACTTAAGCAGGAACCCGTAAACTGCAATGCATTGCAATAGACTGAAAACAAGCAAGTGAGGACACCACTGTCAACCCCTCTGTGTTGTGGAACACCCACTCCTCCCACAGGATATCTCGGTGTACCATACCTGATGTGAGCATCTGACATACAGACCAAGTGAGGGCACCAGCATCGATTTGTGTATTAAAGATTAGTAGAACTTAATTTGTTTTTTAATAGAAAATAACTGCAAGTTGTAATATTGTTTTCCCCACCTGCCAGTGGATCATCTTGTGCACCTCCTGGTGTGTGCGCACTGCACTTTGGAGATCACTGGTCCAGATGACCACTAACCAAATGATTATATTAATATAAAATTCACATTCTTCACTTTGTTTTCTTACAGCTACTGTTGAAAAAGAAAGTGTTTCTATCATTATCCTCCAGGGACTGCTTCAAGTAAAAGCGTTTTCCAGTAGTACTAGTTTCTCAACAAAGCTATCGGATGCAATGTGAAAGGGGTATTGCTATATTTTTTATTTATTTATTTTTTAAATAACAGAACCAGGAATTGCTGGAACAAAGGCAGAGAGGGACGTAACTTAGTTATCTTGCTCTACAAAGAGGTTGAAGCTTCCAGTTTTGTTTTTGTTTTTTTTCCTTCCTTTAAAAGCAGACAAGTTGGAGAAGCTACCACTGAAGCATGTATGAGCAAAGCAACCAAAATGAGAATAAACAACAGCAATAAAGAGGTCATGCTGCTGGTGGCACCTTTTAATCTGGAGTTCTGTTGAAGGGAGAGGAGTTTTCTCAGCGAGGCCCAATAAGTCTGAACAGTTAAGGACCGGCTTGGGTATCTGAATGTTGGCTTTGTCACACCCCGAGATGCCATTCAAGTGAGCTCTCAGTTATTTGTGATCCATTGCAACTACATTTCTACGGCTTGTTTCTCAGACCCTGTTAATATCTGTTTAATTCTGCTTTGCATCCCTGACTAGTCTGCCTGTCAGCTTACTGCTTCTCGAAATAAACTCTTACACTGTCCTTCAGTTTAGTATACATTTTGATGCTGTGGCTTTCTCATTCTAATTCTGATTCCTGAGTATGTTCTTTTGTTTTGGTTTGGTTTTTTTTAAGATTCTCTGTGCTACTCCTAATTTCTTCTTCAGCTTCGGCTCACCTTAGCTTTGTTTCCAGCCTTGACTCTAGTCTAGCAGCAATCACTGAGCCCGGCTCACCTTAGCTTTGTTTCCAGCCTTGACTCTAGTCTAGCAGCAATCACTGAGCCCAGCTGCCTATTTATAGTATCTACCTCCAGATGACAGATGTTTGATATTGTGTGCAAGTTGACAGTATAAATCAAGAAGTGAAACTTTCACAAATACTGAACATGTTTAGAAGTCGTTACTTGAAAACATCATCAAGACAAATTGAATTGAACACTGTTGTAAGTTGCTACATAGCTACCAAAATGTGAATACTCTTTGGGCATCTGTAGGAAATCCAGTGTCATTCTCTATCTGCCACTACAAATGCTGTTCAGCTCACATAATGTAATTGTTCAGGGAGCATTAGGCCTCTGACTAGCTATAAAGTTTCAGCAGGTAGGGCGACTTGCATGGCATGACATTATCTAAGCTAAAATGCAGATTATTTTTGCACAATTTCTGAATTAATAAGACATTACTTATGATAACTGGTGATTTTGAATCAGAAAAATTTTAAGAGCAAAACAGAATATAATTTACAATTAATTTCTTGGTAACTATTTCTCAATCTGATACAAGTCTCAATACTATCATTTATTAAGCATAAAAGCTTCAATATAACATGTTACATTAATAAAACAATAATAAAATCTATACCTGTAATCTGCTTGAACAGACATACAAAAATAAAAGACATGTAATTTCAAAATCTACTTTATGGCTTCTGTTCAAATCTCATGTCCTTTTGAGATTTCTGGTTTCGCAGCTTTAAAGAAACCTATCTGAAATTTTCTGTAGTGATAAGAAGAGCACTGAACTGAATCTTAGTAACTTGATCTAAAAATCTTCCATGAAGGATCATAGCAGATGTTTTTTGGGATCGTGCTTTCCATCTTTGACAAGAAAAGAAAGTGGATGCCTGTAAGTTTTTGGCTTCAGGTTTCTCTAAACTTAAGCAAACTTTCACATCTGAAAACAGAGATAATCTTCAACACATTCATAGCGCTCCTGGATTTTGCTATACCTACATACCGGGACTTGCATCTGAAGAGAAACAAGCACTGCTCATATGAAGTTAAAAGACTACGTCAAAAATATGGACCCTTATACTTGTAATTTTTGGATGGCATTGTAACTTTACAGTTTCTATTCAACATGATGTTTACCTTGACTGGAATATAGTTTAATCACACTGGACCAGATCCACAGTTGTAGGACATTAATGCAAGTTCCATTAAAACCTTCTTAGAGTAGTATTATCAGAGTAAACTTTGATGGTTTTGCAAAACCTGTTCCCTCAAATACCTGAACAAAATCTATGTCTTCTGCTTCATACCACTCCACCATAGGGTGGAGCTCTTAATGAACTACCACATTCCTGCCACAGTGAATTACAAGAAATAAATCAGCACCTTAAAAAGAGTTTTGAAACTGGAGAGACTAAGTCAATAGGAGAATGAAGACTCTTGAGCACTTCTTGCTGAAAAAAAATTACTGTTAAGAGTTACCTCTGTGTATTCTTTTTGTGGAATTAGCAGCCTCTGACGATAAGCTTACGAAGTCCTTACCAACCTCAGGGCCACTGAAATCAGCATTTGAAACTGGCGTTTGTCTTAAATTCTCTTTCCAAATACAAGTATATTTTAAGCTGGCAACACCAGCTGAAAGCTCACTTTTTGCCAGTTTAATTTCAATCTTTTTTTGTTTGATCTTTGACCAACTGCTAGAACAAGGACAAGCAGGTCGGGGGTTAGGCAGTCAAAGGGAAGGATGGGAATTCCTTGTCCAGTGGCACTGTTCTTAAAGCATTCCTAAAACATGACTTCGGAAATATAACTTCACTCACATGTGAGTGAAATGGCCACATACCGAGTTAAATCTCCTCAACTGTGATGTTACCTTGAGCAAAGTGAACTTCGATGCAGAAAAAAGTTTGTGTACATGGTGATAATTCTTAGAGAACCACTATTATTAACAAGGAAACTACATTTCTTCAAGGACCTCTCTACATTTTTATGGTAATACAGTCAGAAACATTGCACAGAATATAAGGAGGTGCGAGTTGTTCTCCAGTTAAACATGAAAAGGATAAAGCAAAAGACAAAGTATAACATTATAAGCAAAATTACTGATTAAAGTACTGACTACTGAAGAAGGGACATTAACTCTGTTATGGCTACTCTACATATTCCCATTTGTGCAACTGTGATTAAGGCAATAGTACCTGGAATAACCCCAATTCAAGACAGGACTTCAGTCAGAATTGCCAATGAAGATGCATCCATTAAGCATGTAGAAAAGCTTTGGATCAACTCAAAAGGTTTTCCAGAGAAATGGGCTAGAATGTTACCCTATGAAGGAGTCCAAGATGTCATCTTAAGAATAGTCGAACTGATACCTCAATTCCATTAGCACTGCACTCAGAGTAATGTAGGTACTAATGAATACATATCTTTTGAAGTTTGATATTTTTAAAGCTTTGGGGAAATGAGATGGGAAATGAGATAAGATACTAAATGAGCCTTCAGGGATTCAACAGGTGAACTATTCATCAAAAAAAAAAAACAGAAAAAAACCCACCCCAGTTCAAGAGCACAGAAACCAAACAGGGCTCCTAAAAACAAACAAACAAAAACCAAACACAAACAAACCAACCAACCCCTCAAGAAAACCCAAAGCAAAACAACAACTACAAAACCCCCACTTAACTGTCTATCTAGGACTTCTTTTTTTACTCAGATTATCTACCGATTACAGCCTTTCTGCTGTTTGGAAGACTGAAATTTTAAGACCACAGGGTGGCAGCATACAGAATAACATCACAGTGTAACTAGTGCCATTTTTTCTTTCAAAAGAACTTGCATCGAAGAATAATCTTCCTATTCTCTTGCTTTTTCTCAACACTAAATTTGTGTAACTGGGATAGATAATGCCATGGCTGAGGAAACATCCATAATGATAGTGTAAAAGCTGTACCAGATGAGTTTTAGGATAGAGTGCTGGAATGTATGGTGCTAGCATGGCGAAAACAGATGTATGCAGTGCTGCTGAATCGCTGCTTTGAAGAACCACTATTCCTCAAAGAAATCACTGTTCTTCAAAGATCCTTCAGCTGATGGGAATAACGAATCACAGCTTACTGTAGAGAATTAATATCGATAGAAAGATTATTCCTCCCACTCAAACTCCCTGAAGAAGTCTGCAAGTATCTGGACAAAGAAATCAGGTTAATACAATCTTCTTTGATTTCCAAAAGGCACGTAGTTCCTCACCATAAGCTCTTAAAACAAGTAAGAATGCCATGGAATATGGGTCCTCAAATGAGTAAGCCAATGACAAAAAAAAAAAAAAGAAAATGGGTAAAAAGATACTAGGTCTGTTTTCTCAGTAACGGCATTTCACTAATGGAATCCCAAAGTGGTCTGTGCTTGGTCTTTGCTGTGCAATGTGTTCATAAATTATCTGGAAAAGGGAGTAAACACTGAGATGAATCTCTGAGTATCCTCCAATGATGATACTAACTTGTTCCAGAAAGATGAAAGGCACCGGGACAAGGAACTGGGAAAAAACCAAACAAACACACACACAAAAAAACAAAACACCAAAGAAAAAATACCCAAACAAAAAAACCCAAACAACTTTTAGTCCTGCCTGGACAATAAAATGGCAGATGAAATCCAGCTTAAATTAAATCAAGAAGTAATGAATATGTGAAAGAAATCTTAACTTTACAAACATGACAGGCTCAGAATTAAAAATTGACACTTAAATGTGACATTGAGGTTATGACAGCTCTATGAAAACATTGGTTTAATGCTCAATAGCAATCAAAAAAGTAAATTGGGTATTAGGAATTATTAAAGATGGAACAGAGGAAAACATCACCATGCCACCATGTGATTCCACAATGCTCCCAAATCTTATAGGCTGTATGCATTTTGGTTCCAGAATCACAAGAACAACAAAGAACAAAAAAAGACAGAGAGAGGCAAGATGGAATCAAGGTATAGAATGACTTTCAAGTACCACTACATAAGGTAAAATTCTTTAGCTTACAAAAGGGATGGCTGACAAGCTGGTAAAATGGAGATCTACTAAATCTTGACTGGCATAGAGAAAGTGGATAGGGAATAATTTCCACTGTCTTTTTTTAGCATGGGAACTAAGTGGTATCAAACAACTTTTGTACACTGTAGGCTCTAAACTAACAAAAGAAGATACTTCATAGAATATGTAATTACACTGAAGAACTCCTTGCCACATCACATAGAAGTTTATGTGGGTCCAAAAGCAACTGAACAATTTCTGGAAAAGAACAATCCACAAATATGTTTGCTTGTAAATGAAGGCCCTACAGCTACAAACTGTTGGAGGCTGAGAGAGCATCTTGGAGAAGTACTTCTGCATGTTGGCATTATTTATATACTCTTTGCTGGACATTCTGTATTGACTGATCAGAGAAGGGATGGTGGGCTAAGTGGACAAACAGTCTGACCTGCCAGAACTATTCTTACATTATAATTTTGTGTTCTGTACATCCATTTTCACCACTTCCCCAAACCTACACTTTCTGGTAGTGTGGTACGTATAGCCTAGTTATCTTTCAGAAAGAGAACATGTCAAATTATTTGGAGGAAGAACACGAAGACAGAAAAAAATGAAGATTTTGGAATACAGAAATAAAAAGCTCGTTTTTATGAATGATAAGGAAAGAAAAAAAAAAAAACACCCACCAAACCACAAAAGAGTGATATATTGGAGTACCAAGTATGAAATACACTACCCTTTCAAAAGGTGACAAAATAAACTGACAGTAGAAAAGAACCACTGGGAGAAGTGGATTGCATTTTTTTTACAAGAGTAAAGGTTTAGAAATAGAATTCTGTGTCCAGCAAGAGAATCCTGGCCTGAAGACTAGTGAAACACCTCTGAAGAACTCAGTTACTGTCAGGAATATTAGTAAGATGACGGCACTTTCAGAGATTTCCCACAACCAAAAGAAAAATCAAGAGACTTTCAGAATCACTAGGTTGTTTGGGTTTTTTAAAATCTATATTTCCTGTTTTACTATATCCTCACAAAAATAAACAATCTACAACAACAAAAAGGAAAAGCCATTACTTAAAGGAGAAAGCAAAATAATAAAGCTGTGAAGAAAGAGAGTGAATGTTTGTCACAAAACAGAAGTGTTTTGACTACCAAGTTAACAAATGGAGAGCAAATGATAAAGGCAGCTGAAGACAGAAATATTTGACATTAAGAAACAAACACTTCTCCAAAGACAATATCAGAGTTCTGGGTAAGAAAAAAAAAAAATCGTTACAAATAGGTTAAAAAAAAAAAAAAAAGCAACACGTTACACATTCACAGATAGGTGTATGACATCTAGTGGCCAGACAGTGTAAATGCATTAAAAATACAGTTCTGTAGAGCACCTTTAGTTTTCCTTTAGACCCTGAAGTCATGTTCAATGATGGGGGGTTTGGAGGTGCGGAATAAAATCAGGAATATACACTATTTATATTTTTATATATATACGGTTATTTTTCTAAAAATTAAGAAGAGGGGTTATTAGGAGAGTCTGTAAGACCTCAAGTTTTAAAGCGTCAAGTTGTAGAGTGATATACGAAAGAAAAAAAATAGTTGAATTAAATGCTGTTCTAACATTAAAACAGACATACATTCATTAACACTGTTAAATACTACTTCAATTATTGAGGAAAATAGACTAAATTTTGAGCCTAATCTGAACCCCAAAAAACACAGACCACCTGAATAATGCTGCCACAGCTGTGGCTGGAATTGGATTTGAGTTACAGCACATACATACCGCACGGTTTGAGCGGACACGAGGACATGTGAACTCTTAAAAGACCCACGCGTGGGGAAACAAAACATATCTGTTCATTTCGAAACCCTTCTAGAACACAATTTCCTCCTAGTCCTTGTTTCGGCTCGTGCACCTTTTAAGAGCCATTGAGCTCAGCACAGGAAAAGCAATGCTAATAATTTTATTTTGAGGTCCTTAAAAGAAAGGGGTATATAGAATTTGTCACAACTATAGTATGAGCTTTCAACTATTACAGATACTTTTACCTACCTTTAGCTTTGTGAACTGATTTAATATGTCATGTTAAAAGTAAATACCATACCGTTAATGTTGAAGATCAAAGTGTAAATATATTGGATAACACGTTCACCGAGATACCTATTCAAGTGCACATTTCCAATGACTAAATAAAAAAACCAAACACTCTCATTAACAGAAATATCAAATCAGAAAAACAATCTTTCTTGAATAAAATATGAATAAAGTTACAGGAAGTGTTTTTAAAAAACATTTTATCTACTTACAATCATTTAGATAAATCAACTTCCATATAGAAATATTAACAGACATTATTTAATCTGCACATTGATACAATTATCTTCTGTAGTGAGAGTAGAAGAACAAGAAAGTTTTGTAGTAAAATAACCTGTTTCTATTCCTCAGCTCTAATTCATTCTCTGCATTTCCAACAGTTCTACTTAAAAATAAACTACTTAATTGTTCTTCCTTACAGGTTAATACAATTTATTTAAAATGAGCTATGTAAATATTAATTAATGGCACTAATGACAGCACTTTGTTGTTGATAGTCTAAAGAATAAATTAAGAACATAAATGTACCTAATGCATGCTCATATCTGAGATGTCTCTGCCTAAAGACGCCAGAAGAAAGGCATATTTCTTTATCTAAAGATTTATTTGTGAGGGATTTAGTGAAACACGCAAGTGAAGAATAGCTGGATTTTTGCAATCACCCACGTTCACTCTCAACAGTCCATATTTTAAGTGGTGAATGCTCCTTTGAGAAGAGCAGAAGCTTGCCTTTTAGGGACAGCCCATATTATATGAGTTTTGCTCGTGACAATCATTCTTGCAACGTGCTTTCTCCCGAAGCTACTATGCTGTCTGGCTTTGTTGAATTTCTCCTGTTTTATTCACTTACGATAACCACAAAATAGTTCACAACTTTAATAAGCCCTACAAAACTTTCCTATTACTTGTTCAACGGGATTTTCTTCTCGCAAAGTCTCAATTAGTATTTGGTCTGACAGTTTAGAAAAGTTTATACATGAAAAGAGCTCAACAGTGTTGCAAGTCACATTAACCAACTTTTTCTCTTTAAGCAACTTAAAATCTTTATGAGAATTTAATATTAACTAAATAAAATGAGCATATGTAATGCTCCCTTGGCATTTAAGTTGCAAGTCTGCTTTTCCTAGATGAGAATGAAATATATTCTTGTGGAATATGGCAATGTGAGGATTAAAGTCTCCCATTCCTTTTTTAAAAAAAAAGTTATGAAAATGCTGTCTTCAGCAACATAAGCAAAGAGCATTCTGAACATTTCAGAGAGAAAAAAAAAATCTAATTCTCAGCAATAGGTTGAGGTCATGTAACAGAATGACTTTTATGACAAGGATTGAAGTATTACTAGGACCCAGAAAAGTCCTAGTCAAGGCATAAGGTAAGTTCAGAGTAAAGACAGAAGTACCCAAATTAGAGTCCAAAGAAACTAGAAATATCTAACACAATAAATAATGTGACTAGATAGATACAGAATGAGGGGGAGTACATTGCTCTGCTACAAGTAAGTGTTTTCTCCCAAGCATAATGTTGTGCAGTATACACGTTTCCAGATAGCATCTTCACTTACACACAGTTATCACTCAGTGTTATTTGAATTAAGCCATGACGTAAGGATAAGGATCAGATAAGCTTTTCTGAATTAGCCATATGGAAAGGAGATATTGGTAAGAGAGATGAGAAAATGTCTATACCAGTACTGTTAGATATGTATAGAATAGTCATTATGACACAATGCAATTCACCATGTATCTGTCTGATTACTACTGGAATTGACAGAAATTCACAAAAATAAATCCAACACAAACCCATTCACGATCAAATTTCCTTCGACTCGACAGCAAAAACTGAAAATGCTTCCTATCCAATACATCACAATTTACCTACAGATAGATCATTGTACCTCCTAAACAGCAAGCCTAGTGCAATTCCACAATCTAACCAGCCCTCGTGAGATCTTGAAGCTTGCAGTCGAGTCCTGCTGGTAGCGGTTTACATCCGCTTGGCAGAGCTAGCATCAGATGTATTTGAAAAGCTAGATACTAGTCTAAAAGTGCTACTAGAATGAAAATAAATATCCTCATGTATGTTCATTAAAATACAGCTTCCTTATTTGCATTACCTGCTGAAAGGTGCACCTCTTGCTCAATTTTGAGGGAGGACAGAAGGAGAGGGGTCAGAGTTCTGGAACACTTACATAAAGTTGCATCGCCAACCCCGCCCTTCTCCCGGTCAGAGACAGCCTCTCCAACAGGGAGATCAGATGTGTCTAATGATCAGAACAGATGGATCTGAAAATTGAAATAAAGTCCTGAAGCATATTATCATGGAGTTCTCACTAGCAGATGGTTCTGAGGACTTTTGGAAGAATGCTCCACAGACCTCATGTATAATGCCCATTTGGAGTTAATTTTGCTGCCAATCAGTGCTGTAGGTAATCACCTTCTCAGACAGGTATTAGGAAAAGGTCTATGAAAGAAGTCAACAGGAATATTAATCTCAGGTGCAATCTTGCTTCTCTTGCGGATTGGCATAGCCAGCTTCCTCACAATATTAACTGGGAGATATGCTTCAGCCAAAGGCAGGAACACAGTAATGCCTTTAAGAAAGATTTTTTTCTTTACAAGAATGGACACATCTTTATTGAGATAAAGAAGTGAATAGTCTGAAAATAACAGAAACGGGTGTATTAAGTAATACATGAATGAGTTTGGTGAATTAAGCAGAAGTCATATCAGGCACCTGGTAAATACTTCTGGTCCAGAGTAAAGGCCAAAGGTTCAGCTTGTCTCAAAAAAAAAAAATCTTTCAGCCAGTCTAAGACAAACTGGAAACCATTTAATTGTGAACTCTGCTTGAGGGCATATCTGTCCACACTCTAAGCCTTAACGTTTTAATAATCTGTTGGAGGTTCTAAACATCAGTGACAACACGCTATCTTTCCTAAAGAAACTACTCAAACACTTCTCAGAGACATAAAAGGACAGATGGCCTTTTGTGGTGGGTTGACGTGGCTGGATGCCAGGTGCCCACCAGGCCACTCTATCACTCCCCTCCTCAGCTGGACAGGGGGAGAAAAATATGACAAAAGGCTTGTGGGTTGAGATAAGGACAGGGATATCACTCACCAATTACTGTCACGGGCAAGACAGACTTGACTTGGGGAAAATTAATTTAATTTGTTACCAATCAAATCAGAGTAGGGTAGTGAAAAAGAAACCTAAATCTTAAAACACCTTCACCCCACCCCTCAATTCTTCCCGGGCTTAACTTTACTCCTGATTTCTCTACCTCCTCCTGCTGAGCGGCGCAGAGGGGCAGGGAATAGGGGTTGAGGTCAGTTCATCATGTTGTCTCTGCCACTCCTGCCTCCTCATGCTCTTACCCGACTCCAGCGTGGGGTCCCTCCCAAGGGAGGGACTTCTCCACAAAATTCTCCAACGTGAGTCCTGCCCACGGGCTGCAGTTCTTCACAAACTGCTTTCACACGGAACCCTTCCACAGGGTGCAGTCCTTCAGGAACAGAATGCTCCAGCACAGGTCCCCCACGGGGTCACAAGTTCTGCTACCAAACCTGCTCCAGCCTGGGCTCCTCTCTCCATGGGGCCACACATCCTGCCAGGAGCCTGCTCCAGGGTGGGTTTTCCACGGGGTCACAGCCTCCTTGGGGCACCCACCTGCTCTGGCGTGGGGTCCTCCGTGGTCTGCAGGTGGATATCTGCTCCGCCGTCAACTTCCAGGGGCTGCATGGGGACAGCCTGCCTCACCATGGTCATCACCACGGGCTGCAGGGGAATCTCTGCGCTGGCAGCTGGAGCACCTCCTCCCCCTCCTTCTTCACTGACCTTGGTGCCTGCAGAGTTGTTTCTCTCGCATGTTCTCACTCCTCTCCTTGGCTGCAGTTGTGCAAGTTTTTGTGGGTTTTTTCCCCTTTCTTTAAAAATGTTATCCCAGAGGGGCTACCACGGTTACTGATGGGCTCAGCCTTGGCCAGCAGCGGGTCTGTCTTGGAGCAACCTGGCATTGGCTCTATCAGACATGGGGGAAGCTTCTAGCAGCTTGTCATGGTCCTCAAACCAGGACACAGCTTCTCACAGAAGCCACCCCTGTAGCTCCCTTGCTACCAAAACCTTGCCATGCAAACCCAGTACACCTTTTCAGATTTTTCCACTTAAAATGGTAGTCCAAAAACTTAATAAAAACAATAAAAAAGGACATTCATACTTAGGTTGGTAAAGTTACACATAAATAAGAGAAGTTCATGGTAATGTTACAGAAAGTTTTTAAAAAATTATCCAAGACTCCTTTCTGCATAAAATGTTACATCTCTAAGGACTATTTTTATTGCTTTAAAATAAATTTATTTTTAATTTCAACATTCAAAATTCCAATTTATTGGTATGCATGTATGCATGGGTATATATCCAGAGATATAAAGCTGTGCTGTGTCTGAAGACTCAAAAATTATGGTTTCTGGCCAAAATAAGGGAATACTGAGAGTTGCAGATTCCTGTGTAAATATATTAGCATTCTGCTATTTCTATCAGTATAAACTAAGCACTGGCTATAACATAGTAACATAGTAAGTGGCATGCAATGCATTATTGATTTATTGAAAATTAAGAACATCTGAAAATGGTTCAGATAATATACTACAAAAAGATGGCACTTTTGATCTATCTGTTTCGTATTTCTGTATGTGGGATGTAAGTAGTAACATCTTCCAGAAAAACATGCATGCCACTGAGGAACAAGTGCTGATACACTAAATTGAAGGAGGAGAGGATTATAGTTGATGACAGCCCACAGAACATATTCTCTTAAAATATCCATAAGCTATTCAGAATTCCAAAATAAATAAGACCTAGATTTCATATTTGATTTGTTCTGGCACAAATCTGGGTAAACTAGAGTGCAGGCTACTCAACATGAAGTTATTAAAAGAAAATTATACCCACAGTCTAATCTCTGGCAAGCACTCAAAAGCAGTCAAGGCAACAGTCATGAGATAGTTTTATTTTATGGTAAATATCTGACATTTTCATTAGTATACACTGGCAAGAAATGCATACTGATGTTCTGAATGCCTATAAAAAGCAAAAATGAACACACACACACACAAAAATTACAAGTAAATTAGAAAGAAACCGCTCTTCCTTTTTCATCTCAATTGTAAGCTCCTATGGTGTTGCCAGCAAGTGCTAGTAGAAAAATATTTTTGGGAGAAAAATAGAAGGTTTTATGTGTAAGAACTTTGTCTTGCTAAGTTAGACAAAAGGTCCCCCTAGCACAATACTTCAGAGTAGCAAAAGGAAATGCTGTTTAGGAAGAACACACGTGTCCAACCAGTTTCTCCCAGCACACTCCCACAGCACCTACAAATGTTGGGTTAGGGATGCTAGAAAGCACTTACTTGCCTACTCCTTTTCTTACTAAGTAGGCATTTTGTTTATGACAATTACTTTTTGAACCTACTTACACTACGTGACTACACTCCAATGTAGTCCGTGACAATTCCAAAAGCCTAAAGCCCACTGCATGAAGCAGCACTTTGCTTTATCTGTTTTAAATCCACTTCCTACTACCTTAATTGAGTGCCATCTAGTTTTAGTACTGTAAGATTTGGCAAGTAACAGTTCCACGTTCCTTTTATCCACTGCCTTCATGATAATAGAAACTTCAATCATATTTCTGCACCTTCATTTTTCCAAATTGAACCTACAGCTTTGGTTACACTACTTGTTTTTCATACAACTGCTGTAGATACACACATGGTCTATCTGAAAGTATAAATAACTTTCATTTTTAAATTTACTTTGTACTTAAATTTTACTTTTGAATAGGATCTTTTAATCCACTTCTAAAATGTGGTTTAAGTTTTCAACTTTTGACCTGACAGTCAAAAAATCTCCAAATTCTCTAAATAATTAGCACATTGTTCTTATGTGTGTTAATACCTATATAATATGCAAAATCTATTTCTAACTACCTTTAAGCATTAATATCTACAGTAGCTCACATCTGAAAATATTCTATCTGTCATTTGTGTATAATGTAATTATTTTCCCAACCTTAAAGGAGTTTAGAATAACTGTTAATACATTTTGCTGCAACCCCAAGCTCTGGAACAATGACTAACCAGGAATTCAACATGATAGCTTTAAACAAAGCCATCTAAATCATACATCATAAACTGTCTGTTAACAGTATTCATAGAATCATAGATTCTATGATTGGAACAAAGTGTGCCAGGCCACCCCAAAAAGTAACATAAAGAAAATACACCTTCACAGGTAGTCTGTTTGGGAGAAGTATCCACACCTCTGTTACCATCAACTACTGCATGGAATGCATTAGGAGGAAGAAATAAAGTGCTTACCTTTCTTTGAAAGGTCTCTAAAGATGAACCATTATAACATTTATATTGACTTCATCTGAATTTTGTGATAAACTTCTGTATCAACAGAGAGCAAGTCAAATCTGATACATTCAACAAATTCAGTTTCCCATTTCATTGATATTCCTGCAGTGGCAGGACACACTAGCTGTTCATTTTTTGGATTTGTTTACTATAATTTAAAAACACAGAAAATACAGACATAAACCTTAGAAGATCCATCAATGATCAAATTTCTAATTGTGATTGTCTTTATAGACATTCAGAAATTCTTACCATGGATTTGAAAGACCTGTTGATACTAAAATCCAATAGTACTATGACACAAATATTACAGTTGTGCAATTTTACTCAATTAGGGATCCTCTTAATATCATCTGACCCAAAATAAATAATGGTTGTAAAACTTCAATGGAAAGAACTTCCTCTGGAATAGCACGCAAGATGCACGTTTTGCAATTTCTACATTCTTAACATTGTTACTTCAATGGAAAGAACTTCCTCTATAATAGCACACAAGATGTATGTTTTGTAATTTCTACATTCTTAACATTGTTATAAAAGCAAAATTCACAAAATGAATTAGAAAGCTTTCCTGTTCCACAGCAACGGTTTAGGCATTCTGTCAATGCTACAATTGGCAAGCAAGAGCTAACCTTTGCTCCAAGAAGTGCCGCAGCTGTTTAGAATCAATGCAAACAGGCTTGGAAACTGTAAGCCAGGCATATGACTGTCTGTGAGCACTATAAAAAGCAGTGCTGTAGGCACTGCTTAAGAGAGGGTAGTGCTTGGCGTGAGGTTCTCCAGAGAAATGGACAGAAGAACAGTTGTCTGTTAGAGAGCATCAGACAAAGGTTTGCAAGAGTTCAACGTATTCATTTGTGGGCAAGATAATGGTATGGTTTCTGAGAATAAAATGAATAGAAAGCCCCAAGGAACAGCAAGCTTTGAAAAAATGCAGGAGTGGGTTGGGGAGGTCAGGTCAGATTTTGGTCTGTTGAAAGGATAAGATTGGCTTGCATGTTTCTATTGTTTCTGTATACCTAAAACCAAGTCTTAGATCATCAGAAAAGTCATCTTTGCTCATAGGCAACCAGTACTAGAAACTGGAAATCTTTAACAAAGACTTCTTACAAAACGTCAGTCAGTAAAGTTAAACAGGTATCGATGGAGACAACATGAAGTACAATCTAATAAAAAAATATCACTGGCGCTGAAAAGGAGACATAACTGAACACAGATTCAACAGTGATTGAGATAAGGAGTGGGTTTTTTATGACAACATTTCTATTTTTCATACTAAAGCACATTTGAGAAAAAGAACACATCTAAAATATTTCTGCATATAATGCAAAGTAAGTATGTACATGTCTCAAAAAAAAAAGACCAAAAAAATTAAGATTATAACACCTCGAATCTTATCTTGGCCATCTGTACACTTCTACCAGAAATATTTCCTAGAGGAAGCTCTGGACAAATACACTTACTTCCACTTTTATGGAGCTCAGACTCTTCAGGAAAATACTTGTCAAAAAACAAACACTATTTAATCATGGATGAGTATCCACATTGCAATACGATGGCTAATTTGTATAAACTTATATAGCACTATCACTTGAAAACAGTCCCTGTTTTAAACATTTTCCATTTTCACTATGAACCCACAGTTTATCTAGATAAAATTTTCATTTCTTGCAGCCTTTGGAAAGTCATATTTTTGCTAATCCTTCAAAAAAAGTGTCGAACTGTATTTATTCTAAACTGAAAAAACCCAAAGTTATAGCAATTAGTACAACAGATTTTTTTTTCCATGGAATATTTACTTATCATTAAAGTTATTTTTAATTCTTTTTATGATCTAAAAGTGACATCTTGTAACAAAAGCATTTTATCTTGACACTCAACAAGGATACCAACAAACTGTCAGTCAGTGGATATGTAACAGATTATTACAGCTACTTATTTCTCTATCAACTAATGAAGAGGTAGAAATAAAAAAAGGCAAAGAAATGTTGCAGAGAAAAAGTAGGATAATGTAAAATATATTTCTTCCTAATTCTTACATCCAAAAACATAGCAGATATTTAAGATGCATAATTAAGTATATGCGCATTAATGACATTTCAACCACAAAATCATAACACAACCTTCTATTTTCACTCCTTTTGCAATTTAAAAAACCAGCTCTGTTTTATTTTGTCACAGAAGCATGAGTATATCTTAACACATTTTTTGCTTTTAATTTTGTTAAATCAGAATATTGCACAAAGGAAGCAAGAGAGCCCTCTTAAAAATGAACTGCTTTAATGCTTGAAAATGAGATCAAGTATGACAGCAAAGAGCCTTGCCCACATTACCAGGTCAGTGCAGTGACTAGAGAGCATGTCAGGCAGAACTTAAAACCGGGACTGTTTTAAGTGGTTTAACTGCAGAACATGACATTGTTGGTACCTGTATGCACAAAAAAAAAAAAAAAAAGAAAAAAAAGAAAAAAGAAAAAAAGAAGAGGAAAAAAATCAACAATGTATATTGATAGCAGGATGAAGTGCCTGGTCCAGACTCGATTCTTTTTCTGTCAGATACATTGAAGACTATCAGGAAAGACATCAAAAAATGCATTCTCATACGAGAGCCCAGCAGAAGAAAAGGGAGGAAAAAGATAAGAAGTGCAAGGAACATAGAGCCTGCCTACCTTCACTACAGTATACCTATCTATACCTCTCTCTGTTCTCAGGGTTCAAAAAAGGTGGAAGAAAGAGCCCTGAGGAAAATGCTTTTTTTCCGGGGAGTGTATCAATCTGAACTGCAATTACTCCTCCAAAATTACCAAAATGAATTCTCTTTCTTGGCCTTCTGGAGCATGCTACAGACCCACCAAGGAGCAGATTGGGACATCTCTACACATTTCTTTTCACACTTACCAACTTATGGCTTTGAAATGCTTTTTTTAGATCTTGAGTGGTTCAGCAGTACTTAATGGTGTAAAACAGAGGTGGAAAATTATGCCAAAGGACCTTCCTGGTTCATGAAAGACATCTATCCCTTCGCAGCAGGACAATGCTTATGTTATCAACAGAAAGCCCCAAGAAAATCATTCCATTTTCCTGAGCTGAGAAGTCACAATTTTCTTGAATCAGCTAAGATATTTAAAACATTGAAGCCCTTGAAAAGGAGTTCCATTGCTTAGGGAAGACTTGAGAATACAAACTATTTAGAGTGCGTATCACTGAACTGGAGACTTATTAAGCCAGTCTATAATTAACATAACTATCACAGCAGAAAACGACTCATTCTTTTTACAGTTTCAAATCAGCTATTTATCACAGTACCACTTAATAACTTCTGGGAATCAGGAGTATAAACATTTCCTTCCTATAGTCTTCCTCCCCACAAAACACCTCTTCCGCACAGAAAAAAAACCCGAACGCAAAAAAAACCCACAAATTCTTTTCCTTTCCTTATGCTTTTTTAATGTATTTCACTAAATTTTGTACAAGAAATCAATAAAGACACAGCTGAACAGTGGAAAAGTCGATATTTGATCAAGTTCTGAAGACCTTTAGCTACAAAAGTAGCTAATTTTCCAATTCTACATACTCATAAGTAAAAGATGAGCAGTTTGAGATTAACACTGAAGTAAAATTAAAAAGCTTAGCCAGAAAAGGGTAATGGAATTTTAACAGCTTTTATCATACTAGCATATGGAAGTTCAAACTTGTTGCAACTAATGAGAATGAGCGTGCTTAGGACCAGACCCTGTTCTCTTCCCTTAACTAAAAGGCTACCTGAACACATTGTCCTGACAGTCGACTGATCTCTCTGGCTCATACACCTTGAGTATATACTGCTAAAGAGTAACAAAACTTTAGACACCAACTATTTCAGAGTATTCCACAAGTGAAGACAGTACTGATGGTTCAGGATATGGTAGTTTTTGAATTCAGATAATTTAGTGTTTTCAGAGAGCTACAAGTTCTGAACATTTGTACATTTTAACAGAATAAGTTTGTTACTGGAAATAACAATACTACCTATACAACATAAAGACTTACTATAAGAATGCTTATGAATAAGATGACAGATGATGCTAGGATACTTATCCATAAGTCATTAACCAATACAGTAATTTAAATGAAGAGTTATGTAAGACAGTAAAAGTATTTCAAATGGAAAGAAAACATAATTAGCCATAAGAATTCTGTCTGCGGAGTCAAGCAAACAACAAGAGCAATTTGCTAAGGAAAGCTGTCATAACACACTGGAATTTTCTGAGGGTATCATTAGCTCCCACCACCTTCTTCTGCTGTAATCCTTGAAGTTAACAGTAGACAGACCATGGCTTTAATTTAGGAAACATTTGACAGACAAATTAAGCCAGAGCTAACTACTACCTTGATAATAAAAATACTACTTAGCTTATAAATTTCATAATACTAATAATTACCTGTGTTTGTTTATCATACTTAAAATACCTGACTCTTTCCTCTGGCCCATCTGCACCATATCCTAGTTGTACTACAGAAGAAAACTGAATGCATATACGAAACAGGTAAGAAAAAACTAAAGATAGATAAATATAAATTAAAAGAAGAAATGTTTAAGTAGCTTGATTCCATACTCACTAAGCCAGTGGCAAAACTCAGGCAATACTCTAAGGTTCCTCCCCCATTCCCAATTCCTTTACAATCCAAAACCTATTTCTCTAAAAGCTGTAATAGAGGTTTGTAAATTGCCGTATCTTGAATGGCAATGCTGTACTGCCTTTGAGTTTATACATTTTGCTGACTACATTCTCTTTCAGAATACTGTTTCATTCATAAAAATGACCGACCATTCTAAAGCACAGTGTTTACCACCAAATTAGTTCTGGACAGACCTGAAAGAGGTTTCCTTTCTCTTCTCCTTCACACACATATTTACCTCCTTGGCAACATCAAACAAAAGTAAAAATATGACTTCTAAGAATCTTTTCAAGTAATTTGTAAAATTGTACAAAGCTTCAAACAGACAGTTCTTTCTAGCCTACTTTGATACATAGAACAAGCCTGATAGATGTTAAATGTTAGCTATGCAGAAAGAAAAGTTAGTGAAATTTCCTGAATGCAAATAGGCGCTAATTTTTGTTTTAAATCTCAAAACAGAGAAGGGACAAAGTAGAAATATCTACAAATAATATTCATCTAAGCAAAAACAAGAAACGTTTAATTTTAATGTGCAAAACAATTTAGCATTTCAAAATCTGTAGACATTAAGAGGACAACAAAAGAAATTTAGCTCAGTTGCATTCAGTGGAAGGTTCGCCATTGATTTTTCAACAAAAACCCCCAGCTACTTAAAAGATAGATGACAAAAGTTCAAACTTCAATATTTTATATTTTTAGCCTTTTTAAAGTACTCCCGTCCTAATTAATTTTTCATCTGCCAAAGCATCTATTCTCTGCGAGGATTTACCATCTCAACTAACACGGGTTCCTAGGCAGCAGCATTAGAACCAAGCAGGAGATACGGGCCTATTGCGATTAAAAAATACTCTTCAGCTCCGAGATGCTCTGAGGAGCTCGCTATTACGGCCGGCAGACTTCCAAAAGAGCTTTTTTTTTTTTTCTTTAGCCTTGGGACCCTCCCTTTCCGCAGCCGCCTAGCCCACAGACGAACCGGGCACCACTAACCTGCATTCCCCAACCCTCCTCAGCCCGTAGCCGCCTCAGCGGAGCCGTTGAACAAACCGGTGCCGCCGCCGCCGCCGCCTTCTCCTCCTCAGCGAACCGCCCCTCCCCAGCGCCTCAGCTGAGCGCGAGCCCAAGGCTGAGGGAAGGGGGCGCAGCGGCGCCTCGCGCGCCTAACGGTCTTTCCCGCCAAATGCGGCGGACAGGCGCGTGCGCGGCCGCTCCACGGGGGCCCGGCGGCGGCGCTGCAGCGGTAGCTGTGCCCGCCGCCCCGCGGAGTGGAGCTCTCCCGCTTTCCCTCCGGGCTCTGCGGGGATGTCTGGAGCCGTTAACGGGTTCGCTGCTCTCCGTCGTTCAGCGTGTGGAGCACGCAGGGCTGCGCCGGTGGGTTGTGAGGGGAAAAGGCGCCGGCGTGAGGCCGCCCCGGCGGCCGGTGTGGCTGTTGATCCGGACGGCAGGCTCGGAGCTCGTCAGCTTGTTAGCTTCGAGCTTCATCTTCTTCCCTGGCAGCCGGGTAAGTGTTATTAGGCAGAAACGTGTCTTCATAACCTCTTCCACCGCAGGGCTCGCTGGTGCCCCAGTCAGCAAGCCCTGCCTAGTGAAAACTAGTTTTACACCTCTTTCTCAAATCCTTTTTTTCCTAAACCTTTAGAAATTAGTCTCCCAGTTCTTTTGCTACTGCAGTAGGGTTAAAATTACCAATATGTATTGTAACATTCAAAATCAAGATGCTCTCTTTTGCTATAGTGCCTGTAAAGTGTCTTTATTCACAGCTTGGTTCGTTAAAAGTGTCGCCTGCATCTGTCCCGCATGCAGTACTGCACTTGTATGGGTTTTTTTCAGTCATGGTTTTCTTAAGGGATTGAAAATACCTCGGCATTAACTATGGGAAATGTACCACCTTCCACAAGAGAATAAAGGTGGGGTTTGTGTTTCTTTCATTTTCAGTCTTCACTTACTCTTTGCCAGGCATAAAATTACTCAGTTATGCTTCTGTGTTTTAATTCTTGACAAAAATCCCACTGAAGTAATAAAGTATAAACATATAATAAATTATTTCCGTAACAGAAACTTGTCTTTTTTTATATATATATTTTTCTGTTAGCAAATCCTTCCTTTCATATCCTTTATAAAGAGGCCCTGAAACAATAGGCACGACAGAACAAGCTCCACCTGAGTCACCAAAAACGCTGAGATTTATCTTCCAGCATATTCTGCTGTCTGCCAAGATAGCCAGCTAAAAAATACCAGCCTAGTCATCTTACAAAGATTAGCAATATGTTTTTGCATAGCCCAGAATTTTCCAGGGGGCACTACTGCTTGGACTTGTTTCCACATCTTAATAAATGCCTTGGTTTTGTTAGAAATCCTTAAACAATGGACTGCAGAAATCACATTGTAAAGTGGTTTGGGTTTGGTTTGGGGTTTTGGTTTGTTGGTTGTTTTTTTTTCTTTTTTCTACCTTTCCAGCTAGCTAGCTACTGACCTTGAACAAACCCATACTGGTTGAAGTCCTGGTTCTGTTTACCACACTTCATGGGTGTAAAGCTATGGTCCCATCTATCGCTCCACAAGACGTACTCTGCAGACAGGAGAATTCTGCACTTCCACTCTTACAGTGTTTGAAGGACTAATGGAGGGGTCTACTGTTTTGCATAGGTCTGTGTATACGCTATTTTTCTCTGAAAGACTTCAGTTCATAGGTTATGAATGTCTATTGTGAGTCGCCTGAAGATCCTTGATGAGTTGATGAAACAATACTGTAGAAATAGCTTCAATCTAATGGGTGTTTGAGGAAAAAGCATGCTGAAACTTTGAAAGCTATATTCAGTACTTCAGTTTGAGTGATACATCTTGAAGAAGAAATGAGTGACTCTTGTAGAAGAATTTATGCTTAATATAATACAGAAGGGTTAACCTATCACTAAAACTTGGCAAATGCCCTTTGTATTTAAATGTTACTTGTGCTTTATCAACAGTCTAGAGAACTACACGGCAATAGCGTATATTAGTATTTAGTATTTCCAAGTTTTTACTGTAATGCAGCTTTGTGTCCTACCTTGACTGGTACAGAAGGATTGCAAAGAGAGCATAAAGACTGCTAAGGCATTACCTTTGGGCAGAACATGTTTTATGATCTTTGTGCTGCTTCTGTACAATGTCAAGTACAGGAAAGGCACTGAGGAGAGCGACTACGACCAATTTTTTTTCTATTTGGAAGGATTTGCACTGTATGAGGAGAGAGTAAAACCTATGATTACTCACATTTATTTTGGAGGCTAAGCTAATCTGAATGAATGGATGGGAATGTTTAAAACAGCTTTTGCATCTGCCAAAGTGGATCTAACTTAATATGTTTTATAGCATGCTGACTTTAATATCATGTTCATTTTATTCTAATTATATACAATAAAAAATTTGTATCATTCTCATTATACATTATTTAAATCACACATAATAGGAATAGGCAAGAGAATTCTTCAGAGTACAGGGAGTAAGCCGTTCTAGGCAAATACTTCTAATGCATCAGAGTTATTTAGTTGTCTGGGGCCTTAACATTTCTGAATCTTTTATATTTTCTATTTAAAGTTTTCTAGAGGAAAATCTGATGTGGTTTGGTTTAATATAGCTTCTACTAAACAACTATATTTTACTGCTGATCAGTGGTTTTTCCCAATGGAACTGTTAACTTTTCTGTTTTGTAATAAAACACAGTTTTCCTGTAAATCTGAAAAACAAGCTATGGAATCAGTTTCTTTAAGGGACATACCTCTCTAGTGGGTCGTCAAACTGGAATGTAGTACTGAAAGTTTAGTCACAGTTAAAGGTACACCTTTTGATACTGGATGTTCTGGCCCACATCCTTGTGGCCATTTGTTGTGTTGAATTATTTGCAAGAGTTTGAAAGGATTTGGTTTTGGTGGGGTTTTCTTGTTTTGTTTAAAAAGTCCAGTGTCCTGATTCTGCAGGCTTGTGCTTGTGCCTGGCAATATATTTGACTATATGTGCCTAACGTACTGGAATTAGGATGTCAAACTGAAGTACAGAGAAATGTCTTGCTCATTAGATAATAATGCATGGTAGCTTGCAAGATCTAGGCTGAACAGCTTAGAAAGAGCTATATAGCAGCATGATGGTGTTTTAAGAAAAATCTGTCAATCTAATGGTACATTTCATTCTCTTCTTTTTTTTAATTCCACAGTTGTTCAATGGAAACATTGTATGCCCACGTGCAGCTGAACTATATATGTTTTTACACTTTATAGTTAGCTTTTTAATCCATAACCTGTTCTAGAACTTTCTGTATAAATGGGTGATTCATTTTTCTCTCTTCAGAAATTAAAGTACCTGTTTTTTTTCAGAAAAAATAACTGACACTATAAACTGTTGTCCACTTAAATATTCAACATTAAAAAAAAAAACCTCTCTACTATGGGAATAAATTTTTACATGAATTCTAATAGTACTGTCTTTAAGCTGGTTTTAGATGTATACCACCAGGTTTTACAATATTGGCCATTGCTTGGGGCTAGTCTTTTCTTTCTTTTTTTTTTTTTAAATTGCTCTGCATATATGATCCCAGCTTTAGTTTTTTTAGGGGAAAAGGACTACAAATTAAATACATGGATAAAAATAAATGTGATAATTAATCTATTAATGCTATTCACAAAAATAGTGGACATATTTGGTAGCCCAAATCCTTACACACTTTTCTTCTGGATTTCATAATGGCACTATTTCAAATCAATGCTAATTAATGTAATAAAACCTCTGTTCTGTAATTTAACAACATACAAACACATTTGTATGCATGCTGTATTAATTATCAAGAAGATGTGTTAACTTGGAAATGGTATTTTTGGACCTTAGAAGGAGGACAGTGCTTTTGGTAAGAAGGGTTCTAAATACAGCTGAAAATAGAGCACTGTATCACTTTGGCTCATAAAAAAGCAAAGTTTATAGCTAACCTAAACTTTTGGTGAAAATATTAATAATGGTAATATACTGAAAACTTTAAAAAATTATTCTGAGGTCTATGAACGTGATTAATGGAGATCTTGTGGGTTTTTTCTTGTTGTTTTTAATGAGATTCTTGTCCAAATAACAATTCCCTACCCACAGCAGACTGTGAGGTCCTGTTTCCATTTGGCCTTTAAGTATTTAAGGAGTACACGATATTGCAATATTCTTCCATATATAGATCAATTTGGCATGCTAATACACTTCCCTTGCTCCAGCTGACTTTATGGCACAGTTGCAAAAGGCCCTTTGGGACCCTGCTGGAGCACTCCCATAACATAAAAGCAAACTGCTTGTGTTTTTTAGCTGGAAAGGAAACTCCTGTTAGTTTTAAATTAGCCTTGAACAGTACAGCTGCTCTCCCCTGTAGAGCTACATTGGGCTTGTTGAATCAGCTTGTTTTTAATCCCTAAAACAGAGGTCCTGAACTGTCGTTTAGATTTATTTTTGCTTCACTTTGAACTTGGCCGAAGGGAATAAAGCTGTGTTTTCTTCAGATGAGGTCACGTACGGTGGTATTGTCACCCCGGCGCAGCGACAGGCTGTGTCCCGCCCTTCACCCCTGCCTTGGCACTTACCTCTGCTTCTGGCAAAAAATGGGGTACGGATGTAAAATGTTATGCGGTGGCTCGCTAGCTCCCTCAACTGTGGGCAGGTGTCAGCTTCTCAAGAAGCTGGAAATGGTTTGGAGAATGTAAAAGGGAACGAATAAAAAGCCGCTCTGTTCAGGCACACTCAGAGTGCTCACTCTCCCTGCTGAGAAACAATCATACCACCTGGTTGACCAGGGGGCAGCTCCCCGGTAAAAGACACGGGTCTTTATTACGGCCGTGGCTTCTCCTCCCGGGCAGGAGGCGGATGGAGGCCGCTCGGGGCCGGCGGCAGCCGCCACCCCCGCCGGGCGCAGCCAGGCCTCGGCCTGCGGCATGGCGGCGGAGAGCCGGCCTTCCCGGCGTGCTCCGCGCGGAGCCTGCCCGCTGGCATGCCGGGATTTGTAGTCCTCCCGCCCACCCGCTCTTCCTTCCCCGTCAGGCGGCGGGGCCGCCTCTCTTCTTCCGGGAGCAGTGAGCCCCCGTTGGAGGGGGAGAAGGGCCGGCGGAGCGGGGCTCGCGTCACGTGAGGCGTTTGTTGACTTCCTCGAACGGCGGCGTCCCGGGAATTTCCAGCGGTAGCGGAGGCCGGTACCGCGGCCGCACCGGCGGGGCGGAGGCGATGGGAGCCCGAGAGGGCCCGGGCGGAGACCGCGACGGCCGGCGCTGCCTTTCCGCCGAGGTGACCGCCCGTTGCTGACCCGGCCGGCCCGAGCGAGGCCCGGAGAGGTTGGTCCTGGCGTGGGGGAAGGGGCCGGTGGGGCTTGCCCGTGGCTCGTCGCCCGTGGGCGGCCCCGGGCCCGCGGCCTGCCTCTGCCGGGGTGTTCCCGGGGGTGCTGGGGAGCGTCGTGCCCCGTCGCCCGGTGGAATGTGTGCGGTGGAAGTGTGACTGGGTAAAGAGGGACATCCCCATTGAGGGACGGTGAGCACAGCTTAAAGGTACTGCTAACGAGTCAGTAGTGCGTCTCAAGTAGACAATAAAATAGCCAAAAAGCTGTACCTAATTAAGCTGAAAAACTAGGTGAGTTCTTAGAGGAGCATTCTGCGCGTTAGTACAGGGGAATCTGGCAAAGGAAGTGAGCAAACTAGGATTGTTGGCACAAGAGGTGAAAACCGAAACATGATGAAATACTGGAGCAGACTGGAATACAGGTGTTGCAGGCCGTGTTGGTTTGGAAGAAGGGAGTACAGATGAGTGTTGAGATAGACTTATATGCTGGTGATGCTTTCAGCTTTTAAGAAATTACAGGTTTATCCCCTGGTGTTTCACCTGGTTGGGAAATTACCCTAATCTCCTTAAACCTGTCTCCCAGCAACTTACACGTGAGAGTGGGTTGGGCTGTAATTCAAGTGAGTGGTTTTAGGAGCTTTTGCATTTCTTCAGGAATCCCTGCGTTCCCTCGCTGTTTTACACTGTGTATATGCAGTAAAATCGGTATACTGGAAGCCAGATCTGGAAAGAGCAGAATGAGAGGAGAATTACTGTTAGAACAGTCAAGTTTGCGCCAGGCTCCAAAGGCCAGGTGCTCTTCTGAGACAGCGTCTTGTGAAAAGTGTTATTGTAGACTACGGGAAACATTTAATTTCCTGGATATTGGTGTGTGATCAAATGCTACTACTGGTAATAATACCAGTTATCTGTTAGTACGTGTATCCTGGAATTTTTACTGTAGAAGCCAAACCAAGTCCAATATTATTACTACATATTGTTCTTTGAATAACTGGTATGTTATTGTGGTGGATTAACCCTGCCTGGATGCCAGGTGCCCAGTGAAGCTGCCCTGTCACTCACTCAGTTGGACAGGGGAGAGGAAAAATACGATGAAAGGCTTGTGGGTCAAGATAAGGACAGGGATATCACTCACCAATTACTGTCATGGGCAAGACAGACTTGACTTGGGGAAAATTAATTTAATTTGTTACCAATCAAATCAGAGTAGGGTAGTGAAAAAGAAACCTAAATCTTAAAACACCTTCACCCCACCCCTCAATTCTTCCCGGGCTTAACTTTACTCCTGATTTCTCTACCTCCTCCTGCTGAGTGGTGCAGGGGGACAGGGAATAGGGGTTGAGGTCAGTTCATCATGTTGTCTCTGCCACTCCTGCCTCCTCATGCTCTTACTCTACTCCAGCGTGGGGTCCCTCCCAGGGGAGGGACTTCTCCACAAAATTCTCCAACGTAAGTCCTGCCCACGGGCCGCAGTTCTTCACAAACTGCTTTCACACGGATCCCTTCCACAGGGTGCAGTCCTTCAGGAACAGAATGCTCCAGCGCAGGTCCCCCACGGGGTCACAAGTTCTGCTACCAAACCTGCTCCAGCCTGGGCTCCTCTCTCCATGGGGCCACACATCCTGCCAGGAGCCTGCTCCAGGGAGGGTTTTCCACGGGGTCACAGCCTCCTTGGGGCACCCACCTGCTCTGGCGTGGGGTCCTCCGTGGTCTGCAGGTGGATATCTGCTCCACCGTTAACCTCCAGGGGCTGCATGGGGACAGCCTGCCTCACCATGGTCATCACCACGGGCTGCAGGGGAATCTCTGCGCTGGCAGCTGGAGCACCTCCTCCCCCTCCTTCTTCACTGACCTTGGTGCCTGCAGAGTTGTTTCTCTCGCATGTTCTCACTCCTCTCCTTGGCTGCAGTTGTGCAAGTTTTTGTGGGTTTTTTCCCCTTTCTTTAAAAATGTTATCCCAGAGGGGCTACCACGGTTACTGATGGGCTCAGCCTTGGCCAGCAGCGGGTCTGTCTTGGAGCAACCTGGCATTGGCTCTATCAGACGTTGGGGAAGCTTCTAGCACCTTCTCACAGAAGGCACCCCTGTAGCTCCCTCACTACCAAAACCTTGCCCTGCAAACCCATTACATTTATAAAAGAACTTGTGGTAGAAGTGCCATCAATGATTGCACTATACCTTAAGCAGGAGACTGTTTCCCTAAATTCTAAGCACAATTTTTGAGCTAACAACTCTGAGTGAAGTCAGAAGGCAGAAAACACTGGTTGAGTGAGCTCTAGATCAGATTATATGAGCGTTTTAGCCACCTCCTCACCAAAGAACCTCACATTTTTTTCTAAAACTACTTACTATTTTTCAGTCCCTGTATGCTACAGTTTTCAATTTAGAAAAGTATAAATTGATCATTTCCAGAATACTATCTCAGTTATGTTTTACAATAATAATTATATAGTAAAAGTTCTTTAAAATAGTAAGGAGGATGAAGTGACATCTTTGTGCAGTAAAGATGGGTAATAAATTAGAGATAATTTTAATGTTGCCTAAATTTCAGCAAATATTCTGATGTGGTTTTCAGTATGTCTCTGTTTTCTGTCTGACACTTAAAAGATGGGTAAAGTGTGAAAATTATCAGGTCAAATACATCAACAAACTGTATTTAGTATACTCAGGGTGGGGAAATAAGAGTAACTTCATCTCACAATGTTGGAAAAACTGTGCATGACATTCCAAATCCAGTAACAGTTGTTCTTATGATATCAATAGAAGCATTGAATTGGGGATTATGCATTACGACTCGAAAATGTTAAATGAGGGATGTCTACTTAGGAAAGTGAAAGCTACCCTGGAAAAAGTGCAGACCTGTAACCATACATGCTATCAATATCTGATTTCTTTAGAGTAGATTTTGACAAAAATGAGCAAAAAGGTACAAGTAAATGCAATAAAATGCAGTGTGGATTTACCTTTTGATATTTGTTTTGATTTTTTCACAGGTATTTTCTAAACAGAGGAAGTTTAGGTAGGGATTCCATATTCAATAAAACAGTTACAGTGGCAACGAGATCCAGTTTGTTAAAACGGCAATGATAGGATTAATACAAGAGTCAGGCTAGTAACAAGCTTGGTGGAAGTCAATCGTGAGTTCTGCTGGTGGGGGCTTTTAGACACTCCATTCCCACATGATTTATCTGCAATCAGCTTTGCAATCAATCTTACATTATTGTTATATGTTTATACTGTAATTACATTAATTATTTTTTACATGATTATATCATATTTTTATGTGGAATTCTTAGTGTATAAAATGGTAGATACTACTAAAATTTGACAATACATTTAGGGAGAAGAAATGAATTTTGAAAGAGAAGTGAAGCATAAGTAACTTATACATTCAAAGTCATCCACTTACAAGCTCCTGACAGGAACTTGTGTTCAAATGACCAGGTTTGTCTGAAATAATGAGATGTAAACCTGAATATAGAATCACAGAATCGTAGAACAGCCCAGGCTGGAAAGGACCTGTAAAGATCATCTGGCCCAGCCTTTTGTGGAAAAGGGAGCCTAGATGACATTATCTAGCACCCTGTCCAGTTGTGTCTTGAAAACCTCCAGATGTTATGTTAGTGAATTGCAGGATGACTAAGGGCCATCAGTGCGACTCAGTTTCACTGGCGTTTTAATAGCTGTAACAGGTGAGGTGTTTCCAGTTGAGTTAAAAGTTAATGCAATTATACAAGGCTTTCATAATACCTTATCACCAAACCTGTGAACTTACTGAACATTAATTAATCTGACAGTTGAATTGAGTGGGAAGAAAGTTATGACTGGGAGGTAGGACCTAGCGTTTGTTTTACAAGAGAAGATTAAAAAAAAAAAATCAGCAAAACAAACCCTCTTAGCTTTTGTAAATAGTTGCTCTTTATAAACGTTTTGAAATGGGAAGGAATGAACACCAAAAAAGTGTCTATTAAAATAATATGCAGTGTTAGCATGATAACATATGGGTTTTTCAATAACCTTTGAATATACTTATATTTGGTGCTAGAAAGGTTTAACAGCCAGAAACCATCTTGTTCCTACTTGTTTCTTTGGCAGTATTGCTTCTAATTAGCTTCAAGATTAAATTTAATAGTTTAATAAACAGGATTATACGATGCTGAGAGGACAATATTTAATTGACTCCAACTTCCCCCCCCCCCCCCCCCCCCCCCCCCCTTTTCTGGTGGTTGTCAGGGAAAGTGATTATTGTGACAGCATCCACTGAAAGGCAAATTGAATACGTGATGTTGAGGATGCACAGGGTTTGCAAATTAGTGGTGAAGGTACTGGAGTATGAAACTGTTCAGAGAAAGTAAAATTTATCAAGAACCACTGTCGTAAAGTGAGCTTTTTAGTACTTTTCTAGTTCTTGTGGGAGTAGATTATTTATTGTAAAAAGCTTGAGATTGAAAAAATTTCCTGTTACACCTAAGGAGGTTTTGCTTGGCTCCTCTAGCTTACCTAGACGTTCACAATAGATGAACTACAGCGATGTGGTTTGTGAGCTCAGAGACAGTAACTTTCCATTTCCTGGAGGCCGCAAAATGAAAGCGATTTGGAGGTCTGATTTAGCTGATGTGCTGACGTGTTTCTGAAAGAACACCAAGTATGCTGAGGCTGCAGGGCTGTGCCCTTGTACACATGACTCTTAGGCAGTGCTTTGGGGCTGTGGACTTTGTCCATACGGGAGGATGAGCAGTGGCCAAAGGTAGCAGCTACTGAGATGCGTGCATGCAGATTTTTTGCTCTAAAAATGGACTGTAAAAAGCAGTGTCTCTGTAGAACAGACTGTTCACAACTGGAATCAAAGAGAACCTAAGATTTCTGAGGGAGAGATGCAAAACGATAGGTGCTCAAAGGGACTGCAAGCCTTGCTTGTTTTAACGTTACGTGTCACATACTTCATACGGTGTGTGGAGTTCTTGATGCTGACTACAGGAATTCTGTGGGTTTTGTTGCTGTGCTGGTGTGTCTTTTAAAAAAGCAGAGCAAGCGGTACAACTTTCCTGAAATTAAGATGAGGGCTGCAACACACTCATTCAGGATTCCTGTGGATCAAATGCATGGTTTTAATTTAATGTTTTATGTCTACATGCATATATACACCCTTTTATGCAAGGCAAGGTAAACCAGTACACAAAATTATACTCTTACTGTTAACAGCTGGAGACTGTTTGTATTACCATTATGAAGTCAAACCCCTCAAGTCTGGAAGGTAAACAGAGTAGAATGGTTCAGGCTGTCAGTAGCCTTGAACAAAATTAGGAAAATACCATCTTGAAATTATTTGCATTTCACATTTGGAAATATTTTGAAAACCATTCTATTCTCTTTCAAATCGAAAGATGGGACAAAATGGGAGTCTCCTCAGTACTGGGAAAAAATTAATGTAATTCTGCTTTTACTCTCTCCTCCTGATCCAAGAATAAGATTAGCATTTCAAACTACAGAAATCTGTTTGTGCAGTGGTCTGTTTGCTGTTAGAACCTCTGCATCCTGTGTTCCTCGTATGTAAAATGTGTTTTATATTTAACTACCTCCCATGGTGTTAATGACTAATATTTGTAAAGCTCTATGAAGAGAAAAGCTGTATTTCTGCCAAGCATTAGTAAGAAATGGGAAAACTTTCTTATTCTCAAGATAGTTAATATATTAAATCAAAGCTTTTCTATAACCTACATTAAGTGTCAACGAACAACTGAAGTGGTTTCTGGAAACCATTCTTCTTTACAGTATGTAAAGAAAACTGCAGTGGTGTCATCTCTTCAAACTCGTATGCTTATAAACAGTGGACATAATTACTTTTGCTAGAACTTAATACTACATCCTGTCAACAATGTATTCAGGTTGATGGGGTTTTTCTAAAACATTATTTAATACAAATGCTAATACTGTTCATTTAATGTATTTATTTTTGGAGGTAAAGACTAGATATTAGGAAGAAATTCTTTACTGTGAGGGTGGTGAGACACTGGCACAGGTTGCCCGGGTAAGTTGTGGATGCCCCATTCCTGAAGGTGTTCAAGGCCAGGTTGGATGGGGCTTTGAGCAGCCTGGTCTAGTGGGAAGTGTCCCTGCCCATGGCAGGGGGGGTTGGAACCAAATGATCTTTAAGGTCCCTTCCAACTCTAGCCATTCTGTCATTCTATCCAATACAGAGGTCATAGCACTTTCTTTTCTTAGGAAATGTCTATCATACAGTTATGTAGACTGCGAGATTTGAAAATTTTTGAAATATGCAATAAAAGGAATATTCAGTAAGTGCAAGCAACAGACTGGTGTTCACTAATAGAGTTAACTGTATCAACTCATACCTGAGATTTGATAAATGCTTTTTTTTTTTTCTTCATTTTTCTCCTCTTAAATTTTTTTTACAATTTTTGCAGTTTGTTAAAAATGTAACTGTGTGGGTTTGTAGAATAACTATTATGGGAGAAAATGAGGAGCCTACTTAGAATAAAATATGTCAAGACTTTTCTTTCCAGATTCACTGACAATAGTATCATGAAATCTCTTAGAAAGCATAGTTGCTTGTTTATTCTGTGAAGAAAAGTTGCTTTTGGTTTCAAGAATAGTGCTCCTTTCCAAAAGCATGTTGTTGGACATGATGACAATGGTGATTTGAATCATGTTTCTTGTAAAGCTGAAACAACTGCACTTTTTTATGGTTGTAGCAGTGTAATACAGTGTGTGGATATTATTAATACATTAGGTTAATAGATATAATGAAAGATAACAACAAAGTATGTGCAATGTGAATATTGTAGTGATTTTCCCTTCTTGACAGACTGTTGAGCTTCTAGTACAGAGCAGCCTTTTTCATGGTGATTTTATTTATTTTTAATAATTGAAGCAAAAAAGTTTAAAAATCGCACAATTCCTTCTGAATATCCCACTTACTTCATTTATGCCTGTGTAAGATGTGTTACCACTTTCCCCTCCCATGTCTTATATCATCAGATCTGTTCTTTAAAGGGATGAGCTGAGAGGAAGGTGTCTTACTTGGGCACCTTTCTCTCAGGAGAAGCAGACTTTTTGTTGGCAGTTTGTCGTCACTTAGTTGCATTAAGATTAGTCAAAATTGTGTGTATCACATCTTTCTGAAACAATTATCTTGTGTGTAAAAATCTAGAAAAATATGTATTAGAAGCCCCTTTGAATTATGTGGAATTATATATGCTTGTCTTCTAAATAGCATCCAGTGCTGGCTTACTTAGCAGCATCAGAAAACCAGAGTTGAATAATCCTGTAAACTAATGAGATCTTTCAAGTAAAAAAATGTTAGCGTAACCAGTCCTCTTAGTAGGTGCGGGTTAAGTGTGTGCCTGAATTTATAAAATAGCATTTGTGTACGCTGAGTCTTATTTGGAAGGTCTTGCTCTTTTGGAAGCTCATAGGCAGTAAGTTTTAGCTGGCAAAATACAGAATAAATACGGTTGCATCTTCTGATGTTGTCTCCTGTTTTCCCGTATTGCCATCTCCTGGTGGAACTGATATGTGCAAGAAACTGGGAATGTATGATGCTGAAGTTTAGGAGCTATAGGAAAGTGTGGGGATAAAGATGTATTTTTATGTACAAGGTCACGCAATCTGCTGCTTTCTTCAAGAGATAATGATAAGCTGTGACACTTCAATGACATTTGAGTCTAGTCTTCAGAGGAAAGGAGATGTGTTGCCTTGAGAAGGCAAGCTCTTGGAATTTGATGAGATGGGTGAGAAGACTTGTAGGGCCCTTGGTAAAATGGGGGAGGAAAAGCTAGTACGTTATGCTCATCTTAGAAGACAAAATGAGCAATTCCTCCAGTCAGTTAATGCAGTTTGAATGATGTAGTGCTTTTTGGTCAAGGTCACCTTGTGCATGGAGTGATATTATTCTTACAATGAAAAGGAAGCAAACGTTTTTTGCAGTGCTCTTTCTACTTAACTATGTGGCAGAGCAACAGGCAAGGGAAGGTTAGGCTACCTGTTTTGTTAGAACACGTCAAGTAGTATACAAGGCATCTGTTCGCCTCCTGAAGATAACCATTAAAAGGCCTTGAGTTTCGGTTTGTAGTTTTCTTGTCTTTTTTTTCACTGTTGCAACTCCACTGCTGTCTATTTAGTATGAACGAACTGTCAGATTTTTTTATCATGTTGTCTTATGGGCTTGGAGCAAATCAAGACAAACGTGATAACAGCACCATTGTTCAGCTATAGCTGTACTACAGCTCTTGGTAATGCTGCAGTGCATGTAGCTTTTCCATTGCGAGCACGGTGAGAGAAATTTGACCACATAGATAAGCTCTGGGGCAGTCGATCCCCTTACCTCGTAGTATGGCTAAACAAATGGTAGTCGAGTTTGAATTCAAATAGCAAATACACAGTAGAGGCAGCGATTGTGGCTGTGGGGTTTTCCCCCACTGATGCCTGTCTTTCCTGCGGTGTTCTGCTGATCAGGTCAGTTTTCTGTTGAAATAGCTTTTTACTACAATACAAACTGTCTTTTATACTCGTTTCTTTCATTCCAGCATTTCTGTTGTTTCATTAGCTAATCCTTAGGAACCTAAGGATTTGTTCAAGGGGAAAAAATAAAAACAAAAAAATCTACTTTTGGTCAAAGTAGCATCAGTAGTTTTTTTAAGGGGGGAGAGAAATGTTGTCAGATACCGTATAGCATTTTTTTAGTATGCGAGGAATCTTGATCTTCATAACTAAAGAAGAATGAGCTCTGTCTTTTTTTTTTTTTTTTTTTTGATTGGTTGGGTTTGGGTTTTGGGGAGTTTTGTTTGTTTTTAAACAAAACCCCTTAACTTGTTCCTGATAACTAGTAGCATTAAGGAAAATGCTTTGGGGGCTTTTCCCTTGAGGCCTGGAGTTTAAGAAAGTATGTGGAGACTTTCAAAGGTGCTGTTTTCTTAGTGAATGTTTTGCTGTGCCTAAATGTTACATTTTGTAACAAAAATTCAATCTAATGGTTACTTTGCATTTGTCATTCAGGTGGGTTTGCCTAGTATTTTAGAGTGATACTTTCCTTACAACCAGATTATTGTCAGTTTTCTCCATGCATATAGAGTTAGTTCGTGTTATTAAGTATATTTTCATTCTCACCATATTTGCAGTGAAGAGTTACTGTAATTTTTGGTCAGCAGGATGTTTTCTACTGTGACCGAGTAAGGACTCGTGCAGCCTCTTTAGGGACTAATGCAAGTGTACCTTAAGATTCCATTTTAAAGTTTGGGAAAAGTATAAATATTTGCATTCAAGAATGAAGAAAATTTTGGCACTTGTGCTCAGGACCCACAGTAGTTAGTCGGTTTCTTGCAACTATCATCTTTTTTACTACTCAGTGCTGACTTGTAAAAACTCTAATATGATACTCCTTTGGAGATCAAGTATTTGGTACCAGCCAAATTCTAGGATGGTGTTAAGCCTTAATAAAAATGAATTTGGGGGTTCATAAATCTGATGTGTACTCAAAATATTTTTATCAAGTAGCAGTGAAAGATGCTTCTTTGCTAAGCAGCGTATTTTCAATGTATAAAGGGTTTCAGGATTTTTCTGCAAGATTAAGATATTTCGTAATTATTCAGTCTTGTCATACTTTGACAGAAACACCCTGCAGTATTATTTTGGAAGGTTTTCAGACTTGAGACTCTTGATGAATTTGTCTTTGAAAATTTTGCACTCATCTGTTTTTTTAACAGCTGTCATGGAGGAGTTGGTGGAGGATGACATCTGTATTTTGAACCATGAAAAAGCAGACAATGCTCATAAGAGAGATGGGGAGATTCCTGTTTCATCTTACAGTGGAGATGAGTCTGTTGCCTCACACTTTGCACTTGTTACTGCATATGAAGATATCAAGAAACGGCTAAAGGAGACAGAAAAGGAGAACTCTCTCTTAAAAAAGAGAGTGAGAATTCTAGAAGAGAAGGTAAGAAAAAAGTTTATTTACCAGCTTCTGGCAGCAGCTACTTTTTTGCTCCTGTCTAGATGGCAGAGCAGATGGTTAAGTATTTAAAATATGTACTTAAGATAATTTCCAACTTTAAAAGTTTTGGTAAATTGTTTTATTTGTTGAAGGGAAGCACAGTTTGTTCCTCTGGTAGTCTAGTTACGTCATACTGGGATTTTTGATTCTTACTGGGCACGTATGTGTTGCGATGCAGTAGTGCCCTGCAAAGACACTAGCTTTGATTCAGAAAGATGTGTAGTTGCATTGGATCATTACTGTGTTTCATCTGCCTCTTTATGGTGTTTATTAACTTGGGCACATGTCACTTAGTATTGTTGAGTAGTGAGGTGCCAAGTCTATAAACTGTCAGAATCCAGGGATCGTCTGTCAAAAGAATCTCTTGGGCTCAGCGTACCGAAACGATAAGGAAAAACAGGTTGTTAAGAGTATCTGGCTATGTCTAGCTAATAGCAGTCATAAAGATGAAGTACAAAGGGGTGTTGGCTGGCTATTTTTCGTTTTCGTAATTCTAAAATCTAAAGGAATCTAGGAATTTGTTTTAAATGCAGTTTCTCATGGCCTTAGTCTAGTGAAGTTCATTAAAACTAAAAATTGACCGTGACACAGGCTTTTCTCCCTGAGTAAAGGGTGCTATTGTTAAACATATATCCATCACTCAGTAGCGAGTGTCTTTGTATTGCAGAAGGTCTTGACTTTGATAGATTGCTTTCATATTAATATAAAATGGAAGGATAGATCCTAGAGTCCCAAGTATGTGATACTGACTCTTAAAAGCTTACAAAGTATGTATTGTTTTGTGGCATTGGAATGAAGAGCTTGTGTCACACTCGGTACAATTTTGAAACACTTACACAGAAATTCTTGGTGACTAGTTTGGTAGGATTGACTTTATGTGAAAAGGCAAAACTTTCTCAGCACTTTCTTTATATAAGGTCCTGTGGGGATGATGGAGGTAAGAATAGAGTTCTAGCCTGAATATTCTCTGAACCATGCTGAATGTAACATCTTTTATGTGGTCACTCAAAATCACAACAAACAGGACTTGATGACCTTGACAATCCCTTTTAGTCATCTGTCTTTTGGGTTAGCCTAGTTCATCTTAATTGTCTTGAAGATGATAACTTTGCTTTTCATAGAGAAAAGTTGTAGTATGTGAATACCATAAAAATATTTCTATGAGAGGGTGGCATGGGGTAGGCTTAGGCTGTTAAATGACAGAACTGACTTTCAGTCTTTTTTAACGGCTAGTATACCTGTGTGATGAAAAATACACGGGGAGTTACCCCTTTTAAGTCTTAAATTTCAAAGTGTGTGGAAACTTCCAGAAGGTTTGGTAAGTCTTATGTTCTATCTGAATGGCTTTATTTGGGGGAGGAAAACGTAAAGGACAAAACTTGAAATGAGTAGTACACTTACTTTGAGGGTCAATACAAAAACCAAAGGCAGAAGCTTCCTATCTTTATGGCTTGCTTTTCCATAATTTCTTTCAAGTGAACACCTAAAAGAGGAGGTAATTAAGGCAGATTCATAACTGTTACCTCTTTGATTTTTGTAATTTTTTTGTGTGTGACTTAGTTTTTAAGAATATATATAAATCTGTCGCAAATATCTACATTAGGTGCACTGAATGTGTTTAAATGCCTCAATAATTTAAAGTAAGTGTGCAGGATAAACGGAATGAAAAGCATAACGCAATACTTAGTCAAAACAAGAACTTTCTGTATGGACAGGTGTAATTTGATGTAAGACTTCTCTTCTTGCTGTCTTATTAACAATACTGAATATATTTTAACTGTGCTCCCCTCTTTCTGACAATCTGGTTGGTAGTGCTTACTCCCCCTTGCTTGTCTCTTGCCTTAGCAGGCAAATAATTCTGCTTTGGCTTTTCTTACATAAATACACTGAAAAAAATCTTTGCTTAAATGGTGTCATGAAAAAATTACGTTCAGTTTCCTCTGAATTTTCTGTACGTTGTGTCTTTATATGCTTAAAACTCTTTTTCCAAAAAGCAGTTTGTACATCCTCAGAGCCTGGAAAAAAATATGATTAAGGGATTGTCAGCATGAGTAATCATGAGTTGTGGATGGTTTTTAAATACTCATAGCAGTAAACTAGCAAGCACTAAGTATGCTTAGAGACTGAAGAATTTGTAGAATGCCTTTGTCACACTTTTGTAAAATACTTTGGTCTGTATCAATGTATTTGATGAATTTATTTTCTAAACTAAAAAGCAATGTTAGTTTAATGTTGCAGGCTGTACTGTTGCACTTTTTAAATTTTGCAGTTCTCAATATAACATGCAGAACTTCTTATTTCTCATGGCTGTTAAACTTTTAGCTGCTTGGCTCCCGACTGGAAGAGGAATGCAGTTCAGTTGGACGTGAGCAAGTAAATAAGGCATACCAAGCCTATCGAGAGGCCTGCATTGACAGAGATAATCTGAAAAGCAAACTGGATAAAATGGTATGCCTTTTTAAGTAATGACTTAAATGCATGTTATGTAAGTACTGCCTAGTTAGTAAATGTTTACCATAGAATGAATGTTATTTGCTGAAGATCTGTGGTGCTTGTTTTATCACTCCCTTAGGTTTTTAAAGTACATAACAATACTCTATGTAGAAATAACAATTTTAAGTATCTCAGTTTTATTACTGGGCTAGGCTAATGCTAAAAAAAATCCAAAGCAATACTGTTCTTGTTTTGGTTTGTTTGTTGTTTTTTTTTTTAAAAAGAAATTGAAGTTTCAGACATGCTAGAAGAAAGCCTCACAGATGGTTTTGGGTTTTTCTTCCCCCTGAAAATAGATTAAAGAAAATGCAGAATCCTTGAAAACCTTGAATGAACAGTTGCAGTCTAAAGAAGTAGAGCTGTTACAACTAAGAACTGAAGTGGAAACTCAACAAGGTATGCATTTGGTTACTTCATCTTAATGTATGTTGGCTAGTCTTAGTGGTTATATTAGGATCTCAGGGCATGAAGAGGTTTAACTCTATATAGTGGCTCAGTAAGAGAGGAGTATACTGCGGTGACGTACTTTGAGCTTGTATATGTGTTCATTCCTGTGAATGGTGACATGTGTCAGACTATCATAGACAAGGAGCTCTGTGGTAAAGATCTGAGGCTATTGTGTTCTTCCACTGCAGATTATTTAATAATTTAAGAAATGCATATAACCTGGCAGTTTAATAGGCTGGTCATGTACGTCTCTGGACCCCACCACCTTTTCCTCAGAGTGGGGCGCGGGCATCCTTGTTCAAGTATCAAACCAGTCGAGTATCAAGTCAATACCACTTCTGGTACCTGCAGGTGATCCAGTATGTTGCTTTGTCTCACTGGTGGGATATGACAGGTACAAAAGGATGTTGTATAGCAATAGCTGCAGTCAACCACGGTTACTTAAAGGGCTGGGAGATGAGGAAAGGTAGAAAGATGCTGGTTGTAGAGAGCCTGGTGGAAAGAGGAAGGAGAAACAAACAGCGTACCCAGGCAATTCCAAAAGCCCAAATCCAGTTTCTGTTACTGCTGTTGTAAAGAGTGCTGTGTAGATGCTAGGTACGTAAAATAAAACGCTATGGAAGAAAAAAAAAATCTTTATTAATGTACTGTTACAAGAAAAGAGAACAAGAAAATGCCATCTATGTAAAGCTAGAGACATGGAGTGGACTTCAGATTCTGTACAAACACAGTTATTTGAAGGGTGCTTGTACATACTGCTGTGCTTGAATTGGATTACTTTCCAAGAAGACATCAAGCACGTAATGTGCTACTTGAATTGCCCAAGTTTTTAAACCTAGAAGAACAAACCACATGTAGCAGTAGTGTCGTTGTTAAGGACATCATGGTTTAAGGAGGTAAGAAGTGCAGGGTTTATAAAGAGAGCTCTGAAAATGTGGTGATTTCAAGCCTTATTTAGTAATCAATTTTACTCATAAGTGTGCTCTGAGTACCTTGTTTAGAAAAAAAAAAAAATCAGTGTAGCTTAAGCTTGTTTAAATTGCTAGGTCTGGAAGTGAGTGTACCATGCAGCTGAAGACTTGGGGGTTTTCTTCCTGTCATGTTCATTCTTTTCTAACTAGCGTCCTACTACTGATTTGATGCTAGGATCGTCTTAGGTTGCTTCTTACTAGCGACCATGTGAATTTATTTGTCTAATAAGAAGACGCGTAACTTCTAGACTTTACCCTTTTGTTTTGATTGTATCTTTTGTAGTTCTGTTTAGAATGTCTTAATACTAAACTTGGGAAAAACGGTAAATTATGTAATGATAGAAATCTGAGGGGGAAAAGGCTCGTCTTTTCAACACATGTAAGAAGTATGCAAGTTGTTGTATATATCGTGTGTGTTTGCCAGTAACAGATATTTGTGTTTTCAGTGCCTTTTTATGCTGTTACTTCCTTTTTCTTTATGTAAAATCTCCAGCGCATTGTTAGAAAGTAGGGCTCCATACTCTAAACTCAGACTACTTCTCTGGCAACGACTTTGCCAGTGCTACTATTTCTCTGTTGTCATAGACTGCAGTTTCTTCAGAATGGACATGATAACTTTTTTGTGTGGCATGGGCTGGGTGAGGTGAGACCTTACATATTGAGTTATGTTTCTTGAACTGAGACCGAAATCTGATTGTCTTGCTTGTCTTCTTACAGTGATGAAAAATCTGAATTGTACTCAGTCCAGCTGGGAAATAGAGAAGCTGAACAGTGACCTGAAAGTGCATAGTTTGGAACAGGATCTAGAAAAACTCAAGCAAGAGTGCAACAGTCTCAGAAAGGAGTTGCAAAAATCCAAGCAGAAGGTATCTTTATTTTTAAGGAATTTTTGTGTTAATAGATTTGACTGCATTATTTTAAATCCCTTGTTCAAGCAAAATAAAGGGAGATATAAAGTATATAATTGAGTGAAAGATTAACATTCCAGTAATATTAACCTTAAATATTCATATAGACTGGCTTGTTTCTTGGAAATAGTATGCCTACATACGTGACATTTCCCATCCGTCGCCCATGTAACAACAGAAAATAAAGCTTTACAATTTCTTATAAGTAGCCAATCAGACTGAAGCGTCCTGTGCTGGTATTTGTCTTGGGCTGGACTTCTTGGAAAGTTTGGGCAAAACTTGAGTTGGTTTTGGTTTTGTTCATGTTGGTTTGTTTGGGTTTTGTTGTTTGGTTTGGTGGTTTGGTTTTTTTCTTTTAAAACAATAGAATGCTTATGTTAAAAGACATCACAAACTTTGTTTAAGGAGCTCTAGCACTTTTCTTTAGGGTAGTTGCATGCAGCTGGTCAGGAAAGTGGATTTTTTGTAACAAGGTTTCCAGAATCTTGCTATACCTCCTCTAGTCTGGGGCAAATGTCTGTTGTGAGAGACTCATTGTGTAACATAGTTGTGGTTAGGATCTCAAAAAGGAAATTGAGATATCGTAACAGTAATAAAATTAAGCATTAAGGTTAAAAAAAAAAAAGACGTTGGGTGCGTGCTTACTGCTTTGCATGCTAAAAGGTGCAGTGGTAGTGTCTAGGACTCTACAGTCACATTGAAGTTACACAATAAGTTTAAGATTTAAATGTATTTGTATGAAGAGGCAGACTATTTTGTTTTTTATGGTCATTAATAATTATGATTATGTAATCTTGAGTCACATAATATTTGAGTGAGCCAGTGTTCAGGATACGACTCGCAGACAGAATCCTTGCACGGCCATCATCCTGCCCTCAAATGGGACTTGGTTTAATTTGGAAATGTTGCTTTGGCTCTTGTGCACACTTACATTACTACAGAAATGTACTTTTGAAGCAGATCTAATAACCAGTGTGCTTTGCATTATGGAGCAGTCAGGAGTATGGGAACTGCATTCCTTTTGGATGAAACAAAGAAGATGCACCCCAACTTCTCCTGGGCATTCAGGGACCAGACTAGAGCTACCCTGAAGTCCTTCTGCCCTGCTGCCCCTCAAAGCATATATAGTTGGGGTGTTGGGTTCTCAGCAGTGATCTGTCTCTGCAGATGTGCTGCTGTCATGCCACACTTCTAGCTTGCATGAAGAGACTTAAGTGCAGATTGTCTTCTCTGGGGTTTAGTCTGTGTTTTTTCCACTAGATGGGGATAAAGCTCATTACCTGGAAGGCCTGTGAGGTGTTTGTTAACTTCTGTTACTGTCGGTTGTTGTTTTCACTTGTATCTGGAATTCTTTTAGGTATTTTCAATAACTTGTAAATTCTGAAGGCATACTGTAACTTTCATATAAATCTGGTGTCTTCAGGTAGCTCTATAGAGTAACAGCTGTATAAATAATTGAAGATTGCAGATTGTATTGTGGGAATGAATGTCGCCAGAAAGAATAGACTAAAATAGCAGTTGTAAGGAATACTAGACATGCCGCTGTTTAAATAATGCTTATGGCAGCAGCTTTTGTTGCAAAGAACAAATATAAGGAACAGCTTTTTTTTCCCTTTTTTTAAATATAATTTCTTCTTGATCCTGGTAACTGCTTAATATAGGAAATAAAAAGGTGCAAGTTCTCAAATGTGGGGTAATACAGTGCAACTGTTCGTTGGGTATTTTTAAACTATGAAATTGAATCTCCGGTGGGTGGTGGTGGGAAAGTCTTCAGGAAAGGGAAAAATTGTCAGGTGAAATATAGGGAAATGTGATCAATGGGCAACGACAAGTCAGCATTGTTTCAAACCCAGCTGGCATTTTTGTTATTACTGGTTTTAATTACATTAGTTAGCATTTTCAGATATTTTCTGCCTTAGGCAAGTAGACTCTCTTCTTTTTTTTTTTTTTTTTCTATTTTTAGATATTCTTATTTGGGTTTTGCATTCTAGTGGATGCAGTGTATACATTATATTGACAAGTTGCTTGAAATGTATATAAGCCATCATAAAGCCACAGTAACAGGTATCAAATTCATAACAGCTTTGGCTGGAGAGAATGGTAGTAGGAAGGGAATGTGAAAAGAAGGGATATGAATGGGAACTCATCACAGGTGAGGGTCTAATAGAAACACGGCTAACGAAGGGAGCCCAATGTTTGATTTGTTAAACAGTCCCGTAACTTCAGCGAGGCTACTTGGGGAGACAAGTTAAAGCGGTCTTGCACACTCAAGGAATAAATTATGTTCTATCATAAAAGTAACTTGTGGAAGTAAATCTATATTGAAATAGTTTAATTTAAAAGTCTTTATATACTGGGGCAGGGAAAGAACAAGAGAAGACTGATTACTTTTTTTTTTAATGGAAGTCAAAAGCCTTTCTCAATTTTTGCTTTTCAAAGAATCACAAATTCCTAGAGCTCGGCTGTTTTTTGGGTTTTGGGTTGTTGTTTTTTTGTTTTTTTTTCAGAAGTAAGGTGATGGCTGAGCAATGCTTTCATATAAGTAGGTAATCTAAGCATTTTTAAGTGGAAATTCTTAGTGGGAGTCTTTATGTCCATTTTGAAAACCACTGCAGCCAACGCAAATAAAATCTACTTTACTTCTGAATTTTAAAATGAGTGAACTCATAGTTTCGTGTCAGTTTTTTCAGATAAAAGATCTGAAATCATATGTTCATTTGTTCTCCATCTCCCCTTACTCTCTTATGCAGGACCAGGCTCAAGATGAAAATCCACAAAATGGAGACCACCTTCAAAGGCAAGACATCCAGAGGTATGAAAATCAAGTGGCTTTCATGTTTTAATTTTAGTTTACTGAGGGACAGTTATTTGAACAAGTAAATATTTCTGCAGCCTGTTCAAATCTGTTATTTCAAATCACATGATCTAATTTAAAGTCTAGGTATACTGATTTAGCAAGATCATTGTAATTTTTTTTTTCTTGTTATGTTGGTAGTCCAGGATGATGATGATAAGAAAACATTTACGTCTTCAGATGATTGTACAAAAAATGAAAGTGAAATTATCTTGGATTTAATAATCGGCTTTTTAATAATTAGATGACTTGAAGGCAGTAGATAAATTTCTGAGTCTCATCCCAGCTATAGAATATCTTCGTTCTGCCTATGAGAAGGTTTCTGTGATTGCATAGGTGATGGCTTTGAATCTCTCGCTTAGTGTTGCAATATACATTCTTACTTAGTGCAGTGCAAGAATATTTCTACTAGAAGACAACTTAAAGGATTTTTTTTTTTAATACTGAGGAGCCATTGTGTGACCTATTCAAAAAGAAATAGCAATTTTTCCAGAAAAATGCTAACATACCAGAAAGCATTTGTTCTCATTTTGCAGCCATTCAAATAATTGGGCTTACAATATGAACTCCTGTATTATCCTGTCTTAAGTACGTGTGCCCTATTAGAAAGTATATATATCCTTTAATTCTCTATGCAAAAGAACAATTCATGTATGCATGACAGTTCTGCAACAATGAAGTACTAACTGCATCTCTCGTGCCTGGTTATGCCTGTTTGTGTACTTACGCGATTTTCCACAAGAGGGAAGAGTGGTCCTTCATAATGACAGATTGTTTAGTGTAATACCTTGTTGCTTACTTGGCTATTGAAGAGATGGGAAAGGAAATCAGTCACTGAAAGAGAACAGCACAGATATTTCTTCTCATATGTTCTGTGGTATAATGATGATAATATTATACACACTATACACAAATTACGCTTTCACCTTTCACCTTGACTGGATAGCTAGCTAGCTAACACTTTTTCTTGTGGTTTCTGCTGGTGCTTCATAGTCAGTCTCACACGCCTGAAAAAAGGTGTTATCTCAAGGTAAAGTAGTTCTCTCTTTGATGTTCCAGAGCAGATTTATTCCACAAAGTGACGTTCAGGTGGCAACCATCTGAATTAACATATGTACAGTATAGTGTTTATTCTAACATGACAGAAATAATGAATGTGTGATGTGTACTGAACATGTAAGTCTATCCAAAAAACCTGTGGAAAAATACTTGAAAAACCTCCTATGGGAAACATTTGTTATAGCAAGCAATCCTGCTGTTTATGGGAGATGGAGGCATTTGCAGTTAGTTAGCTTTTTGGAAAGTAATTATTTCATATTTGTCAGCAGCCTGCAAATCTGACTTTAAATTCTCGGTTTGCAAATCTACTTTGCTGTAGATTTAGATAGACTCTCATATTCAAGGTTTACATTGCATGTTAGAAGGCAGTATAGGATAAACTTCCAAGCACGTGGAATCCTTGGTTTTCAATGGCCAATTCCTTGAAAATTAGGCTTTGCAATGGGATTCTCAGTCAGTATCCATAAAAACAATTAGAATACGTTATGTGTGATTTAAGTGGAATTCTGGTACCTGCATCCCTTTGCAAGATGCTTTTAAAAGCAGTAAGTGCACATTACAAAATTTATCTAAGCGCTTTCCTTCTGGTTGGTTGCAGACACTGAGTTGTTCTTATATTTATCACTTCTATATTTAATATTGGACAGTTCTGTTTTGATATAACTTAAGTTTCTTTGATCTTATTTTTGAGACCAGAACACACGAATAAATGAAGTGTGGTTGCCACATGAACTTAATTTTAAAATTTTCATCTCTTAAAAGTTCAAAGAGCCAAATGGATTCTGCAGTAAAAAGGCCACGGTTTTAGCTGAAGTATCAGTTTTGAAAATTTTAACTATCAGAATTGCTGATACCTAATACATTACCTATTAAACTATCAGCTTTCTCTGTTCTTTAACAGAGTTTTTGAATCTGAATTTTTGTATTCTGGGGAAACATTTTTGTGCATAGAAGAAAGTTTTATTTCTTTGTTTTAAGGGAACTCTTTTAGCATTAACTTGCAGAACAGAATAATTGCTGTTTCTCACAGTGCTTTTGAACACATTCATGTCTGATAAATTTTATGCAGGAGTGACCCTAGATTGCTATTTTAGAGGCATAGAAATCTGTATATATGCATGTTTGACAATATAGGTCTTATATAGCTTAATTGTTCTTAGTCATGTCAACAATAGTTTGATGTACTGAACTGTTTTCAAATAAACATCTTTTAGGTGAATATAATGAGGAAGAAAGAAATATTCTGAAAACTCTCATCCATGTTACTTGTCCTCAATAAATGTGTTTTGGTACAATGTTAAGCATTAAAAAATTAGATCATTGATTTCATGTTTATGTTGAAGTAACTGCATCCTTATGTCTTTGAACACTAAGGTAATTATTAATCAACATAAATGTGGTGCTCAGTGCATCTTAGCTCAAAATTTTACTAAGAAACATATGGTAATACTGACTTTTCTGATTTTTTTTGTTCTTGATGTTCTTACCAGCTATTAACCGGAAACTTCAGTGGTGGAACAGTGCTGCTGTTGATAAATGTTTCTCATATTATGCTGTCTTATCACAGAATTAATTGGGTCGTTATTTTTTACACTGTCTTATCACACAGTGTATTAACATAAATGAGATGACTTGAATATGAAACTATGTTTTACATTTTAGTTTGGTCTGTGTGTGGGTGCGTAGTTTGGATCTCAGATATTCTAGTCTGAATTCACTGTAGCAAAGTGAATGGTGTAAAGACCAAAATACTGATTTTGGTTGAATATTTAAAACTAGGATCATAACATATGATGGTGTGTGTGGTCATTTATCAGAAGCATTCGAAGTTAATAGTCTACCTTGTTTGCAGTCTAGTGTCCATTTAATGTATTTTTTAGAAAGTATTCCTTGGAGATTACTAATTTTATGGTAAAATGGTTAATTTCAAATAATGAAACTGGAGAACACGCTTCATACTTCTTTCTGTTTGGGGAACTTGAATTTATTAGCATCATCTAGTATGTTAATATATAATACATTACCTATTGTGATATGCAAGAGTCAAAATACAGAATGGTCCATCAGTTTAAGATAATTATCAGTACTGCTCAATTCATTTTGAATTATGGTGCTCTAGTAAAATTGGCAGCGTATTTCAGGCAAAACTGATTTATTAACAGTTAATGCTTGACAAGCATGTTAACAGGCATGAGGGTGATTTAGAGGTTGCAATTATTTAACTTCTAAAAAATTTTTGTTTTGAAAGTGTGCATCAAGCATATTGGGAACTGAAGAGAGAAATGTCTAATTTGTGTCTAGTGACTGACATGCAAGCTGAGGTTCTACGAAAACTGAAAATAAACCCAACTGCGACCAAGAAAGGCAAGTCGGTGTTTGCAGTAGCAGACGTTACAAACACAAACCGTTGATTCAAGCTGTACCATTTTAAAAAGAAACTAGCTATCATATCTTATCAGAATCTCATCAATTGAAGTTGATAAGCTAGACTATATTATGGTTCCAGCCTACCCATTTTCTGCTTTTGCTTCTGTCTCATACTGGTCAACTTCACACATAAAGGTGTTGCTGATGTGTTTTTTCTTCAGTACTGTGTTCTGTTCCCCTTGTGGCTTTTTTCTCAGTCAAGTGTTGCTTATGTGCACAAGGCTGAGGTGTTAAGTTTACTCGTATTTGACCTTTTACCACAACTACTTTATATTAGGGGGGAAAAAAATCTTTTTGCAAACACAGTCTGATTTTCCCAGCATAGAATATGTAGAGTATTAATTTGGCAACATGTTAAAATCAAACTTTAATAGACTGAAATTCCTTTCTGGTTGCATATTTCTTTATGCTGGCATTCAGAAAAGTTGTCTTGTCTAGCAAAATGCTACGCAAGCTGACATTTTCTGAATGTCAGAATACTGAGGCTGCAAAACTGCCTTATTTCTGCTGCTGCATTGCAAATAATTAAGGGGAAAACAATTCCCACATAAAGTATGTGTAATTTCTGTGAGCAGCTCATCAGGTGGTGGTTCTGTTTCATAAGTATGTTTCTGTCAAGCCAAATGCTTTACGCGAGAGCGTTCTTACTCCGGTGGGGTCAGACTATCAGCCTGTTTATCGCAGTGTTTATTTCCTTTGTTTTCTGCTTGGATCACTTGTGGTATTTACTGTGTTCAGAATACAGAAGATGCTGGTGAAAGACTGTGAACTTGGTTACGATATATTGGTGGCAGTCTCTGATGTCCCTGTCCCCTTACAAGATCACAACCGTTTTGTTTCTGAACAGCTTTGCTTGGCTCGGTGAGGTAATGACAGGGCTCACCTCCAGTCAATCACTGCCTTTGTCTGTGGCCAGCAGCGATTAATGGTCACGCTCTGGTCCTTGGCTGATAAACGATCAACACATTTTGTAAATTGGTCATATTGTTACCAGTTGACTCTGTCTTCCTACAATTCTAAGGCACATTTGTTACCCAACTTCAGCAGAGAAAGTGGGAACTCAATGGAGTTTTCAATCCTTAAGTCTGTCAGGTTTTTATGTGATCATGTAGTGTCTTTGTCCTTACTTTTAATTTGAAGTTATCTGTCTCGCCACTACAGAAGTACTGATTTTTCTCTTCTACTTGGTGAACAGTTTAATTTTCTGCAGTTGCTAATGCGGTTGTACAACCACAGCTATAGAAGGCATTATTGACTAATTGGGGAATGGTGGATTTTTTGCCTTTTGCTCTGTAGGCTTTTTTCAGTAATTTTTCAAAAGTATGTAAGAGCAGACAGGTTTGGCAGAAATGAAAACTGTATTTACTTTTTCTGTGTACCTTGCTTGTCAGCCACACTTGTGAAGGCAGTGCAGGTATATCTGTGCTTGTATTTATAGAAAAATCTTGGCTTATGCAAAATACGGCTAGAATTGACTTAAACCTTCCACTTCCTATACCTGTAGTACTAGCTATTTTACCGTCCGCAAACTAGTTGCCACTGTGAGAGGTCCGTAAAATCTGTAGAACACAATGTAGTCATTGCTCTGCGTGTGATGTTTAACAGTATCAGTTAACATGCAGATTCTACTTAGCTGTCATTTATGGATGGAGGAATCTTCAACAAACATGTTTCTGCTTTTTTTTTTTTTAACCTTTTCAGTAGATTCCATTTTTCTTGAACTTCTAAAGATCTGCAGATCTCTAATTGCTTTTTATACCCGTCAGCAGAAGGAGACCAAATCCAGTGCCTTAGCATGTCTTTCAGACGTGATGCCTGTGCTATTGGAAAGGGCTTTTGGCTGACATTGCGAATTGGGTACCACCTTTTAATTTATAGTCGCAAGCGAAAGTTGTATTCTTTGACCAAGATACTGGCTCCCCTCTCCGTCCCTTAAGAACGAAAGTTACAAATCACAGTTCATACTGAAGATTCACAGCTGTTCTAGAAAACTACCTACGAGATGGGAGTTTCTTTAACTGCAGGAATCATTAATCGACTCCCATTACATGTTACGGAAATTATAGCTACAAAAAAATGACCTGGTTGGTTTTGGCCATCTGTTCAGGTGTGCGTTGAAGGTGCAGCTCTTTCGTCTCAGGTAGATGCTGTTCTGTTTCAAAATCCTCCCCTTCCTAGCATGGTTTAAAACTCGCCTGGAATTTCAGATGGCTGAACATTGCAGTCTGTTGCTTTACTGTCAGAAGTCAGACAACAGTGAACTTTCAGAAGTCAGACAATAGTGAACACTGTGCGTTTCCCTCTTGGACAGTAAGAATTCAGATTCTTGGCAGCTTGAGAAAACAACTTGATAAAGAATCAGTAGAGTAGGAAGAAGGATGCTCTGTGTAAGCAGTGTTGTGAATCTGGTTGATTTCTGGTGCATGAAAATCCTCTCTGCTTCAGCGTTCATTGCAGTCTTGTCAAAAAGATTCATTGGTTTAGCTGTGCTCCAGTGGGAGCTGGGAGGTTTCCTTGGTGTTGGGTGTATTTTAGACATTGCGATTTCAGGATCTCTGGTTCATCTTGCAAAATCAGACCGAGGAGGTTAGTACATTCAGTTTGTAATTTTTAAGCAGTTACTGAAGTAAAATACGGTCTGAGAATCAGTATTTTGAGAATGCTGGGTTTAACATTCCTGCTATACTGTAGTACATTTGGAGTATATGAAAAATGCATTAGATGATGTCATTTAAAAAATCTTTTTTGTCTTCTTTCTTCAGCTGCCCTTACTGCACCAGTACAATGTGTTGACTTGAACATTTCAAAGCTGAATTTGACACCTGGGGTAGTCTATAAAAAACTCTCACAAAATGATGAAGTACTCTGCAATGCCGTGTCTCCCCCTCTGCCGAGAGATGTGAAAACCCCATCCGAAAGGGTGACTCTACAAGCATGGACAGATGAGAGACCCATTCCAGTTGATGGCAAAGCGTATCAGGAACACCATTCTTACGGGAAGAGCTCTCTGGAAGATAATTCCTGGGTATTCCCAAGTCCTCCAAAGCCTAACGAGAATGTGTTTTGGGAAATGAAAAATAAAACAACTTTGTTAAACTGTCCAGCAGATTACCTGGATCAGCGTAATCAAAACTGTCTGCACAAGAGTTAAAACAATTTTTAGAATGAACTGAGGCATTTTTAGAATGGTTCTGAATAGGCACCTTAACGCTTGAACTTCTAAAGAAAGCGAGCAAATTGCCTGAAATGTTTTTTTCTTTATTTTTAATTCTAGTTCTGAAACAGAAAGCCTAGTCTTCCTCTGCTGTAAATCAGGAGCAAGTTCCTTGAAGTTAAAGCTGTGCTGGTATAATGTAAATACAAAGCAATCTGGAATGGGGCCTAGAGAGTCTTGTACTGCAAATGGCGTACATTTGCAAAAGATTACACTGAAAAGCAAGTTCTTGGAATAAAACAAAATAATCCAGTTCTGTATTTGTTTGCTATTTGTATGTTATCAAGAAAATACTTGGTATTTTGTGTTAAAACTTGTACCAGCTCTGAGCTTATTTTCTGACAGTGTTTTTTTCAGAGTAAGACATAAAATGAAGAATTGGATTATCCCTCCCTTCCTCCTTTCAATTAACTTTCTGATTCCTCTGGTTTAGAAATGCATTTTTATGTAATTTTTTAACCAAGAAAGGTGAGGTATTTTTTTTTTTTTGTCAAAACCTTGATTTATATTAGCGGCAAGAGAAAAATCCCGCCTAGGCTCTCCTGTTTAGACTGCACCGTTTTAGGCTTTATTGTGAATTATAAAGGATCATAAGTAACGCTGCCGAACGCTGTGGATCCTGGATGTTCAGCCTGTTTCCCCCAGATCACGCTGTAGGAAACCGGTTTAATTCTGCGCAGAGTGGTGCCTGCCACAGAATCATCCTGTTCACAGTGCAGTTACCCTTATTGTGCCTCCTTTGCACAGCACCAGAACCTTGACTTTGTGTTTGTGTGGTGGTGAACTTTCTTTAATAAAAGAAACAAAGCCTTAATTTAATCAGACTAGGTCTTGTAGCATTGTTGATACACATAAGAAGTATTTTTGTGGTATCTTTAGTATGCCACTGAGAACTAGTTATTTGAATTGCAACTGCCTGCTTTGTACGTTGTGGGTGTCTACGTACTATTTTTTTTTTTTTTTTTTTCTCTTAAGGCCAAGAGCTTTTTTTAGTGAAATACAACCTAGGCTTTTGGGTTTTGTTTTTGGTTTTTAAAAAAAAAAAACAAAACCTGCTCTGCTTCATATCTGGCTTAATACAACAGGGTTCGGTGAAATGCCTTCACTGCTCAAGACACTGAAGGAAAATACTTTGTATTGTAGATCCACAATATCTAACTTGTAATGGGTGGGAAGATACTTAATACTAAGTATGTTATTTACAGATGTGTGGGTGGGTGAAGTATTCAACTTCACAGGTCCAGCTTAAGATCAGCGTAATAAAAATTAATTTCACAGCTGTTTAGTAGCAAATTATCTTAAAATTGCTTGCAAATACATGGGGAAGCTCTGACTGTAGCACAGCCGTAGTAATGATGGGCTGTAAAAGCGTTACCAAGGCGCTACATGGCCTGGGTGGCTCCAGACCCTTTCTTCCCTGTGGAGTAAGTACTTCATATGATGCCCATCTTCATCTTCTCGTTCAGTTTGTCTTATCAAAGTTGAAAAAATGCCTTCCAGATACCTTCTACTACATTAGCGAACAGCATACATAAATAATGTTTCCCGTTCACCACATATTGTTTTTATCTTTCTATTATCTTGCTCACGCATACTGGCTTGTCTGTGATTAATGGAAATGGTGTCAGATGCTGGAATTTATTCTGACCAATGAACACAGCTGGCTCAGGGGAGTACAATCTCTTGGAAAGTAATAGAACAAAACCCAATATGCATAAAACAAATCCAAGTCACTGGGCTTTAGCTGATAGAACCAACTACCTGTGTAATAACAAAGCAGCAGCAAACATTTCTCGTGTGGCTGCATAAGCTGTATGGTATCCAGTTCTAACGTAGCTTACTTTTGGGGGTTCCCCACCTCAACGTTACAGAGGGGTTTTTTATTAAATAATGTATTAGCCAACACGCAGCGAGATGATTAATACTTTGATTTGTGCAATGAAGGAATTCTACTGTGTAAGATTTTAAATAAATTTATTTTTGTTTGAAATTGGTTTCACTTACAAATCGCCTCTCTGTATTTGGCACAAAATTTTTTACTCGGTTTTAGTTCCTTGATTGTGTATAAATGTCATTCCAAATACAAACGGTTGAATTTGAGGTTCATTCTTTTCCATTCAAGGAAAAAAACAAACCCAAACATCCTCTGTAGGCTGCTTCAGCGTATTCTGGGAAAAGTATTCTCTCAGATGTTGAAACCTGAAGGACCTTCAGCTACAGCCTGTTCCTGCGCTCTGACTACTTGTGGCAAAAGGTTCCTGCTCAGCCTCTCCGCTCTGACAGGGAAACTTAAAATTAAGCTTTGTGCAGCGCCCCACAATTTGCAGGCTTTGCCTTTGAGTCTTGGTTTCTCTCCGGTGCTGCTTGCCGTGCTGGGGAAGGGAGCAGCGATGTTTGCCGAGAGGGACCGCGGAAGAACTGCTGCTCGCGGAGAGAGGAGGGCAGGATGGCGGAGGGCTTGCTGCAGGCAGCATTTCCAATCCAATCACTCGTCGCTGCGGCCAAGCCGTAACATTTGAAAAGGAAGGCCCCAGATTTGAAGTCACTTGGGAGCTAGCTGGCATGTGAAGCGTCTGTTGGTCCGAAGCGTACAATCAAATTTTGACTCAAGATGGGAAAAGTCATTTAAATCCATGCCACTAGTGGCTTACAGTGCTTTTTCCATTTTCAGAAGTGAAAGCTTTTCATCAAAGTCACAGCAAATTACATGCAGAAGTAGCTGAAGTGAAGGGGTTCTGGTGTTTCGTGTGCACATTTGTTCTATAAAACTGTAAACTTGCACAAAGTAAGCACCAAAGTCTTCAAATAATTATTTTTTTTTTGGGGGGGGGGGGTGATTTAACATACTTACCTTGAATGCCAACTTTGAACACTTTAAAACTTCACCCAACCCACTGATTTGACAATTTTTAATTTAAGGCGGCACTAATTCCATTTAACAGAAAGGGAAGAAACACGGCTTCTGGGGCAGGAGGAGGTTGTTGCTTTGCACATTTAAGCGAGCATGTGGCGAGCTGATGAATGGGTATTTGGGTATTTGGACTAAGGTTCTAATAACTGATATGCAAATTTCTACTCTCTGATTCTTTTTAAATATTTTTAGTATCTGATCATTTTAAGTCTCCCTGCCAGTTTTGTGAGTTTATAACTGAGTAGTTACGGGAACCAGCCATATTTAAGACAGCAAACTCCCAAATTAGCTGTGATGCACTGACAAATTTTTACAGCTGGAAAAAGAGAGCAGTACTAAACATACGGTGGAGTTACAGTACGACAATACCCGTCCCAAATAATTTAACCCAGGCCCACGTGAGTATAAAATGAAATGTACTTGTGATGTGAAGCAAACTTAATGTTCTTTCAAAACCAATTTGCAGTAGACTCCGAGTCTCCCAGGCTCAGCTACCCGTATCGTTAGTGAGGCTGTGGCCTGGTAAAGGAGGAGTGAAAACCTCCGGCAGCCAACCGAGGCGCCTGTATTCTCTTCTGATCTTCAGCCAGGCCCTGTGAAGAACGGTGGTCGCGGAGCGGTAAGGTGTTTCCCTGTTGCTTTGGGTAGTTTGAATACAAAAAGACATGTGAGGTTTTGGGGTTGCTTTTTTGTATTGCTCGGGGTTTTTTAGGGGTCAGACTTTGGCCCCTTTCTGTAGGGGGACTGGTGTGCTACTTGCATGTATGAACAAAGGACAGTGGAAAAAAGTATTTTAAATTTTTTATTATCAGCACTAGAAGTAAACCCTAATTTTAATCAAGTTGCAGTTGAACAATTATTTAAAAAAAATAATAATCTGTTCTCTGTAGTAAATGTGATGTGAACCGAGATCATCGTTGTATTTTAAGGTGGAAGAGACACAGTGTTCAAACATCAAGATGCAGTAATTAAGTGGTGAGATGATGGTGTTTGAATATGGATGTTTGCTCTAGCAGAAAAGCATGAAAAATAACCAGGTGCTCACTGTTACTAAACTGATTTTTAACTCGATGGAACACTTACATTTCAATGGTATTTGGCCATTTTTGGACTATCAGAGGAAACAGAACGCCGGAATTACTTGGGGAGTATGGCTGTGCTAAATACGAGGCAGAGCAGGTTTCTGGCTTACAGATTAATTGTTGGGTGAGGTCTCAGGCGGCAGTGGAAGGTGGTTCCACTACCCTCTGGAAACCCCGTGCATTACAAACAAACATTACAAGCTGCTCACCTTTCCTCTGAGTTTTCATTTTACCCTCTGAAGGCAAACTTTTCAAGGAAGTAGATGACATCCTTTTCCTCCTTCCTTTTAGATTTCACATTTGTAGGGGGCTTCTCTCAGGAGTCTGAAGAGAGCTTTAATACACTGAAAGAGCATAGCCTGAAGTGGAAAACAGGGGCGCCCTGGGCACTAGCCAAATTCTCCCAAGTGCTACGAAGAGGCAAAGATGGGCCCCTTTGCTGCAGAAACTGTGACAGAGGCGCTGCTGCACCGTGCGAGGGGGCTGGGTGACAGAGCAGTCTTCTAGCCCGAAGACCTTATTCCATCAGCGTCGATCAATAGTGCCACATAGTGGATGGTTTTCAACTGGCGGAGCACATGGCTGCCACTGACGGAGGTAAGTGTGGGGCGCAGGCGGGGCTGTACAGCGACAGTGAAAGGTGCGCCAACTTTGTGAAAGCTTCTAGTTGTAACAGGCAGTGGTAGAATTGGAACTGTAAATACTTGGCAATGCCACCTTAATTTTTAAGAAGGTCACATGTGTTAGAAAACATCAGGCACTTACTTACACAAATATTAACTCTGGTGGGCTAGCAGTGTTGCCATGCTTCAGACTTTGGCTGACCTAGTTGAGTGAGTCCCTGCCTCTGCGCTTAACGTAACTTCTTCATCTGCACAGGCTAACTTGAAAACACTGGAGACACGCTTAGGTTAAGTCTACCAATTGTCTACACCTACGCAGGCTAATAACGTGTAAGAATCCTGCAGAACTGATTTCAAAATGAAAAAAAGCATATGAAGAAACATCTAGGGACCATTAATTAGAGCTGCAAGCCCTGGATTAGATGGGGATGGCTAGATGAAGTACTGCATGTGTGCACCGGTGCCAGCTCCCTTCCCCGTCACCTGTAGCTGGCCACTCTCAGTAGGTGCAGGCAGTTACACGTTTTGTTTCGTTGGGAGGTGGAGGGGCTGAGGCGGGAAGGCAGCCAGGCTTCCAGAGCTGTAGCCTCTCCTCATTCACGAGTAACTTCTGACAAAATAGAAATGCTTTTTAAAAAATAGTCAACAGGTAGCAAAAAAAGCCTCCAGTTCACTGCTCAAAGACAGCTTACGCCTTTGTCAATACTACTGATGTTTTCTTATGTTGACTAGAATCTAGGGCTGCTTTCGGTTAACCTGAGTAGGAAGGAGAGGTTGCAGCTGAGACAAAAAGAAAACCAAAAGCAATTTACTAGTATGAGTTTTAGTACTGATGCTTTCAATTTAAACATTAAATAAAAGACGTAAATGCAATTAAAGTATAGGATACTGCACAAGACATTAAGAAAGTGAAAGGTGTGAAATCAAGAATTTAAAAATAGGAAACATCCCATTAAGGCCATGGGTGTATTACAGAGGAAGCTGATGCCAGAGCCAAGGGCAGAGCCCAGCTGTAAGCGCGTGCCACGGGAAACAAAGGAGGAGCTGCGATAACCCCGTTCGTCCTTACACACACACACGAGTGTAGGTAAAGACAAATCAATGCCTGACAGCATAATTCAGTACATGCAATTTCAGGCTTGACAGCAGAGCTTAGTTACCAGCACAGAAGTGAGTTGTGACAGTCCTTCACATACAGCGCGTATAGAATGGTGGGGGAGTAATGCCTGCAGGTTACACTGGGCTTTGTTCCACCACGGGCCTGGATTCCCCCCGAGCAGTACCAGTCAGTGCACTGGGGTTCCCCCTCCCTGCTGAACACGCTTTCTGCTAAGCCAGGAAGGGAGAACCCCGGTACTGGTGCTGTTCTCTGTGTTCGCCAGCTGTGGTGTGAGCCCGCGGCGCAGGCACGTACCGCTGGCAGCACGCAGCACTTGCCTCTACGAGAATGCTCACTCCAGCCCAAATCCTCTTTGGAAGTGCTTTTGGCAAAAATTACAAACACACAGGCTCGCATTCCAGAGGCTGAAAACGTAGCAGAGTTTCATAACGGGATAACAGAACAGTCTCTGTCCTTAAAAAAACATTTCACCATCTACCTTAAGTTTCCTCTTTTGTAAATACATACAGGGAAACAACTGGTTTGCAGTATTTTTGTTTTCCAAAATGCTTGAACGGAGGAGCCGAGAACAAGTGCATCTGTAGGAAACTTTATTCCACTAGTTTTAGAGCTGAGTGCCATTTAAGTTTGCCTAACAGGGCAGAATGCGACGCATCTCTTCAGTTTCTCATTCACAAGCATTCCCTGGTCCTCCAGGCAATCTGCTGTGTAATAGCAGAAGCAACATTTTTATTGATTATTCCAGTAAAAAGCACAATAAAGGGGAAGGACTAACCTGCAACGTTAACTTAAGTACTTCACATACATGTGTCTCAAAGTCTGATTTGAATTACCTACTTGAATAGCTTTGGCGTGAAACACTCCTAAATTACACAAGTCAAATTTTGCATCTTCTGATGGAAAAGTAACAAATCCTACTACTTACTCAGGCAAATTTATTTTTTTTTTAAATCAGGGCATTAAAGTTACCATGTGAGTAAGTCTTCTAAGTGCAGCCTTTCCTTACTTGTAAAGAAATTCTTTATTTCAAAATGTTTCAAAAGATACTCCAAAATAGTAATGTGAAGTTCTACAGACTATCTCTAGTAAAGCTATTTATGCATTTGAGAGTTCTACAATTAAGCAGCTTCAAGTATCAGTACACAAAGATCCTTTGTTTGCCCCTTTTTAAATAGGAACTTGCCTACACTGAGTTTCTACAAGAAGTGTCCTGCATCTTGCATACCTAGTTTAGTTGTTTACTCACCTCTACCCATAATAATTTTGCAAGTGTGGTCACTCGCTCACTCCTTTAGTGTGGAAGCTTACACAATCATCTTCATTCTGAAAGAAGAAAGCGGGGAGGATGCTGCTCTCAATGACTCGGCCTTCAGCCTGCCTTCTCCCGCTCTCAGGGAAGGTCTCCATCGGGCGACTTTTTCCTCCAGAGTCGAAATGGTCAGTCTGGGCCACACACGGGCATGGGGCATCCATCTCTTGTGACAATGTAGACTTAAAGATGAGCCACGGTGTAGCTAAAAGTACTATCAGGCTCTCATATGACTCAACATTTTCATGAAAAAGATAAATCAAATTGGCCCAAGAAGCTCTTCTCTTTTGCATTTGTCAACCTTCCTCTTCTAGTAAAGAGCAGCAAGAGCATCTCCATACACCCTCAGCTTCAGATGACAAAGAAAGAGATCAATTTTAACGTATACTCAGTTTGTGATGAGTTAATACAACTTAAATTATTCACCCTGAAGTTTTTACGTAGCTTGCTACACATAACTAGACACAAGCTTTAACTTCCAAAAGGCAATTTGTAAATTGGTAACAAAATCTGAAGTCCAGACAAAGGAACAGGCCTTGGCCACTTCTCTTGCAAACTGTGACAGCATGCTTTATGTCTTTAATTACAGAAAATTTAAAAAATAACTTTTAAATTCAGAGATTATTTTATTCTCCATTCATCTCATTTTGTGTATTTCAATTAAATTCCACACAGAGGGGTACAGATGATTTAAGTCTGTTTAAATCAAGTCAAAGTTGGATATAAAATTTGAAAAGTTCATTTTAAGTTTTAACTATATATTTGAAGTAAGCTTCTGTCTTTTTTTCTTAATTCCAGTTGCTCTGTATTCTTCTCTCTGCTTCAAATATTCTGTTTTGCATTCTTCATAGAATGAGGGATCAGAATAGCTACAAGACAGACAAATGCAGAATACTGTTTTTTGTCTTGGCATATGGAACAGGTACGGCATTAATAACACTCATAACTGATCATCTTTTCACACCCAGAGAAAACCTGCCTGCCTTCAATAATAAAATACCTTTTCCTATAAAGTACATAAGCGGTTTCAGTTCTCTTCGTAAACTCTAAATACTGAGTTGCTCTGCATTCTCTCATGATGTTGCTCTCTCTGGAGGCACAGTCCTTTTCAAGCCTCTGCAGTGAAGCCATGAAGAGGAAAGGCAGAAAAAGGGAAAGATGTGGTAGTTCAGTTCAGCGCAATGATTTGTCGTTATGTGCAGTCAGCTTCCTCAGCATGGGAATCTGTGGGAGAACACTTGTATTTTTTATGCACCCAAGCAACTACTGGGAACAGGTTCAAGTGTATGTCTCGAACCGTACACATGTCGATCCATCATCATTAAATTAAATTCATTTTTCTCATAATTTTGATTTTGAGTATAATTATTCAAGTACTAAATGTTTTTTTTTCAGTAGTGTGTATTTGGTTTGGGTGTTATTGTGTTGTTTTGTTTTGTTTTTAAAAAAAAGCCACATGTAATGCATGGAGGTACAGACAAATAAAACTGCGTAACTCCAGCAAGTTCTCACTGCAGTGAGGCCTGAACTCTTGCCCGGCCGCCCATGTTTGTTTATCAGTTCCCAAATACTTGCGAGTAACTGTCACTAGTTTAAAGGCATTTAACCTTTTTCTCTGGTTTAACAGGGCAGGACACGTATTCCACAAACTAATGCTCCTTCTCCCCCCAGTCAAACACAAAAAATCCCCAGCCCTCCCCCTGGGAAATTCAAGAATCTAACACTTCTGTCTCATTGGCACTGGGGATAAATGAGGACTTCCGAAAGAGACATTTCGATCCAGCACTGCATCGAGTTGACCTCTCTAATATCTGACAATGTCCCGTTGCTGCTGCTATTGGTTTTCCCAACAGCAGGACGCTTTCGGGACCAAGGCTAAATCTTAAGAAACAGTTCAAGAAGCAAAATCAAAACAAACTTATCCTGCCTCACTTAGAGGGTACGAAGCTGCTTCTGCTGCTCACCCCCATCCCCACACGTGTAATTCAGCGTAGGGAATACAGGGTTCTACGTCATCTGGGCTGAAAATCTACATCTGTCATCACTGAAATTAAGAAGAAAGTCTTTATAGCCATAGGACAGCTTTATTAAGGAAATCAAATCGTGTCAGGTAGGGCCCTGACCAGCACGTTTTTTTCTAAAGCAAAGATATAATTTTTAGAAAATACATCAAAGTCACGAACCTTGTAAAACTCTTTTGAGAAGACTTAAGATTTCTACTCATTTCTAGATTAGTATAGGCCATGCATCAAAAAAACCCCAACAAAAACCCATGAGGGACTTACTAGCCAACCAGACAATCTTTCAGTGCTGTGTTCTCTTGCCGACACTTCACCACCATAAGCAGACCGGTTTCTTGACAGCATTTAGTAAACGCTGGGGAAAAGAAGAAAAAAAACCCCACACAAAGTAAATTAAAGTTAGAAAAATGACAACTGATAAAAAAATCCTCCTATGTGTATACTATTCCATATAAGAAAACCTCACAGACCAGATCTGATTTATTATTAACATAACCATAGTTGGCCTGGAGTCTCATGCTGTTTGAAAGGTCTTTGTCGCTTGTTTAGCAATAAGATTTTAATTAGGATTCTCCCCTCATATAATTTATCACGTTCACACACATACTGCTGTTGCTAATACCAACAAATTTCTGAAGTTATTCTTGCAGCAAATCCACGATTCTTGTGCCCGCTTTTCATACCCACTACTCAGGGCTATCACAGCAAAACAAAGGGAAGCATGAAAAATTAGGTAAACCAGGGTTGAAGTGTTTTGAAATTACTGAAGCGTGTTTGTATCTACAAATTAAGAGGGCAGTAATGTTCACAGCAACTACTGTCTCAAAGAAATACCACTGGCAATCACCTCCTGTGAAGGTTCCCTTGGGACAGCAGGTAAGAAGCTGTAAGGTCATGGTTCTTCCCTGGCATTCCCAAAAATCTCTCCTGGGAGCGTAAGGAGAGATTGTACTCCATGGCGCTGGAGTGCTCCAAGAAAAACTGCTATCTTCTCTGCATTGTGTAGCGGCCTTCTGTTCTTCAGCTGTTCTTCAATACGGAGTTTCTTCAAAGTCCGCATAGCTAGTAAAAAGCATTTCCCACAAAAATACTGATGATCATCTATGCTTCTGGGATCGTGACCTCTGGCATTTAGGAACAAGGGAATATAAAAGGGAGAAGAGACAATGATCTGTCTCTTCCCAATCTGTTTGCTCAATAACGTGAAAGTACCCAGTCAGTCTGAAGGGTCTCGAGACTGAAAAACAAGGAGTGAGATACTGAAACACAACAGCAAAGTTATGGTTAAGGGTGTGGTTTTCATCTGGGAGTAACTAAAATGATGCCTCGCTGTTACCAGCACCCTGTACAGACGTTTCACTAAATAATAACTCTAGGTAAAAATTGGCTGTTAACGCCTATCAGGAGTTCAAACTATTTTGTTATAAGGGGTCTGAGTTAGTAATCATCTGCATTTAGAGAAAGAGGGGGAGAGAGAAAGCCAATTGTCCAAGATCAACCAGTGGCCAGGCCAAGAACAAAGTCAAATCTACTGTGTCCCTTCCAGAGTTCCATCCGTTTCTCCTCTTCCGAGTTTTTTCTGGTAGTGATTTAATATCCAGCAAATTTAGGGAATACAAAAATTGTTATATTCTTGCACATCTTTAGCAAAACTTACAGCTGATCCAGTAACATCAAAACTTAATGATGCTACATCATACAAAGGGTAAATCACATTATCTATACTCAGTGTATATGTACATAGAGTATATATGCACATTGAGTATCATATGTGTGTAGATATATGCTTAATGCATTGGTCTTACTCTGTTTTGTCCAAACACTTGCACTTCACATACTCACACTAGAATCTTCCACTTTTTGTACACAGTGATCAGATATGTAATATTTACAGAAATAGCAAATTTTTTACCACTTCCATTGTTTAAGCTTACTGTATAGACACACCTTTTGAGTCATGCTGGGCAAAAAAGCACCTCAGGCACCTGCAGGTCACTGACCACGTGAACAATATCGGCACGACTGTTAAACATACCAACTGTAACGCAGTCCTGTTCCTGTCCTTGTATGCGTTTAAGACATTTAGCTGAAGTTTCAGGTTTGCCTACAAAATAACTGTTGATCCTGTACAGTGATGTAACTTCCGTTACGTCAAAATTAAGTAAACAAGAAAACAGAGATTTGTGCCTATGAAAGCAGCAATCCCGTCCTTTGCTTATCGCAGATGCCCACTGAAATGAGCATTAAGCAATCGCGGGCCTCAGTGGAACAAAATCCACCTTCTAGTACCCTGGGTACTACTGGCAAGACTTTAAGAAGAAAGCAGTCCAACAGCTGCACACAAGCCCTAGGTGAGGTTAATCTACTTGCCCATGGCTGTATTAATTAGGCTTTAGATAAAATAATTTACAAAAAAAAGTCGTGTTTGCTGGAAATGTTGATGACAGTCTTAAGTGTCCTTACGCTGCCAAACTTACACAGATCTTTGCAAAATTTTGTGAAGAATTGACATCTTATCTACTTTGAACATATTATTGATGAACACGTAAAACGTGCTTCAACACAGCACCTAACATTGTACACCGGTAACATCACCATATGCCACCTGAAAATGTACCAGATTAAAGTATGCATGAAATAGGTTTAAATTAACCAGTTAATTACCAGTTGGGAAGATACTGTAACCTGTGCTCAAAGGTATCTGTTAACAACCGTGCTCAATTTCTAAGGTCTCGTTTCGTATCTGTTTTAGTTTTAGACCGAAAATCATCCATATACACATGCACAACTTCGAGGATACTTCTGGATAGCTAAAGTTTACAAAGAAGTGTAAGATCAGCACAATAGGAGAAATGTGTTATTAGGTTATCAAAATGTATCTTTGGTTTTTAAAGGCGAATCTGATGTTTCTTCTGTTCTGTCCTGGGCTGTTTACATTGAATGTCCCTACATCAGCACCTCAGAAAAATCATACCTATTACCACATTTCTAAAAATGTCTTTCCTGGGAAAAACATCAGAAGCCTCTGAAAGCTTATGGTTTGCCTCGTGACCAGTTTGATTTCTACTCTCTACAGACACTTCCTTAAGCGCTGTGCTGGTTTTTTTTTTTTGTAGCAATCATTCCTTCTCGAAGCTGTGAAGTAAAAAAACCACTGAAGACAATGGGAGGTCCCTCTCACTTGTTAGCTCACCAGTCTTGATTGGTTAAAGGCGTGATGTCCCAGTGAACAAAACCTGAACTGCAATTGCAAGCACTCCCTGGCTTCAGAAGGCCCGGCTCGCGGTACGTGGCCAGGCACTGCTGCAAAGTGATAAAGCTGCTTCCAGCTATCTTACCTTCAACATTGCTGATGCTTAACAACAGAAGGGAAAAAAGCAGCAGGTTAAAGCATATTGGCCATCCTCATATGAGCACACAAAACCTGATTAACCCTCTTCTCCTCTTACTTCCAGCACTTTAAAATCCCTTTGGCAGTCACGTAAGGACTGTGGTGCAAAATAGGTTTTAGTTATAAATGTTTACCAGAAACCTTACAGGAGTCTGGGGAATGTTGCTTTATTTTTAATTACGCCCTGTCTTGCTCACAAGTCTTCTTTGAAACAAAACATCTCAATGTTGAGCAGCACAAAGAGCCTTAGAGCTACTGGTTTGGAGAATAATCTCACAAATAGCGCACAATGGTTTCAGATATAATCTCAAACCAAGAATTAATCTCCTTCTCCACAATCTTGACAATCACCACTCATTCCTCACTGGCGCAGTATCTGGTTTGTAGACCAAAGCTTCAGGGTGCATAGCAAGATACCACAAAGGGAGCGGATACGCAGGATCTGATTACAAACCCATTGTAGTTTAACACTTTAGCAGCTACGAGCGGTAATCGGAACGCTGGGGAGCCCGGTCCCACACTCAAACGAACCTGCTTCCTGATCCTGCACCTGATACGAAGAACAATTGCTCTTTTAGAACAGAACCCATCTTTTTGAAATCTTGCGCATCACCCAATCTTTACCACTTTAGCAAATGGCTTTCCATGACTGTACAAGCTCATGGGCTGATACAATGTTTTCTTTCTCCTTGCAAGCAGCAAGCTACCAAAACACAACCTCAGGCTGCAGCAAAACTAGATGCAAATTTGGGCGAGTCTGCAAATTCAGCGCAGATTGTGACAAACCAGAAAGAAACGTTTCAAATAAACAATAAAACTTATCCCAAATATTTACAAATACAAACTAAACAAAACGAGGGACAGAGCTCAACACAACAGGAGTGAAAATGCCTTGCTAGAAAGGGGGAAAAAAAAAAAAAAGCTTGCCCTCCACAAAACCAACCCTGATGAGGCTTTGCCAGGACAGCTACATATGTCCATCACTGAATGCTCTGTGCACAGATCCAGTACTGCGTCAAAGAGCTGCAGGTGCCCATCAGTTACCAGGGAAACTGGCTACGGACCCCTCTTTCACCTGCAGCAGCTACAGTTCAGTTCATGGCATCGTATGTGACACAGGCTAGCCCCACAGGCTATCCCCGTGCCACACGCTGTGCCTAAGGGGACGCACACTGAGCCAAGAACTCTTCTTGAGGATACAGCTCAGAAATAGTTCACTGAACAGTCCATCACCCATTCGAGGCCAGATTGCCTCTTCTTCCTCTCATGAAGAAAGCTTTGCACTTCTGTTGCAAGGCAAATCCAAAATGAGTTTTGGGCACAGTTCTGAGAATTTTAAGTCTCATTACTTTTTGGCCGTTACAGCCACGTAGAGAGATTTTAACTGCGACAGCAAGCTCGCGATTTAGCACCTTCTCTAAATCAACCAAGTATGTAAGGCCAAACAGTATCTTTGCCAAGACGAAGGTCTGCTTTCGGCTGAACAACCATATTTAAATACAGAGCAATTCAGTTTTGCCAGTTCTCACCTGCTAACTACGGCATGCAAAGGTGATCTGCCCATGACGGGAAGACCACTTCGCTCCTGTGAGTTTCAGGGATGGACATGAGGGCTTTGTGGCCGAGGTCAGTGATGAGCCCTTCTACGGACTGACTCTTCAGCAGAGAGCATCTCGGGCGCTGAGCAGCTCAGGTAAGCTGCTGAGTTTGGGCCCCAGCACCTACAGATCTCCAACTGCTCAGGATCCAAGAGGAGTATTTCACTGAGTCGCCATATCTCAACTTATCTACTTGAGGAAGCAGGACACGGCGAACAAGGGCAAAACCAGCTGCTTTGATAGATCCTGGCACATGTAAGGTCGCAGAACAACAGAAGAAAGAGCTTTTAAAAGCCTTCTAAAATAGTTTCTAAAGCTGGTCTGGACATGCATGGTGTTTTTTAATATAAAAATTCTATTTTGAGTCTTTGTATAGTTCTGTTGAGATACACCATTATACAAATAATGTTGGAAGTATCAAGAATTATTTTTTAATGTGTGACTTACATAGTGCATTTGATGGTTGATTAAGAACTGCTTTAAGATACAGGGCATCTTTTTTTTTTTTTAAGGTTTCTTTGATAATGAGCTCGAAGGTTGACACAGTAAAGAACGTTGTTTACAAAGATCTTTACAGTCCACATAAATCTTTGTTGAAAAATAGTCAGTATCTAAGAAGAATATTTTTCTTTAGTATTTTTAATAGCTTTTTCCCCCAACTCTGTTTTATAACTTTACTAAAAAATAATACAGGAAGCAGATGGAAACCAAAGTGAAACTGAGTAACAGTTCACTTATTTCAGAATAAAGACTGGATAAATGATTTCTCTATCTACCCAAGCAGTCAGAGGGGCATATGGAATAATCAGCAAGTATTGATTTTCAAACTTTAAAAGATCAGATACTTTACTAGGAAGTTAGTTACAACAAAGCTGATGGAGGTCCACTGACAGATGTCCTCGTACATACGTTTCTTAATTAAAAAAAAGGAAATAAAAAGCCAGGGTACTGTCCATTTTCATCTTAGAACAAATTCATAGGTTCAAGAAGTATTTGCTCCTATATGATGAAAATATAAGCTTGTAGGATTTTGACTCAAAGGGACAAACAACATCTGGCATAATACAGAGCCACATATCTGCTACATAAAGATAATTTTCTTCCGCACCATTAAACCAGACAAAGTTAAATTTAACATTCTTCATGTCAGTGTCTCCAGACCTACAAACAGTGGACAACAAAAACAGTGCAACATATTTAAGATGCGACTGTTCTTTATGTAGCCTACAACACCTCTCCACCTCCAAGCAGAGGTAGATTGGTCTCTTCACTGTGCTGCATTCAAAAAGAAAGGGCAAAATCTGTGTGTTGGGCTGCAGAACTTTCAGTTACATATATGTAAAGGAATGACTTTATGGAAAAAACTGTAACACCCTGCCCCAAGCATTAAAAATAATCAGAAAGTTTTTATTTTTTTTGTGGTTTAATAAAGGGGAACAACCAGGAAGCAGATTATATTTGTAGGGGATTTTTTAAAGTGGTTTGTTGTTTTTTTTTTTTTACTTAAAATATTTAAAAATATTAGATACTTAATTATTTATTTCTGCAAACACGAAACTCTTTCCATGTGCAAAGCAAGAGACGAACAAGAAGTGTTTGGGACTTATCTCCAGACAACCAGCCACATGGAAACTGTGTTGATATAACAATGCAGATGGATCATCATTATTATTTTCTATGTATGAACTGTATGTAGCATGAAGGCTATTTCTGAAAGTTGATTTTTTGCAGATTCATATTTTTTCAGACTCATATAACAAAATGTTGTGCAATTCATATATTAGAACTGCAGTTTTATTAACCGTAATTATGTACCTATTTTGCAGATGTTCTTGTACACAAAATAAATGAAATATTCCCCATTATCAAGATAAATTGATCCTCTCAGGTCTGGCTCTAGTTTATTTAAAGACTTTACAATTTTACTACTTAAGAGAAAGTCCTACAGAGGTGTTATCTCACCATTTATATTTTCTCAACACTTATGATACTGCTATCACACTCTTAAAATAAAAAAAAAGCTTGTATCATGATCCAGACCAAGCTTATGTTCTATTCCTGGGGTAGGTTTTTTTCTTTACACAAAAGAGGAAACAGTTTTGTCTGATGTTTGGGTCATTCCTTGAGCTCTGCCACTGGGTGGAGAAAAGATGCCCAGGTATCAATGGGGACTTGGGGGGGCACTGGTGGAAGGAAGAGGAAACAGTTCCCTTTAAAATGTAAACAAGGACAAGATTTTAAAATCTATGTTTGTAAACTGTGTACAAAAACATTAAAATGACACAAAACATTATCAGCAAGATTTTATGGCAAAGTTATTATGCTTTTAATTTTGTACTAAATTGTGATTTATTAGCTTGTTACTTTGAAGATTACTCAGTATGCACAGAACAGATTACTGGTGCATTTAATGAGCCAGAGGAAGTAGTAGGATGAACATGAAGAGATTGTTTTACATTGTAGCGTATGAGCTATTTGATATTTCTAACACAGTACAAAAGAAAGCTTCTCTGTAGATTGATCATGGTTCAGTTAACATCACTGAATATCTAATACCTCCAACTCAATTAATTCTCACCTGATTAAGATCAGTCTGATATTCAAACTAAATCATCTCTCCAGTCAAGTAGAAATCAATATTTCTGATTTTACTTTTAAATTACAATAACAAATAAAATACATGCATCGTCAGTATGCCAGGAGTAGCTTTCCTATTCTAGTCTACTATGGCATGCATAACACAGCTGATTAAAGAATTATTCTAATTTGAGCAACAATATATATAAGACAGATTAATTTGAATAGAGGGAGATAGCATGAAATAATTAAATGCATCTTATATAGGGCAAAGAGAAAATTGACATAAAATAACCTTGATTCTTTCAAGTGAACTTCTGTTATCAGATCAAATACTTTGTCTCCACAAATATTCATTTGCTATAACATAAAAATAATCGTATACTTTCCATTTTCCTGCCCATCACCACCCCCCCAAAAAGCTGCTCCATTTCAGCTTTTGTAGCTCCAGCATACTGCTGGGGGCATCTGCCCTGGGGCAGACGATCAACATGTAGTAGCAGACGACACAGGACTGGGGAGAAAAGATGACTCCAGCAATCCAGGAATTTTAGGGAAGGGATAGTCACCGTGTTAAAGCTCTCTCCTCCTGCCCAATCTTTCCCAGGATGCTGTCAGCACGGAAAACCAGCTTTGTATTAAAGTACGCAATACCAACAGAGGATCCTCCAGTAGACTACAGAATCTCTTGCATTCCAGTATGAAATGCTGAAAAGTCACTCGTCTCGTCATTGAGAGGTGAACATACAGAGGGAGAGAATTGTCAGGAAGGCAGATAGCACAAGTGATCTGCAGAGGAATAGTATTTCCCAAAAAACTAGAAATTGTTTCTCTAAACACATTGCCTTGGGGTAAAGAATACGTGTTATCAATATCCTAGAAACAAATCTGAAGACTTTGCTTTAGGGGACATTTACAATTAGAGATGAGAAAATAACATACTGGACCAGACAAAGGGCCCATTTGTCCTGTATACCACCCTTCTCAGCAGCCAGTAATAGCTGCTTCAGAAAAAGGTGCCAGAAAGTCTACATTATGGAAAGACATTTTCTCAAGTGAAGTTTCTTCTTAACTCCTATCAACTGTAAGCTTGGCTTATACCTTGAAGCATAAAGTTCTCACATGCTTTTCAAAACCCTTATGATCACTTGCACAGTGGGTCTAAACTGACAAGCTCCGAGAGAAGAGGAGGAAGAAAGGGGAAAAAAACACCCCAATATCAAAAAGGCGTATGCTAGCCTGAATTCCTTCAACATTTCCCTGCCCCGGCTTGCTTAAGTCCTGCTGAAGTCCCAACTATTGCAACCGGGGTTATTTGCATCTTACCACAGGTGCCTTTTTCATTAGCGAATTTTCCAAATCCTGCTGCAAAAATTAATTGGTCTCAGAGTATCCCTTGGCTGTTGTAGAATAGGCCAAAGCAGTAGGGAGGAAAGGCACTCTGCACAGATCAAAAACACTTTGGGGGTTGGTTTTTGTTACTTGCTCTGTAAATGCCATCTACCATCACTTAGAAGCAAGAGTCTTCAGAAGTTTTCCCCTCTTAAATACATAGCTATTACATTTCTGGGTTTGGTCAACTGCTTACACCTGGCAAGAGCATTTCTTTTCTGGAATTAAGGCTTAGAAGGGGCTTTTCAAATGAATATAGGAAATCAATGGCTTACTTTAACTTTCTGTTTCAAAAGTTATAAAAAAACCTATTGATTTTTCGTTTGTGTTTTTTGTTGGGTTTGTTTAGAAACCACAACACCACACCAATTCTGAAAACACATGTAAGGCACGTACAGATTCTCCAATATCGTTTAATTGAAAACAGAAGTCATTGCTCAGCTGCTGATCTACATTTTATTACAGAAACATTAGCAGGGTTTCTGTTGTTTTCAAATGCAACAATTGTTAAAGACCAGCTTTCTGGAAAAAAAAGAGGAACTAGCATCAAGGAATAACAAATAAATCCAAGAAAGCCATGAACGTCAAAGACACAGTCCTATTCCTGTACGATGCAGAGGCTTGCACTGGGGGAACCTCTCTCACCTGACTCACTGTACATGCTCTGTAGTTTAAAATTTGCTCCCATTCAGACTGAGAATTGTGGATGTTTGTCAGAAGTATATCCAGAAACCCCAAGCAACAGCAGGGAAGTACTTCTGTCTGTCCCAATTAACCCACACTTGTCCACAGCAGATTGTTGGACCTTTTCTTCCTAATTTCGTAATGAGCACTAAGAAACAGAGAATGAAACTGAAAAGCTGCAGGTTTGAGAAAGAAAAATTGTTTTGTTTTAGAAAAAAAAAAAAGACTGAAGAACACAGCCAAACACAGTAATTCAAGCCAACCCAATCTGTACAACTAACAAAAAATAGACAAATACTTAAAACTGTTAACAAAAATATGCCAGATTAAAGTAATTAGAGTTAAAAAACAGACTTATGAAAAAATATACACATGCAATCTCACGGTATTTTCTGCAGCTCTTAGATTTGCCACTTGGACAAGGACAGGTCAGCTCTCATTCTACGTTTCTGTTATCAGTCCTGCACGCATGAGATCTGACCAAAATGACTTTTGGGGGACAAGCAGTGGAAAGATTAAAGTTAGTTTTCAGTTTAATAAGAATTCTGAATGCACACATGAAACTTGACTAGGGAAAGCGTTTTCCTAAGTAATCACAGAGCCAGGAAAGATGATTTTTAAAAAATGTTCACCTTCAAATGTCAAATAGTACTTTCCTGACTATCGCTGAATGCTGATGAAATGCTGTGGTAGACATAGAATCATAGAATCATAGAATGGTTTAGGTTGGAAGGGACCTTGAAGATCATCGAGTTCCAACCCCCCTGCCACAGGCAGGGATACCTCTCACTAGACCAGGTTGCCCAAGGCCACGTCCAGTCTGGCTTTGAACACCTCCAGGGACGGGGCTTCAACAACCTCTCTGGGCAACCTGTTCCAGTGCCTCACCACCCTTAAAGTGAAAAACTTCTTCCTAATGTTTAATCTAAACCTGCCCTCTTCCAGCTTAAAGCTGTTCCCCCTTGTCCTATCACTACTTGCCCGTGTAAAAAGTCCTTCCCCAGCTCTCCTGTAGGCCCCCTTTAGGTACTGGAAGGCCGCAATAAGATCTCCCCGGAGCCTTCTCTTCTCCAGGCTGAACAGCCCCAACTCTCTCAGCCTCTCCTCATAGCAGAGGTGCTCCATCCCTCTGATCATCCTCGTGGCTCTCCTCTGGACGCGCTCCAGCAGGTCCATGTCCTTCTTATGTTGGGGGCTCCACAGCTGAATGCAGTACCCCAGGTGGGGTCTCACGAGAGCGGAGTAGAGGGGCAGAATCACCTCCCTTGACCTGCTGGTCACACTTCTTTTGATGCAGCCCAGGATATGGTTGGCCTTCTGGGCTGCGATCACACACTGCTGGCTCATGTCGAGCTTCTCATCAATCATCACCCCCAGGTCCTTCTCCACAGGGCTGCTCTCCAGCCATTCCCCGCCGAGCCTGTATTTGTGCTTGGGATTGCCCCGACCCAGATGTAGGACCTTGCACTTGGCCTTGTTGAACTGCATGAGGTTGGCTTGGGCCCACCTCTCCAGCCTGTCCAGGTCCCTCTGGATGGCATCCCTCCCCTCAAACGTGTCTGCCTCGCCAAACAGCTTGGTATCATCAGCAAACTTGCTGAGGGTGCACTCTACCCCACTGTCCTAATAATTTATTAGTAATAAATATATTAGTAATTATAGTAATTAGTAATAATATATTAGTAATTACTAATAATTTATTAGTAATATGCATTTAGTCACTAGAATTTCAACAGAATTTGGACTTCAACAGCAAATGGATATTTGATACAGATGATACAGAGGAATACCTACTTGTTAGCTTTAGTGTAGGGGGCACAAGCTTGACCTGATATGATGTCCCATCCTGGATTTCCAGATTTGTCAGCATTTTTCTATGCATGTGTATGCACACATATTTATACGTGTGTGTATATATTTTGCCCCAAACACACAGAAGTACAGTACACTGTCACATTTATGAAGTAAGTTCTAGCAACCCAACTCTCTAACAGCCAAGAGACAAGTCCTCCTGCCTCTGACTAAGCAAGGCACCCACAGCACAGCAGTACAAAGGAGACGGTTATGTCCTCAGAAGACAGGGGAGAAATAGCAAGGGCATAACTATTATGTATAGGGCTTTGCAGCTACTGTACTTCGTCAGGCAAGGCAGATTTAAGTGCTCAAAGATGACAATCTGCTGGGGTATTCAGGCAGGTTTGTCAAGAAAAGCAGACCTCCTCTTTCCATTGAAATTAGGAAAAAAAAAATCCTTTTAAGCAAAGTAAACACATTGCTGTGAAACAGTTTACTTGGGTAAATCATGATTTGTCTGCTGAAGATACTTGCTTTAGGAGTGTTCTTGTCAAGTACAAGCTTTGCCTTCTGTATAAGGTTTCAGGTAAAGCACGCCCAACGAGCACAGCCACCTTGTTAAACTGCACTGTTTTTAAACAACTGCTTCCTTTAAGACTGACTTGATCTAATTTTCCTCCCCCCCTGCAGTAAGTATCTCTGACATCAAGCGTTACCATACCAGGCGCTGGAAGAGGCAGAACTGGAACAAATGCAAGTTCCCCCATGGCTACTGTCTGTCACTGCCTGCTTCTATATAAACAAGTGCATCCAACTTGAGCTGCAGAGAGTAGCCGCGCTGCTGCTTATCCTCCCACCTCCTTCGGCAGCTGCTGAGCCACGCAGGGACAGCTGAGAAGTTAGCATAACAGACGATTAAAAGAAACAACATCCCCCTCCCTCTGTCCCATAGTGACTGACTTCTTAGCTGAACTCCAAAGTTTAAAAAAAAAAAAAATAATTCTATTTATAAAAGACGGAGATTCACCAAGTGGCAGAAATAGCAGTAATGTCCTTCCACCACACGGTGGAGATAGAGCAGGTCATTTATGTAACTCCTCAAGAGACAATTACACAGCTATTCCACCATGACACTACCTCTAATTTACAGCATGCCGTTTGCGGGATATTTTTCTCCCTCTCAGTCCAATTTACTGTATTTCCAAAAGTATGATTTTACTCAAAGTTCCAATACCGAAGGTTTTTTTTTATCATTATTATTATCATCACCATTATTATTATTATTTCTCCTTCCTCTGAATGAAACAAAATATCCTCTAAGCAAAACTGAAACTGACTTCATGGTTCCAGCTGGAGGGTGAGGGTGGGATGGGGTGTACAGGACGCAGTCAAAATTTCAGGCTTCCTGCGTACTCCAACAAGGATACAATATTAAAGATTAATACACTTAAGCTCTTCTAAAAAGAGGAAGTCACTTCCCCTGACAGGTCACAATTCATCCTATATTCCTTCCCAACCATCAGTTCCACATCTCCAAAACAGCCTACCGCACACTTACCTTAGTTTGCTGTATATGTTTAGTCTCTCTCTTTTTTCAAAAATTACTAACCTTCACTGTATGCCGCTGTGGAGGTGTGGGAAGAATTCCTGCCGAATGAGGCACTATTCAGCATTTGTAAGCATGACAGAACCAGAAGTGCAATTTTTCAGAAAAAAAATAAAATTGTGCTGTGTCTATACTCTGAACTATATACTGAAGAGTAACTTGACACTTTGCAATGGTGGCCACAGCATGATAAAATATGTATAATTACTTTTTCAAGCGCAAGTGCATTGTTGACTATGTAGGCAGTCAAAATTTCAGACTTCGCTATTCATTTCATGATTTTGAAGAGGTGAGTTTTAATGACGTGACAAGAAAGCACACTACCAAAGCTTAGCAAGATCTGGAAATCTGGTAGTAACTGTGTAATTTTTACCCTCCATCTTCTGTAAATTGGTACTTGTTTTAAATAAATGACTGCAATAACCAGATAACTAAAAAGGCCTGAGTACCAGACAGCACATAATCCAGCCACCATACTCTTCCTGTATCTTTGAAACTGTTGCACAAAAGCTCTTTCAACTGACAGAGCACTACAACTCAGTATTTTGTCCAGGTCCTGGAAAACTCTCCATGAGCTGTGAGCGCTGCACACAGCCCTGCAGGAACAGAGCAATTGCGATGCTCTCCTTGATCAGGAACTCCCCCATGCCACACACCCTCACCGGGCTAGTAACACTTTCTTCAAACTTTTCAGAGACATTAAACTGAACAGATGAGGCCAAGGCTATTCAGAACAACTGCAAGACCTGCAGCTTACTACAACCGTACTTACAGAGCAGTTCAGTTCTGGACCAAAAGCTTGCATAAAGATAGCAATCAGCTCAGGTGCTTCTGCTCACCGAGGGAAACGGATCAGGGAAGGCAGGAAAAAAATCCTAAAAACAACCAACAGACCCTCCCCTCTAACCTACCATGCCTTTTGGTCCGGTGCACAGCTTCCAGGAATCATTTACTGCCCAGGCAGATTGGGCATGGACATCAAGCATCAGAGAGCAGAAGGCAGCGGAACTGATGACGTAAGGAAACACCAGGCTGAAGCTGTGATGTCACGCTCACGCATACGGCAGACACAACCAAGCAGATGCTTCTGTGATGCTACTGGCTGTCGGAATCAAACAGTACCAGGCCAAAGAATTCTACATGTATAAGGGGTTCTATTAATAAACCTGATTATATAGAGAAATGAAGATACGTGGCCATTTCTCCATAGCAAAGGTTATAATTTTGAAGACAGTAAAAGGAAATACTTGTAGACAAAGGATTTACAAACAAGCCTTTGACAAATCCACAAAGCACATCAAAATGCACCAGGAAATCTTCGTCAGCTACAGAAGTCCCTCAAAAAAAAAGGAACTGTTCTTCAGTGTAAGACTTAATGGGCAAATGGCATAAAAATCTGTATAACACCATAGACTCTATTTGCACTAATCCAGAGTTAGTGTGGTATAATGAAGACTTGGGTGCAGTACTCTAACTTCTGACAGTCGACTACACTGTGTTCCTCAAGCTGTATGCACACATGCACTCAAGTCTGGCAGGAGGTGCTTGTTTAACTGCATCCAAGTATCTTCTTTCTGATGCAAAGAGATTTTAAGAGTAATAGTCTCAACACTGGTATGAAAGAAACAGCAAAAATAATCACATAAATGTGGATTCCATATTTATAAAACAACTGCACTTTAAAGAATTTATTTAGCAGTTCTTCAAACAAATATTGGCAATGCATCTGCTACAATGCCATTGGCAAAGGAGACATTAGAAGTTGAGATGAGGAGAAGTATGTATGTGGCTTTAGTTCAGCAGCCGTTTTAGTCACACTTCTTCCCATGGCATGAGGATACTTCTTATGAAATACCACATACTACCCAAACAAACAAGAACTACTCAGTTTTTGTCAACTGCTTTCTAAACAAGGAGACAAAGTTCATTTCTCATATGTTCAGTCGCAGGATCCATAAACAGGGCTCAAGCTGCTGTAAGGCAAGATGCGACAGAAGACCCCTGCACATTAGCCAGTGGCAGCTGAGGACACTAAGAACCCAAAGCAGCATTCAGTGGCTAGGAGACGAGCAGAAACTGACTGAGGGTCTTAATGCTGCCATTACCGTGGCCTTCTCAGCAGCACCGTTACATCCCCGTGTAAGCTTTTGTCTTCCATGACCGCTTAGGACTGAAAGCTCTTTGGGGTGCATCCTGACTTCTATGTAAGGTCCGTTCCTGGTTGGCACCTCTCAATGCTCTGACTGGATGACTGTGAGTACCTTTTCCACTGGTACACTGAAATTACAAGAACATAATCTGGCTAAAAGTCTTTCTTCCATTTTCTGGGTTGTGAACTAAATGAGCTTTACTCACTGAATGCAGATGTACACATGCCTCCACCACCACAGATTTGTCAGTATGTAAGTTTTTCCAAAGACTTCTCTCACCTTTATTCTGAAAGAAAAAAAAAACCCACCCAAAAGCTAGCATATGCTGTATTAATGTAAAACCCCTAGAGGGCAACTAAGCTTCAATTTCAACCTGCATAAATATTCAGCTCCTTAACTAGTTTACAGATTATGTAAACTATTTCCTTCAACCTTGGGTTTTTTCCCCTCATTTAAAAGAAATGAATCCTTTTCATTCTCAAATCACATTACTGCTGCCTATTTAGTGTAAGTTAATCACCACTGCCCAACCAGAGACTGAGTTCTCAACCCAACAAAGCTCAAATGTGTGCAAAAGAGAACAATAAAGAAAACACATGCAAGGGCCTCATTTAAACAAAGGCAGAAAACAAGCATATGAAAGTCTGAAATCACTTTCTTTGCATTAAAGACCTTTAACAATACATCTTGTTTATTATTCAGCTTAGTATTAATTTATTGCGTGGCATCTGTTTTCTTGTACAGCAGGCTGGTTGCAAGTCTCAGATTTATGAATTTAAGTTTATGCTGTTGGGATTATTTGCCTGTTGTCCCCTAAGTACTATGATTTCAGCCTTATATAGCATAACTATTTGGGGACACACAAAAAAAATGCAATGAAACAGGAAAGATGTCAAATTAGTTATGGAAAATAATTTCATTTATTCTTCAGTCTTCAACTAGAGCCCAGGCCTGTTGCTAGTGGTGAAAGAAAAAAAAAAAAAGGGAATTTGGGCCATAAAGGTAAAAATCCTTCATTCTGTTCCAAGTGTTCTCCCCAAATTTTAAAATCGGTAACTCCAGCATCCAGCTGGGATTTGTTTGTAATGAAGTAGCAGGCATCAACTGCCTTTCCCCTACTTTCCACCAAATCCTGGTGAGAGCCGAAAGGGACTCACTATCCTGCCAGCCCACATCTGCGCAGAAGCTTTAGACACACTGATGTTTAATGGTAGAGGAGGCACTAATAAATCAATGGGACTCCCAAGCAATGTGGAAGCAATCTGAGATAGGGAGGGGGAAAAAAAAGCTCAAAGGAATCCTTTGCAAATGCTCACAAAGCCCAAGAGTTTCTGCACGACTTTTGCAGAGAATCAAATACCCTAACAAAAATTCATAGCATAGCCATCCTTGCTTTATGCATACCAATGCAATGCCACATATGCATTGACCATGATAGTGCTCCTTCATATATGCTCTTATCCTCATTTACATGTGTGAACAGAGACTAAAAATGACTGCTGGTGGAATTCACTTTAGCTAATTTTAGCCACCTAAAATTTACATGTCTCACGTAAAGCTGATTCTGGAAGTACCCTGCTCTCCTTCTTGTTGCCTTGACACAAAACAGAGAGAGAACGTGCAAGGTCCTTCCAGAATGCAGTCAGGTCCCACCTAAGAGATTTAAACAGGATGACTGGTTTAGACTAGACAACTTTCAGATGACTAGAACTGGGATGAAAAGTGTCCCATCCTACATGACTTAATAAAAAAAAATCATAAGGGAGCTGAAATAAGTCTCCAAGGCTAATGCTCCACTCACAAGTCTCCTCTCTGAACACTGCAGAACAGTATGAAGTAACTGCTGCCTCACTGGAGTTTTGAAAGACTACAGAAGGGAGAAGTGCTAGACACTGTTTCTTACACCGATTCATCCCTTCTGACTGCTTGAAATAGAAGAAGCTTTAAGTGATCATCCTGACTTTTTGCCACAAGTTCAGCCAGGGCTTAGAGACTTGAGCACTAGAGAACTGTTAGTACAAAACTTGCCCAAGTAAAAAGTTAATGTGCAATCAGCTCGGGTTTGGACACAGAAAACACTGGTAACTACCGTATCTCTTTATATGGATGCTCATAGCAGCACATGGTAGAACCTAAACTTCAGTACACCAACCTTGTAATCAAACTCAAGACATTGACTATACTGCAAGCAATTATACTGTTACAATTTACCCTTTATGTGAAATGCATCTAGGTGGACCTGAAATACGGTAATGCAAACACTAAATTACCTTTAAGTACCTTTAACACACTCACAGAGGTGATTTTTTTCTCCTCCTTATTGGAGTAGCTGAATTAGCTTTAAGGCAAGTCAGGTCATTGCAACTCAAACACTAGGGCAATGGAGATAAGAAATATCAAGTCTGGAACAAACAGCACTGCACTGAGACCACCGCGTATGCCTCAGAGTGAAAATACTTTTGTGAACCACAAGCCTTGGGTAAGACCGTGAGATCACAATTACGTTGCATTAATAGAATCACAGAATCATAGAATGGTTTAGGTTGGAAGGGACCTTGAAGATCATCGAGTTCCGACCCTCCTGCCATGGGCAGGGACACCTCCCACTAGACCAGGTTGCCCAAAGCCCCATCCAACCTGGCACTGAATACTTCCAGGGATGAGGCTTCCACAACTTCCCTGGGCAAACCTAGCAGAGTTTCCAGGAGGATCTGCTCCATGATCTTGCTGAGCACAGAGGCGAGACCGACCAGCCTGTAGTTCCCCAGGTCTTCCTTTTTTCCCTTTTTGAAAATAGGGGTTACGTCTCCCCTTTTCCAGTCAGTGGGAACTTCATCAGACTGTGATGACTTTTCAAATATAATGGATAGTGGCTTAGCAACTTCATCTGCTCATTCCCTCAGAACCCATGGATGGATTTCATCAGGTCCCATGGACTTGTGTACCTTCAGGTTCCTTAGATGGTCTCGTCCTTGATCTTCATCCACAGTGGATGGTAACCTCACTCTCACAGTCCCTGCCTTTGTCTTCTGCAACTTTGGCAGTGTGGTTAGACGCCTTGCCGGCGAAGACTGAGGCAAAAAAGTCACTGAGTGCCTCAGCCTTTTCCATCCTGGGTGACCAGGTCTCCTGTTTCCTTCCAGAGATGGCCCGCATCTTCCCTGGACTTCCTCTTATCACTGACATAGAAGTTTTTCTTCTTGCCCTTGATGTCCCTGGCCAGATTTAATTCCACCTGCACTTTAGCTTGCCTAACCTGGTCCCTGGTTGCTCGGACAGTTTCTCCGTATTTCTCCCAGGTTACCTGTCCTTGCTTCCACCCTCTGTAGGCCTCCTTTTTGCTTTTCAGTGTGTCCAGGAGCTCCTTGTTCATCCATGCAGGCCTCCTGGCTTTTTTGCCCAACGTCCTCTTTGTTGGGAGGCATCACTCCAGAGCTTGGAGGAGGTGATCCTTGAATACTAACCAGCTTCCTTGGGCCCCTCTCCCCTGCAGTGCTTTACCCCGTGGTACCCTACCAAGCAGACCTCTCAAGAGGCCAAAGTCTGCTCTCCTGAAGTCCAGGGTAGTAAACTTGCTGCGCACTCTCCTCGCTGCCCTAAGGATCTTGAACTCTATCATTTCACGATCACTGCAGCCAAGGCTATCCTTGAGCTTGACATTCCCCACTAGCCCCTCCTTCTTGGTAAGGACAAGGTCCAGCACAGCTCCTCTCCTCGCTGGCTGCTGTGAATTGCCTGTGAAATGTTGCACTGGTTTCATAAGTGAATCTAGTTATCATTCAGAAGAGAACTTCATTCCGTAGTCATGCCAAATCAGCAGTTTTTCACAGAGACAGTAATATATTTTTGTATTTAAAAATCCAACATGGAATCCTACCTTTCATCAACAATAGCAGTAATGAGACATTAATTAAATTCAGGTGCACAAATGCATATTTGAGTTGTAAGTAGTTATCCAGAAGAGAATGGAACTAGCATATTTAACTTAGGGAAAAAGAAAAAAAAATTAAAAAAAAAATCACATGCCATGTTTTCCTCAAATGATATTTAAACGGCAAGAGCAGAAGAGAAAAAGATGAGACCAGAACTATTCATGTGAATTACTAATCTGTTGGGAGAATGCAACTGAAGCAAAAGTTGCCAACTCTGTTAAATACCTTCCTTCACAAAAGTGAAAAAAATATTTTTTGGGGTTGTAATTAACGTAAGTACTCTCTGCCCCAACAACGAATGTTTCTCAAAAGTTTATGTACAGTCAGTAACTAGTATTTACGTGAATTTGATGGCAGAGTGAAGAGGACAGATTCCCCAAACAATATTCTGGTTTAAAACTGCTGAAGTTTCATAGTTACTCAACAGATGATGCAGATGAAAACGAACTTACACAATAGACTTGCTGAAGCAACAGGATTTTTTTCCACACCATACTCACTCCCCCCAAGGGACTTAAAACTTTCTCAAGCTGTTTTAAATGTATAAAATAAAATAAATTCCATCACATATACATGTATATGTTTTTTATTTTCCAACTAGTTAAATCAGGAATAGTTTTCATAAGTACAAGATGAGGACGCCTCTATTATAAACAGAAAGCTGAAGAACCATTAGTACTATTACTCAACAGTAATGAAGCATCATTAGATGTAGATAATATAAAATATTTTAGACATTGGACAGAAGTCATTGAAGACACCACAGAAGCTCTGAGCACTGTTAGAACCCTGTTAAACATTAATTAGTTAATTACTAATTAATTAGTGATTAAATCTTTGGTTATATAACCCCAAACAGTATACATTATTTCATATTCTTCTTTTCCACGTTCTGTGGAAAGCAATGGTAAGTTTCTGCTCATTAACTAGATACGTGTGGAAGCCTACATAAAAATAACAACACAGAACAGTGCCTTAAAGTAATGTAAGAATGTAAATGTTATGGCCTGGCAGAATTTTATCCTGAACTTCCCAGCAGGCAGAAGGAATATGCCCATTTGAATCCCTGACAGTCTATATGCTTGCCCTGCTGTACTGGGTCTCAGTCAGCACGCCACGTTTCTTCAACCGTGTTGACTTTTGCTTTCAAACATCTCTCTCACTGAGGTGCTTTGCAAGCTAGAAAGAAACGGGAGGAACATTTCCTGCACATCCAAACTTTGTGCAAGCTGCATTGTTGGGGTAGGAAATGGGATGGCACACAAGACAGGCACCGTCTTCTTCAATTTACTATTCTAGACCCGTATCTAGGACAGGTACCATGGACAAATTTATGCTTGTGCAAAACCTGTAACACATGGGTTTTCCATATTTAGGAGCTTAATTTCTTCAACAATGTTTAGACTATACTTTTGTTATGCTTCTTAAACAATGAACAAAAGGCATACTGTAAATTGGAGAGTTTATATACATTAACAAAGAGCATTAAAAAACCCGCTCAGAAAAGAAAAAGCAAAGAAACAAGAGAAGGAAATCAGGACAGATGAGGAATGACAAAGATTATTTACACCAGAAAAAATAAAGAGTACTTTTCATCATTGGCCTTATGAATTATTTTGACTGGGCTGTCAGATTCACTGTGGAAAATTACGACCCCAAAGGCAGAAAAAAAAGTAACGTGCAACAAAGTGTAATATTTGAAGTTGTAGACTGTAGTCACTCGTTTACTAGATATCATTTTCTTCAACCTGAAAGCACTAGTTCTCCCTGTGAATTTAAAAGTCATTTTTTACATGGTAACATTAAGGTTGTTTGAGTTTTTTATTTTAAATTCACCATGCTCCCGAAAACAACTCTGGAATCTCAGGGTCCAACACCTTCCCTAAGCCATCTCAGGGACTCAGCGGTAGAAACAGTTTTCCAGGACTGTTACTGAGCAAGCCTTTTATTTTCCCTTTTCGCCTTTCTCAGATAAATCAGATTGTCCTACTTCTCCCATTCAAAGTGCTGCTTTTATTCAGACCACTACCAGGAACCTGCCAAATGTCTGAGAACATAAATGGCTTGATATACAAAGAAAAGTTAGTTCAGACATTAAAAAAACCCCCAAAACTTAGAAACCAAAACCCATTCTTTGAAGAGTAAAAAATAATTAAGCATTGGAAGAGCCTGTCTATAGAAGCTGCCACATTAATCAGATTAAAGGACAAACACTGGCATACTAGATATGGCCAAAAGAGAAGATGATGGCCCACAGTGTCTTCTAAAATTCCTTTCCAGCCCTGCATTCCTCTTATGCTTGATAAATGTGTCCCCCAGTGTGGAGGTAATTTTCTAGAGCACTCAGGTTTGACAATTTCTTTACAGAATTGAAGCTAATGCTATTAAAGCACAGTTACACTAGTCCAGATTACCTCAAGAAGTCCTACTTTCAACTCTCTCCTTTGTTTCCACATTATACGCTTCCTATACATTTCCCACATATTAAACAATAGCATTCAGAACTAATTTTGCCAACACAAGCTGTGTCTCCATAAAATTACTTTTAAAATGTTAGGTTAACAGTCTACAGCCACATATGAGATTGCACCTCAAACCACACCTTTGCTGTGCTTTTTCACCAACTTCATGAGCACCCCATTACAGCAAAACGTATAGGATGTTTCTGCTACCAAGAAACAAAGCAAGACCTGCATCAAGCCTGGAATGCAAGTGTAATGATGAATTTATACACATAAGCAGACTGTACGATTTAGTGTTTCAAAAAGGACTATTTAAATATCCTTAAAATATGTTGTTGATCTGGAGGCTTGGAGGACATATTTAGTTTATATTGAAGAGAAGGAAAAAGAAGAATGACTAGATACTTCCTTGAGAGATTCTGGATCACAGACAGAAAGAAAGAAGGCCATAAAGTGCAAGACATTATATGTGATAAAATACATACAAGGAAATCCTGAACTCGATTATTAGGCATTTCAGACTTAAAGAAACCCTTCTTTAAACTCATTTTAGGAAAAAAGTAAGAAGGAAGATCCCTTAATACCAAAATTCCCTACAGCTATATTTCAACTCCTTCCCAATACAGTGGATATCAAGAGAAGAATCTATTCGCTCCATCCAAGGGAAATTTTCATGCCCTGCTCTTCTGAACTATCTTCTTCAAAATACCTAAAGTTCCTTTCTTACTCATTACCCCATCAGAATTATTACCTTCCATCCCTTACATGATTCCTTTCAAATCTTTTACTAGTATCCTTCTCAAATCTAGAAAACAGCAGCTAATTTTTCTTTGCTCCTTGATCATAAATTTAAAGCCTCATCCATACCTTCAATGCTCTGTACAACTCTAGTATTCCTTGTCCATCCCCTTTCACATCCTCTGACCAGCTCTGCAGCTCGATTCCTCATGCAAAACACTTCTCGCCTTCTGTCATATGCTTACACTTCATGTAAAGGTATCTATCCTGATCTTAGGCAGCACATGTTCCAGGCACTCTTTTCTGCAAGGTTCCTTTCTTCTTATTTTTGAGGGTGATAAACTGCTAAAAATAAAATTCAGAGGGATGACAATAGAGTGTTTTATGACCTTTTATTACTGTAGCCTTTACTCCCTTCTCAAGCATCAGATCTGCAAGCAGAACACTCTTCAGAGCACAGATCAGTCTACTCTTTTTCAATGCGGCACCACTGAGACAACTCTTGGAAAACAATTACAATAGAACAAAACTAAATTTGGCGGTGGGAAAGAGGGGGATTTTGCCTTTATTAAAAGGACCTGAACAATAATGTACAAGAAAGTGGTTTTACCCAGCAACAGACAACGTTGTTTCTACTTTAAAAAAAAAAAATTGTGCATTGTCAGTGTTATCACAGGATCCATTAACTTTCATATCAAAGAGTAAGTGCTGGATGGACAATTCAATCGATTTAAGCTAAACAATCTTTAGAACTACTGTTCCACACAGAAAAAGAAGCTTAAAATGTTTTCACCCCAAAACAGGATGAAAATTAGAGATTTCATTAAACACACTCTGATATTTCTAGAACATCAAAAAGCATGAACAACACTTAGACAACACTTAGATCTTGTTGAAAGCGTGTTAGTTTGCCAAACTGTATTTCAACTTTAACTTGCATTCCCCTAATGTCTGATAAGGCCTGTGTTTCCTGCCTTTTTTTTTTTTCACTGGCTCTGCTGACGTGTAATACGCCACGCAAAGATATGTACAACAGGTATAGCTGTCCAGACTACAGGAAATAATGGAGATCAAAACTGCAACTCTCATGATGCACTGCCTCATAAAATCAAAGCGTAGCAGATGAACCTGCAACTTCCATTCTGACTCCCATTGAGCTAAACTGGAATTCATTTCAGTTTTCGTGATTTGGATAAGCAATTTTCTTTGGCAAATACACTTGCAAACTTCATGCATTTTCTAAAGAATGGTGGACAGAAGTTTTCCCCTATTACCTTACCCTGAATATCATACGTTCTTTACAAGGTCAATACACTGCTTGTAGGCTATCTGAAAGCTCACTATTTATTGTATTTCTGAATACACAGTAGCTACTTTTTGACCAAACTGAGTTCTGTTTTCCACTGCTGAACCTAATGGTATCTACACAACACATTCTGACTTCAACAGTTGAAAAATAACCTATTTTCTGTGTGAAAGTAACCCCAGGGTAATATTCATAATTCATATACGATATAAATATTTATACACATGCAAAGGGAATATAGCATGACCTCTTAAAAGTATTAGATTTATTTACACAAAGTGCTAACTGTGTTACTGTTGAATGTAGTATCTAAGCAGGGTTTCTAATCCAAAACTGCAAAGCAACTACTTAATACATCACTAAGGACACACAGTTAAAAGAACAGTTACCGTAAGTCACATGTACTGCCATTAACAATGTGTTGCTATGTGCAACTATGCCACAGTAATACAATACTGTAATACTCTAATACATAAGCTACAGTATCTGTAGGTTATCACCACAATCAATGAATGGATACAAAAAAAATGCACATATGCCTTCACTTGCTGGCAGTAAGAATAGCTGACAGAAGAATCAAGACACGTCAACTAAGAAAACTATGAGAATCAGCAAATACCATATATAACACCTAGGAAAAGATACAAACCTGGTATTACTAAGAGGCTGCAACAACAACCACCCTGGCTTCCTGGTTTTGCTGGGAGGAGAACTTGACCACGTCTGCCCTATCCGCTGGCTGCTGTGCTACGGACACTCACCTCACAGGCAGTCAGTCTCTCTCTCATCTCATCTAAATACCATGAAATACCCCAAGATCAGTAGCTACAGGCAAGTTTGTATTTCTCGATTTTCACAGCTTGCACCAAAATGACCTCACCAGGACCCTAAGACATGGAACCAGCTATTCAACATAACAGTATACAGCTTACCTGTGGAGAACTGGAAATTAGAGTATAAAAGGTAATCTCAGCCTCAAAAAGCTAAACACCAGATATAACCCAAACAGATTCTCAAAAGTCACAGGATATACATTAATGCTCACGTCCTTCCTGAAAGAAACAAGTTTGAAGAAAGGATGTCAAAGAAGAGACTTTTACACTTTTCTTATCACTGGGCAAGGAATTTCCAGGTACAGACATCGTATGAAGAGAGAAGCAATGATCCAGATTTGATGGAGAGTTTGCCAGAGAGCAGTTATACGACTAACAGATAGAAACAACTGATGACCTTGAATCTTAATTTCAAGTCCAACATTTCCAATAATCCAAGAAGTGGTACAAAAGGGCAACGGCAATTGTTTTTCTCCTTTCTTTATATATAGGCAAAGTACTTCCATTCTGCAGATGTTAAAACGCTATTAATCCACAGCCTGAAAGAACAGTTTTCCTCCTAAAACTGGATCACCAACTTAACACCACAATATAATAATTGTATCTCATCACAAAAGCTGCAAAAGAAGCAATCCTATTGTTCAACCTCCAGTAGCGAGCTTGGCCAGTGCTCATCATGGATATTACCACTATGCACTACAATAATCCGAAAACATACAGGCATCTTCTATTTGAACCGGCACTTCTTAACATCATGTCATTAATCTATGTTATGTTAATATATTTATGCTGGGCAGGGAAAACAATTTAAGCTTCAGGATCTTAATCAGAAACAGCAAAATATATAACTGGAGAAAACCAAATTGAAAGAATGGACAAAACATAGGTAACTTATCGAGGTGGTTATCTGTGAGCTCTGAACTACCAATATCACTTTAATGTCTATACATAAAAATCTCTACCAGGTAAGAGAATCAAAACTAAGACAGTGTTTGTAGGATATGGCAACCTGGCTGAAATTGATATTCATTAGAGTACTCTTTGCATGAATAGGAGCATTTGGACTCTGTGGTCTTTATCAGAGCCCCAGCTGGTAATGGTTGAAGGTTAATGCCTTACCCCATTCTGTTCAATTTTCTGTCCTAATTAGTCCTCCAAATCTATAGCTGTGAGCACCAAGTGTCTGTGCTCAAAAGAAACTAATTAATGCTAGCAAATTAGATCAAGTCCAAAGATCCAACAGCCAAACTCTTAAATGCTCCTTGTTAATAGGAAGTGTAGCTGTCAATAACTGCTGTTGGTGGCTATAATGAGGCCTCTTTCTTTCATTGAAAGTGATTTCATTTCTCTTTGTCCCTGTAAAAGCTGTTCCATTCCCTAATAAAAAAAAATAAAAAAAACCCACACAACTAAGTTGCAGTGGTAAAGCTAGCAGTCTGACCCATTTCTTGTCATCAGCTGGGTTGAAATGACATGGAGGGGGGAAGAAAAAAAAAATAATCAAATAGGGCAAGTTCCCTCTCCGAACATTTTCTTCAAAGTCCTAACACTAGTTAGAATACTTAAATTTCCATTACCAAGCAACACAATACGCTCTCATATTTCTTTTCTATAAAATCCCCTAAATTAGCTTAGGGTAGTTAATGCTGTAAGTATCATTAAAAAAAAAAAAAGAGCATGAGATCTAGGATCTCATTTCTTCAAATTGTAATTTACATATAGCTGTTCTCTCTGCCCAGTTTGTTGGAGCAAAGCTCAATATACCATAATCCCTCTAGAGATTGTATTAATTCACATAGTTAAATGTGATGAGAGTAAATGTCCATTGGAAATATATAGAGCTAAATCATTTTTTCAAAATAAAAGCTATTGTGCGCAAGCAAGATCATCATATAAAAATTACGCATCTTATTCTTGAGAAACGCTAGCCAGGGAAAGACACGTAGTAATTTACTACTAGTACTAAACATACCTGAACACTATAAAAACATCTAAACTAATTTAAATAACTGACAAGTGCACAACGTGTACAACAGTAAACTCAACAGCTTCTATGGGGTCATGGGGTCACATACAATATGACTATACTGTACTTTAATATTCAGATAATAAATACAGCAACAGAGGATAACATTTTTTCTCCCCTTCTCCACCTGCTGTTTTTTGCTGGATTGAACCTATGTTCTCAAACTATATTAACCTTCCTTTCACAAAAATGAAGTTGCTGGTAATAAGGCAGCATTCTTTTTTCATCCTCATAAGAGAAGGCTATTCCAGTGGTAAAATCTATGATTCCTCCCATATAACATCTTGGCTTTCCATCAGACTCTGAACAATTGCTTACACAAGCATGTGTAAGCAATTTCTGATCACAGCAGCTCAATTAAAAAAAAGTTACCAGGAGCTGTCATCTTAACTCATTGATTTTTATCGGTTACTTCATCTTTTGTTTTTGCTTTGGTCAATTAGAAGATCACCGTATTCCCAGATAATTCTAAAATAACGTGAATTAAAAAAAAAAAATTCTAAGGACTGTATTTTCACAGTGAAGCACAGCAGATGAGCAAAGGTCAGTTATAAATGGTGATTTTAGTTTTAACTTGCTTCAATAAAGTAAGATTTATCAATATTTTAAAATGTGAGCTGTTATGTAACTTCCCCCTACTATCAGTCTTAGCATCTTCCAGTGTCAACCTCAGAACCATGACAACAGGTACCAACAGGCTAATCCTCCCCCAGCATTCGGCAAGAGTTTGCATCAATTAACAGAACTTGGCCTGCAACACAAAGGAAAGTGAGCAATACCACAGAGTAACGTCAAGCTGAAATTTGCTAAGTATTTCACACATTTCATTATCTGCATTTCTGTTAAGAAAGTATATATAACGACTTTTTTTTTTTTTTTTGAAGGAGGAGTATCTAAAGGTGTGCTTGGGGATTTAAATATGCAGCATCACATGTAGTTCAATCAGAAATTTCTTTGGTTTTATGGGCCTTGATGTGTCAGGTGTAAGGGTCATGGTCTAGAGCAGGTGGCCCCTACGGGGACAGAGATAATGTCAGTGACAGGACTGTTGAGTAACTGCACATTATCAAAACTCTGGTTGACACTGGTCATGCTCTACTGTAGAGAAGCCTGCAGTAGTGTTGCATCCCATCATTTTCACTAAGTATCAACATGAGCCCTGAGGAAGAGCGGGCTAATGGGGAAACTGGAGAATGGGAGGAGGGTGGCTGCTTGGAAATGTCCTTTTCCAGCCACACTTTCCAAACCATTTTTTAAAGCCTTGCCAAGTATCAAACGTTTTTTTTCAGCAATGTGAATCCGGTTGCCCTAATTACACAGTTCATATGGATAACAGAACCAACGTAACAGTTTTCTCCAGGCAAGGTCCTCAACACAGCACAGGTGGAAACATCCCCTTTTTGTCTCCCCCTCATGAAAAAAACAAACACAAAAAAAACCCCCAAGCAAACAGAAAATCTTGTCATTTTGGCCAAATTATTATCTCCCACAACAAGCTTCAAATAAGAAATGGCCACATTCTTGTTTGAAGAGTCACTGGCAGGATCAGGTCTTCAATCATCCAAATTGTTGCCCTTACTTCACTGCCTTCCTAATGGCAGAACCAGGCTGATTTGGACTATCTATCCCGGCATTCACCCTGAAAAGTGCATAACTCTGTTTCCTACACGAACCTGGGAGCCTTACAAATGAGTCACAATTACAGAAGACATTTGCAAGTCACTCTTGGTGACCTTGAAAGGCCCCAACACAGACCACGTACCAGTAGTAGACAACAAAATTTAGACAAAAAAAGTTTAGCATTAAAACACCTTGTCTCTGGAGCAAGAATGTTTTTCTCCCAGGAAAAAAAAAAGCCTGTGAGGTTTTGGAAGGTGGGCAGAATTGCTTTGTAATACAACAAATACACAAAACATTTACAATAAGCGTAATACAAAATTATGATCTCATGACTGACTCAGTGATCCAGTAATTTCTTTTTAGGATCTCAACTTAAAACAACTTCCTCAGGGTCCAAACCCACAACCTGTCAGTCAGCTCTTTCTCTTCTCCAAGCCAAGAAACCCAAAAATCAAACTGAACTGAGTGTACAATCCTTAAAGTTTGTGTACTCCCGTCAACAGTTCTTCTCTACCTAAACACATCAAGTTAAGTTTCAGAACAGGTAACTCTGCACAGAGTAAGTGCTCTTAAGAAATGGACCAAACATGTCTGCAGATATGATCAAGATCAACCAAAGCTCTTGCAGTTTTTTTAGTGGGTGTCCCTAGTTTCAGAGCAGAGAGTAGTCATGGAAAGCACAGCACGGCTAGATGACACTACAGAAGTTTCGATAAGCTAAAGATAACCTTTCTGATGAAAAATGCTAACTTCAGGTTCCTGAAATTTGCTATGATTTTGCTTTAAAGAAGTTTACTCAAATTAAAAATTTATAACTGGAAATTAAAGCAAAAAAACCTTGATAATTTTAAATGAAAACAGCTTGCTTAAGAAATTATATCATAAAAGCAATGGACAAAGCAATGGCAAGTAAATATTACTTTTAGCTACTTCAGTTTGAAAGCACATATTTTCATATGCCAAGGACACACTGATACAGAAACACATGGATTTAATATTATTTCAGACAAACTCATGCTACAGTTTGTACAAATACAGTCAAAAGTTCCTGTATGACAATGTTGTTGGGGTTTTTTGTTTGTTTGTTTTTTACGACACTTTTGATACTCCTGTAATAGCCCACAATTTCACATAAATACAGTGCATGGATATTAACACAATAAAGCATCTTTAGATAACAGTCATGGAAAATTGACTAGTGTTTTGCAGAAAGCATGTTTACCCTCTTAAAAAAATTACTAATATATTCATTTTCACTGAAAAAGTGCTTGAAAATCTTAAAACACAGAAATTATTCTGCAACAGAGATGCACTACATTCTTGAGAAGCATGCAGCACACAAGAATTATACTGGAACAATCGAAAAAAGTTCAAAGTAAATTTAAATAATCTAAATAAAATGATATATGACCAGAATCAATACTTAATTGTTCTTAAAAATTCTCAGATGGACACATTTTCCTGATTATTGCATCCCTAAGCTACTCTGGTACGCTAACAACCAAGCACAGCAATGGGTCACCCACTTAACCGTGCCAGGGTAGAAGGATCACCTCTTGAGTTAACAAAACCTTTATTTTTTATTTACGTTTTAACCCTTGGGGTTTCTTTTCCCTGGATGGCTCTTGAACACGTGCTGGACAGGCTGTCATTACTTGCATTATTAGCTCTGATAAGCACACAGCTCTAGGTGGTATAGCTGCAGGCTAAGGTAACTGACTGTATACAGATGGACCCCCATGCTCACGCAGAGCACTATTGAATCTACAGGGGCTCCCCATAGGGACACATATGAACCTAGCATGATCAAGTAAATTGTAAAGGCCCATACTTGTAGAACAGCTTTATTTCCTATATTACCGATGCGTTTACCACAATTTCCTAAAGACAAAATGAAACAAAGGTGTATTAATAGGAGATGTTCAAACAAAATTAACGTAAAGCAGAAAAATCCTACACTGACAGCCAGTTAAATGAGTAGCTATGCCACTTAGTGTAAACAGCACAATTTCGTGCACGTGTGCACTCTGTAGCACACAAACTGGATTGCAGGAGTTTTGATTACTTAATCACACAGTTTATGTTCATAGCTTACAATTGTTTACAGCATAAAACCCATAACCTATTTACTCTGATTAACACCTAACCCTGTGTAGTAACAAGACAAATTTATTCCAGGGGTAACTTCACAATGGGTTTAAAAGAGAATAAATTCTCTTGTTCACAAAACTGCTTAAGCTTCATTGCCCGTGGTTTGGTCTCTCCCCTCCCCCCGCCCAGATTAAAAGGTGTACAACAAAATGCTACCACTTATTTTTTAATAGGGATATCAATGTTGGTTTTGCTTGTCTATTTGATCATAAAAATTGCATCAGAAATATTCTGTTTCCACCTCTAACTTCCATACAATTTGATCAACCCTGCCTTACAGGTGACAGAGGAATGAAGAAGAGACAGATGCATCCACAAACCTCATTTTCCAAAAGATACACAACTGAACTCTATTCAGAAGAAAGAAAAATATATAGCTTTGTCTAACACCACAAAAAAAAAAAAAAAAAAAAAAAAAAAACAAACCAAAAAAAAGAGTAGCATTTTGCTTTAAAATTTATGGAGGCAAAACCATGTAGAAGCTGCAAGGTAGTGGTCCACAACTCACAGCTCAAGAATCTCCAATATTGGCTGCTGCCACAGAAAGTTAAGATGCTGAAATTCCTGATCTTACACAGAGAAAGTTCAGAGGAAAAAAACCACAGCCACGCACCCCTTTGGTCTACCCCCTAAGAACATTATACAAATAGCATGCTCTCAAAATATTTTTAACTGACGTCCTCTTTCAATGACCCACAGTACTGTAATTGCTTTTCCTCTTCTTTTTTCTGCCCCTACATGTATAGAGTTCAAAGTAAAAATGATTCAACTATTATTCAAATGAAAAAAAAGTGCATTAAGTCCTTCTGGCAGCACTGGCAGTACCTGTCATGTGATGCCACTTCCTTTGACAGATATTCCCAACTCTTTTACCACTTGCTCATCTCAAAATTATTATAACACTACTTCTTTATGTCTTTTGCGGAACCCCTAAAAGCAGCTGCTTGAAAATATGCTGGTCCACTTTAACTAGACTTGATGCTAAACTTAGTGCTAAAGGTCTAGAAGGCTCCTTTGAAATTTCCTAGGTAATAGTGAACGACAAAAAGGCCACATGCCACTGGGGAAACAATTGTTCTTCCTGCCATGATAAAAATCTCTGAAATAATACACACAAAACAACATGGCAACAAACTAAAATGCACCCCTTTGTCAGCAAATACTGTTAGAAGATGCACAGAAGACACTGCTGAAGATTTGAAGAAACAAGTACTAGAACAAGTTAAACAGTGTGGGAGCTCTGCTGTACAGTTGGATGAAAGTATAACCTCTCTCAGGTTACAGGATTTGCACTTCAATAATGAAATACATGAAGAACATTTTTTTTTCTTTTGTGAGCCACTAAATGAGAGCTGTATTGGAGAAGATATAGCCTCAACAGGAAATGGTTTCTTTAATAAAAAACAATGCTCCGTGGAAAAACTGTGCAAGAATAACTACTGATGGAGCAGCTGCTTTGACTGCAATAAGAAAGGGATTCCAGGGTAAGGTTACAACAGAGATAGCACTGCACGTGGAACTCCTCCATGGCATCGATCACAGGCGAGCTATTGCAGCCAAGAAGTTGGAACCAGGAGTGCACAAAGTGCTACAGGATGACATCGATGTGGTTAACTTTATAAAAACAAGCCCTTCAAATAGTAGCGTCTTTACCAGACTTTGTAATGAGATGGCGAGTGACCATGAAAACCTCTTGTACCACGCAGAGGTTCGCTGGTTATCTTGCGGCAAAGCGCTTAAAAGAGTTGTCAAACTCTACATATTTTTCTTTTACAAAAAGACAAATGTTCCAAATGTGTTGACCTTTCTGGTGATGACAGGTGGCTGTGAGTAGTTCACTACCTAGCAGGTATTTCCAAAAAATACACACACAATGTATCCCTTCAAGGTGAAGGTGATGTTTTGACAATGAGTGAGAAAGTAACCACTTTTGAAAAGATACTCATGCTATGGAGAAAGCATTTTGAAAACAGATGATTGGATATGTTCCCCTCATTATGTGATTTTTGGTTTGTTTTTGTTGCTGAATGCAATGTGTGTCACCTATAAAAACCTCTCGTATCTGTACACTTTAACGGGATAGAAACAGAATTTTCTAATCTATTTAGAAGTCTTCCAAATGAGAAGTTCAGTGGGTTTTTAACCTATTTGTTAAAAATATAAATGTGCAACACCTTCTGATTAGTTTGCAAGAACAACTGATTGACATCAGGTAAGACAGTCATTTACTAGCACAATTTCGAGTAAAATCTTTGCAAAACTTGTGGATAGGACTGAGAAATTAATATAATGATCATATTAAGTGCAGGCAATGATGCACTTCTTCCACTGGGATCTACGCATCTTTGTGAGGTATCTTTTTCAGCTGTGACACCCATTAAAAGTATTGAAATGAACTGAACTTAGAAACAGACTTTCGCATTGTTGTATCACAAAATATTAAACATATATTTTAAAAAATAATGAAGCATATTTAATCATATAGCTTTCAATAAAAATATTGGTTTTAATACTAATATTTCTAGAGTAAAAAGGGGGTTGTACTGTTGATAAACAACATTATTTTGAAGTACTGTTTATTTCATCTTTATCTCATCCTTTTTTAATTTCTATTTCTGTGTTTTATAATGTACATTATATACTAGTACAGTGGTACATGTATATAATTTATAAATAAATATACATACGCTGGGATTGCATGCTCAGAATTTTTTTACTGATGGGGCACACAATCAAAAAAGTTTAGAGAGCACAGATCTAGATGACAAGAGGCAAGTGCCCTCTACTGAAAGCATGCCACTTGTATAGAACAATTCTGTGGCCTAATGTTTCTTTTCCATTCTTACATCCCTCTTACAGCAACCTTCTCAGCTAACCCGTGCATAAGTATCTCTATCTTTCTGGAACTTCAAAAAGTTCCAGATTTCTTCCAGGAATATATGAATAGTTGGGTGTCAGAAGAAGTGGTGATACTCAACTTTAAAGAGTTATTGTCCAGTACTCTTCAAAAGAAAATGAAAACATAAAAAAGTGGACTGCATCATCCTATTTCAACATCTGTCTAATGACACGTATGTGTTTATGTTCATGTATCATTAAAATATTGGGGCAGGGAAAGGATGCAGTGAGTTGGGAATATTTAAATAAATTTATCATGACGAGGGAGGCCCTAACTGAAGGCTCACATGAGGCAATTTCACTTATACAAGTATCAAATATTACATACAGGAATATAGTAACTCTTGCGTTGTTTTGTCATCACACTGTCTAAACCGAGATGTGGAAAGTTTCATATTAATCATACTAAATTCCACAGGCCTCGAGAACAAGTCATTTTGGAAGACAGTCCACATCACCAAGCAGCCAAAGCCAACATGGCAGATTTATACGCTTTACTACCGGCTTCAGAGTGTACAGATAAGATGCGAATCATACACATTAATTCTCTGACTACTTGACTTCAAAAACAAGGATTATATCCAGGGCACAAAAGTGAATACATCTCATCTCCCAATGAATATTTGACTCTTACCTTGCACTTTATCTGAACACAGCTCCTTGGCTCGGTCCCTCATTATTTGTGGAATCAAAACATCTTTTTCTACATGTCTCAGCTTAGAATTGTCTGCAGGAGCAAAAAAAAAAAAAAAAAAAAAGTAAAAAAAAAGGTTTTTCTTATCTAAACATCCGAGAAAGTCAATCTACAGAAATAACAGCATTGTTTATATAACATTCACTAGTATACAAAAATTGTCGCAAACTAGCAGCAAAAAGTACCATGGAAGGACCACACAGATCAAAAGGCTGGAAAGTCCAAGATTTAAAATTGCTCATATACAAATACAAGCAATATCCTGAATATTTCTGTGCTGCTCCATGTGCACAATGAACCAAAACTAAAGGAGAGAGTTCTGGCAGCACATTCTAATTTCTGCCTTATTAAACAGAAGGTCTGCATACAGACTGCACAAAGGTTGAGAATTACTTTTTATTTCTGGATACTAGTATTTTCCTATGTACATTATCTCTACAAACTGGCTTTTTTACTCACCATCACAAAGCTGAGAAATATAGCACATATTAGAGCACAACCTCAAATTTGTATTGCTATGTGGAAAACTTCAGTTCTTCAAAAAAAAAAACAACCCTAAGAAGCCTCTTCAGTTGAGGACCTAGGAGTTTTTTCATTGAGAAATTAAACTTAACATGAACAAATGCTGTTGCCTGAATTCTGGGCTTAAAAGTACAGTTGCAGTTTGCTTTCAGTTGTCGCAGAACAGAATTCAGTCCTCTGAGTACAGCTAGTGATTCTGAATAGCTAAACAACACAGACCGTTTCGAAAAAAATACTGCATTTCCAAATCCACTTTCTTCAAAACAAAAGGATGAGAATTTATCAAGCACAGGTTTTACTTCTTAGCTTCTGAGTTAAAAACCCTTTAAAGGACATTTGTTCAGAACATTATATAGTCCAATACACTTACACCAAATACCTGGGGTTTTCCTCTTCAAATACACTATTTATTCACCCCTTGATGTTGACGTTATGCTTCAGAACAGCATCGGCTGTGATGCTCACATTATGAAAACTGTACTGTCAGATACACTGTTATTTTGAGTGACAATCATTTCATTTTAAAATTGCTTATAAAAAAATCTAGGTGAAATTAAAAAAAATAAAAGAGCAATGTATTGAAATTAGGGAAAGAAACAGAATTTAAGTTACCTACCGCTTTCAAACACTATTTTTCAGAGCATCTTCAGTTACTTCTAGATCAAAAGGCAACAGAGACTAACATTTCTCTAGTCATTTTGAAGTCACCATCTTTTAAAGTTTACTAATTCTGTGAGGTTACGTTATGAGGTTACACAGTATTGAATATGTGATATTACTAGGGGAATCTGGCAACAAAACAGGATTACAATGAGCAATATACAGAATCTGAACTGAAGATTTATGTTTCTCAAAAATTTCTTACTTCGAATTCCCACAGTAAAGGAATGAAAACAAAGTGTCTTCTGTAAATACAACAAAAATACCAAACACAAATAGCTGACAATTTAGATTTGCTTCTGTGCTCTGACTTTCATGACTGAGACAAAATAACTACAATTAAATTATCTTCATTTTAACTTTCTGCAGAATACCAGCGCAATTACTGTACCGAGCACTTATTATGTTACAGGCAACACAAAGCCGTCATAAAACTTTTAAGCATGTTTTTTAAAAAGGACAAATCCGTTCAGCTGAATGACATGGCAGGAAACAGCACTGCCAAGCTACGTGCCTCAGCTCTACTAACTTCAGTCAAAGCAAGCTGGCACTGCGGCACTCACGCCTCTCCCGATCCCTGTGAGGCTCTTTTCCCTCTGCCCACACAGATGTGCTCTGCAGCCCTGTGGTGAACTCAAAGGGGAAGTTAATTTGGTTTAAAGGTAAATACATTTCTTGTCAGGCAATTTTTCAGCTAGATAAATTCTCTGACCCAGTTCACTATATAACTGCATAAATGGCCTGCAAGAGGGAACTGCGTGAGACCAGGATGAAGAGGAAGACTTAACTGTCATGGGCACCACGGGCTCAAATTACAGCCTAAGCTTCCCCCCATTTTTTTAAAAATTTGAATTGATCATACCGGTGCTTAGAGTAGGCAGAAACTAAGCTGATCTATGAATGTGGATACACATAAGCAAGTAGATCGCTAGCTGCCACCAAAAGGGAAGTTTTAATAGTCCTCCATTGCCCTCCTTCACCCCCATCACATCAGCACTATTATGCACTTAACCACACAGTGAGCGACCAGTTCAAGACAGAAAACTAACTCAAATACATGCAAAAAAGTGCTTCTCAGCTGGTTTACACTTTGGAGTAACTAGATCTACTTCTCAGAGTTCTAATAATTACTTCATTTAACTTTTTACCCCAGCATACATGGAAATGTAGCAGATAGCACAGACGCCTTTAGGGCCTGAGAAGGGTGACTGGGCTTCCCCCGCCAGCAGCGGTGGCTGGAAGCACCCACCATTCTGACAACGAAGCACAGGGCTTCAACGCAAGGATCGCCCACCCACTACTGACAAAGAGGAATACAGACAGGAAAACAACTGAAGGCTAGAAAGGAAACAGGACAAGGGCATCCCTCAAAAAAGAAAAAAAAAAAAAAAGATAAAAGGCCTCCCTGTTAGCCCAGAACAGTCAAAAACAATTTTGGGGTTTTATCTTAGCTTAAGCACCTAATTTTCTGTTTGATTATTCAAACGGAAAGGGGCATAAGACTGATAGCAAGATGTAGCTGTACTGGTATTAACACCAGCTCAACCAGAACCATGAAGAGCTCTGCTCCAGGCACGTTCCCTCATTTTAGTCCCATGTTATCAAACCTGCAGAGGCTGAAAATGCAGGAAGGAGAGGGCACATCAGGACACACAGCAGTCTCCAGTACAAAGAATCAGAAGAGAGCTACAACAATAATTCAACGGTAATTATTCAATGGTATAAAGGAAACAGGAATAAAGATCACTTATAATCTCATTAAAAGAATGTTTGTTGGTAAGTATCAGTTTTTAAACCAGGAAAAGCACAAGCAATTCAAATCATAATGTCTAAGAGGTAGCTTTAGGCATCTGCGTGCAACCATCTCTCCAAATAACTCAAGTGCAGATGTTCAGTTTGGGCAGTACTGTATCTGCTCCTGAGCTTCAATTGTAACACCTTAAGTATTTTTAATATTCTTCCTTGATTCTAACTATCCATTGCATTACAATTACAGTGATTTTCCTTCAAGGATCTTAAAACACCTTTCTTGAAGTTGGTATCCCTAGCATTTATACAAAACATTAAAGACAAATAAGGCACAAATATTAACAATACCGCATACCATGTAGAAAAATATTTTTACATACAGAGTAACTGCATTTCTAATACCAATATATAAGCACTTGCAAGGAGATCACCATCAATCCAACCTAATCAGCTCTGCAGTAACATATATGGCAAGAACTTTCAAAGAAACAACACCTCAGAAGCAAGACTTCATCAAAAAACATGAGACAGCCATGATGTGATACCATCAATTCCTTTTGCCTTTTTTCATCTATATTACAGTTTCTAGAATAGTAAGTACTTTTTTCCCCTTTTGAATGTTCACTGTTCTACACTAAGAAAGATAATTCTTACTCTAATACCAGATTTGCTGCAAACTAGTCCCTACAGAAGAATATGCACTACAACAGACCTACTACTGTTTTATTGTCTCTTCAAAACATGAAGAAAATTATCCCCAGACAAGTAAGAAATATGTTTTCCTACAGTATGCTTTCTGCATTTGAAAGCTGGTATCTTTGATTCCCACCCACATCCTCCACACACTTTGCCTGGTGTTCTGGGTATGCTGCTTGAGATGATCACGGCTTTGGCCACAAAGAGAACCACCAAGAATACAGTACCTCTAAGCTTCCAGAGGGCCAGAAAAAGGTTAGCAGCAGCTTTTCCTTCTCCCCTTGCCAGGCAAACTCGGGTATGTTTGTTAGAGCAACTTAATACTCTGAGATTCTGTCTTTACCTTAACCTTACATTCTGTTGAAATTTGCTAGTATTATCAAACATTACAAGGGGCAGATGGATGAACACAAGCTAATTAAGTAAAGGTTACAAAAAGCAGACTAAATAGAATTAACACTAAAAACTAAGTATTTTGTAAAAATATACACAGAAGTTCAGCCAGAATTAAAACCAAATACAGGCTTGCAGGTGTTACAGCATCTAGCTCTTTGAAAATGTAAATAAGGCTACAGTCAAGGAATCTGTGTGGTGAAACTACTGAATGTTTCTTAAACAGAGATCAGCACATTCCAGAACACTGCCACTCCTCAGGGTGACAAGGAACAGAGGAGAGGATAAAGAACGGTTATCACAGAATCACAGAATGGTCAGGGTTGGAAGGGACCTCTGGAGATCATCTAGACCCGCCCCCCTGCCACAGCAGGGACACCTACAGCAGGTTGCACAGGACGGCGTCCAGGCAGGTTTTGAATGTCTCCAGTGTGGGAGACTCCACAACCTCTCTGGGCAGCCTGTGCCAGTGCTCTGCCACCCTCAGAGTAAAGAAGTTCCTCCTCGTGTTTAGATGGAACTTCCTATGTTCAAGTTTGTGCCTATTACCTCTTCTTCTATCGCTGGGCACCACTGAAAAAACACTGTTCCCATCTACCTGGCACCCTCCCCTTAAGTATTCATAAGTATTGATAAGATCCCCCCTGAGTCTTCTTTTCTCTAGACTAAAAAGACCCAAGTCTTTGAGTCTTTCCTCGTAAGAAAGATGCTCCAATCCCCTAATCATCTTTGTAGCCCTTTGCTGGACCCTCTCCAGCAGTTCCCTGTCCTTCTTGAACCGGGGAGCCCAGAACTGGACCCAGTACTCCAGATGTGGCCTCACCAGGGCAGAGTAGAGGGAGAGAATAACCTCCCTCAACCTGCTGGCCGCACTCTTCTCGATGCATCCTAGGATTCCACTGGCCTTCTTGGCCACCAGGGCACATTGCTGGCTCATGGTCATCCTGTTGTCCACCAGGACTCCCAGGTCCCTTTCCACAGAGCTGCTTTCCAGCAGGTTATAGAGATTATAAGCTTGCAGTTGCCATCAAAAAAACACAGAAGGGGAGAAAACTACAGAAAAGAGAATATCTCTGTGAAAGAGAAATTGTTTTCTGTACCACCTCAGCTCAGTGTAAAGAATTAAAGGAAGGAGAGAGAGAGATTACTAAACTGGGAGATATCCCTATTCAGCAAAATACTAAGAACACATTTAAGACTTTTGTTTTTTTACAAATCAAATCTGTGGGTTTTGGCAAATCTCAATGCTTGAAATGGTTCTCTGGTTGCATACAATATGTAGGGCACAAGACTACAATTGCAATAGTTTTCTGTGGTTGATCAAAACCCTCAGCTGCAAAAGCTATTCATTGCCATGGAAGGCCAAGGACCACAGCCATTCGGTTTAACAGTTTTCTTTATTTTTGTAAAAATGACCCCAAAAAAAAGTATCAGGAAATAAATGCATCAGTAGGAACAAGAACGTCACAACCACTAGAACAGCACAGAATACACATCAAATTCAATCCATGTCAAAGATGGGAAAACAGATGACAAATACTCTTCCGGCTTCCTTGCCTCTGACCGCTGGATCCAGGAAGGCCTGGAGAAAAAGAGGACCACGGTGTAGACCTGTGCTGTATGCAGCAGATGTTTAAGAGGACAAGAGCAGAATGAAACACAAAGCTGCTTTACAGTCCTAATCACGAAAGGGACTGTAGCAGCTTGTCATATTAATTAGAAGACTATTATAAAAAGGGGATACCAAGACAAAAGCTTTCCTAGAAGAGTGTCCTGAGAAAAGCCAAATCATCTCCCCTCTTCATTCAACACAGCTGGTATGTCCTGCTGGTAGTTTACTGCTCTGCTTTCACCACCCTCATGACTTCAGGTAGCAGGGACATACATTACTCAGAAAAGTTGAGGAAAAAGTTGAAAACTTGTCTACCCAGATATTTACAGAAGCCTCATACCTTCTGCATCCAAGAGGAAGCAAGTCAAGCGATTCCAGTAAGTTTTTGAAACATGCATTTCTCATTATAGAACCTGCAGTTTGGATTTTCTTGGTTCAGCTTATCTATGCACGTTTAAAAAAAAATAGCTCAAAGTAGTACTTTAAATATTATAGCTATTTCACTATGAATCACAGTATATATGAAGAACAGAGAAAGTTTCAATAAGTTTCTAACATTTTCATTAGCAACTGTTACAACTCGTGTCTTTCTTCAAGTCCCAGTTAGATCAACTTTTAGGTATCAGTCATGTTATTTACTAGCAAAAATGCTGTAGAAAGTTCAGTTGAAGTTCAAGAACCCAAGTTAAAAAATATAACACTCTTCAAAATATAAACATTTTAAAACAATCGCTTTCATTACTTTGGGGCCTTGGGTGTTTTTTTTTTAAGTACACCTCACTATTTTTTTTCGGACCAGCTGCCATCAAAGATAAGCAGTTCTCAGTGGATAGATTTCTAAGATGCCTTTCTTTTTTAAGCAAAGAAATAGAACTTGGAAAAGTATTAATGAATACTTCAGCAGCAGAAATAATAGTTATTAGAGTGAAAGGGAAGAAAAACAAGAACATACATGCAGAATTCCCATTCTTTAACTTACACCACATTTAAAGAAAAATGTGTACCTGTGTTACATATCTTCCACTCTAAGTAAGTGTAACACAGTTCTTTTCCTGGAGGGCAAGATCTGGTCTTCATCTGTGATGAGCCTACTAAACTTAAGTTTACCAGCCATTCTCTCAGTTTTTGCATATGCAGATTTATAGTACATACAATACAAAGTTAAGACGGGCTGGAGAACGAATAACAAGTTCATAGGTAAGTTACGTAAGTGCATTAATTTTGGGGATTCGGTTACATTTCATATCAGTTGGTAAAAAAATATTTCGGTACTTAATTACTCCGTTTCATCCCAAAGTTTTGTTTTAAAACACTTGCCTATGAGCTAATTATAAAACTACACTGAAAAATCACACTTTTATTAATAACAGAAGTAGCAGCACAGTGTTAATTGCATGCTTACTGGCAAACATTCCTTTCATCAATCAGACTATTGGCTCTAGAGGTTCAGTTTTTTTCAAAAACCATTTCAGATTTATTTTAGTGTACTTGTAACAGTGTTTTGAATGGGCAAAGATAATTATAGCTTACTACTCCTCCAGGAAAAGAATGCATTCAACTCGTGCATCTCTCTTTTTCTGCCTATCTTCTGCATTTTGTGTTAAACAAAAGTTACCAATCTTATGTTAATCCATGTGAATTCATTTGTGCATGTGTATCATAAAACCAGTTACCAATAAAGTCTCTATAATTGAATGTATTATCAACTACTTAAAACTTTTATTCTAAAACACCAAGTCATACATCGGAACGAATTAAATAATTTAGAGACAGACCCATTAAAATCATGGGAGGAAAAAAACATATGTTTCTAAAATCTGTTTTTTCCTACAATTGTAATTTTATCTATCAATGTAATTAATACTTTAAGTACCCATTTCTGCAGCCTGTGAGGGGGCTTCTGTGCCCTTACTGCCAAGAGGTTTATGGGGCCAGAGTGACAAATAGTTTCAGCATACTACTTTCTAACCTCGGTCCCACAAAAACATTCAGGATCCTGTAAAAGGTAATGGATTTTATCAGTCTAAAACATCCAGTGTAAATTGACTGATGATGGACCACAACCAAACATCTTCACGCATATGTGAAATGCTACTGAATTTGGTAATTTCATTTGCACACCTGTGTTTGCATACAAACTTGAGTCTTAAGTACTTTGCTCTCTACTAAGGTTTGAAAGTATAGGACATGAAGTGACAGAAATGTTATAATCCAAGTGAAACAACACGTGATATCCTGAAACTCTGATTTAAAAGTAAAAGAGGCTGATCAGTACAGCTTCTCTATGCAGCAACCTATTTTTTTTATTTAAATGTATATGAATGGATTTATTTGTATTTAAAAAGTTACAGATTTTGAGATCTTTCTATCTAATACTGACATCATTTTAAATTAAGATGGAGTACAGGGATGACAACACCAGGGAAAATTTCCAAAGCTTTAACTTCTCACCATTCTATCATCACCTCAAAGTCAATTTTCACCTTTTTCACCGGCTGAATTTGTTATCTTACATTTTGCTTTGGGGCTCATGTTCTTGCAATATGGCAGTACTGGATTACAAGAATATCGACAAGCCTGTTTGCTAAAAATGAACAATGGCTATATTACAGCAAGCCTGTAATATCTAGAAAGAAAAGGAAAAGCAGATCCGACAAAGCACACTTATTTGTTAATTACATGCAGATTGCAAATGCTCATACATCTGGAGAGTAATAAGTAAAGCCAAGCCTGAAGTTGTTTGTGAAGATTTTTGACACAAGGAGATGTTTTTACACTCTTGATCACACAGCAAAGCCAGTTACAGGGCACAAAATTTAATTACAGATCGGGGCTTAATATTTACTACTGGAAATAATGCAGATTCAGTAACAGCAAGCCTGAACTATCGTTCAGGCACAACACACCTGCCAGTTACGAAAACTTAGGGTGTGAACTACCTACAAAGGGAACACCCCACCCCACCTGAAATCCCTTCTGACAACTGTCGGTGAGGATTCCAGCAAAATGCACAGAACACACAGTAACAATGAGGGCCATGGACTGGCCAAGGACTAACATATCACAGCCTGCCTTAATTCCACCATTGTAAAGCTTCTGAATGCTTCACTTGGTAACTGATGCAAAATACTCAACGCAACTTTTTGTCACTTAAACAAAGACACCATGCAGCAATATTTCAGCAACCAAATACACGTTTTGGTTTTTTTTTTTCTGGAACCGCAAAAATACGCTAACAGCACAGATCTAGAGTGCCTCTTGTCTAAAATCAGCCCCAAATGTACAATCCCTATTTCTTCTATGCCTTTCCTACCTAACAGTGGATGTTGTCCAAGAATTTACTGCTTATTTCCACCTGGATTAAGAATAGAGAAAGGTCCTGCAAAAATCGCAAACTATCTGAAGTATATAAATGAAACAGATCACATTAAATAGAGCTAAGCAGTGACCTCAAGAACTTGCAATAATTTGCATCAGAAACAAGAGATGAGTAACAGGTAAAACCTACATAAAAAGAGCAAAGTACCCAGCATCTGGATAAAGAGATGCAAGAAAATCTAGCAAGCAGTGAAACCCCCCCAATTATTATGAGAGGAGATGCTAACCACCTAAAATTTCCCACCATGCCCAATAATGCTGATCGGTGGCTAAAACACTACATACTCCTCTCTGTTTTTCTTTATGCCTTATCACACAATTCTGAAAGTTAGCAACCTAAATCACAAATACGTTTCATTAGAAAAAAATCTGCCCAAACTCCTTGAGGACTTGAATATTTAGCTCTTTAGCCACTCCTTACAAGATACAATTTACACCTTTCATTCCAAATAACAAACACCACACACAAATTAAGAGCAAGTCTTTTGAACAGGACCAAATACCATTCTTCCTGCTATTTTTTTAAATTTTAACTGGAAGTAAGGATTAAAAGACAAGAAAAACCAATGCCTACCTTTGATTTCTGTACGTATGTATTTAATGAACAATCAGCAAGCATAATACAAATGAATTAAGACCTTAGAAACTATCATGGCTATGACCAAAACATGCCAGTGTTTGCAAAAGTTGCAGAGCATGAGGTGTTCTGACAAAAAGAGAAGGCTGAAAGCCTTTTGGTTATATTAACACAAGGATTGCAGTTGTTATTCTGGATTTTAAACTCTAAAGAATCCTTTCAAACCACTCAATATTATAAAACTTGTTGGAAAGTCCCAATAGATCCTTCCTTTTTTAGTTCTTTCCCCAGAATGCTTCTCTAAAATGTGGTGTCAAACAACTTCAGGAAATCACAATTATCTTTTCCCTTCATGTTGACAACACAGATCAAAGACACTAGGACTATCAAAAAGGTCATTCTCATTCAACTCCTGTCTTGACAGCGGCAACATGTTCTTAATCACAAATATTATCTAAACTACGCTTTCTAAACTGTTCTTCCTTTTACTTATATATTTTTGCCCTTTAAATACAACATTGCTTTATCTTGTGGCTCTGTCTCACTGCCCATGACACTTTCAAACAAGTCACAACCATTCTGCAAGGCCAATTCTCTCCTTTCACTGATATACTGCTGCTGTACTTAACAACCTAGATTTCCACAAGTAGCTTGGGAAAATTATGAAATCAGTCTTCAACCCCTCTGCTTTTAAGACCAAAAAAAATGGCCAGGATAGGTATCAAAACCAGTATTGTGTATCTAAGCTACTGTCAGTAACTCGACTTTTCTCTTTACACATTTGTGAATCTTTGACTAGGGGTCCAGACATCACCATCTGAAAACAACAGCTATAACCAAGTGCACACTGAAAAGAAAATGAGCTTTCTAATAACCCATGACCTCTACTACTGAAAACAGCACCCTACAGAGTTTTGAAAGTGCTGCATACAAAAATCAACTTCAATGCTGAGCCGCAGCACATTCATTCCGAAGAAGGATAAAACAAAATAGCATCACATAAAGTTTTGTCAACAGATTTATCTACCAATTTATTTACTGAATGCAGTCACCTAATGACACAGCCACAGCTCCTTCCCCAAGCTGTAGCTGTCAAAAAACTCCTCCCATACAAATCGCGACATAATTCACAGGTTTTACATTCTGAGCTTCAGAGGACTCCTTGATGCTCACTCCCTACTGCCTGGCAAAGCCATGAGAATATTTGTGTCTTTTGTGACCATAAAATGAAGCATCAGTCATGTTAACAATTAACTAAACTGTGATTCTCCCTCTTTTTTCTCGTATGTGAGCCAAGAAGCAGTTAACAATGATGACATTAAAAACTACCGCACCAGGGTTAACACCTTACTGATATGAACAGGGCAGCTCACACCTCTTGCAGCTATTGTTCCAGTTTCTCTACAACCTCACTTCAACATTTCTGCTTTTAGTTCACATTCTGAGGTTTTCAACAGAGCTGTAACAGCCAGGCACTGATGGGGGGGGGGGGGGGGGGCAGGGGGGAGGTAAGCAAAAGATACTGGATAACGAGGTGGCCGATTGAGAGGTGTCAGTATGCAATGCCGCTACCCAGCAGGTGAATCTCAGTACTGGTGTCACATACCATGTACCCAAAGTACATCCTCAGTAGTCCTACCACAGCTAACACACAACTGCAATGAGGATTAGGAGGGACATACAATGTCATTATAGACATAATTAGGGAAATAAAATACTGATGAACTTCAGTGTTTGGAGACATCCTTTTTGCTAATCCACTGAACATGCAACAGCTTGAATTGAGCTAGTGTAATAACTAGACTTTTTCCAAAGCACAACTGGGAGCAAAATTACACTGTAGACAAACAACCACCACCTGAAATGCAGCGGTTAAGCTTTATAACGTTTTCTTAATTTGGTAACACAGCAATGCTTAGATGATACGATCCACAAAAAGAGAACTTGATGACTTTACAAATGCCTTGTTTGGAGGGCCTGGAGAGCCAGGCCCAGGACAGATTTCCATCAGAAATCGAGCGCTTGGCCATAGCTGGCATCCTTCAGCTCTCCAAAGGCAGCAGCCACAGGCCGCACGGACCAGCGGTGCACAGTCACGATGGCTGCAGTTCACCACCAACTACGGCTGTCTCAACACCCAGCGTTAGCTGAACCACACCAACGCCTCGCTGGGTTCCATCTGCCAGGGGTCGGCCTTGTCACACCAACACGCCCAGCCAAAGGCCCCTGCCTCGGGAACGGGGCGGAAGAGCGAACGGTAGGTGGGTGTAAGGGCACCTCTGGGTGGCCGTAACTGTTCAGACAAAACCTTGGTAACACGAAGCCGAGGACCACGCAAACCTTGGTGTTTTACCTTTTACCTTACACAGCCCGGGAGCCCACAGCAGGCCGGGCGGCAGCAGCAAGGCCCCGCGGGCACCTCCCCGCCCCGGCGCAACCTGCGCCGCCGCCCGAGGCCAGGCCTGGCGCCGCCCCGCGCCTTGCCCTTGCCGGTCACCGCCGCGAAGGGCGGGGAGGCCGCGGCGGCGAAAGCGCTGCCGGCAGCGCGCTGCGGGGCGGCGGGGCAGCCGCAGCCCCCCGAGAAGGACGGGCCGAGCCCCTGCGGGTGCCCTTTCCTCACACCCGCCGGCGGCGCCGCGCGGCGCAGCCCCCTCTCCTCGCCGGCGTGCGTGAGGCGGCAAGCGGCGGGGATTTCCCACAGGAAGCCCTGGCGAGGCGGGCGGCGGCGGGAAGAAAGGGGGGGGAGGGGTGGAAGGAGGAGTGAGGGGGCACCCCGCCGCCCCCCTCGCTGCACGTGCGCGGCGGCCGCCCCTACCTGCGGCGCCGGGGGGAGGCTCCATCTGCGGCTCCGCGCTACGCCGGCAGCTGCGCACACTGCGCAGGCGGCCGCCGCCGCCCCCTGCCGCGCAGGCGCGGTCCGGCCGAGCCCCACCCGCCTCTCGCCGGCACCGGGCAGGGCGCATGCGCAACCTTCCTGTCAGGGCTGGCGGCCGGGGTAGGCGCCGCCTGCGGCCGAGGTTGGTGACACCCGCGGGGTGTTTTGAGGCTTCGGCTGCAAAGGCGTGAAGGGGGAGATGAGAATTAACACAACGGTGGCCGGTTTGGTCGATGAGTTGGGGTTTTTTTGCCCTTTTAAAAAGGGGTGCACGGGGCTCTCCCGCGCTGCTGCCTCAGTGTGTCTGTGGGTCCACCTTCCCGTGGTGTTCAGGGGGTGGAGGAATCGGGGAAATTTCGTGTCCCGCCAGAAACTCAGGTGGAACACTGTTATAGAAATTCCTGTCAGCGCGGTAGTCAGCCTGGCAAAATGTGGCGGTTGGGTCCCTCCGTACCTCAAGTTACTTCCAGCTTGCAATTTTATTTTTTTTACCTGTATTTGTGCAGGTCAGCCCAAAGGATTTCAAGTCGCTCCATTTTATGTTGTGTCAACGTCCTGTCATTTTTTTTCAAGCATTGGGTGCGCAAGAAAAGGCCCTTGCCATGTAAAACGTTGCATAGTAAGTGCTAGCAATCAAAAGGTCAAACAGGTGCTTTTGAGATGCTATGGAGGAATGAATATGGGCTACCAGCTGCTTGGTTATTAAAAAAATTTGGATTTTAAGACAAAATTTGAAGAATGGTGTGGTTGCCTGTGAAAAACTTCTATACAAATGAGGAGGTCTATAGAAAGGATACAAAACGGGTGTTTTTGATAGTGTCACTAAAAGTTTGATACTGTTAAAAACGACTGATTTATTTGTATGTCCTTTTGGTCTGCCTGTGTATATAAGCATTGAGACATATGTGAAGTATACTTTAACGGCAGAGGAGTAATTCTGATGTCTTTTATTTATGAGTCTCCAGTATATTTCACTGACCAGTCTTTCTTCACTAATTAGCGGCATGAGGCAAGGCTGACCACTTCTAGAAACAAAACGTGAAATAAAAAAGCCTGTGAGAAAGTACTGTACGTTCAAAAACCTGAGAACATGATTCCCTAGAAATCAAGAGAAATGAAAAACAAGGAGACATAGTAAGAGGTAAAAGTCAGAACTTGTTTTAACAAATACAATCCAGAATTTTCAAAAAGCCTACTCTTTTCCTACCAGCCTCTTCAACATTTTAGACTGACAGGTGATATGGAAAATCAGTCTGTTTATGCAGTAGCCTCTTACATGACCAAGACTGCAAAAATTTTTCTAAATATAGCATCTCCTCTGTTATCCTACATTGTTACATCCTGTTCAGTGGAAAGGAACTGAGCTTTAAACATTACATTCTTGGGGAAGTCCAGTCTTCCACAAACACCATATAGAACTTATATGCCTCTGGAAGATAACAATAACCAGTCTAGAAAAAAAATCAGGAAGAATTTTGATCACAATTACCATGCTATTTATTCTTAAAATTCATTTCCATTAAAGTAAAGGTATGAGTTTCAAGTCCACAGTTTTTTCCATGATTTACATTTTCCCCATATGAAAATTCAGTCCCTTTATTTGAAAATTGATTGTTTCAACTTGAGACCACACTAAGAGCCAAGTTCTTCATGCCGATACGTTCACAGAAATTAGTAGAGCGTGATGTAGGCAAAATCTTCCACACGAATGCTTTTGGCCTTACTGATCTGGAGCATTTCTGTTATAGAGCATTAAGTGTCTTTATGCCTTTTTTTTTTAATCCACAAGTTTGATTTCATTCCTTAGAGTAAAATGTGGATATTACAATTGTTTTATGTAACTTTAAACTATACCACTTCAGTTAATGTTTATACACTGATTTGAGAATGTTAATTGAACAGGGCTGTGAAAATGCAACATATCAATTTATTTGTATTTCTTTTATTAAGGGTTTTATGGACTATGCCACTTTGGCGATGAATGCAAAAGTATTAAAAAAAAGAAAGATACCAGACAATCTGTGAAAAAATTTTATTATGCAATGAGAAAATACAAGAAAACACATGATGCCAAAAGGAGCTTTCAGCATGAGAACCAAAAAGGAGGATGTACACTTAGAACAGTAAGTTGAATTTAAAAAAAAAAAGTTATGTTAGTAATTGTTGCTGCTCTTAAACTCTTGACTAGTGTATATGCCCTGCAGAATCAAAACTGTGAAGATTTCTTTTATTTAAGATGAAGATCTTTGAACTTAAATGTCAGCTTCGTGTATTGTTGTGCTAATTTGATCATTTTCAGGACAGGATACTAAGCTAGACAGAACTTTGCTTTGAAGTAGTATTTCTGTTCTTCAATGAAGACAATAAATATGAAAAGAAAAATCCAACAATTTTGTAACTCGAGGAAGTTGTCCTCTCCTGCTTCTTCTTCCGGTAACAGGCCTGGAAAACAGAAACAGGATTTTTCTGCAAGTCTTATTTTCATATGTGACAGACAAGAATGAAGAATGCTAAAAACTACAAGGGATTAAGAGACATCTTGGGGAAATAAAAACAAATAGGAAAAAATGGATAGAGCAATTTTGTTCTGGAGATTTGAGGGGCAGAAATAGTTTTTGATTGAGGAAATATGCAGATGTGGGTCTGATAATAGTCTCATGCTATTTGGGGCTATTTGAAAGTATTGGAAATGAGAAAGTATCAGAGAAAGTGTTATCCTGACAGATAAGTAAATGAGACTGGCATTATGTGGAGCAGGAATGGCGTAAGTAAGACAGTAAGACAGAGTATGTCCACAAAGGGCTTTAAATTAAGATAAATAATAGCTTGTGTTTGACTTGGGAGTCAGTGCAGTGATCCCAGGAGGTGGTGTAGTGGTTGACTCAGTGGCACAAGAAAGTGATTTTCTTATAGCGGTTTGAATGAATATAAGCAGAACAATTTTCACGACCAGAAAGGAGGAGGTTACGGTGTTAGAGATGTCAAGTATTAAGGGCTGTATCAAGAGTTTTAGTACCATAGATAAAAAAGCTAAACACTTTGTAAGTGCATGTTCTGCATGCAGTCAGTGCAGTCTAGATATATATTAGATCATCAGCCTATGTAGAGAGAAAAGATAGATTTATTTCCTTCATTCATGTGGAAGTGCCTGTTATGAACTCCACCTGTAGGAGCATCCAAGAGTATAAAGGGATAGATTCATTACAAAAAGAAAAAAAAAGAAAGAAAAAAAAGTGCAAAGTGGGTCTCCCTTTAAATTTTGAAATTACATCTGGAGTATATAATTTCTGTTTAGTCAAATCTTTTTTAATACGAATCTTGCACAAGTTCTGCAGCGCTGTGAAGTTATGCTGAAATGTGTGGGCTTTTGCTGTGTAGCCCTTTGATACAAGTTCATACCATATGCTTTGTTTAACTGACGTACTAATCCAGAAAACTTGCTTAATTGGGACATTTCCTGGGGCATTGATATGGGACAGTGGCTACTGCTTACTAGTATCGGTCCCTGGTTATTCAGTGCTGCTTATGTCATCTCTCTGTTACAGTCTCTTGGAACTTGTTTATGCAAGGAAAATGTTCCCTGCAATTAATTCCCTGAGGGTAAAATACTGGGTGCTCTGGTGAAAATAGACTGAAAATGGTGATCACAATTTCTGCACTGATTATTACAGCGGGTTAGATCTGGTAACTTCCCTTATAGTCTTGAAGGATACTTGAGATAATGTTTTTCTTATAAAATTAAAAATACAGGCGTAAGTAGTGTTGGATTGCAGTCATTTCTGTGTTTCTAAGTTTCATATTGTCATTTGATTAGTTAATCGCTCATTTTCAAAAGTGTGAACGTATTTTCACACTTCAACCAAGACAGTATTAACAATGAAACTATAGATAGCAATAGAGATTAATTATCTATCACACAAGTCTCCACACCTTGTTCTTGCTAGATAAAGAGAGCCTATCTCTCTGCACACAGTTGTGATATTTTTTTTTAAACTCCAAACAATAGCCTTGGCCAAATGAGTTCAAAGGAATATTTTCAAATGGCACCTCTTCAACATGTTCGCTGTTGGCATTTTTGATCTTGTTTCATGAAGTATAACTTCCAGTAAAAGGCTGTGATTCTTTGCTGAGCTTACCCGTGTGAAATACATCCACTCATAGGTGAGAGATGTGGGGGAGCTTTAAATAAGAATTAACACTTAGAATCAAAAAACATTTCCTTCTCAAGGGAGCATACTTTTACTGAAGCCACTGTAAAGTTGTTCAGGGCCTTATTTGCAATTGCCATCTGAGATTTTCACTGACATGTCTTCCAGAAGAGGGAAGAAGGTGAGGAGTTTGTAGTATCTTTTTGTTGTGCAAGTTGCAACGTTTTATATTTATTCCTCTATACAGAATCATAGAATGGCTAGAGTTGGAAGGGACCTTAAAGATCATCTAGTTCCAACGCCCCTGCCATGGGCAGGGACACCTCCCACTAGACCAGGTTGCTCAAAGCTCCATCCAACCTGGCCTTGAACACTTGCAGGGAGGGGACATCCACAACTTCCCTGGGCAACCTGTTCCAGTGTCTCACCACCCTCACAGTAAAGAATTTCTTCCTAATAGCTCATCTAAATCTACCCTTTTTCAGTATAAAATTAAACCCATCCATATGTCTGTTTTCTAAAGGTTTAAGGAACAGAGGTCTCTACAGCAGAATCTGCTATTGTAGGAAGAGGAAGCACGAGGCATGTTGAACTATTTCTGTCCTGTTTTATTAATCTAGAATTCTGCTTGTTCTAACAAGTGGATACTAGTAGCTTGCAGACCTCTGAACCTGCAGCCTGTCAAGTCTCACATCGCTGACATGAGACTTCTGCAGTATCTTCACAGTCCAAGCACTAGAGCTGTGTTGCCACGGCCCCTCTCTTGCTTAGGAGAACTGCAGCTGGCATGTCGCTAGATGGCAAGCTCTCTGGTGGCAGTGCCTGTGTCAAGTCCTATGGCCTGTCTTACCACTTCACCAAGATTGGAACCTTTCCCTTCATGGGCCAGGCCTTTCCACTCATGATTCAGGGGAGTTGGAAGCATCTGATCAGGGTGACTACCATAATTTGTTTGTTGTCTTTCTAGCAAGACATCACTGAAGTATTATCTAGGGAACTGGCCATCTGCTCAAATAGAAAAATTGCATCAAATAATAATTACATTTGCCAGTCACTACTAGATATTATTGGCAGAGTGAAAAACGCTTTGGTTCCTTTCCCCTTCCAAAGTCTGCACACAGCAGCACAGTCTTTCACTGGGTTTTGTTTCCTTAAAACTTCCCCTTTTATCTCAACGGATTCAGATGTACCCCAAAGTTATAAACTATATATCAGATATAGATGACTGCACCGGCATCAAGATTTTCAAATAATAGTAGTTCAGTACTGTAAAAGGAAGGGAAGGTCCGCCACCAAACATAAACTTTCATAATTTGATTTACCCTGCTTACAAGAACAATTACTTTTCAGGCTATAGTCACAATGTTTTATTGTCTGAATACCTTCACAACAATTACAGGGTGACTCTCACTTGCACTGGAGGTTTTATTTGGAAACTTATTGCGGCCATTACTGAAGCTTTGAATTTTCATTTTCCTTCCTTCTGGAGGAAGTCAACAAGTTTGCTTTCTACTTATGATTTTCTTTAAAAAGCTACTTAGCCATTCTCCTGCTTTATCCTTTCCATTTTTTTTAAATGCCATACAGAGAAGGGCTAGTCCCTGATCATAAGTGTTTAAATGGAAATTGGTCAATGTGGCTTCTAGGCTACAGCAACCACTGTGTGGTTCAGTCCTCTAGGTGTGTGAGCTGGCACTGAAGCCATTCCCCTGTCTTTCCATTAATACTGGCCTGGACATTTCCTGATCACTCTCTGGTCTGGTTTTAATTTGTTTGGGTGTTTTGTGCCACAGTAGAAACATCTCTGTGGAGACAAGATCTGAAGTTCTAAGGTACTTTCCAATCCATTCCTTAATGTAGACAGGTGTTACAGCTGCATCCTTGGTGTCAGGAGTTATTACAAGTATAGAAAAAGAAACAGAGTTAGGCCATTAATAACCAAAACTCTCTATGTAGTCAGTCCTGTTTGAGCACTAGTCTTGTTTGTACATACTCTTTTTATGTAGTAAATCCCTGCTTAGAGACACAAATCCTCTTAACTGCTGGTTGATTGTCTTAAGAATCATTGTCATTTTCTTTAGTTCTGGAAATGTTTGCTTTGTATAGAACACGCTACCCTGTAATGCAGGACCACCATTCTGCCTTGAAGTTCAACTGTAGTAGCTTTTTTCATCTCTAAACCTCAAAAAGCCTTATAGGTAGGGAAACAATGGTAAAAAGAGCTTAAACAGTTTTCCTGACTTTGTTGAAGAATACCGGGGCAGAGTAGGGTTCTGAAGATCAAGCTCCTCAATTTATAGTCCGTTGAGATGACATAAGATCGTAACACTACTCATAGTTCAGGAAATTAGGCCTAAATGCAATCCATACTTTTGCATTTAGATTGTTGTAATTGGAAATTGTAAGATCTGAGTCATCGGAGCAGAAGACAAAGGTGATGAAACAAAAGCTATTTATTAATGTGTGTAAAGAAGGGTGCAGAAATGAATGAGAAAATAATGTCATTGCTGAATGTGATCCTGATACCATCTAAAAAATTATTTCTGTCAGCAGATGGCTTCTTTTTTCATGCATCAAACTCTCAATATTTAGTTTATAGTAAATCCTCATAGCTATCTGTACTCAAATTTAGAGTAGGATAGTTTTATGTAGTTATCTACAATGTTATATTTGCATACCTCCTTAGTTTACATTGTTGAGTGTCTGTGGTTTTTTCCTTCTCCATAAAACATAAAAAACAACCTGAGATACTGGGATTTATATTTCTTAAAACTTGCAATAATTAAATGTATTCACTACACTTTCACTTGTTTCAAATTCAAACTTGACACTTAAAAGACTGATAAACAGGATGTGAGTAGAGGAAGATGCTTTTCCTACCACAACAGATATGATCAAAACATGGGGGTTTTTATAAAAGCTTCCCCTCTCCCTGTTTAGTTTTTAGGTGTGTAAGAGTGATGCAACAATAATAATGCTGAACACTTAGCTTCTCCATATTGACCAGTCTGGAAAATTCAATCTGACTTTAAATTTAACACTGCTCTGCTAAGGAGCCTCAACTGACCAGCACTGATTCTGTGGTTTTACTTTCTGAGATATGGATATTATCAAGAGGTAGTATTGGCAGTCATAAAACTCCATAGTCTGAAGTTCAGTAAGGGGAAAAAAGTCTTACATGCTTCTTTGTGTTCATCCATTGCTTTGGAAGTCAACTTCTTAGTTCCTAGTATCTTATCTATGTTGTGTTGTTAAGCGCTTGACTGTGAGTACAAGAGTCTTATTGTTGAAGGCAGTGAAATTATCATGTCATATTTTTGAGCTGAAAAATAAATCTCATTGTAGCTGCAAACAAATGTGATTTCTATCCCCGTCTCCCTTTCTCATCTTTTTCAAGTTGCCGAGTATGGTTTTATGACTACTGTACTTTCATCTACTGACATTCATGTCAGTGTTAAGGAAGCACTGAATGCAGGGAAGGGAGATCTGATTTGAAAACTCAGCTCTTGACATGTATTTCCCAGCAATATGATTCTGGTATGTTCCTAGTTACCTACCTTACTGGGATATTTACATCCTGAAGTAACACAGATTTTGTGCAACTCCAGTTCTGATGGTTGGTTGGTGGGGGTGCGGCAAGGGTTAGTTGCTGTTGATGTAGCAAACCATAGTATCATCTGTAGAATACTGAGATATTTTTCGGACTGATTAATGTGACATGTTGTAATACATACACTCCAGATGAAAACTCAGAAGATTTATCCCACTGATTGCAGTTGTGTTTAGAAGGTCATAAGAGCCTGACAACTTCTACATTAAAATTCTTTGCTGCAAAGCATTTAATTAACTATCTCTTTTGCTTTACAACCAATGTCCAACCTTTATTCACAACTCAAAAGTATATGAGGATATGTAATGTAATGAAGCTGGATACAAAAATGGATACTCAATGGAAACCATTGGCAAAGTTAGTAAAACAAACCTTATGAGATCTTGGAAGTGCTAGACAGTTCTGAAATTTCAGTGACAAGGGTAAAAATTTTAAATTAGGGCAAACTGAAACTGGGAGTTGAATACAGATACTATGATTCATGATTTCGTAGTCAATCTCTTTGCTCTTCAATTAAATTAGTGTTTAAGGTATGGCCTATATTTCTCAACTGTTCCTAACAAGCTGCAATTTGCAATTATAGATTTTACATAAATATTTATATTATTTACCTATCTCTGGCATTAGTCTGATCATTGTGCGTTATTAACATCAGCATCAGGGATTGGGGTCTGTTCCTTCAGGCATTATCTGCATATCTGTTGCAAAAATCTCATAATATAAATGGCTGAAACAACATAACAGGCAGAACTGAGTAAGGGCAAAGAGAGCAAGGAGACATTACAAATGACATATTTGGTATGAACACGAGTACTGCATATCTGTTAACATTATACATGTGACATATGTGGAATGCAGTATACCTGTTATATATATAGGTATTTAATTCTTTTTCCTACCTATCCTAAGGAATTAGGAAGGAGCATAGCACCAAAGAAGACACGATTGAACAGTGATGTGTAAAAGAAAGTGTAACTAAGGTTTAACTTTCAGTCACGTTTTTACATAACTAGGGCTAAGTGTTAATCAACTCAGAAAAGCAGGGATTTTTGGGTGGGCCATTTCGAATTCATTGTTTGTTGGAGTTTTTTTACCCCACTCTTTATAACACCTTTTATTTAATTTCAGTGACTAATTTACATTTTAGAGAAAAGAATAGTCAGTGCTCTAAATTTTCAGTAAGGTTCATAACATCTCTGAGATTTCCCAGAACTTCTACAACAAAATTATGGGAGAGCAAATTTGATACTTCTGGTAAGTCAAAGGCTTGAAACAAACAGAAAATTATTGTTTTAAAAATTAACAATTACATAAATTAGCATACAGAAGTAGAAAAGCATAGAAAACAATTAAAACACCCATCCTCCCAGTCTTTTCTATCTTTTACTTTGAATGGGAATTTGGAAATGTAACTAAATCCACTGCAGACGATAAATCAACTTTTTTTTCCTGAGCATTGTGTTCTATGACACAAACATGTAAATCTCCCTCAGTATCATAATTTGTATTCAGTTAAGTACCAAAAAGTTGATTGCAGAGTGTGATGAATCAATTCCTATGCTGGGATAAGCCGTAGAAAGGGGAAGCTGAAGTTTGAATTTCATCATTGTCTGATATGGAACAGCAGATTATGAGTAACAGCAAGATTTTAACCCCTGTGCTCTAAAAAAACAATGCATTTGGAATTTCAGAAAAACTTTTTCACTTGGCTATGCTATATACTGTTGCTAGTATCTATAGAAATAAAAGTTCTTTGTTCTGAGGGTCCTTTCTCCCTGTTTAGAAAAGAAGGTTTTAAGATGTGGAAATTTGCATAACTTGGTATGTATTTCCTCAGCTAGAAAATCCTAGCCCAATGGAGTTAGCCAAGTTTGCTGGAGAAATCATACCACCTTTATAGAATCATAATTTATTTTTTTTTAGTATATTTTTATTGTGTTCTTAACAAGTACTTCTTACATCTTCTTGTTATGATTCCTGATTTTTCATTCCAGAAATATATACTGTAAGTATAGTATCTCAATGTTACATCTTTTCTTCCATTGCTATTTCATTCATAGAAAAATATTTGTTATTCTTTTTCTCCCTATTACAAGTGTGACAGCCTGGCCTTGCATAAGGATCACTTTTTGTCAGTTTTAGCTGGAGAAGAAGCAGTATGTTGCAAAACTTTATCTACCGTCTCTGGCAAATGGGATTCTTGTTATGGTTCCATTTGAACCCATTGGTGTGCCAGTTATGCTGTCATCCGGTATCCTCCGGTTCATTAATATCATTCAGTTTTTACCACAGTTCATCTCCAAAATTGTCATATTAATTGTCTTTCTTGCCATCCTTTGTTGTGCATGAAAGTTTTTGTTTACTTTTTTTAAATGTAAAGGTTTGGTTGGTGAGTGGCATCTGATCTGTACCAGTATTGGCAGATGTACTAATACAAACCAGGTGTGTGGCTGAACTGGAGTTCCTGCAGATGCACTTTTACCGTCCCTTCATATTCATCTGCTTCTTGCTTAGCCATTTACACGTTAACTTGCTTTTTACCATAAAAAGCAATCCCTAACCTGGAATGTCAAGTCATTAAATATACTGCATATGCATGGATGCTCCCATTTTGAAGTTTTGAAATGCATTTGCACTTTTACAACAGTGTTGGTAGCTATTAATAGTGTCACTGAAAGTAAATACCTTTGTAATTCAGCTCTCATGTTCTTTGAATTGACTTGAAATTAGGTCTTGTTAGTGAAAAAATTAGGGGAAATTTTGAATTTAATTTTTTTAAGCTCATGCATGGTTTACACAAACAGGAATATATGTTAATTAAAAAAATGGAGCAGTTTGCTTTATCTTTAAGCTTCTAAAATAGTATGATGATTAAGAATGTCTCACATTGATTTAAGTTGTAGATTTCATTGTGGAAGACAGACTTACATGTATGACACTTAGAATATAATTCTAACTAGGACCATCTGGCATAGGTGCAAGCAAGGGACCTCTAGGAAGGTGTAACCAGTTGTGGTGGCAGCTTAAGCTCCATTCCTCTTTTTACCACGTCTTCAACAAAGATAAAGGATTGTTCCAAAGAAATTATTATGGTACTTAGCTTTATGTAATTAAAATATCATTTTGAACAACAGCATTGAACTAAAACGACGTCCATATGATGATTAGGACAACCATCTATTGAACACAATCTGTATGGAATTCTGCTGTACATAGCCCAAGTTCTACCTGAGCTAAAGCTCAGCTAGAACATGACAGCTGCACAGGCGTAATTCTTTTGATATCAGGGGAACATACGTTGGCCATTTTATTGACTTTCTATTCAGCAAGCCATGTTCTGCTTTGAACATAAAGAATTCAAAATTCCCACTTCAGCATATTTTTTTCCTCATAATTTCATTCCATTGGTATAGCAAAAACCCCACAGTGTACCACCATCCGCAAATTCTGAGCACTGACCAGGTTAGGCCCCCGCAGGCTTTCAGCCGAGGAGCTCTGGTTTCTTGACAGGGGTGACACGCAGTCTCCAGAGTCGAAGCCACAGCAAGCACCTTAGGGAGACCTCCTGCTGGTGGTGAACCAACACTAGGAGGCTGAGAAGCAGCTGCAGCGAGAGCTGCTCGCCAGCCTGCCTGCTGGAGGTACGGGGCTATGGCAGCACAGAGCCAAGGTGGGGGAAAGCGGCAGAATCTCAGCAGTGTGGTTCTTGCCAGGTTAGGGAATGTGTAACGGAGCAGCTGTTGGATATGCAGTGACAGTTACCACGACCACCATGGCTTTGCTGGCTGACAGCATGTCTCCCAAAGGGGGGTAAAGCATGGGCTACTCTAATCAGATGTTCAGTCGGAGAAAAATGAACTTTCTGTCATTCAAGTCCTTGTGGGTACTGCGAAGAGAACAAAAGAATACAGTCATTAAAAAAAAGTCACTGGCTACTGACCTACCTGTCAATAAGCATTAAAGAAATGTGATGCTACTGCTGTGAAACTACCTAATTTGCTTTAAAGAGCAATGCTAATGTCAAATATGAAGTCAGAATCGGTGTTGATTTGTAACAATCATGCTGGAAACTGAAAGAAGCTTTTGGTTTTATTGTGAAGAAAAAATACTCCACAACAGATACTTGCATTATCAAGGGAGAAAATCTGCTGCTGAAATAAGGAGAAAACAGAGGAGGGAAAAGGTAGTTTTTCATTCCAGGCACAGTTTGCATATAGTATATTCCTTACAGCTCAGAACAGCAGTTAGGCTGCGGAAATTGACAGTAAACCCTGAGAAAGGTTGAACATATTGGCAGAATAGTTTTTTTTGAAGAGGTGCATTCAGTCTGACTCAGGGAGGAGCTGGAGTCTGCAGTGAAGGTAGAGTAGCAAGCACTAACATACTTCTAACTTACTGGAGTTAGAAACTGTGCGACTGTAAAACAACAATTTTTCTAGGAAGCAGCTGCAAGGCCCTCCTCAGAAGATGACATGCACACAGAAGTTCCATTTCTGCAGACTTAAATTCATATCCTGTTTCAGAAAAGAAAAATAGCTGTGTGGTCTCACTTCAGCTTTTACTGTGTTTGATGTACATCAGAAATACCCTTTTTCCTCCTCGCTTTTCACACACTATCATTCAGAAGACTACTGTAATTCTGTAAGTGCTGTGCTGTTCTGGCAAGGTGGTTTTGCCATAAACTGTCATTTTTTCATTCAGTTTCTCTTTCCTCTATCATTTACTTCAGACCACTTCTGACTTATGCAGTAAAAAAAACCCCTACTTGTGGTGGATATAAACTTGAATGATACTTGCTTAAAACCAATGGTTTTTTTAGTTCTGTCTGTTCCGTAGTCATGTGTGAAGCTTCTACATTTTTCCTGTATTTTGGTGGTTAGTCAGAAGGCCATATAGACACTTGGGCCTTTGGGAGAGATTCATCCTGCTTTTCATTTGAAAGCAGGTCACTGCTCTTATTGATTTCTGGACTACCAGACATTGTATGTGTCAATGTCAAGCTTTAGGTTTCCTCTTGTGTTGGTATTGGTGATGAAGAACCCAGTATTTGGGTTGTATGGGGGGACATCTAGGTCATTTTACCATTAAAATTACCAGAGAAAGAGAAGTGCTCTCCTGTTTTTAACTAATGAATCTCAACATTGCTCAAATATATTTAGAAAGTTCATTTGTATAACTGGTGGGTTGGTTTTTTTTCTTTTGGCATTTCCAGCAAAAACTCAACAAAGGACTTTTAAAAAAATTATTTATTTTACTAATTTATTAGAATGAGGCTTATTCCTGGAATGTTAGTATTAGTGTTGCCCATGTTAGAGGAAAAAAAAAAATGAAATTAAGAGAGGGTGGATTCTTTTCTTGCAAAAGTGATGATGAAGATGATGAATGATGACAAAAATGTACATGGGGAAATGTGCAAAACTATTAAGGTGTGTAGAATTAAATGGTGTTTTATTTAAGTTTTGTGTTAAATTTCCAGTCTGAAGTTCAGGTAGAAGAGAAACTAATTCAACAATTAAATTCAGGTATGGAGAGAGGAATGGACACTTTCTTACTGATTTACTGTGTTTGGCTTTGAATTTGCTATGCTTCTGGCCTACAGGAGCAAACTTTCTCCACTTGGGCAATGTCATGGCCCAGAGATCACTTTTTCCAGTAGAAATGGCACAAAGTTACCAATCAGGTACTCTGTAAGCCATCTGTATGTGGTTGGATTGATTCTTTTGTCGTGTTAAGGCACCCTTCTGGACGGCTTGGGAAAGAGCTCTGACATCATTGCTTTAAAAAGCCCAACAGCAAGGTAAAATCTGCCTACCTTCAGCAGCTGTTGTCTTTAGATTCTTCTGTTCCCTCTTAAGCAGAGTTAGACTTTATTTACCTCATGCCTGTGACCTGCAGTACCCAGTGGTCTACTCTTCATAGACACAGGCTTTGAAAATTGTCCCTAAGTACTCACTTGCTTGATCTATGGAGCTGTCCTGAGGCAAATGCCTAAAGGGCAGATATGATTATTTCAAAGTGTTCTGAAAATCTGAATTGGAACATTCCAGGCAGTTTTTTAACATAGTTTGCTTTTATGCTATGTTATCTTTTAATAATAGCTGCCATTCCTGTATGTCATCTTTCTGATACACCTGTTCCGTATTTGCCAAGGGATTGTCCTTCTTCCACAGGAAATAAAAATGGCCCTATGAGATGGGTCCTGTAATCTTAACATTGTGAGTCTAGAGGACAAGAAAAAAAAAAGGTAGAGGAGACATGTTCTGCAAGGAAAGAAGAAAAACAATAACTGACTTCTAAGTTCACCAGGACGTTACTCAACTCTTGAGGTAACTAAAAGTGTTGCTACCAATCACTTTGAAGAAATCATGTGGAACCTATACCCCAGCAGTAATTGTAGTTTCCAGACAGCTCTGGTTTTTGGTGTGTGAATATTGATTTTCCAGTCATGCCAGCCTAGCAAGGCAGTGTATTAGGCCTTCTGCTCAGCTGGAGGGGAGAACTAGACAATTGCTGTCCTGATCAAAGCATTAGCGTTCAGTTGTTTTCATAGGCTGTTAAATGTCTCCTGGAAGTGTTCCTGCTGAAATATCTTATTTTGTGAAAGCAATGATATGTTTAGTTTGTTTTACAGAAAGAACCTCTGAAACCCAAAATCTAGCACCCCCACTAGAATGATAAGATTTACCAGCAATTAATCGAAACTCTAGAACATACCAAGGCAAGCTGAGAAAATTAAGAAGTGATGTGTTGCTTGAATATGGCACATTGTCAATGCTTTTAAGGTCTCCTCTGCACAGTTCAGCACCTCGGGGTGCTCTGCCAGAATGACCGGGCAACCACTCCACTTGTCTTGACAATGTGTCTTCCTCTCCTCCCTGTAGCTTTACACATTCTGTAAACCCAACACGCATCAAGAACAACAGGAGTATTTGTTCTAACTGCTGTGTCCATCTACCAAACTAATATGCAATATGAAGTTACAGAATGGAGAGAAGTAATTTTAGGACTTTCTACTTCCTGAGAGGATGGCTAGTAACCTGCCGTGCTTTGGGAAAACATTCCAGGAGACAGTGGACTGGCCTGAAGAATAAGGGACGCTTGAGATAAGTACCCAGTAAAGGTTCTGGGTTTTGCTCTCAAAGCTCTTAATGCAAATAAGAACATGCTGTATTGTTAAGGAGAGTGGACGTTTCATGCATTCTAGTGAGTTTATAATGACTGTGGCTGTCTGTCAGCATAAATGCACTGATCATTTTTTCTAATTTAAGCCTGGTTTGGTAATAGTTTCAGTTTGACTCATTATTACTCACTGTAAGGCTTAAAGTGATGGAAACCTTCAGAGTTATGAGAGATTTTACGTAATCTCATCAGTCATTTTGTTTGCAGTGTATACTATAACTTTAATTTTTAGTAATTTAAATTCTTGATAGTTAAATGGTCAAAGTATCCGAGCTTCCTATCATAGTTTAATTATGAATTGTTATGAAAATGAGTAAGTTACATGAAGCTGACTAGCAAAGCTTGTGGAAAAGCTTTTGGCAAGAGAGTAGCTTAGGACATATTTTATGGGCTTGTCCAGAGGTAGCATGTTTTTGGAAAAAGATAATTAGGATAATTAGGAAAATTGTAAGTAAGACAGGCTATTTGTGTTGAGTAGCAGCACAGGAAAAAAATGGTGTGTGGTGAAAGGTAGGACAATTTTACTTCTAAGTTTTAATTGTATGAAACATTTTGGGTTTGTGTTGCCTCAAGATAAAAACATAGGAGGCTTAGAGATTTTTCTTTGTTACAGGGGGAGAGAGGCAGAGACAGAGAGAAAAAAGAACAGTGAAGACATTGGCAGAAAATAATATTTGGCATCATAAAATCAGTAATATATGAACCTCCTACTTTGAATCAGCACACAATATTTTAATAGGTTTACAACTTCAAATGTTTGCATTTGAATGAGAGTGACTTTTTGTATTTACCTGGTTATGTCTGGTCTTATTTTTTGACATGAAATATTTGCGTTATATGTGCTATCTGAACTTTGGAAAGTATGCCCAAAATACAGTGACAATAGTGGTTCTGTGTGGCTTGCTGAAATTATGTAAGCTCTGTGCCCTTTGTATAAGATCATTTCTCATCTCATTTTTTGAGATGTTTTCCTAAAATACTGAATAGCCTGTGTCAAATTCTAGTCTTCAGTGCAACAGTAGCCCCAGGCCTGCTTTGGGGCCACCTATTAGTCATGCAGTAGGGAGTAGAATTTGTTGCTGTGTGTTTGCTCTTCTGTTGCTGTTCCTTTGTATTCTCTATGGTTTGTTTGGCAGCGCATTAGGAAGAAGTCTCATCTAGTGGTTCATTTAAAAGAACAATGAGTTTGTAGAGGAAATAACTACTACATCTAATTTGAAGATCCTAACTGTCCCAAGATGAGTCCGCAACAGTTGGTTGCCTTACACACTAATGCCCAGTAGAAAAAGAATCTGTGCTACAGATAGTTACCACATATGAAATAATTTTAAACTGCAAGAAAGAGAAAAATAAAAATAATTGAAACTCCAGACAAATTGGCAGACTGGGTTGTGTAAATAAAATGGCCAGCTAATTGTATTCCCTGGTGAATCCAGTCCAAATGGACCAGACGGGTTGAGTGCATAATAGAACACATGCACCACAGTTTGAAAATCTCTGGGAATACTGAGCTGTCTTGTGCCACCCCTGATGGAGCTGAAATTGTAGTGAACAGAATGCTGGAACCATGTTGTATTATCAGAGGACGTGGAACCACTTATTTGAACTAAACACTTAGTGCTGTCATGCTGGTGTGACAGAAAATGGCACTAAAGCACAGCTGAGTGGCTATTTTTGTCTAGATAAATACTCCAGTTTGTCAAGCTCTGTCTTCAAATCTGCTAAAGCACAAAGGTAGAGTTCAAAATTAGACGTTAACAACTTTACTTTATGTTAGCTCAGGAAGAAGTATCACCTCTTTTTTTTTTTTTTCTGTGTGCAATAACAAATGTCTAATAAATTAAAGTAACAGGTCTCAGGTTATTCAAAGAGGATACTCAAGCCTATGTTTCATATTTTATTCCATAAAAGCAAATTTTGTACGAATGTATTTGTTACTTTATTTCAGCTCATCAGTTTCTGGCCTTGCTGGTGGTGGATGTAGTCTCCAGTTTAAAAAGCATCTCTTGTAAGAGATGGTCTTCACTGTATAAGTATGTCCATAGTTCCTGCTGATACAATTATCTGTACAGTGATGGAGGATGTAGTGTACTTGCTTTTGTGTCCCAAAACCAACAGCAAAATCTAAAAAAGATAGAGGTTACAGATGTAAAGATCAGAGTCTTACTGGCTGAGCAACCAGGCTGAGGATATAAGTGGGAGTTCAGGGTTTCCATTCTTGAACAAAAAGTCTAAATTTAATACTTGCTTAATAATTCTTTGGGTGCTTTTTGTCATTAAACTTGGCGAAAGCTGGGGTTCAGATACATCAAAGGAAAATCATAAATGTAGGGTTCATGATTTCTCTGAAGCATTTTCTGCAAATGTGTAAAGATGGACCATTATTGCAGGACGTCACAGCTGGGGAGTGCTGTGTGGCAAGCTGAAGAGCATCAGCGTGAGGTTGTTGTCTAGTGTTGGGGTGAAGGGCCAGTAAAGAGTAGCTAGATGACAGAGAAGTACTTCAGGCAAATTTCAAGCCACCACAGGGGCATAGCTGTCAGGATACAGAACTGAAGTGGGAGCCTCAGTATTATGGGTTACCTGTATGGAAGGACTCTGCTTCTGTGCAGGACTTCTCCTGGCTTTGCAGCAGGACTGCTCGAGTGGAATTTTTTTTGTTTCCAGGTTGGTCAATAATCATAACTATAATTTTAAACTGAGGTAGTACATAGAACTGAGAGAAAGGGCTCAATAATACTGCTTTGAGTGTAGTCAATGGGTGTTCTTGCTAGGCTTGCGATTGAATGCTGCTGATGTTGCCTTGAAGCCAGGAGTGCTATGCCCTGGGAGAGCAATGGGGAAAGATGAAAACAAAGTTTTGCCTCTCTGGTCCCCTAAAGACAGTACTCTTGAACTTTCACTACCCTCTTCCTGCAAATGAAGAGAAAGTGGTTTAGTCAGTTCTCCCTTCCCCTTTGTTTTCTTTCTTTTCATTTGAACTTCTCTTTACCTGAAACTGATCTGTAATGAAAATAGTGGTATCCAAGATACCAAAGTTAGGAGTTGAGTATTGCTTTAAAATTATGGCTTATTCAAAACCTCTTATCCTTACAATTTTAAGAATGTTTATAACCCATTTTTAAACTCTTCATAATGCTCATACTGATTCACAAGTGTTGTTTCTGAATTTTTAGGTCAAAGCCCGTTAAGAGGCAGAATATCTTCTAAAAAGTTTTCTTTCTGAATGAGGCATACATTGTACAGCCAGATTGCACATGAATATCTGTAGGGAAATTTTGACCTCTAGTCAGACTTGAGCTGACTTCTGGGAAATCTCCTCCTGCTTGTTGTCTGATAAAAGTATTGCCAGAAATTAAATAAAATAAAAGTTTGAAATGAAGAGATTTAATATAACAACATATTGTCACAGATCTAAGATGAAAGGGTTTTCTTGAGTTGTAATTCCCTCGTTTCACTGAAAATAGGATTAATAGCTAAGGCCAAGATCTGTGCAAGTATTTTTAAGTGCATTTGGTTAAATCCTCTAGTTCTAATTAAGATTTAAAAAATATATTAGCCGAGTATCTACCACAATTTTTGAATATAACTATTCAGTGCAACACTGTTGGCCATTCTAGTAGCTGGATACTGTACATACACAGAGAAATACTGAGTTATTACAGGGGTGGAATAATTTTTTGTTAATGGCATTGCTTGTGGTGTTGCTGAAAAAAAAAACCAGGAAGCCAGGCTGAAGATAGGAAGGGAGCAAAGAGGAAGTGTGATGGAGGATCAGAATAGATTGTGTCCATTTTAATTGACAGTAATTTTTTAATGTTAAGAATTAGAAAGGATTTTAAAAAGTCATAAGCATATTTGAAGTTAACAATACCTGTTTTATAGTGATGATTACCTTGATATATTTAGCTTATTCGAAAAAGAAGACTGAGAAGTGTATTGGTCCTCACTAGCATGCAGTAGAATATTGGGAGAAAGTATATGATGATTTATGCTATATGTACTTGTTAGAGAAATACATTGCAGGATTCAGAGGCTAGAAACTGAAGCAACACACATGAAAATGAGAAGCATAGTCCAGTTTTTAACAAGCTAAGTAATGAGTTCAACATCAGTCACTTTTCCAACCAAAATATTTATTTTCTTGCTGCATATCCTGTAGCTCAAACAGAAACTGTAGTCTGTGCTCAGGAAGTCAGCCACGGTAGCGAGAATGATTCCTTCCAAATATGCGTATAAATATATGAAACTAATGGAATGTGTGCATAATTTGTAATAAATTAATTACCCATTTAAATCAAAAGACCTTGACAACACTGGTGGAAGCAGCAGTGGATCTGCAAGAATGTCTAACTCTTTAGCATATCTAACTACACTCCTCTCTCAAATACGTAATTTTTCACTTTTCTACATTGTATTTAGGTATGATATTCTTTATTTAGCATTTAACATTTTTCCAGGTTAATGCAAAGGTTATTTTTATTATAGTCATAGCAGAAGTTCCATTATGCTGTGTGCACTGTTCTTGTCACATTGTAGATATGCTTACAGTTAGGATGGCCTGATATGCCTTTAGCTTTGAGATAAAGGAAGCCATATAGTTTGAAATTCTTCCTGGTCGGAGTCTGCTTTGAGGCTAACTTTTTAAAAAAGCAGCAAAACAAATAAAATGCATCTGTTTTCTGTAAAAAGACTAGGGAAAAATATGCTGCTTTCACTGTGTGTATCTGTTTGCTTAACTGCTGCTTTGCTGAGAAATGTTTTTGCCTTAATGTTTTCAAACATCACTGCAATTTTCAGAGATTTTACTGTGTGCAAATCTGTTCAAGATTGATGGCATTTTAGTTGGGGCATGCATCTAGGGAATGTATACCTTAAACAAATACGTCTTACCACTTCACTTTTTCCTGCACGTTCTATTTCCAAGAATCAGAAAGGTACTGAAATAAACTGGAATCTTTCTGCCTGTGGAATATATTCACCCCTGTGTTATGCACACAGCTCCACTTGGTGCATGTCACAAAACACAGTGCAATTATTTGAGCAAATCAGAGTACAAGAACCTGATCAATTTAGCTTTGATTGATTCTTACGATCAGGTCAAAATTGGGAGTGGTCTGAAACTATAGCATCTGCACACCTAAAAAAGCAGACTGAAAAACATTGATTTCATTATGGATTTCTCTGTCCTGACCTGTAGTTTGAGTATCTACATAACAACTTTGTTTTTCCTTTATTCTCATAACACAGTTACTTATTCATTTTTAAGGAGAAACAAATGCTAATATTTTGAGGCAATTGACTTGTAAATATTTATTTAAGTTTTTGGGTTTGCCTTTGAACAGGAAATAGACTCCTCTGCTACTAGGCTGCATCTTGTAACTAGTAACACTGACAGATACCATGTCAGAATTGATGTATATTCCTCAGGACAAACCCAAAGCAAGTGTAAACTTCATTATGTATTGTGCTCTGTACGCAGTTTTACATAGCTTTTCCACAGGCTAGACAGACATTTCCAAATGAATTTGTTGAGATGGTTCACTCTTGAATTACATGATGCCAACCTAGAAAATTGACAGGAAGCAATTATTCAGATTCTTCTAAATTTTTAATTTTTAAAGCACATTGTTATGTATTTCTCTACTAGGTAGGGTAAAGCATCTTCCTGGCAATACTGGAATGCCCTGAGGATCCCCAAAAGCCTTTTAAAGAATATTTTATTTACTGTGAGGAGGACTTGAGATAACCCTTTTAGGTGTCTGCAAGATTTGTAAAGTATGGTGAGAACACATTGGCCATGGATGTCTTCATCTCAGACTTTACTGCGTAAGGTTTACTGTGTAAGGTTTCAGGCTACTGGCGGTGCTGTGAGCGTTAAGAGTGCCTTTGCAATGTTAGTGTTGATGACATAGGAGCTAATATGCATGGCTGAGGCTGAGTCCTGTAGATGCTGATCCACCCAAAACTTGGAAGTAGGTGTCTTTCTTTCCTGCTGCTTTTGTGGATGTGTTTTACATCCTAAATCCAAAGAAGGAAGTGCTGGGCAAAGCCTTACTGTGATGCTGCTGGTTTGAAGAAGTGCCATGAATATAGTTTGTCTTTGTCTTTTTGATATAGTTGACAGGGCAGACAGAACTTGAGGCAAAACACTTCTTGTTTATTGTTTAGTTGGAAACAAAAGTAAGCTTCCTTTCATTTTATATCAAGAAGCATATTGTCTTACCAGTGTCCAGCCCTTGGTAGCAGGTAGAAGATCTCTGTGAGGAAGAGTGTGGCAAAAGAGCTATCTGAGTTGGCACAAGAACTGGGATGGAATCCAGGCATGCATATTGCTGGAAATTAAAAGTTTTTTAACTTTAAGAGGAATGAGCTTTGGGACAACCTCTTCAGAATATTAGTGGAGAGAGGAAACTGGGTTGATTTAAAGATGGCATTTCATCAGTTTATGAGCAGGATTAAAGGGTCCAGCTGCCTTCAGCAGCAGCAGTCTGACATGGACTCTTTCCAGTCTTGTGTACCTTTTCCCTGCCCCCCTCCCCCCGCCTTTCCATTTTTTTTTTTTAAGGTATATCATGTGCATCTTTGCTGAAGTGGAAGAACTAGACTTAATGTTAAATGAAGTCATTTAGAAGTCTTTTCCAGAATAGTTATTTGATGAGACTTCACAGATGGAGCACCACTGTATGTGTCATGAGTAATATAAGAAGACACTTTGGAGACCTGTGTGTTACCAGGTATTATACTTCTGATTCTGTCCCATGTATTTTCTTCCAGATCTTCTGTTTTGAGGATCCCATTTCAGCTGAGCTAACTAAATGGTAGACCCACAACGTTTGTGATCCCTATATAAATACATTTTCACACAGGAACAAGTTCTGCACAGCAGGATCGGAGCGATTCTACTGTCCTCAGGTCCGTCAGCACAGAGTAGGTTTCTTTCTGTGGTTAATATGAAAGCCCATAATCAAGGAGATAGATAGGCTGCTGATTAAGAATATTTGGCCGGGCAACAGAAACACAGTCATTCTGTTTAAATGGCATTCAGAACCGTCAGAGATGCTTTTGCTCCTGGTATTTGAAGAAAGATTTTATGAAAAATATAGATTGTAAGTAACAACTTAATGTGGATCTCTTTTGTGAATGAGTAACAAAGTTAGAAGTTGACAGTGCCTTTTTAAAGTATGGATTCATTCAGTTTAATCACAGAATGATAGAAATGTTATTTGGAAGGAACCTATGGAGGTCACGCAGTCCAGCGTCCTGCTCGAAGTGGAACAATTGTCAATGCTAGGGCAGGTCAGCTGTGGTGTTGTCAAGTTAAGTCTTGAAAACATCCAAGGATGGAGATGCATAGCTTCTCAGAGTAACCTATTCCAGAGCTACAGTGCCCTGCTAGTAAAGAAGTCTTTCCTAATGTCTGTCATTAGCATTTTAAATAATGGATGCATAGGTACAAGTTAAGATTGAGAAAACTGCCTCTCGGGCTTTTTGTTTCTGTCAGACTACTTTAAAAAGTAGAAAGGAATAATTTTCTGTGTGAAAGTGATCACTTGCCCTTAAAATGCCTACTTCCAGACAAAGTAAGTTACAACTAACCACAACAGTGAGTTACCTACCAATTAAAAGGAAAAAAAGTACTTTGTATTCAAGATATTTAATCTATGCAACGTACTGCTAAATGAAATTTAGTTGCGCAATGTAACTGAACAGATTTTTTAAAAATCAGTTGTATCCACTTACGCTTCTTCTACAGGATGTAGTTAAAATAACTTCATTCATGCTATGTTCTTCTCAGCACATTAGGTTGGGATTATTAAAGAAAGAAGGAGATATAAATCCCTTCTATAAATCTCTTCACTAGTCTGAGCAAGAATCAGTTTCTAATTTTCCCACAGAAATTTTCTGTGCCAAATTTCATGCAGGTGAAGCACCACAGGTATTTGCACATTTATAGATTTTGGAAAGTCTGTGGTCCTTGTCTGCCTTTCCTGCGCATATCTAGGCTATAGCTGGGTTCAACTAGGGGATCGATTGAAAATGTCAACTTGTAACTGAAAATATAAAAGGAAGCATACAAAATATGAAATAAATAGTAGAAGTACATCCCGTACATAAAAAAGAGAGACGGTGCATTACTTGATAAAATATAGTGTATCCAGGTGTCTTGAGCATGCAGTATGGTAAATTACTAATAGAAACAGACATAATTCTTTAAACAATGCAGGCCACAAACTCTTCTGTCATGAGCATGGATTACATAATACACTTGCATTAGCTGAGACAATTTTGTGAATGAGCAGAGACCACAGGAAGATATCTGACTAGCTACAGAGATAAAATGAAGGTTTAAACACTTCAGACTTGCAGTTTGCAGCAGTATGCAAACTGATGCATTGTCCCCCATTTTGCAAGCGTGAACCTACATATCTTGATATATAGAATGTCAGGTGATTGATTGGGTTCATGATATGCAGAATGAGGAAGAGTGATCCTATTTAGATAACAAATGCCTGAACTCTGTCCAAAACTCAAACTAAACAAATAATTTTTTTAAGGTTCAGGAGCATATAGTGATCATTCTCAAATGATACATACTGTTTTATTTTCACTAGAATTCTGTCCTGAACTAAAAAGAGTGACAAGAAGGGTGGTGGATCTGACGTAAGATGCGGAACAAATGACCTATAGTCTTTCTGGAATGTCTCTTTCCATTCAGTTTTGCAGATTCAGAAAGGTCTTGTAGTGTGATTAAAATTCACAGAATTATAAAAATGTTTAACTGAACTGTGTACCCACCAAAATTAGTTTAACTTGGATAATTCTAAAATTATTAAAAGTTAGACATATAAACAAAAAATAAATAATCAAGGCTTTCCTTGTATGTTGCTTCTTTTATAATATGTATTAGATAATCTTATGACAGCTTGAGCTCAACTTACTTCAGAGTGAACATAAAATCAAGACAGTCAACATGACACAAATTTAGTCATCTTCAAGTATGTAAAAGTTATCTGATCTACTTTTTGGTGGCAGTCAAAGTAAATTTCATATATGTATGTATTCAGAGTGATATTAGTAATAAAAATAGTTATGTAATTCACAAATATTTAAAAAAAAGAATTTCATAGCTGTAGACTTCCAATAGCAAAAGGTGTTCTATACATCTTAACTGAAATGCTTGCAAGTTTTTTCAGAGGAGAGTTCTATCTTTTAAAAGTTTCAGATATTCTTTTGTCCCAGGTGGTAAATGGTCCTTCATTTAGATACCTAGTCATGCAAGAACTGTAGACCAAGAATGGAAAAAGACAAAAACAGCAAACAAATCCTAGGAAGTCAAGTCCCGATATTCAAGGTACAAATGTTCTTTGTTTTTTAAAGAGTTTGAAAAAAGGTATAATACAAATCCATTCACTTTCTTTATAAGTAAAGGCACCCTTTTTTTTCTCTTGTTCATAGCTCTTCTGAACCATTCACAAGTGAGTTTCAGAACCACTATAAATTCAGATTTCTGTATTTCCACAGGTGCTGTGTATGCTGAAATACCTTCTAGAGTTTTAAGATTTATCAGGACTGACAATATGTATTAGGTATTTATTTCAGTTTGAAAGAGATTACCAAAGAAATTCTTCTCCCCAGTTTTTTGAATAAAGACTGACACCAGAGTTAGCTATAATATGAGTAGTTCTAGACTTCAGTCTACAGTAGTTCGTATTCAAGTTCCATTCTAGTTCAGATGTATTATTTCACTGCTTATTTTTCAAATATGCATATTCATACACTTGCCTATTAACATCATAAATATATTCTTTCTTATTCACACACTTGTGTATTAATACTACCAATATATTCATTCTCAGCAGATGATGGCAAACATAGCTTTCCTTTCCAAATTACTGTATGCAAAAGATTTCTTTAATTATGACTTTTAAATAAGCTCTTGGTAATAACAATAACCAGCTGAATAAAACATTCCTGTTCTTTAGCTTCGAAATTTTCTCTCAGCTGGTTTCCATGTACCATATGAGTCAGATTTAAAAAAAAAAAAAAAAAAAAAGATGTGCAAGTTCTTTGACTCAGGCTATACAGCATATGATTGAAGTAAAGAACATCATCTCCTTTGTTCACCAGGGTTTTTTGTTATTATTATTCCTCTCTGGTCTTCTACTTTTCTGCTCCTCAAATAAGGCTAATTACAAAGGAAAAAAGTTGAAACTGGTGGAGAGAGATCCTTTAAAGCCATTCCTTTTGCAGACTGGAACAAAAGAAAGTACCAAGGGCATGGATAGGCCTTGAAAAAAAGAAAAGAGAAAAACCATCTAATGAGGATGTTGAGATAAGTGCTTGTGAAGAAAACTGGCAAAAAAGGGCTTTTAGTCTAAAATCCATAAATAAGTGGGCATTAGATGGGTACTAGAACATTTTTAACAAGAAAGGCCACCAAACTGTATCATCCTATCCAAGAGCTACAACCCTAAAAACTCTTCTTCTTAACAAGATAAGGGTTTTTCTCTTTGAAATATTAATTTGAAAAAGAAATACTTGAAAATTAAGGAGTATTATTCATGTCTGTGAATCCATTATAGAGGAAGACACCATCAAAGCTGCTTTAGATATAATTATGAATGCTGTAGACTTTCTAAAGGTCAAAGTTCCTAAACAGTATGAAGAAATTGTTCACAGTATATGATGGTTCAGACAGGATTTGACCTCCAATCTCTCTTTGGGTCTTCTAGGCTGTGCTAAAGAAGCAGCATGTACAGCGTCAACTAGAGAAGAATTTAAGAATCAAATCATTTGCCCATCCTCCAAACCTATTTCTTAATACTCCTGGGTAATTGGGCACTCAGACGTGCTTGATATCCGTAGATGTGCAGGTCAGGTGTTTGAGACTCAGTCTAATTACCAGAGAGTGACTGCCAGCTAAGCATTGTCCATTTCAGCTCTCAGTACTGCTCTTGTAACACATAAAGGAGAAAAACAAATCTGAAAGGGAGAGAAGATAAAAGGACAGAGAAAAATAAACTATAGGACCTGATCCAAAGACTGTAGAAGTTAATGGAAAGTCCCATTAGCTTCAGTGAGGTTTAGATTAGTCCCCATTTTTAACAAGACTGGCAGTTCTTTATCCCATCATCCATTAGATCTCCTTTCACCCATATGTACCAGGAAGTTTGCATTCAGTACCAGTGATCTGATTTTTGAACATGTTCTGACAGATTTGGTATTTATGAATCAGTCAGGGAATTATTTACTTTAACTTTGTTTTTTTCAGAAGTTTCTCTTAATGTGAAATTTTAAGGGCTTTGAGAAAAGATTCCAGTACAAAAGTAGTGCTCAATATATAATTATAATAGCTTGTAAATCCCTCTGGCCATAACTGAAAATCTGGTGTTTTCACTGCCTGTGGTGCATTTTGATTGTGAATAAGGAAAGTAATAAAATACTTAGTGCAGATTTATGAACAAACAGTGCTTCCTAAACACATGATACACTTTACACCACTCCTTTCTTCTTCACCTTTAACAAAACTTCTGGCACATGTTCTGTGCTGCAGATGGACCGGCAGAATACACATGTATCTAGTGATCAGGTGTTTGAACTTGATTGCCAGCTAGCAGCTTTTGGTGCGATAGAGGATTCACCCACAGGTGTCCTACACACAGGAGAGTAATCTTTTGGCACTAACTTTTCACAGCAGGCTACCTGTGTGGCTGATAGCTATTGGCCCTTTTACGTGACTCACTGCAGCATTTCCCAAATTCTGGGTCAATGATGATGAACAAATATAGCAGAATAATACCAAATGGTTTGATATATCCCCTGCAATAATTCAGGTTTCTTTATTATAGTTTAAATTTGATTTACTAAATAGTGAAGCTGAATTAATATAAATGTTGGGTGGTTTTCTTTGTATTAGTTATTTTCCTTGTATCAGGGTTTTTCCTTAACCATCACTTATAAAACGTGTTTTATGACTTTTTTGAGAGCACAGATACTATGATAGATAATATCTTCTGCATGAACATTAATAAACTGGCAACAGCTGCAGAAGAGATGGTAAGAGTATTGTTGTGCTAGATTCAAGCTAGAGAGATTAATAATGTTCTTTACTTGTGAGACAGTCTTTTATTTTGCTTTATGTGGCACACTCAGTATCAGTGAAGCATCAGAAGTAATTCCATAATTAAATTCTGTTGATACTTGCTTTTAAACCAAAATTATAATCCTTCTGTTTTCACACATTAAAGATTGAGTTCAGTCTCTGAATAATGCAGTAACTCTTCAGAGGACACTTGAATTTTCTTTATCACATTTTAAGGAAAATATTTACTGACTGTAGCAGAGGAAATATGTATAAATGCTCTCTTATTGACATTTTGCACATTTTTCTCACATATCTTTGAGTTCAGTTAGCTAAATAACCACAATTCCCACAAACTGCAGACTTCATAGACTCAAATAGTGTCTTAAACATAAGATATTTTTGAACTATGCAAATTGTATATGCAGAGGCATTTCTCTTATTCCTCGTAACCTACATGAGTTTGACCAAAGCTAGTCAATGGAGCTACTGAGAAACAAGGTTTAGTTATGTTTTCCATAGGGAAAAAAAACCCCAAAACTCTCTTCCCTTTTTTTCATCAAGTTGTTATAGAAGTTATGTAGTGAGATTGAATCCCATCTCAACGATCTATATGCTTGTGGTGTTGTAGATAGTAGAAGCCCTAGGTGAATGCTGGTTGTCTGAGGCAAAAGGGAAAAATGTGGACTGAGTGGATGGTGCTGATTCATGTTGAGGAATAATTAAATGGGGAGGCTCTTAAATGTTGTACCTCTATTAAAAGTAGATGAATTAAGAAAGGGACAAAAAAGCATGTTGATAAGAAACTAAGTAATTTAGTTGCTCGTTTCTTTTCTTTTTTTAATTTTTGTGGGCCCAAATTGTTTTTTTGTGTGCAAATTGTGTTAAATTCCTCTTTGGTTGAAATACTGTGTTTGTTGCTGTATTTCATGACAAAAGGGATTGCAGAACACTAGACTGAGATCAGTTATTATTTTGGACCCTTTCTTTCTAAGGTAATGGAATAAAAAAAAGAAATTCCTGTCTTTCTGCCAGCGCATATTGTTTTTCCTCAATAAGACTTTATTTTACAATATTGATAATGTGACTTTTCTGAAGTGTGGAAATGGAGCTGTGAATTGTGCAATAAAGACATTCTGGAATACATATGTGGTCCATTACCTGAGCATTTCTCAGTCAACTTTTTCAGAAGTTGCACCTACTGATAATTGTGAGCTATCCACTGTGGTGCATGTTTACATGTGTTGCATCATATCATGTTTCATTCACTTCCTTCATGTGAACAAATTACTAGTACCTAGTATAAATCAGGATAACAGCACATGCCAAATAGGTAAAAACACATTGCATTTTTGCTTAGATGGCTGCTGTCATTAAAGGAGAGGCAGCAACTGCAATTGGTATTATCTATATACTATTCAGTTTATATGGAAAATTACTCAACTTGCTTTGTGATGGCTTCCAGTGTAAGTTAAAAAGGAGAAAAATAATCTGTGGATTTTTTTAATCTTATTTTCCTAGCTGTGATCACTTGGTTGTCTAAAAGTAAATGAAAATGACTGGAACAGGCTGCCCAGAGAGGCTGTGGAGTCTCCCACACTGGAGACATTCAAAACTCGCCTGGACGCCATCCTGTGCAACGTGCTGTAGGTGACCCTGCTGTGGCAGGGGGGTTGGACTGGATGATCTCCAGAGGTTCCTTCCAACCCTGACGATACTGTGATACTGTGACTCATTGTGAGGGCAATAGCAGTTTTCTTTTTAAGTGTTATATAAACTTTGGCTGGAAAAATTGCATATAATGAATTACTAATCTCCACTTTTGAAATGTGAGGCTTCTTCCTCATATTCATATTAATTTTCTTAAAAGTGCCAAACATAGCTGTAGTCGTCTCTACTTACCTCAGCAAAATGCTTCACAAGTTCACCTTAAGAGACTGTACTCTCAGCAGTCCTCCTACCCCAGTAAAGCAGTGTCATCCATGTTCGAATGGCACATATATGTGTATATATATATAAAATATAGCACAACTCGGTGCTATATTTTTTGAAAGGACTTCTCCCTTGGTTTTCCATTGTGTGTTCATTTGGAACTTCACGCAAACAAGGAAAAAAAAAAAAGACATTTTGGATTATGATTTCTGTTTCTCTGTACAGAAGAAAATGTAGGAGGAAATGGGATTGTATGTCATGCTTTTGTTTATTAATCTTCATGATTTTGATAATGCTGTCTTAATTTGGCTTCTTGAAATAGCTCTGTTTAGGGTCTGTTGGTGTGATTTTGTGCAAAATAATGAAGCTGTTCTGGATTCTGTATTAGGCTTTACCTTTGCTTGGATATATTTTGGAACAGTAAACTTTTTTACTTTGATATTCTGGGACGCTAATGCTTCCCCATCTCAGCTATGTTGCTTTCATTATATTTCAAATTTTTGGCACTCTCAGTAATTTTCTTCACCTGCACAAATGACACAAATTTTTTTGTATGCTCAGGTGAAACAATCTTTCAGTTTCTAGTTGAGGAAACACAATGCCAAATCATCTCAGACTTTAAGAGCCTAAGATTAGTAGGAGCAATTTCCTTAGAAATACTGACAAGCTTATGCACATTTGACTACGTTTTCTTAGATAAAGGCACAGTTCGGTAAAATATATAACTGGAAACTGTATATGGCAGATGTGAACACAGTGAATGCACTGGATATCATGATTTAGTGTGCTGAAGGATACATTGGGGATATCTGAGAAAAAGAAACACAAATTACTTTCAATAAGCAACATACAAATATTAAATGAATTATTCTCAGCTCTGAACTTTTTGTAAGCTAAAAGATCTGCTTGAGTTTCTAGTTGAATTATGAATAATCTTAGCGACAGTGTGATCCTACCCATTGCATGTGACTTTTCAGAAACAGATTTGTGCTTCTTATTGTGTCCGAGATCCATCATTTTGCTATAACGTGCACTTCGCTTTATCTTACTGCTTGCTGAAGACAAACACCTCTGTGATGGCTGGAAAGCTCTCTGTTGATTCTTGTTTTCACACTGTTTAATACTGAAAAGGTGAAAAGCAGAAAAACTAATAAAAGCATAAATTGAATTGGCCTTAAAGAAACATTTGGCTAGATGCAATAATAATATCTGCATAGAACATGGTAGCATCAACCAGTGTGTTTGGATGCCTGTCACACAGAGAAATTTCAAAACCTGTGATACAGCCCTCCATTCTCCTCTATACCTGAAAGTCAGCTGGAGTTGGTGTAGAATGGTAGTACCTAGCATAAGCAGCCTTTTGTTCTAGTTTCTACCAAGAGGGAAAGCGAGGGCTGTGAAAGCTCCCGCTCTGTAAAGGAGCCCAGTTAGGGTGCTGCCTTGTTATCACACCTGCCCACGTCACCAATGCTGGAACCTCTCTGACATCTTTCTCTGCCTAGAGTAAATATGGGGCAGCTGGTTCAGGGGGTACCGAGGGATGTGCCCTTCCACAGAGGGAATTTCCTGCTATATACTGATTATGTGGCACAAAGTGGCCTTCTGTGATTAGACAATCCAGACAGAAGATAAATTATTTAGAGAGTAAACATTTTGTTATAAGAAAGGCAGAGATAATTTTGATTTTATTAAGCATTCATATAAGCAAGCTGGACTATAAATTAGCATCTTTACCTAGGTCAAAACCAGAGCAAATTTATCCAGTTCAAAGCAGAAAAATGTCTTTCTGTTTAAATTACAATGCCAAGTGGCTCTGTAATTGGAAATGGACCTCTAAAAACATAGTCCAACTTGTCAGATGTGTGTCTGCAGTGAAAAAATTGGTCACAGAAAATGAATAATTTCCCAAAATAGTTAACTTCCAGAAACAATTGCATCATCAGACATTAGTGGAATGGTACAATTATCTCCTGTTTCACCCTAGAAAAATTGAAAAAAGTTTTTTTAAAATGCAGTTGTAAAAACCTTATTATGTTAATTCTGTTAAAACCCTTCTGGAGAAGAATATGTGCTGGGCTTGGACTATTGGGAGGCTTTAAGCATCTAACTGATGAGGCTATCTGAGAGTCTCAAATATCTCTTTCAAAAACAATGTGAAAAGGTAACACACCAATAGTTAACAGTGAAACACTGAGATGCAAAACATTGAGCATCACGATACATTGTCATTGGATGTTTAGAGTATTGTCAATTAAATGATTTATGAATTACTATAAAGCATTAAGATGTGGTATTTTAATAGGGCACTCATTTGGGTAAAACATTATTCATATCAGAAAATAAACGCCAGTTTGTGGTAGGTCTAATATTATCTAAAAGTTATGAATTTGTATTAATTGAATGAACCTAGTCTCCTTAAGTGCAAGTTTGATGACAGATAAAATGAATTAAAACTCTTTTAGTTGCTACTTTAAATTGCTGCTTTTTCCCCCGCCCCTCTCCCCCAGTTAGCCACTACCTGTGTCATAGACTATGCAACTGTTCTTTCCTGATCATGGAACAGAATCATAGAATTGTCTAGGTTGGAAGGGACCTTTAAGATCATCGAGTCCAGCCATCAACCTAACACTGTCAACACTACTACTAAACCATGTCTCTAAGCACCACATCTACCCATCGTTTAAATACCATCAGGGATGGTGATTCCACCACTTCCCTGGGGAGCGTGTTCCAATGCTTGACAGCCCTTCCTGGGAAGAAATTTTTCCTAATATCCAATCTAAACCTTCCCTGGCGTAACTTGAGGCCATGTCTTGGCTTTTACAATTCATGTATGAACTGTAGAAAAATTACATGGACTATAATGCATTCTTAGTGGTGATTCTTGTGGAAAACATGCAGGATATATGACATTAAAATGTATGCTGAAGCTGTTGTTGAAACCGGGATGCCTAACTGTTTCTTAAGCGTGTTCGCAAGGAAAAATGATGATACACAGTTGAATGGATGAGTGACAAAAGTGGCCTTGCTGAAGGCTTGGTTTCATTCTTGGCTGTAACCCAGTTAATGGAACGCAGTCACGGAAATAAACAGAAGTTCTCTGAGAGTATGAACTAGACTACACTTAGTACTGCACTCTGCGCTTTTGTGGTAACTCGGATTGCAAGCTCACATATTTGATTCCAGATCCCATAAGTACCCATTGTTGGCTCACATTAGGTCTCTTCTTTGGTGCAAAACAACTGGCTCCCAGACAAGAAAGCTTCAACTGGAAATGCAGAGCATATGTGGCAGTTGCTCAGACCTTTGTGGTTCACTTAAAACTTGAAGAGGCAGTTCAGTAAATCTGTCGTAAGCCCTCTGAGGCTTATCACACAAGTCTCAGGAGCCTATCTAGATCTAAACAAATGTGGAAGTGTACTCCTTGCTGGGACTGTACCTAGACCTAGCATGATTAGAGGAAAGACCAAAGAAATGCTGGGTCCTGTAACTCCAGGGGTGTCGGCTTCAAGGCAGGGGAGCCTGAAGCCTCTTAGTCACATCCCAGACTTCATCAGCTCTGTCATGCGGTTTGCTTGTGCAGGGAGTTCAGTCCTGATGGAGCCAATCAAGAACTGACGTGCCAGGAAGATTCTTACAGAGTGTGCTGGGAGATCATAAAACGTGTGAAATGCACGAGAATCACTTCATGTTTAGTCCTGGAAAGGCCTCTCATTGCTGAATGCAAAAGCGGGTGAGCTGAACAAGCCTATTAAAGTGAGTCGAATGCAACAGGCATCAGCTGTGAATGAATGTGGAATGACAATGTGGACAAAATTGGCTTTAGCCATTTGGCTTTGGGAGCTTGAACCTGGCAATCAATACAACATAGACATGTCCATAAAATGCACCAAAAAGGTGTGAGATTACTAGCCACCTTTTCCTTGGTGGTACAACAGATTTACAATGGTACGCTGGAACAGATTCATTGTGTCCACCTATAAAAAAAATTTAAACATTTGTGTGTTAACAATTATAAAATTTTATTTGGAGATGGGTCTGCTTCGTTACATTTTTTCTTACTAAAATGATCAAAATTGTATATAATATCAATAGGATCTGTCTGGGAAGACACCTGCAGGTTTGATAACCATCCTTACCTAATGTAAGCATAATTTTTAGACCTAAGTTTCACATCTAAGTTGGTGTTAAAGGACTGCAATAAATACTAGGAAATAATAGGAAAGCAAAAATGCAGGAACGCAGCTAAAACTGAGGGTGGCAAAGTGAAATGAAGAGGAAGGCTTTGCAGCTCTCCTCCCACCGGTACTGCGAGGTTTTAGTCATCATTGTGATTGAGTCTCTACTTCCAAAAAAAGTTGGATGAGTTGAGGTGTTTAGAGCTAGGACTGCTTTACTTTGCTTCTTTGAACTGACTGTGCTGCTAAGTCTGCAAACAATTGTATGAGTAAACATCATTTGTGGAAACAAACTGTATCCATATACACATGCTGTTGGATCAAAGGTGTGGATTGCTACACAGCTTTTGTAGTAAGTGAAACAGAAACAAGGGGAACAGAAACTTTTTCCTAAGTGTCATTTGGCTTGAAGACTCCAGGAGGCATAGATCTTAGCTATAAGCACTACATAATGAAAACGTACCATCCAAGTATATAGTGCTGTATTTGTCTACAGATACTAAAAATGTTTTTTTCTAATTGTTTAGTGCACGAGTTTACAAACAGTATAGGGCCAAAAGTATATGTACGTTTATATACTATGTAAGTTGCACTTGCAGTCAGTGAATCACTATGCAAATTAGGCCAACATATTTAGCTGAACTTTTATGCTTATGTTTATACAACCAAAGGTTTGAGAACATCATCATCTTGGCATAGGAGGTTTTCACTGACCATCCAAATATGGCGACTTTGAAAACAGAATGATTTGCATCAACATTACACAATACTGTAGGACAGAAAGTGAAAGAAATGCCCTGTTCAATGGGTCTGAAGAACTTTCTCTTTTAAAATTTACCATGTATTAATTATGTATGACATTTCAGGGAGTGAGAGTTGTTTGTAGCCTATGGCAATGAGTTAGTGAAATGAGACATTACTGAGATAGAAAATAAAAGTGTGTCAGCATATTGAATTACACAGATATTGGTAGCTTAGATGTATTTGCTAGTTTGGAAAGCTATGTTTGATATTGTGAAATTAAAGCTCTGCACACTGGGTTTAGATAGCAGTACCACATTGCTTTAAAAATAACAGTACTGAAGTAGCTGGGTGAAAAGAAATGGAATTCTCATCTAGCAGCATCAGTGAAAAGATAAATAAAATATCTTCTCTTAACCTATTCTGCAGCTAATAAAAATGATAGAACTACTGAAATGCATTTCAAAACAAAAAAAAAGATTAGCAACCTCCTTCTTATTCAACAAAATAAGGAAAAAACTTACTGAAGTTTTATATGCTGTGTGTAAATATTTTATTTGTTTTTCTCCTTCTTTGGAAGAATATCTTTTTCTAGTAGTGCACTTTACTACAAAACTCAAAAGGAATTTCTTCCTTCACACAGGGGAAGGAAGGATGCACAACTTTCTGGGGATTGGTTGTTTTAATTTAGTAATGCTCTATTTTACAGTATGTTGGTTGTTACATACAGTAGTAGCTGTATTTTTACAGTATGTTTGGTTGTTCTTTTTATATCTTTTGATCCCATGGAAAGAGAAGCTGCCTGTCTCACAGCCAAAGACAAGCTGTTGAAATGGCTGCCAGCAGAACTGTGGTGTTAAAAAAAAACACAAACTAAAACAAAACCACCTTGCAAACTGGAAATGGTTGAGCCAGTGGGAAGTCTTTTAACATTCCTCCTGCCCTACCCACTTGGGGGTCTGTCTCCCTCCTCCTGAAGTGTGAGCTTCATGAGCATTAAAACAGCCACTTTACCAGCAGTATCTGAAGAAGAATTCCTTCTAGCACCTCTGATATTTTAAGGGTGTAATATTTCCCCTCCTCTTTTATGTTGCTACAATCTCCATTGTCTTCTTTAGTGGAGGGGAATTTGGATGGGAATTCCTCAAAGTCTCAGGACTTACTGCTGCACAGGGCGAGATGATCCATCCTAAGCCTGTGTAAACCTCCTCATTTGTGCTGATACGTGGTGTTGTTAAGGTTTTGCAGTCCTGCAGCTCATGTCAGGGTTAAATCAGTTAGGTACATGTGATGCTCAATGGACTTATTCCAGTTTATCAAAATATAAAAGAAACAGCCTTTATTTTAGCAATCAAAAATTGAAGGTGGAAATAGCAGTTCCTACAATACGTGCAAATTCTGGCTATCAGCTAGAACATCAGTGTCCACGTGCATGCCTTCCAGTGTTTTCTTTTCACTGCTGCCCCTGTTTGGAGTTCTCTGGTTTGTGCTGTCCATATTCAGTAGTGCCAGAGCTTCCATATTCACTAGGAGGCTTTGAAATTTTAGGAAAACACTAATAAATTTCATCCTTATTGACTTATTTTTTAGATTTTGTAGCATCTGGTTTTTTGTAGCATTTGTTTTTAAATGTAAAATTTTTTAAAAAGGGTTTGCTGCAGATTTTAATTATTTTAAGAGTTTCCAAAGTACTTCACATTTGTTTTGCAAAAGTAGTGTATATTGTACTGTGGTATTTATAATGGCTCAGTACAGAGACCACATGCTTTACAGGAACTATGAGTGCTTTTAATTTCAATGACTGATACTACTTTACACTCAGCTAACCTTTACAGAGGTTTCTCTGTTCTTGTGTTCTACAATCCTAATGCACTTCCAGTCAATTATATCTGTACTGAAGTATTCTGTTCTCTTCTTCATAGTTTTTACCATTGTATCCACGTGCCTTCCATCAGTGTGTTAAGCAGTGTGCAGATGACTAATGTCTGTCATGTTTGTTCTTGGACTCCAGAGAGGCAGCAGTGTGTTCAGTAAAGTGGCTTTATTTTGAAAAGGTTATATTAGGAAGTTGAAAGGTATATACTCTAACTTGAATAGGCAGACATGAAATTTGTGATGTTCTGTAGTTCCTCCAGAAGTGGTGAAATGAACAAGCACTCCAAAATGTGCATCTTCCGTGCAAAGAAGATGTTCCTGGTTGTTGAAAGCTCCACTGAGCCAAGCAGAAAACTGTTGTCAGTTATCATCTTCATCTGTGTGCATTATGCCATCTTTCATACTGATACTGTTTGTGTCAGCAAATGAATGCCCTAACTTTTGATACTCGGTGGCAAACCAGAACAAGGGGTGGAGGATAGGTTTGGTGCACCTGGTATACAGTTGCTGAGAAGACATGCCGCAGTGTTTTGTATTGGTTGTCATGCATGGTTTATAGTATTGCTGTAGCAGTCTTACAATGACATGACACATGCAGTTTTGGAGAGCAGATCATGGTTTATCAGGATGGAGAAGCCACCGAGCCTACTGAAGATGTTGTTCAAAGAACAGCTATGCAAAAAGTTAGTGTTAGCTTGCTAAACTACATACCAAGCTTGTCCATTTCAGAATGCACCTCATGAACTGTGTGGTTGTACAGATAGTGTTTTCTTTATGATAGAAATGTTTATAAAATGTTTCTCTAAAAAATAGATTAACTACAGAAGTATTCCACTTCGTCCTTAACTGAATGCCCCAGCTGAATGAGAGGAACTGTGGTAACGGAGGAAATAGTAGTAAGAGCAGCAAACTATGCAATAGCTAGAAAATCTTAACAAAAGGGTATTTTTGAGACAATTGTGGCACATGCTGAAATTAACTGATAGCAAATGGAATTTAGTAAAGTTATTGCTATTAAAAGTGAAAATCATGGTAAAACATGCTATTGGTTCTTTCAAACAACAGCAAAAATCTCTCTTCCATCTTTAGCCAATATAAACCAAAGGAAAATTTGAATAAAATATGGAAGGAAAAGTGACTACACTTCAGGCATTTATACTGCATGCATCTCTGTCATATGGAACTATTATTTTGTTTTCTATTACATGTAATAAAAAAATGGAGCCTGTTTTTGACAAAAGCTAGGAAAATATCTGTGAGGATTGTTTCTTGACGGTGAAAAAGGGAAAACAGCTCTTGCTTACTTAATCTTCCTAGTCCTTTATGTCTACAAGGACATGCATTACTTCACTCTTGTTACCATGTCATCTTCCTCCTTAGTCCCTGTTAATGTCTTCTTCTGGTCTTATCCTGCTGTGACTGAGCATTACAAAGTTTTTCACGCCTCCTTGCGTAAGTCCATCAACCAATTAGTTTTCAGAGCACATGATACATATAGATGGCATGGCAGTGGGTTCAGACCTAGGTCAGCATACTCTGAGCTTTCAGTCAATATGAAAAAAGTATAGGTCTACATTATCAGTTGTATCGATTTAGAGAGTGGATTTTTCATTGTTGTTTCTTTTTCAAACTTCCAGCTGTGATCACCGCTGTTACTCTGATTTTTGTCTGGACATTCACCACAGAATTTCTCACCATGACAAACAGTGATTTTAAATAAGCACCTGAAATGTATCAAAATATGGGTCTCATACTGACTCTTTATAGGTTTTTGTTGCACATCTTGCATACCTGTCTTTATAGCATTCCAGTAAGGTATCCAATTTGTACATCTAAACAGCTTCTGTTTTCTTCTGAAAAAGTTTGGAGGACTTGGTGGTGAGGACTTCTGTGCTAAGTCTGCCTCAAAAATACGTCTTACTTGTAAACTAATGTAGAGCACAATGGGTAGTGTATTTTAATTGAACTAAAGTGTCAGGTTTTCAAAGTCCAAATTAAAATAATCAGGGATCAATTATTATTGATTGTGTTTAATGTAGATTGAAACAAATGTGAGTAAAACAGTGAGATGTCCTGGATTAGAATGAACCCACCTTGGCATTTTGATGGAAGCAATGAATCGTTGTACAAATATACTGAGGATTTGGGATCAAGTGTATGTCAGCAGAAAAAAGGGAAAATGCTTCTCTGAAAAACATGGTGGCTATCTTTTTTCTCCATTGCTAACCACAACTTTAGGAGTTAGGAAAAAACTTTTCTGTTGGTTGCTCTGTCTTTTATTTTCTAGTAAAGAGAGAGATTATACCTGCATAATTTCTTTAATTTTATTTAGTATGTTGAAACATAAATCTGTTTGGCCGTGATCTCCCTCTGTCTTGTATTAACTTGGTGTTTTTTCTTGTGTAATTTCTGTTTTTTCATTATACCTAAAATGAGAAGTAAGCCTAATAGTTTAAAACAAATACAGCTTTATGTTATTTTAAAGTTTTGAGATTAGGAAATGAGATGCTACTAACTGTTGTTAAAGCAACATAAAACTAGAAACAGCTCCATTCAGCTGCAATCTGAAATGGAGATGAAGAGGGCAATTAGAAGGTACTGCTTAGGTGAGAACTACTGCCGCTTCATTCTTTTTCCTTTCATTTCTGTTTTCTCCATTCTTCTGCTCTGAGGTAAATGATATTACAAGCTCCCCTGTAATCAATAAAATTGCGGTGATTTATATTAAAAAAAAAAAATCCAGTAACTGGAATATACTGACGTCAGAGCTACCCAGGGTAGGTAAAAAAATTATATATACTTGTATTGTTGTTGCTTTATTTTTATCCCTGTATTAATGAAGCTCTAATGATGAAATCTGTGTCCCACTGATTTATTTCAGTGGGGCCAGAAGTTTAGCTTAGATTTAGAACCTTTTGGCAAATTTGCTTTCTGTTCTCAGTTACATGTCTTTTTGTACTATAACTCTGGGGACTGCCTGCTTACATAGAACTAAAAGTGAGCATCTACAATCAGATACACAGCCAACAACTTAAGATACTTCTGGAAAGCCTTTTCAACTTCATTCCCATTACCTTTACTGCATACTGAACTGCTACTGTGTGAGTAGCTTCAGTTCAAAGAGAGAAGAGCTTGAAAAAAATTTAAACTCTAAATAAATCACTGAGCCTCAGTACATACCAGGTACATACCATGAGTTGAAATAGGAGGTTTACCAGGAATATTGAATAAAAATCATCCCACAATTTTTCGCATCCCAAAATCAAACTGTCAAAATCAACAGATTTCCATCTTTTCTAGACAAATAGCCTCTGCTGCTTCTACTTTTTTTGACGGAGGTTGAGCTATTATAATTCCATATAATACATTGAATAAGTGCACTGTAATTCAATACACATTTTAAAATAGATCTGCTACTATAAAAATTTTTTTTACGTATCTTTTTCTGTGGGAATGTTGATTATCAGTGACTGTGAGAGAATGAGGTTGGTAAAATAGATTTTTTCTGGAAGTTAAAAAAAATGGTTACGGAAGATAAAAATCTCAATCCATATTTAAGCATCCAAAATTTATTTGATATTTTAGACATAATGATTACTGTGGGCAAGGTTAATGGAAGCTGCTGGGTAATGAGCAGTGTTGATTATGAGTCTGCCAGACTGAGTAGTTTAGTATAAAATACAGGTGTTTAACTTTATACATCAATCAAAACTAAAAATAAAAGGCCTCATGTTTGCCCCTTTATTGATAACTGTGTCCTGCTTTCCCTTAATTCCCAAATCCACTGAACTGGATAGTTGTTACCAGTTGTCTCCAGTGTGTGTGAACATAGACAATGTATTCTTTTTTAGCAAAAAGAGATGAATTTTGCCCAAGCATCTACAGAGAAAGTATGGAATTCTGAGCTAGATAGGGTACCATAGTGGGAAAGATGGTATAGAGACAGTCCACTAAAGCCTTTTATCTTTTTCTGTTTACTTTATTTGAACTATTGACCTTGCAAAAATACTCAGCTTTCTGTGAGGTTGGTTTTTTTTGGAGTGGATTTGGTGCCTGAGCTTTGAAACATGTATGATCAGACCCAGCTTATCTCTGAGGCTGCTGGGTTTTCTAACTCACCGTGCTGGAAAACACACCAATCTTGGGAAATCAAGCTAATGTCTCTCAGCTGTGCAGAAAAAGTGTGAACAGCTCTGTCAAATGAGCTACCCCCATCTCATTTTTTTCAGGCAGCATCTTATACTCGAGCAGTCACTTCACATTTGCCATTTGAGCAGTTGTGATATAACTGCTGTTTTATTGCCTATAGGAGAGTTTCTCTGAGGAATCAGAAGCTGGTCTTCCAGCTACCCTGGCCAAAAAAGGTTTTAGTCACAGGACTCTATTACTGGTGAATGAGTAAGGAGTCCTGACAGGATTGCAAGAGAATATGAACATGTAGCTCTGGCCTAAAGGTTGCTAATTGACCAAGTGGTAATACGAGGGGAAGTATTTTCCAGTCTTGAACCTCTTTACCCCCAGATAAGTATATTAAATGCCATCAGTTAACCCCTTGAGTGCAATGACCCAGTGCTGCCAGGGACGTGCCTGGTGTGGTAGACCGTCACGCTTCCTAATCAGCAGTGATGTATAAAGTACAGTCATAGGTCCAGATGAGTCACAGGTCCATTCCTTTGTTGGATGGAAAGACATCTCTGGGCATTTAAAAGATTAAACACAGAATTTTAAGTGTACAGCTACAGTGGCTTAAAACCACATGAAAAATATAAAGCAAAAGAGCAGTCAGGAAAGAAATTAGAACAATATAAAGTGAAAAAAAAAATCTCAGGAGTTTTGCTTTGGAATTGAGTTGATGGGTTTTTTTCATTTATTTTATTGGATTTTTACTGTTTTCTCCAGAGAGTTTCCTGAAGAGTGAATGTGGAGAGTTATCTCCAGCTTAGTTCTTTCCTGTACTTATTCTTACATCATGTACATTATTAAATTTCACTGGAAAAAGTGGGGATAAATTTATGAATAATAAGTTAGACTTTGTAAAAAGTTCCAGTGTTGTAAGATGTATTTACTCTACTTTTTTTTTTCTGTGGCATCTTTCCTTTAATTTCCGGGCAGAATATTTCTGTTGTTAAGATGGTGTCTTCTAAATCAGTGTTTTTCCTGTGGTAAGAAGATGTAAAGAGCTGTATCAGTTTATGTGTGCAGAAAAATACATTCAAGACTTCACTCTTCTTGTCCTAGAAGATGTTTGAAGTCAAAATTGTCCATTCTGGGAGGTGAGTACTGCCCTCCCAGTTTAGTAAAGACTAGAATCTTCTTTGTACTTACATTACACGGGACTTTACCTCTTGTCTAATTTCACTTAAATTACTGGGGTTACTCATGTAATATGGTACCAGTCAGAAGATATATCAATGGCAGACTCAGCCATGTGGAAGCTGTAGTTATTCAACAATGGTTTTGTCTTCACTGACATAGAGGTATTTATCTATATTTTACAGTGTGATGACTAATTCTATTGTTTATGACGGGTGTCTTACAAATAATGTATATTTTGCTACCAGAAACCATCTCAGTTGCCTTGAGGCACCTCACATTGTTGCATTAATGGATGAAAAATTACATTTGCCATTTCATAATTTGTTTCAGGTTTTTTTATGGTTTAGCATCAAGTCTGATAAATTTAGAAAACAGTAACTCATAAGCTATGTTGTTCATTCTTGGATGTGAGATGTGTTACAGAGGCCTAATCAAAACCAACACTCCCTATCGGAAGTATTAAGAGAGCCAAGTGCTGGTTCTTCAGGGCAGGCCAGAGAACAGAGCTAGAAGGCAAGAGTTCTCCTCAGATATGCAGTCATGGGACATTGTAGGCTTTGCGTGTTGCCTTTGAGCATGAGCTGGTGCAGTAACAGATATGGCATTGTCTTTTAAAGACGAACACTGAAAATTGTAGGGAGGAGAGAGAGAGACGAGCTGTGCATTACACAGCAGTGTACATCAGCAGTTCTATAGTGTGGGAAGCTTTTTAACTTTTCATTTAAAATATCTTTCTTTTGAAGCACCAATCAGTCCTCCTTTGATCACGTGGCACCACATTAACTGAGGCTGGAACAGGCTGTTTTTCAACCTGATTCTATGCACCCACATTGTTTCCAGCATCCACACTGTATGACTGCATACAGTTGAGACGTCTTACGAACACTAGTTGCCAATCTGGCAGGTGATATGTTAGGAGAGGTCCCTCTGTCACGTGCCACCTGCATACACTTCAGGCTTATATGTGCTTGGACCCAAACTAAAAGGCAGCTATGAACCTGAAGTTTTCTCCTGTGTGGACAGTTGACAAGTTTGGACTTCGAGTGCTTACCCAAACCCTGGAGGAGCTATACTGCCCAGTTTCCTGCCTGTGATCTTTTTGGTGTCTTATAGCTCCATATACGCACTCATAGGAAGTTTGAGCCTACCTGGAAACAGCTGAGGAGCATGGCAGCTGGGAATCCACACTTGAGTACTCACTAGCTGCAGGTCAGTTGCCACATTGTGTAGATTTGTGCCCATCCCCTGCAAAATGCAGTGCAGGTACCAAATAAAAACTGAGCATCCCACCTGCAAGGGAATAATTGTGCTTGTGTTTCACTGTCAGTTTTACTTACAAGATCCTGCTTTCCAAGCGCAGGTTGATGAGAGACATGGTTCCCTGCCATGTGGCTGTTTGTAGTGGTTGGCTTGGAGACATACTAATGACGCAAATGAATGATATCATAATATTAATATCCATGATAACTGTAACCTCTTAAAAAGGTGTTATCTTGTCTTTAGAGTGCTAATAATATGCATATTAATCCTATCTTTAAGTTGCATTTTTTTTTCCAGTTAGGAAGAAATCGCCACTTTAAATCTAACTGTTGCAGCTGGTAGGGTGGGTATTTTTTAGGAGGAATAAAATTATTCTCCTTTTGAAATGTCAAGCTTTAAACAGAATCAATCCTAGGTCTGCCTTGCATACTCTGAACTCCAGAGCTACTTGAGAGCTGCGTTCTGCCTTCCCCAGTGTGCATGCACTACCAAGGTCCCTTTCTTCCATGAGGCATCAGAGCAGGCCAGTCGAAAGTCATACTTTTTATATTTGTTTTAATTGGTTTTGGTTTCTGCATTATATTAAATTTAATCAGATTATGGTCGCTTGACCCCCAGGGGCTCAACTCTAATTTGCTCCTACTGCCTGATCATTGGTTAACCAGATCTAGACATGAACCATTCCTGGCAGGGTTCTCTACACATTAGTTTAAGAAGCCATCATTTTTGTATCCATCACCCTTGCCTTCATTCAATCACACCTCTAAGGTTTCCCAATTATACCAGAGGTAGAAATTCCCCGTATCAAATTGCGCTTTGCCATGTATGCCATCTTTATCCCATCACGTAGTACACATCATTCTGAACTCCCTCATTTCTCCTGGAGGTAGTGAGGATTGTGCCATTCCATGGGCCAACAGAATTTGTGTGGATGTACTGTACCTTGCTCTAACTATAGAGGTCTTTGTCCATCACTCCTTTGAAATTTATTAACACAAACTCACAACTGTATATCAAGAAATGGGGTAAATAGACAATCTATATTCTGATCTGTTTTTTACATATCTCTTTTAGCCTCATTTTCTGAGGAAACAAGACTTCCGCAATTTCCCAGGGAATATGCATGTATGTTTGTCTCCCTTCCCTGAACCTATTGACCAGCTTCAATCAAGTCTGACAGAGAGGTCTCAAACTGTAAAGTTCATAAAGTTGCCTGAAACAAGGCGTCTGAGTGGTTTGATAGACCATAATTCACAAGACAAAGATTGTGGAGTAAATTCAACTAAGATGAGATCCCAGAGTATCCACACAGGGGAAGCTATTTAGAAACACCTATGACAGAATAAGCTTTAATTACTGATAAAACACAAAACCAACATGGAATTGTCCGTTATTTTTTTGTATAAGTAACATATCTTACTATTCCAAATAAAGCTGTGTGGGTGGTCAGTAAAGAGTATTACCCCCAGCTTTACCATAGACTTCATTGCATAGAAAGTAGCTTAAAAGATGAGCTAAAATGTGAAAGAGTATTTTGCCGGCTTTTTTATCCTTCTTTGTTAAGAACATTGTACTAGAAGGAAATATTTGACTACTGGGTCCAGTCCCTGCTAACCGTGGAGATCACACTGTGTAATCCTTTTAAGTAACTGGCCAAGCTCCACGTACAGAATAACAGTGCTTCTTGCCATGCATCTTGCTCTACGCTGGGCACACTTGATGCATTACAAGGTCTAGTTGATACAGTGAAAAAACACCATTTAGTAAGGCGTAAAATTGTTCAGTTCATGTTTACTGCTAATGCCTATTTTACCCAAACAACTAAGAGGAAACTTTGCTGTGTAATGCTTTCCATGTTTCATCTCTTCATTTCAGGACTAAGGCTTAGTCACAGGAAATTATTAGCAAAGCTGGGGTTGCAGGAATACTTCCAAGGCACAAAACAAACACTCAAAAAAATCAAGAACTGTATACGTAAAGATAATGTGGAAAAAATGGAAAATACAGTGGAGATTGAAAAAGCAAGGGAGAAGAAAAGGATTCACGGTCACTTAAGAAATAATATGATGAAAATGTCATTGCTTAATTCTTTGCTTGTTCCTAAATCCCTATATCCATAAAAAAAAAAGTCCAAACTTTTAAAAACTATTTCTTACTTCCATCACTTCTCTTTTATGCTTTTGTGTCACACAAGACAAGTTTAATTTTTCTGATGTATTTTATTGCTTCCTACACCAAATGTAATTAGCAAGCATGAAGTGCTTTGTTCTTTTGTTTTCTTTTCTCATTGAGTGAACAGTTGAAGAAAAAAAAAATTCCAGTTTCTCGTAGAACAGTCTGATTCCATTGACTTAATTAGTGTTATTCCTAATTTATGAGAGTGTTAATGTATTTATTTTGTGATAGAGTTTATAATAGATCTTAACGCAGTAATTGCCATCCACTGTAATTAATATGTCTGATTATATAGTAAGAAGATAACTATCCTACCACGTCAGTCACTGGGAAACCTTTCTTACTGTTCTCTCTTTCTCTTTTCAGATGTCTCCCCTTGCTAATTATAAATCTACTAGACTCTTAGATTTCATTACCTCTCCCATCTGGCTGTTCTCCATTTCTCTCATTACTTTGCCCAGTTTGTTCCTGATTTTCCAGGTTTCAGTAAACACATTTCCAGGCATACACAACTGAAAATTATGCGAAGCATTGTATTCTAGTTACCTTTTACAGTCATGAGATCGCAGTAGTTATCTGTTCCCTTGAACACATAAAATAAATCACATTCTCACCGCAAAAATCAAGTGACTACAGGGTCACTAGCTGTAGGTAGAAGGATGAAATAGCCCACATGAGGAAATATGAAGTGGATTTAAACACTAAAATCCTGCCCAGAAGCTTTCAGAAGTCTTGCTAGTGAGTTTCATAATGTATAATAGAAGCCAAAAGGCTCCTGGGCTTTTTTTTCCTCTTTCTGTACAGAATGCAAAAGGGATTTCAAAGCAATAAGATCTCTCAAGATTGGAGAGTTTCAAGCACGAAACATGATAGTTGTAACCACCATGTCCCATGCTCCTCTAGATTATGAGTCTAAAATCCAGAACTCAAGAAGATGGGAATAGATTTCAGAGAGACATCTTAGTCTTATCACTGGTACCTTTCCAGTTCATTGGGACTTTGTTCAGATCTAAAGAGTGGACGCAAAGGCATGGGGCGGGGAGGTGGGGGGTGGAGTAGACAGCAGATCAAGGGAGATGGTTTAAGTTACTTAAGTATTAAAATAATAAAAATAATAGTACTCATATATATATATATCATTCCCATTCCATGATCAACACGTGGGAAAGTGATTAAAAGATACCAGTATCCTACCAAGCTTCAGGAACTCTACAGTTGCTTTGGGCTGCTATTGAAAAATATTTTAAAAGGTTATGAATGCTATTCCAAAACTCTACTTTAAGCTTTACTTTCATTTTCAGATTAAAAACTATTAATTTTGCAGTGCAATCAGTCTTTGCTCTACAAAGAAGTACTAACAACCTAACACTCTTAGGCCTGTTCATTCATTCATTACTCCATTCAAAGCCAAACAAGAATAAAAAATAAAGAAACTCCAGGGAAAATCTTGAGGAGGTGAGGGACTATTTATATCACAAGGCCCAATCTCGTAATGCCTCACACATGTTTTGATTCTTAAACATGCAGGTAGACCTACAGGGTTATCATTTGCAGAATTCACCAAATAACAGCATCTGTCAAATATATCTTTTCTGTGACTCTCCATTATTTGAGAAATTAATAAAAGTACATTGGCTGTATTAGCAATGTATTTCTTTCTCTTGCTTGAGCTTTATCAGGAGTTGTCACGCATTATAGTTTGGTGACAGTGCTAGAAAAAAGTGAAGACAGAACTGACCTCTCATAGCATTTTTGTGACCATGGGGCTCACACAAGCAGCTTGGCATCTGCCGGCACATCTTTAGCGAGTTGGCAGCCCCAGCGCCCTTTGCAGGTTGCAATCAAACCTGCCTTCTACAGCAGCCTCTTTCTGGCTGATTAAGTTTAATGTAATTTTAATTAAAAACCACAGTGTCAAAGGGTTTAGCTGCTCGAGAAATGAGCACAGATTGTGGCACAGTGGCAGCAGTCACTTGGAAAATGGAAATGCATCCTGACAATATTGTGTAGGGGCCAGATAAACAAAGCTGCAGCTACTGTACCTTGCAAAAAGCTGGGAGAGACCATCATTGCAAGGAACCTTATTCAAAAATAAAGTATAGAGCAGTTCTGGTTCTTGTCTTTTAGCAATTTTAAAGTGCAGCTCAGCAACTGACTAGAGTAATAATTGCCAAGAATTAATTTCAGCCTCTCCTCCACATTTTTACATCTGGGGATGTATAAATGTAAATTTCAGATTTCAGTCCTTATTTATTTTGAACAGGAAAAGATTTGCTTCATGCAATAGACTAATACAACTTTTCTCCTTAGGCTATAAAGAAAAAAAATCACTAGAGATTTTACCAGTGCTGAAAGCAGGTTCCATTTTAGGGAGTTTTTTGCTTTTATCTGCTTCCAGCTTTTCTTGTCCCTTGAAGCAGATCACAAGGAGATTTTAATGCTTTACATACTGCAGATATTGAGCAACATTTGGAGAATGACCAAAAAAATCACTTCACTGACAAAAGGTTGCATCATATCTACAAAATTTAATTTCACTAGGTCCCAGTATACATAGAGATATTGTTAATAATGGTTTCCCAAAGAAGTGTCTCTGTAATATTTTATTTTCTTAGTTGCCATATTTTTTTGAGTAAAGAGAATTGATTTGGAGTTATTAAACACCCTTGTCTTGGCAGAAGTTGCTATTTTTCAAACCTGTCCTTTGAACACATGTATTTGTGAAACGAAGGCTTGATCCAAAGTCCACTGAGATCAGTGGAAAATCCCCAGTGATTTAGGCCTTGGATCAGGTCCTGAGAAGTATATGTGCAAATAGGTAGGTATGGTGGTAACATTGTTTGCAGGAATTCCTTTCAGCAAGAAGCCTTTTTATTGTTCGTAAATGCTACTGATGCTCCGGGGCCAGAACCCCAGGAGAATTCCACCTAGTGACGTCAATTCTGTAGAGGAGAACTTCCTCCGTCCCCTTTTAGGTTTGTGGGACATTTTCGAACAGATGGAGCCTATATAGGTGGGATGGGTTCCATCTGAACAGAAGGGTCACAAATGCACCGACTGAGAGGATAGACAGAGCTATGGGGGAGAGTTTAAAGGAGTGGACAGGGGGATGGGAAGTCTGTACAGAATCCAGCAGAGAGGAAGAAGCAGCTAAAATAAGCAGATGGGTAGACAAGGGGAAATAATATTAAGAATTGAAATATGTAACACACCTACAGAAAAGGTTAAGAGAGAAAATCAGAAGACAGAACTTCTGTCACAATATAGTTAGGAGCCATAGAAAAGGCATGATTAAACGACACACCTAAGAGGTCTGACAAAGAAAGTCCGTCTTTAAAAGTAGTAATATTCCAACAGAAGGGTTGTCCTGAGCATCACGTGGTGGATGCGGGTACTAGAATGTATTTACAGGCATTTGAAATTGCTTTGCTACATACGGGGCAACATGATAGAAAGCTCAGTGAAGACCTGAATTAGCCCTCTAAACTAGAATTATTTACTAACAGGGAAAGCACCTTGGACATGAATACATGAAAGTATCATGGATTCTCTGCCTCTGAAGAGAACAGAAGCAGTGAGGGAGAAAAAGGAAACAAAAAGAAACCAAACTAACGTCCCATCACAAAACCTGAAACGCAGACCACCCTGGAAGTAGCAAGCCAGGGGATGGACAGAAAAAGATGGCTGAGTATAACCAAATTATATAGCAGAGACACCCTGCAAAGTTACCAAAAAAAAACCCCAGCCAAACCCCAAACAACCCCAAAAACTTCGGCAATACAAATAAAGAAATATTTCACTTCCAGTTACATTGACCCTGGATCTAGATGGAAAAATGTGTGAATGCAGCTCCATTTACCAATGGTTTTAGGTACTAGTTTAAAAAGGACTTTCTCCCACCCTTAGCCTACCATTGCTGTTATCCAAGTGAAAACTTAGATAAAAATAACCAGCTTTTATTTAGTAGTGGTTATGATGTGATGATAAGATTAATTTGTTAGTATAATTTCACAAGTGCAGCATTTCTCCATAAAGCAGCTATGAAATCGCAAGCTCTTTCAAATTAATAAGTGCTACTGTCCATTACACCTACTACTACTACTACTATTTCTCTACAAATAAATATGCAGTATTTTGTTTGTTTCTAAATAAATGCTTTTAGTCCAAAGCATTTATAACTTGTAATTACAGATGATTCTGAATCATGGAAACATCAATCAAGTCCAAAATTAATATCTGGCTTTATAACGGACCAGAGTGAAGCCCATAGAGCAGAGCACTGCCAAGCATTTAAGAATAGTAAGATATCTTCCATTATTTGTAACACATTGCTATGTACACGAGAACCTTCTCCTCATAGTTATTGTCTCAGAAATCCTCAGGGTGCCAGAACCACTCAGCTTTGCTTCTCAGTTCTCTCTGTGTTTGTGAACAAGGTTCTAAGGATATTCCATATGGAAACATGCAAGTGGTGCTTTTATGATCACCAAGGGAAGATGTTTCCCTGAAGCCTTTATATGTTTTCAGGAAAAATCTGAGCATCTGCCTGGAGCCCATTTGAATCATATATGCAGTTCACTTCTACAACAAAATCTGACTGTGAATATAAAGGAAAATGCCCAAAGGGTTACACTACACAATAGCAGAATACATACAGCATTTCACTGGCATGCATGTCATCCTTTTATTTATGAATCAAGACTTCGATGTTTATCTATAATTGTACAAATAGCTAGTTATATGTGATGAAGCAATGAACTAATTAATACCTTAGTAATAATAGGTATTTTAGAACTTCTGAAGTGTCAGAATATTTGACTTTCAAAGCATGCTGAAGAAAAAAATGCTACTGTTACTTCTTAAAAATGCTAGGATAAAAATAGAGTAATCAATATCCTTCTTTATCTGGTTATGATGGCAAAACAAATATGAGACATAACTATTAATATAGATTCCAGAGGACTGGCTGGATACACTGGTAAATCTGTGTATTCTATGAAGTCCCTCAAATTTTATTAAAAGGATGTACATAGTTTTGTGTATTTCCAAAATGCTGTAAATATTACATTGCACGGTATCATTGTGGGTATGTCCAGTCATTTGCGTGAATAAAGCAAATACAGGTTAAGCGGGTGACCAGCCATTATTTATTGAATGTATAAATTACATAGAATAAGCCTCAGTGAAACCAGTAAGTAGTGGTGATGCAGTTCAGCTATTAAGATTGGCTGTAGACGTGCATGGCAGGATGCAAAGGGGTACACCTCTTCTCAGAGTTGCAATTTTTCAATACTCCCAACAAATGACTTGATCTGCCTACTATGTTTGTACAAGCATAACATTTTAGATTTGTGGAAGATGTGATTGTATAAGCAATAATCAACAGAGTATAAATAAGGTGCTCTATTTTTTTGGTGCTGATTCTCACAGAAAGTATTTTCTAAATAGTTTCCAGCTTACTATAGCTTATGAGGTTTTTTTTAAATACTCCACTGATGTGGAGATAACATTACAACATCAGTACCAAGTTTAAGTGCCAGACCACTAAAAATGACAAACTTTGACCTAAACATGTGACTTCTACAAAGCTTCTTCATTGAGGGGTTTTGGTTTTTTGGGTTTGTTTGTTTTGGGGGTTGGGGGTTTTGTTTGTTTTAAGTCTGTAGTTTTAAGTCTGTAGTTCTACATTCTGACTGTTCATTTCCAGTCCAGTAAAGTATTTCAAATTTGTTTACAATGGTAAATGAAAAGTTATTTTAATATTGTTTGTTTCACAGGTACCTCAGTCAGAGCAGGCTTGATAATGATATCTTCTCTCTTGTGTAAGTAAAAAAACTTGTGTGAGTGAATTCCCTTCTACTGCCAGTGTAGCAGTTTTCTTTGCTATGCTGTTTGCAAGGTGGACATCGTACAACTCTGCTCCTATTGACATGATTTTAGAGTTTTTTTAGATTAGTTATGCAGCTTCCTTTCTGCCTTTCTACAACAATAACAAAAAGTTGGTAGATTGGAAAAGTGTGTACTGTATACTATTTTTTCAGCCTTTCTAAATTAAATTAAATCCACTCAACATAGCAAAAGAGCCCTCAGGCATAATTCTACATACTACTTATTTGCAGTATTAAATATTCAGTATATTTCCTTTTAAAAGCATATTTTTTACAATTGTAATAAACTTCCATGGAAAATCATATTTGGGTTTGCATTTAACCTTGTTTTTTTCCAGGTTGTCAAAACTAAGCTTTTCATACTCATCAGTCTTTCTGATACGTGAAAAAATGAGTCAATATGGAAGGAAAATTTTAAGTAGCATTTTCTTTTTACACTGAGGTTCCATGCAAGTGTTCTTTTTGCATAATGTAGAAGAGTGAATAAATGGGTACATTGGTCCAAGCAGTTGCATTAGTCCAACATACTTATGAACATTCATGATTCTAAGCCGTTGGCTGTCTGTTTGGATCAGTCTGATCTATACATTTCATATATTCTGGTGACTGACAGTCACTCCAGTATTGATATTGGAATCAAACATAGACACTTAGAAGTATAAAAAACCTCAATCATAACATTAAGACACTACAGTGGTAAGATAATATTGATTTCTACATTTGAGTCATATTTCACCTTTATTTATGTGCACAGTGGCTAATTTCAGTGAGGATATTATGCATCAATTTGAAAATTTGCCTTCTGATTTCCTCTAATTATCTCTCAGGTATCATACTAGTGGGACTTTTAGGAGCAGTCAGTAGCGTGCTAATTATCATCCTTTAAACAAAAGGCTGCTGAACACGGATATGACTTGGTTATAATTCCACCTGCATTTATTGCAGGACTCGTTCGTGTACACTGTCCAGTAGCAACTCTACTATCTTTTGCAAGGATACAAGTAATGAATTTTGAAGGCTTAATGTATATCAGAGTAGTTTAATGCAACAGCATAAAGTACCTGGTGAACTCCCAAATTACATCATTGTCAAGTTTCATTTTCCAAATTTGCAGTATGTGAGCAGAAGAAGTCTTCAATAAAGCTTTTTTATCACTAGTGTGGCTACTTTTTCTGCCCTTTTAGAATTTATTAAGAAATCCTGCCACTGGTCCACTGAATCAGAAGTTACATTTTTTCTTTAACTAATTATTCATTAGTTTGATTGTGGCTGTAAAACTTTAATGATACCGAGTTCCAGCCGCCAGGTACAGCAGTGGCCAGGGCACTGCTGGCCAGCAAAGCAAGGGCCTTGTCAGCCAGGGCCTATCCCACTGCCCCCAGCAATGGAGCAGGGCAGTCCCAGACGCGATGGCCGGATCCAACCACGAGTTGAGATTGCCAGACAAGTTCATGCTGAGAAGGCATGTCTGAGGTCAAGCTCAAGCAATGAGCGAAGGCCCCAAGCTGAGCTCAAATAGAGCTGCTGGCCCATGGGTTAGGGTGGAGGCCCCAGCTGAGGGAGGTTGGGGCCATTAAGTCTTACTCGTGTGCTGATGGCCCCAATGTGTTGAAGGGAACCTATACGGTAAAGTACAGGTAAAGTATAGTAACTATAAACTTCCCAGTTTCAGATGAAGTGAAATTCAGCTATATACAGGAGGCAGGTTCTCTTAAGTCCCTGGTCAGCCATATCTTTCTTTTGAGCAAGATTGTATTTGCTACTCAGGTCTCTCACCTGTTTATCTTGGTGCATTTACCCTGAGCATTAGTCTATCAGGACAGAGGAGTACTTGACCTTTCTCATTTGCTGTTGCTGTTACTTACAAAGCTGGAGATTTATCAGGCAACAGTGGCTGTTGAAGACTTTAAGGTGTTGAAGATAGCTGGAGAGCAACACTGGAGGCCTGTAATGAGCAAGGGTGGTGTGAGGCATTGCAGGAGTCTGGAATCTGTAAAGGGTAGGCATGATGCACGGAGAATGGAGGAGTTTCAGAATGCAGTAAAGGAATAGATGTTTCTGATCAAACAACAGCCTGAGCAGGAAATTGAAGTAGACTAAGGGCAGGGGAATCACCTGTAGATCATTACAAGAAGTGAGAAAGCAGTGCTGCTTACTAAAACACTGGCACACAGATGCAACCCTGCATGATGTTTTAATAGCTTAGGTATTAATAAATTGCAGTGATAATCACCTCACGTTCTTCTGGCTGCTGAGTACAGAATTGATGTATTTTCATATATAACTATTGATTGGCTTGTAAAATACACTTTGAATGCTGTTGAGTAGTACACTTTTTTTTTCCCAGAAAGCAAAAGATACTGGCACAGCATCCTCAAAAGATTGTTGACCCATGGCCTTCTATCCACCTGCAGTGAGGAATGGAAAAGAGTAAGTGTCATTCCACTAGAAAATTAGTATGGAGATTTGAATCTTTCTTAGTATTGGTTTACTTTGAAATTATGATCAATTTGTTTTCATAATGTAAAATCATGAAGATAAACAGAGACATTAACACCTTTGTAAATGTATAAAGCTGAACTCTCATTCACAAGTTCATACCCATTTTAACTTCCTGACCACAAAGGAAGTTGTAGAGAGGATATATTTCTGCATTGTTTTCATTTGGTGAATATCTTTTTGTTAAATTTTCCTTTTACTGTAAAATAATATTTGGAAGTGGAATCCTCTTTATGGGTATAATTTTATTAAAGTAGCAAGCGTTGAACAATATCAATGCTGTATAAAATAAAGATAAACCTCTCTCTGAGGATCTTATATCAGAATTTTAGTCTGCAGTGTTGGCTCTTACGCTATCCAGTTCAATTCATCCGTCTCCTGCCATGATCTTGATGTGCTCTGAAATTGCACCAAAGTATAGCTGGTCGCAAATTTCACACTTACCACTTTAGACAAGTGAAAGGTCAAGGGCTTACAACAGTTGAGCAGCTCCTTATCAGTACCACAAAGCACAGACAGGCATGGAAGTGACTGCAGGTCAGATCAGCTGTAATTTATACTAACTATATAAGTCCATACACATCCATCCCACTACCCCTAGACAGCAGAATATGTATGTTTGAACATTGCTCACTTGTCTCGCTTCTCATCTGCTCTGTGCAACACTGGAATCAAATATACATGCACACATCCATTTAGTGCCATCCTTTTGTTTTCAGGATAAACAAACATTAAGTAATTCTGTCAATGAAAAGCCTTTCCACATTTGGAGGGACCAGTTTAACTCCTAAGACAGAATTAGCCAACTAACGAAAGGAAAAGCAGGAGATGGAACTAGAAGTGGTCTAATATCTTGTTGAGAACATTGCTAGAGGAGAAACATACAATGACATATTCAGTACATTCTAAAGTCTGAAAAATAGGCATTGCTTCTAGTTTATGATGAAAAATGGTACTCAGTGTTGGTTTGGATATTATAATTTGGGATAAAGAAAACCTAAAAAGAGCTAATTGAATTCCCTTGAGTCATATTGCCAGGTCCCATTACAGCTGGCAACACCGAATTTATATATTTTCATTTACAGGAATCTAACAGTATAAGACTACTATTGATTGTTTTAATGTTCATGAGTCACATAGATGTCTCCCAGATAGGGAGAAAAAGAAAACTTAACATTGATGACTTAGCTTTCATTCCTGAATAAAATAAAAATAGTGACTGAATCTAAAAAAAATTTAAATGTATAACTTCTGATGTGTAGCTATTTTACAGTTTGGTTTTGTCCTACAAAGGCCTCAGTTACAGTTTCACAACCAGTCTTGGCCAAGAAGAAATGAAGACCCTTTTGTCCTGAAAAAAAAACCATTAATCTCCTTTGTTTTAATTTTTAGAACTGAGGTTGTTAATGTTCCAATTTTGAAGTCATTTCTTTTCTGAATTAATTGTCATGTTTTAAAAGGAGTTTAAATATATGATGATCACAGAAAAATAAAAAACTAAAAATCCCTTTTTGGTTATACCCACATTTTGGTTTGTTTTCTAAATTTGACACTCAAGTCAAACAACTGGTTTTCTTCTTCACATTATTTACCCAATAATGCAGTTCAGCACATCAGTTTATTCCTGATTAACAGAATCTATGTTGTGGCTATAAAATATTTTACTTTGACTATCCTGTTTTTACAATTAGTAGCCTACCAGAATAGTATTACACACTATTATTCTAGCATAGATTATTCTTTTTGTGCAAGAAGTTCTGTAGTTACTTTCAGACACTATGAACTATATGAAAATTTATTTGGAATAGCTTTTAATCGTATGATATACCAAGAAGCTAATTTTTACGTAAGCCATGCAAAAAGCACTTCAATTATTTGTTAAATCAGGATGAATTAGTCCCCCATATCCAAACTAGCTCTGAGTACAGATAACAATGATACTTTAAACTTTCAATGCCAAGGTCTGGTAAAAAGGGGTTTTGGAGTCAGTTGGAATTACTTGCTTAGTATGCATCGCATCCAGTCTGTCCATTGGATAATACTTCAAGATTCCATTCAAGCAGAATACCTATAGTTTCTCATGGACAAGAAAATAGTTTTGAGATTTCTTCAAGCATGATGTTGGCATGGGTTATACCATAGTATCTTTGGACTATTGCAATACAAATCAGTAATAATGAATTTTGGCCTTTTATGTCATCAGACATATCTGATGGCATATGGAAGATCAGTTACAATGTATTGCATGCGTAACTGGAATAGTTGCTATATCAACAGAAGAAAAGCAGAAGCCATCACCAAAAGTAAATCACAATCAGCTACTCATCTGATGTTGATCTTTGGAGCTCAAGAGAGCATAACTACCCATCTTTCACATCAAATGGTGGCATAAGTGCGTGTTAGAAAATATTTCCTAAGAGAAAAGGGCAAGGATTTGCCTCAGGTTGTTTCTCCATTCACTGTAATCTTAACTAAAATTCAAATTGTGAAATAATAAATCTGACAGAAATTAAAAGTTTATTCTTTACCTCCCAGTGCGTGCAGTAACTTTAAGCCAAACACCAACAAACAAATTGGCAGCTGGCATTTTAGCCTGTGAGGCGTTAGCCATCTGGTCCCACAAAATAAAACATTTATTTGATTTGTCTTAAGTATCTAAGTTAAGAGATTACCGAGATGCAAGGGCATTCAGATTTTGCTCTCAGAATGTTGGAACACCTTTTCCTTGGATTTTCATCACGAGTGTACATACTCATTACTATGTATTTGTCTCTGCTAAGTCAGATGAGGAAGTTCAGAATAAAAGTTGTCTTCAGAAATTCCCATATGGTTTTGAATAACAGCTGCTATAACACAAGGCAAGTGGCACGCTCAGCTTTATATAACACTACCTACATTGCGCTTTCTGTGACAGGGGTCCTTTCACTCATTCCCTTCTCTACAAGTACACCGGTCCTATCAGTTAGAATATCCAAATGAATTTCTTCTTTCATGAAACTGCGTTGCTAATTGTTTCTGCAGTACTCCTCACATCTCACAATATTAAAAGTTTATTTGAAAAGTTTGCTGCTGCTAATTTTGTCTTCAGCAGCGAAATAATTTGAAGATACTACTGCTGTATCTATCCTTCATATGACACCGAAATGCTTGAATAGCAACCTAATATTGACAAGATATCTGACATCTACCAAGAGCATTTAATATTGATCTGTCCTAAACACACCATTTGCCTGGGAAGGTTTCACCGCAAGATGATAGGTGATAAAATTAAAACCAATCACCCAAAGTGAGACTTAAAATACCAGCAAATTCTTCTTTGGTAAGAATTTGTTCATCTTGCTCAGGGTTTTGGGTATGCACAGGAGGACATCAGTGGTACCCCTGCTTTCTAATACCAGGGGCTATACCACAAAGCAAAACAAGGGCTTCTTACAGTGCCTTTTCACTGAGATTCTGTTGAAATTAAAGGCTTAGCTGTCCAGGTTCATGCAAGTTATGCCCACAGGCCCTGAAAAGTATTCTGGGACACCGCTGTTCTCTAGTGCTCTTATGCTTATTCGCATGAAGTCATCCAGTCCTAGCCAGGAATTTTTCTGCTGATGTGGATTGTCAATCAATAAAAACTTTGCATGGATTTCATAAAAGCAGAAGAACATAGTAGTTTAAGCTCACTTACTAGTGAGCAACAGAAGCATGTATATTTCAAAATGTCAATGGGAAGAAAAAATATCTAAGAGTAAATCCCAACTCCAGCGTCTTTACAAATACATTCCATGCAATTTACAACTACAGATATCCAAAGAACTTAATTTAATGGTTATCCAAAGACATACTGCATGGCAGAGTTAAGGTTGGTTGGTTGGTTGTTTTTTTTTCCCCTTATGCTAAACCCAGAATCCTTTCAGATGAGCTGCACATACGGAAGGGGTATGCGCCATGTTTGGTCTTTAGTGTTGAGAGGTTATAAGACACCACGCACGTCCTCAGCTCCCCATTGTGCTCACTGGGGAGACAGGATGCAGAGCAAACCAAACTACTTTTAGTTCTGTTGCCAGCGCAGAAGTGACATAAAACTGAGGAATGATGATGGGTTGTAATTTACCATACAAAATTCCTTTTCCAGGTTAAGTGAACTAACAAGGTGTCCCTTTCTAAGGGGGAAACCATCAAGCCTTCCAATACTAAATTAAAGTTCTTCAATTAGGGGACTGTCACTTATCACAACAACATGGCAGAATATAACAAGGCGCCGCAGGGAGGGTATGAGGCAAGAAAACCAGTACTTAGATGCTTTCAAGGGTAGTAGAGATCAGTACATATCAAGGTTGGTCAGCAGTCTAGAACAGTAGGGAAAAACTTGAAAGGGAAACAGGTGGTTTTTTGAAAGTTTCTCTTTTGCAGCAAAATTCAAAGTGCTGCCTCTGCTGTATTCACAGCAATGTTTTAACTACATGCTTAGCTCTCAGTACCACACATTGACCATTTTCAGTTTTCATCAGGGAGCAGCAAGGGCCAGAGGGTCCCTAAGGGGCATGGAACCAAGGGGAATAACCTGGCCAGCAGGACAGGAGTCTCATCAGCAGGGGCCACCCCACAGTACCTGAGCAGGGCAGGCCCAGAGACAGCAGCCAGGTCCAACCAGGACCAGGCAAGTTCATGGTGATGAAGCAGGTCTAAGGTCAATCCAGGACATCAGTCTGCAGGTCAGAGTCAGCTCCAGCAATTGCCAGGCAGACCCTAGGTCAAGCTGGGATGTCAGCCCACAGAGGCCAGGGTCACCTGGACACATTGCCAGTCAGGGGCATAGCTGCAGCTGAGCTGAAAACCAATGCTTCTCCAGAGCAGTTTTAGCAAAGTAACAAATGCACAAGGCTGAGCTTAAGTAGAGCTCCTGGACCTGTGGGTGTGGGTGGAGGCCCCAGCTGAGGTAGGTCAGGGCCATTAAGGCCTATTAGTGCACTCAGGCACCCTGACTAAGTGCTGTGTGCTACCGAAAATTTCACTACCTGCTGTGTTTATCACATCTGCCAAATATTGTTGACCCTTGTACTAGGGTAGGAATATTCTAGCTGGTTTTGCTATGTTTGTGCTGTGGCTCTAGCACTTCTTAGCTAGATTCTGTTGGATGACACTTAAAAGAAGCTAATTTCTTTCACAAAGGAAGGCTTTTCCTCAAAAAAAAACCCCTCAAATCTGCATATAAAATATTCTTTCTGTGCATTTATAAAGAACACCTAGGAATATAATGGTCTATTCCTTTGTTTGAATGATCGATAAAATGGTACATACTGGAAGGATAGGATGAGAAATAGACAAAACCAGACAGAAGCAGTTGCGAGTCTTGGACTCAGACACTAAAGGCAGGATTTAACTGTCTAAACGCAAGTACTTTCCATTTGAGGTGCCCTAGAGTATCCAAGATATCCACACATATGATCTTTGCCAACAGGCTTTAAACCAGGTACGTCAGGGGATGGTGATGACAGCTTGCAGATAAGTGAGGGAACAGAAGTCGGGGCAGTAAATACATGGGACAGGGTGACAGGAGCAAGAGAGCCCTCAGGAAGGATAAGACAGGTTAAAAGAAGGTTTGCCTCCAGTGTTTGTGCACAAATGCACACAGTCTGGGAAGCAAACAGGAGGAGTTAGAGGTCTATGTGTGGGCGCAGAACTAAGACATCATGAGAATAACTGAGATGCGGCAGAAGCTCTGCATTGCAAAGGGCATACAGGCTTTTTAGGAATGACAGGCAGGGAAGACAAGGAAGGGGAGTGCTATCTATGTAAGGGAGCCACCTGGGTGCATGGAGCTCTTTTGTGGAATGGAAGATAGGGTGACAAAGGGCTTGTGGGTCATGATCAGAGGTAACCTGGTAAGAGCAACATTGTAGTGGGACTCTGTTACAAATCATGTCATCAATATTAGGAAATGGATGAAGTCATCCTGAAGCAACTCAAGGAAGTCACCAGTTCACCAACCCTGGTTCTTATGGATTGCCACACTAGCGTTGGAAGATTCTGCTGAAAAGAACCTGGGGATCCTGGTGGGCAGCAGACAAAGCATACGGGTATCAGCAGGAGTGTAGTCAGTAGATCTGGCAGTAGACTGGCGCATATTGGGAGGTATCAACAGGAGCGTAGTCAGTAGATCAAAGAGTGGTTATTCCCCTCTGTTTGCCACTTGTGAGACTGCATCTGGAATACTGCCTTCAGTATTGGGCTCCCCAGTACAAGGAAGATGCTGGTAAACTTGAGCAAATCTAGCAGGTAGCTTCCAAGATGGTCAGGAGGCTAGAGCATGTGCCCTGTCAGGAGAACCTGAAGGAAGTGTGCTTCTTTAGAGAGCAAGATTGTTTAGGGAAGGTGCGGAGCACCTAGTAGCAGCTTTCTGATATCCAAGAGGAGGTTTCTAGGAAGACAGAGCCAATTTCTTTACTAAGGAGCACAGTAGGAGAACGAGAGCCATAAATTGAAACAGGGGACGTTATAGCTGGAAATAAGGAAAAAAATGTTCCACTGTGAGGATAATTAAGCATTGGAGAAGGGGCCCAAAGAAATTATGGAATCTGCATCCTTGGAGGTTTTCAAGACTCAATTGAACAAAGCCCAGAGCAACCTCATCTGAATGCAGTGTTGACCTTCCTTTGAAGAGGGTGTTGGACTGGAGACCTCTTGAGGTTCCTTCCAGCTGGAAGGATAACGCAACTCTATTGTATGTGGGATATACATGGTGCAGAAACCACAGGAGACTCTGACTCTTCTGGAATGATGGAAGCCTGCTTGGCTTTGCAAAGTGGCCGGGTGACACATTGATCTTTCCATCACAAGTGAAGTATATGCAGAGGAGTATATACCTACCTCTTCCTTTTCCGTCTCTTTTTAGCTGTTTTATCATTTTTAGAGTTCATTTCAGGGGAGTTTATCATGACGGTCTTTTGACCAGATGGAAAGACTTTTCTGGTAATTCCTAACAAGTAAAATTCTCTTCAAAATGCCATTCAAACTAAGGACCATGTTTCAAGGTTGGATCAGTGCATTCTTGATGAATTTCAAGTCTGTACTATAATAGGCACCACTGAAGTTAAAAATAGGGACAGGAATAAAATAGACTATAAGATGTTCAAATAAGTAATAATCCAAGGAAAACCAGTCTGACTTATGATATTATTGTGGACAGCTCATAGCAAAGTTTTTACTCTGCTTTAATTAAAATGCTGATGGGCTTGTGTCATATGTCGCTGTATTAAGGATGTGTCTGATAGCAGCTTCGCTGACACAGGTCTTGTCAAGGTTGAGATTTCATGTTCACATGCCAGTGTATACCAGTGAGATGGGTTATTACTACCAACTTATTTTTGTTATTTATGGAGATATAAAGGAAATAAAATGCAGAGCAGGGATTTTCTAACTTCAACAACTTAATGCAGCTCAGAGCAGATTCAAGTTTTGTTTTCACTATCTATATATTATGCTGTAGTGTTGCCTATTAAATTCAAGCGGAGCAGAAGAAAAGGAAGAATTTGCATATCCATTTCCATTCAAGTTATGGACTTTTAAATCCGTGTTGCTTGTGTCTATAGACTAATGAGTGCACCATTATGGAAGAGGCTTAGTATGTCACTACACTTGGCATGTCCAGGTTTTTGCTCGGCATATAATATTTTGAGAGCCATTTTTTTCAAGCATAGCGTAATAGGCTTTAACTTTGCTAAGCTTTTCTGCCAGGCCTCCAGTGCCCTGCTGTTCTATTATATTGAACTTGTAAGCAGGACGCTCTGCCAGGCTCACCCAGATTACTGCTGCAATAAGGGCCCTGCTGAGTGACTAGTGTCATGATAAGTGCTAGGGAGGGAGTTCACCATCTTGGCATACTGTTCTCATCTTATTAAATTCAGCTTTGTGGAAGCAGGGAGTCTGCCTCTCGGCCTCACTGGCTCTGGCTCAGTCCAACTGCTACTGTCAGACAATATGAAAATAGGAACCACCACAGCTAATGGCAGGTGCTGCACCACCACAGCTGAGGAAAAAAGAGAGCTTTTTCTTTTTTTCGCTTTTTCTTTTTTCTTTTTCTATTTTTTTCTTTTTTCTTTTTTTTTTTTTTTTAATAGGCACTTGACTGGATTGATTTGAAAACATTTAGCTTTTTAATATTATTATAGCCCTCATACCCACAGATACTTGCTGAGCCACTGTTCCGTTTGAACACGTTTATTCTGTCCACTGCATACAGCCACCTTTGTTCTTGTTTACTTACATGCAGGAACTATAATGTAGCAAACAAGCCCTTGGAACAGGCCTGATTGATACCATTCAGGTTTGGTAAAGGATGGTATTGTAAAGATCCAGTCCTGACATCCATATTTAGGCAAAACTCCCTACTGGGGGTTGCCTGAGGAAAATTTCCCGAATTCCAGTCTTGGGTTTCTACTGGGAGTGAAGCTCATTAGCCGTTCAAGCCCCCCTGAACTTGGTGACACCTGCTTACCTAATTCTCATATTTCTTTTAAAGATCTAACCTTTAGTTTTGGGTGCAGGATTCAGAATCTTCCCTGAGCCCTAAAATGACCAGCTGTGATCTGAGTGTAAGCTATGCTGGTGAATGCAGCAGGAAAAGTGCAACATTCATAGAGAGGAGAGAGAGAAGAGGGGGATATGTGTTTGCAAGCCATCCCTATGGAGAAGAAGAAAATAAAAATCACTCATTTTGTTGTATGAATTTCCACAGTAGTAAAGTATGGTTTAATTCTAAATACCAGTTTCCAAAAGAGTATTTGCCCTTTATTTTTGAGTCTAAGGGTCTTTTGAGCTAAGAATGAAAAAGCCCTTCCCAAGGGCTTGTGGAAGGATAGATAAATTACTTCTGCACTTGCTGGTGTCTGAGCATGTATAGAGTCTTCCTTGACATCAGCAAATACATTGTTTCTCAATTTTCAACAATAAATGTTCAAACAACCCCATTATTGTAACTTCAACGTTTTTTGAATTGGACGTGATCAACACATGCAGTGTAACCTTTCTGAGAGAAATATCGATGTGATCCAGCTACAGAAGTCTTTGTATAGCAAAACCAAGTTGGGATCAATAGAAAATCCAGATTTCCAAATGCATTTATGGCAGGAGTTGCTAAGTCTGGCAGGTTGCAGTTCAGCAGCACACTTGTTGGCCACGTCAGTCTTCATAAGAGTGACAGGTTTGATTAGACTCTTTGAGAGAGGCTGATTCAAAAATTCAGATGAAATAAGATCTTTCTGCCAATTTGCAATATCACATTCACAATCCATTCCAGACTCGTCAAAGGTAAGGAATAAAGGACTTAACATTTTAATCCCCCCCTGAGAAAATGAATAAGGAAATTATGTCTCCAGAAATCGTCTTTTTTTTTTTTTCTTGAAAAACAACAGTGGAGAACTATTAGTGAAGCTGACTACCATGCATATAGTGTGTCAGACCTTTCAAATCCCAGGCAATTGGCATGCAAGGGAATTCTTGTCAAAATTAAAGGGCTAATGAAAGGATAAAACAAACCTATCTGGTCAAGTTCATTTGTTAGAGAGGTCCAATTTGTTTATATGTGTTCTTAATTTCTATATTGCATTCATAAAGTTGCTATTTGTAAAGGTTTTAAAATGTTCCTTCTAAGTCACGCTTTTTACTCTTTATCCCTTTTTTTTTTAATTCCTTAAGTCTTTCTTGTTATTCTGATTCACTGTGATGGTATTGGAGGGGGTGTTGGGGTTTTTTTGCTCTGGTCACTGTGTGTTCACACAGAGCAAATTGCAAAGAAAAACATGATTAATTTAGAGGAGATTTTAACATTAACTTTTCTCTTTTTATTCACCTCTTTTGCTATAGACTTAAAAAGTTTACTTGGAATTCAGAACACTGCATCTAATGAGTGGATTACAGTGAAATGGTTGCTGGAAATTGTCCAGGAGAAGTGTAACCAAGAGGTAAGTAGAGAAAACTAGCAATCTCAAGTGAAGTTTTTGCATTATATGAAATTGGTTTTATTTTGTTTTACTTTGAGAAAACACAAAGACCTCAGGCTTAGATCTTTGCCGCTGAATCCAGGCTTGGAATCAATAAATGTGGGGTGATTGTGGCATGATTTGGAAAATATTTTATGAGGAATGCATGAAATTTACTCCAACTTAGAAATGACACTGATCTCTAGCTGTTGTGCCTGCGAATATGCAACAAAGATGTTGCCTATTAATGCTAATCAAACAGATTTATCTTTGGTTTTCATGCTGTAGTTTAAGTGATTCAACAGGGAGTTGCTCCTTTGTCAGAATCTGAGAAATTAAATGGCCTTGGGATGTGACCTCTCTTTGTGAGGGGGAACATTAATTCAGGATTCAGTTGTTTCGGATTTTTCTTCATTTTAATATCGAAGAAGAATGCCCCTGAGATATTCTAACTGAGCAGCAAAATTGTAACAGGATAGCAGAGCTGGAACCACTCTTTCCTGTGGTAAATTTGGATCCTGAAACTTGATTCCATCTTCAGTGATTTTGCAGCTGAAGAGTCTAGTGCTTTTAAATTGCAATGATGAGGTGGGCAAGACATTCTGAATGAAGGTGAGCCTATGAAAAAGTATTCACACTTGTGCTGCATTCATCACATAAAAATAACATACAGTGCATTACCAAAGACAAGTGCACCTTACCATCACACTTCAGGCATCCTTTTCCTGGTTAGCTGACAACTTTTTGCGAAAGATATTTGTCATCTACAACAGACAGATAGATAGATATACAGTAGCTATATAAGCCCAGGTGTGCCTGTAGTATGGTGGGAAAAGTAGTCAACATAAAACACTGAAACAATGGACCAATTGCGTAGTCATTTTAATGAAGTCAAGTTAGTTGTGTTTTGTTTATATACATGTATATTTCTTTCTATCTATATGAAAACAGCATTTTTGGATATGGCAGTTTGGAGATAAATATACCCTTGCAGTGTTTGTGGCAGAAACACTGAATCATTATGCTAGCGCACGACAGTGAAAGAGAAAAACAAACGAATCTATTTTCACTGTCCAAGTTGAATGAAATGTGGAAAATAAACAAACAGCACAGATGGTGAAACAGTTTAAATTTTTAATACTCTTCCAGTGTTAATCATTTTGGATATTTATAACAGTATGATAGCAACATATATTAAAATATGTTATTTTATTCTAAAAAAAAATTAAGCCGATGAGCAATTCATAATTTTCAGCAAAGTCATATTTAAAAAAAATATTTTTGGAACATAATCAGTTTAAATTTTTCTGCATGAATATTAAACAATCTGTTCAAATGCTAAATCTTTGGCAGGATCTTATTTCTGTCTGCTGTGGATAACAGATCTGAAAACTTACAATTCCATATGCTCATTTCCTTCTCTTTATTAATTTGCTAAGTCCAGAAATGTAAGTGTAGACAAGCAGAACTAGAATTCTCAGTAACTCTCTTCATTGTTTTTCAGTATTCTCACAAACAGAACACAAATTTTGGAGAGGATCCCAAATGGCAGGTGCTGACACTAAGTAGAGACAGGAACAGCCTTCTTGTTAACATATTATCTACTGCTCACCTACCACTGCTCTGTTACAAAACTCATTGACAATGAAAGCTAAATGAACTAACCGAAAACTAATTCAGTACTGTTACAAATATTTCAGACAGCTGCATAAACCTTTCTGCAGCTTAAATGAAAACCAAGCAAAGAACCTCTGAAATCTTCTCTATGCCTAGCTGTGTTGGATTATATCCAAGCAACTATATTTTCTTTCCAGAGCAAATTTAAAGCATTCTTTGCAAAAGGTGGTGTCCTGGAGAGATGAACTGGGAAAACAGAAAGACAGATGGAGGAAATCAAATGAATCAGGTACTGCTGCTTGCACAAGGAAGTGAATGAGGAAGGCAAGTAGTTTATATGACCTTAGTAGATTCATATTGCTGTGTAACAGACCCATTAATAAATTATATGATGTTAGAGTATTCTATACATTAGCAGTTGATGTAAACAGTCTCGTCCCAAGTCACAAGAGACTCCAGCTCCTGAAGAACCATCTCTAATTTCTTTCTTCCATCTCCCTGAGGGATATTATGACTCCTAATTTGTTAAGGGGAGAGAGGATTAGAAGAAATATGTTAGTTTGTATGCTGTTGCAAGTAGTGAATGTGTTGATACTTATAATACTTCTTCAAATTAATTTTGCTTTTGATACCATTTTGATAAATGGCAAATGCTGAGAAGCTAACATTTAGGTCCCCTAATGAAGAGAAAAATACAGCTCTTACAGGCCTTGTTCTTGTTTTCAGTAGTTTCTTTCAAATTTGGAGAAACAGGCGCACTTGTAGGTCTGTTACTGTCCTATTGCCCTTCCATTCTAAAGATGGCCATACTGCTTGGTGGATATAGACAGGCTTATCAGGAATATCATGGGGCCAGTCCTGTAGAGGTGAAGTTTTCTTGTCAGAAGCAATGCAACAGTTGACTTCATCTCCAATAAGTGAACATAGTATTTATTGAGAGAACAGCCAATCTAAGCTGTTCAAAGCGTTTCGGGGGGGAGAGGGAATTATTGGGCATTTCTCACAAAAATGTTAATTTTTAATTTTTTACCTCCAAAAAAATAAATGTAGAAATTTTTTTTTGCAGTGGGATTTGTGTTTTATCATTTCCTCATTCATATTTCTGTTTTCTTCCTTTCTTTCCCACTGGACACAAAGAGAAGGAAGAAAAAAGAGAAGGAAAATGGAAACCAGAAGCTCTTTGAACTGAATTCATACCAATGACAGATGCAATACGAAAGAAATGAGAAAGGAAAGAAGTTCTGTCAGCTTACTATAACTACATAAACCTCCTTTTCATTGTTCTTCTTTTTCTTCAGATTGTGCCTCTTGTTCTCTTAGACTGAAGAGCCAAAGAGCTCTTTTGCATAAGATCAGAGACAGGTATGTGGGCCGTGACTATGGAGGATATCTTTTTATTTAGAGATCCCCATGAAGGATCATTCTATTAAAGTTACTGACTGTGCTGTCAGTTCATGGAGCTTTCTTTTCTATTTTCTCCTTTGAGAACTGAACTTCCACATTACCTAGCTGGATGGTGATGTTCAACTCATCCTAATTGCGTAGCATTCTGCTATTATGGAGGTGCTATGCCTCCTTAATATGCCTTACCGGTCTTTTGAGGAAGCTAACATCCTAGTTTTCCATACTCCTTTCAGAAACTGTAACCCTGTGTTAGATGCTGTCAGCTGTGTAAGTTTTGCTAGGTAAATAAGAAACTGTAGTCTTAGCTTGCTTCTAGGCAAATGATACAGGGAGGAAAGGATGCTCAGCATGTACTCCCTTAATGGGTAGGTACATATTGCACTGCCAAGATTTTCCAAGATGGTTAGTGGCTGAAGGTGTTTTGGCTGGTGGGTGCCCCAGTTGAGACACCTTATAATGAGCCTGAGTTTTGGAAAATAGCCGGTAAAACCAGGCCTTTAGCAACAAGCACTAGTCAGTCTCAGATGCTTGGCAATATGCTGCCTTGTTTTCCTCCTTGGTTTTTGCAGTCCTCACTGTGGACCATCTCTGGTCACTATCACAAAGCCTGTCTATATTAAAATATAATTTAGCTGGTACCTGTGATTGATAGTTTCACATCCTTTACATATCAGCCACAAGAGGGGGATGTGGAATACTCACTGAATAGTAGGTTTTAGTGCACTGTTTCTGACAGTTGTCAGTGTTGTTGAAAGCTTCTATGTATTTTACCATCCTGCCACTTTTATCACTAGGCTTATTTTCCTGGAAATCACAGCTTGCAACGGTCTATTTTTAATTAGGAGCAACCTTTAGAGGGGGTTCAGATGGAAATATTCTGTCACCTAAATTTGTCCCCCTTTTACTTTTTAATAGAACAGTTACAGTTGTTTGACACTTTCAGAGACCTATGCAGCTATCTCCCACAGAAAAAGGGATTAATGGTGCAACATTATTTTTTTCCAATAAATAAATTCTAATTGATACATAGATTCTAATCACAGGAAACCTGTTTTATAGCAACTGTGCTGTGCTGGGCTATTTTAGGGGCAGAGTGGTGCATACTGTAGAAAATTTGTACATGAGGGCAAAAGGAATAGACAATTGCTTTTGGGGACTGTGTAGATTAGTACATCATTGCATACTAACAAAGTGCTAATTGCTCCTTTTGACCACGGGCCCAGTTTACAGAGCTTTAGCACAAATGTGCCCTGTGCACTAAATTACAAAACTAACACTGCATTATTTCTCGGTACAGCTTGCAAATTCTTGTAGGGCAGTATGCATTAGCCTTAATTGGATGCAAAGAAAAAGGATGGCATAGAGATACTCACTTGCAATTTAGAAAGAACAGCCCTGGTGCTAATTACCCAGGTTGCAAATGTTGCATTTGCTTTGTGATGATAGTAGTAAAAGCAAACAGTATATGTATATTTATACAATTCTAAGATTATGTTTTAATATTGTATGTAACTACAGAAGCAATAATTTGTCTCTACTTGGTATGTTAGCTAAAAAACAGGTGTGAACTACTTTGAACAGGTTGTTGGTACTGATTTTAGAGAAATTTTAAAATAGCAGCTGTTCAGATGGTTTGCCAATTTGTTAATGACCATTTCACAATAACTGGGAAGGTAGAACAGAAACATGTAATCTCTTATCTTTATCTTCGTTAGAATTGTACTCAGAAAGGTAAACATTTTAGTTTGGAAAAATAGCATCTCATTTTTCTGCTCCTTTTCTAAAAGTCCAGAATTATTTGCTCACAGACTCTTTCCACCCCTCAAAGAGGACAGAAAGAAGCATCATGACTGGATACACAAAGAGTCAATAAGAGACTTTACTTGTTTGGAAAGGCATAAATCTACAGGTGTCATTCCCATTCTGCTGCACATCACTTAAACCTTTCCTGCACCAGACTCTTGATTTTGTTGTTCTGCTAACAGGGAAATTTGAAGATCGGCCTTCTTTCATATATTTGTTTGCCCCATTTTTTCTTTTCATGCAAACATTAGAATCATAGAATCATAGAATGGTTTAGGTTGGAAGGGACCCTGAAGATCATCGAGTTCCAACCTCCCTGCCAGAGTTTGTATAGGTCTGACTTTCTTTAGATAGGTAGCCTGGCACTAACTGAATTTAGTATCTGCTATGATTTAATTCTAGTTCTTCATTTGGGATTACACTACTAGAGGCCCAATCTGAGACTTCAGGCATGAATTGTAGTCTTTGAGGGTAGGGCATATATTACAGTATTTTAGAAAGGAAAAGGTGTTTAGAAAGGGGAAGATGTTGTAGGGAATAATCCAGTGTTGTGAAAAGAATAGGCTCAAATATTTTGTGGGTTTTCCTTTCATGCATTGTTAAAACAATATGAATACTGAATAACACAAATTCCACTCTCTAGCCTGTCTTTTATAATAAATGAGTTGATAAAAAAAGTATAAAATGCAACTCAAAAGGACAGGTATGTGTCACCATAAGGGCACTCTGTGTCACAAAGCAAGTATGCCTTAGCGCCAGCCAAAACAACCACCCACTCAGGGTACTGAAGGGTAGGCATGCTGTTATGACCCAGATTCAAATGGTGAGAGTAGGAGTGAGAAAGTGAAAGTGTTAATAATACTTCAAGCACAGAGCTAATGGGAGGGGAATTTCTGGGATTCCCCTTTCATTCCTATTCTCTCTCAAAAGAAAACTACAGAGTTCCCTCTGAAAATAAAATATCTTTGGCTTATCACCAAATCTTTAATTTTTAGACTGAAAGATGTGCAGCAGAACTGTGTACCTGTTCTGGCTGGAACTACATGTATGAGTACTGAAGAGGGACAGATGAATTGAGAAGTATAAAAAAATCTCAGAGGACTTGAAACTTTGACTGGTGCTGAAACACTTTTTGAGAATGGAAAAAGATGGGTAATTTAAAATACTGACATACTTCTTTGTTTTGCTGCAGCTGACATAAATTTGAAAGACAATAAATCTGTTGCTTCCATCAACACCAAATCCAGCAGCCTGCCCCACCAAATAGCTTGCACAATGGCTTTTGGGAGAGGATGGAGCATATGCCTACCACACTGCTGCAAAAACTCATTTTTCTTACTCCTTCATGTGCCTAACTCAGTTCATTCTTATTAGAATGAGCATTGTTATGTTGCTGAAGTGTTTTATATTTTATATTTTACAGAAATATTAGGAAGCCTTCCAACTCAGATAGGCTTTGTATCATATTAACACTGAATGTGGTTAAACAAGAGTTAACATTAGCAAATTCAACTATTTTACAGTGGTTGCTTTTTTAGTTTTTTATTAAGTTTAATAATTAAGAAATTAAGGCTTGATCAGACCTAGCAGCCCTTATGTTGAACAACACTCATAGATACAAATTACTTGATGCATTGCAAGTGGGTGACTCATGTAGGTAGATTCTGTATAACAGACATGAGGATTGCAGCATCAAGCGCTCTGAAAACTTCTATGCCTCAGGAAGTCCTGTATTCAATGCATTTTCACATAATAGGTGTAGGGCCATAAAGATAATCATGCAGTAGTTCTCTCTTTAACTTGTTAAAACTAAAGTGGGTTACAGGGCTACCACTATCTCTTTCTGTTAATGTTTTCTTCCTTTGATGTAGGCAGTTTTTTGGTCAGAAAGAATGAGAAATGTCAGTATGTGGTTGCTTGCTTATCATATTTAGAATGACCCCAATAAATATTACTTTTTTTGCAAAATAGAAATTATTTATTTACACTGTCGGTTGTGCTTGTGGAGAGACTCCCCTAAGGTAGAGCATAAATGAATTAAAAGTGGGGCTCAGGGGTACTCATTAGCCTGCCTTCCTCTGAAGCTTTCTGGTGTTTGCAAGAGGGGGTGATGGAAGGTGCAGGAGGAGAAGGAGGAGATTATCTCCTTTTGCGGTGGCTCTTGTCAAGGCTTTTTCTCCCAGTGACTGAGCGCAGATATTGAAAGTCTGTTCCATCTCCCCAATGTCTGATGTCAACATCAGATGTCATCCTTAGCAGCAGCAGCAGCAGCCGCTGTGACAGTAAAAGGCAAACAGTGGAAGACATAGCCAAAATGTTGAAGTCCCTGCTTCCCTCCTCAGGGCTAACAAAGCATGCAGAGACCTACATTCTGAACTTGGGACGCAGCTGTTAAAAGCGCTTTATGACATACAGCAACCTGTATGTCTGGAAAACTTCGTGATTGCAAGTGATTTGGACAAGTCTGGCTTTTGAAGCAAAGCAAAAACTGGATTCTGAAAGTTTGAAAGTATAACAACTGAGTAAGAATGGCAGAATTTCACACCTCATTTCAGATTTTCAACAGAGGCAAAATAATGTGGCTGGTGTTTTAACTCAGCTTTGTTTTTAATAAAATAAAATATATGACAATATAAAACTATATGGATGGAATTAAATAAGCCATACAATATACCCCAGAAACGATAACAAATTGCATCTGCATAAAAATCTTCATTCTAAGGGGCAGTTTGAAAAGTATTCACTTTACATAAAAACTGGTTATTAGTCTCATCACGTTTCTTGATACAGTGGAACTGTTAGTAACATATAGCAGTATTGGAAAACACTTTAAAATTACTGTATCCAAGGACTGGAGTGAGTTGCCTTACAGTAGGTTGTCATGCTGTTTCTTTTTCTTCTTTTTTTTTCAACTGCCATCTGTGCTCCAGAATTTAGGTTTTCATTAAAGCAAAAATCAACTGTAAGGATTTCAGTCTCATTTACATTAAAGCCCCTTGGAATAACTGAGAACCTGATCGTATACTTACAAAGAAAAACTGAAATTCCACCCTCTTCTTTTCCAGTTTGTATGTGATCCTCATCAGCTTAAAATCTGGGCAGTTCTAGAGCTATATGGAATCATCTGGAAGAACAAACAGAAACTAAATACCAAGTATTGTAATGAAGCTCCTTTATCCTTCTGCAAGCTTACAATCGCATCTCTGAGAGGTCAGAAATATCCCATTAATCTCAATACAGTATCAGCTTGGAGATCTAATGGCAGGAACTTAACTGTCTACTTTATTAGCCATTTCATTCTTGATCAAAATGTATGATATTAGGGATATCATAGGGGGGATCTTATCAATACTTATAAGTACTTAAGGCGAGGGTGACAGGTAGATGAGAATAGCCTTTTTTCAGTGGTGCCCGGTGATAGGACTAGAGGTAACGGGCACAAACTGGAGCACAGGAAGTTCCATCTTAACATGAGGAGGAACTTCTTTACTCTGAGGGTGGTGGAGCACTGGAACAGGCTGCCCAAGGAGGTTGTGGAGTCTCCCACACTGGAGACGTTCAAAACCCGCCTGGATGCCGTCCTGTGCAATGTGCTGTAGGTGTCCCTGCTGTGGCAGGGGGGTTGGACTGGATGATCTCCAGAGGTCCCTTCCAACCCTGACGATACTGTGATACTGTGATTCATATGGAGATTGGCACAGGCTGCTCCATGCAGTAAACATGAGTAGCTGGAAAGGTAAATTACCAGCAGTCTGAATTGCTAATTTAGACAAAACCTGAAATTCCCTGTGATAACTTTAAAAATATGTTTATTTTAAATCCATTGGGTTGGGTTTGTGGGTGGGTTTTTAGGAATAGCACTGCGTTTTTCCCATCCTTGTGTTTGTATCATTTTGAATTGTAGAAGAACTCAGGTGGAAAACAAAACTTACTAGTAATTAATGTTACTATTTCTATCGATACCACTATCCAAAATGTTGAGCGAACTCGGTAGTAGTTCAGATGTTGGTTGGAAGTTGGTTGGAAGTACAAACTTCACATGAAAGAGGCCACCTGGTGGTGCTGGTATCAGTTTATCTCCAACTTGTCAATAGTGCTCAGGAAGTGATGCCATCATGAATTGTTACAAGAGTAACTGTAGATTGAAAAACAAAATAATCAGTGATAAATTGCCCCCCCCCCAAAAAAAAAAAAATTTGTATTTATTATGTTTGTTGTTGATTTCCCATATGAAAACACCGTTTTCTTACTGTTTTAAGCAGCTTTTAAAAATGGCATTGACAAAAACAAGCCCAGTATAGCTCCATGAAAATGAGAGCTTTTTTAATCTTCCGAAAATTTGCATTCTGAAACTGTTTCCTCTTTTTCTGGATAGCATGATCCATTGGATCTCTCAAATAATTCCCTTCTGAACTTCTGGGATTTGGGGGGACAGGAGGAAAGGTCTCCATTCAGAGTCCTAACCAGCCATGACCTGATTCAAGTTGTGAAAGTTGAGATCCATGAAGCCTGAATTAATGTTTGCACAGCCTTGAAAAGTATACAGTGGAGTATAATTGCTGAGTTCAACATAATTGTTAATTATTTTGATGTGGCTTCAGGCAACATAAAAACAGCAGTGTGCTCACACTTTTCATCTGCAGGAGACACCAGAAATCACAGGATTAAGACAAATATTGTATTCTATAGGCTAGTTAACAGGAAAAAAATGGTGTGGGGGAGAAATCCTGGCATTCTGAAACACGACTCTGCTAAAACACAGTATTTCGTAGGATTTTTGTGTGATACTTTAAGGTAAAATGTTTATCGGTAAACTTCATATTACCTTGCAAATGGGAAATACCAGTTCTGCTGGCATTAGTTAAAGTGAAAGGATGCAAGGCATGTTCATGGTTAGAAAACTGTTCAGAAGATTGGTTTTCTTTTATTAATGCAACACAGAATGAGGCAACACTGGTAAAGGGAAAAAGAGAGCTTTGTGAGAAGAAGAGCCAGTCGCTTGACCGAGTGGTGGTGCAGTTCGTGCATTTTCCAAGCAAATTCCTTAGAAACCAGTGTAATTGGTGAGTAATGTTTTACTGAATTGCTCTCTTTAGATTGTTAGTGGAATGGAGTGAGAAATTGTGGTGTATGAGTGCCGGCTGCATGCTGCAGCTGCAGTTCTTCGTGAGGCTGGGTCTAACTTCTTGCCGAATGAAGTCTGGAGAGATGACAGAGGCTTAAAGCTCCCGATCCTCCTTGCTAACCAGCAACAGAGAAGATGTCCTAGGGTGAAATGCTGATTCTGTTAAGTCAGTGCCAAAACTCCGGCTGACTGCAGCAGAAGCTGGGTTTCACCCTGTTTTTTGCCGTTAGAAAAGCAGACACCGTGAGTGCACTTAGGCATCTTTGTGAGAATCATGCTTTGTTGCCGCTGTGACTGGGAAACATTTAATCAACACAGAACTGGAATCAACACCCATCTTGTGTCAGCTCCATGTGTCGTCTCAGTTTCCCTTGCTCTCCCATGGGTCTCCGGTGTGGATTCTGATCCATGGAAATGGAAGGGGTTTGCAAACCATACTCATCACTGTGCCATGGGAAGGAGTTGCAGGCTCTGTGCACTATGGACATGGACAGACGTGGAGTTTTGTTACTGTAGTTTTTCCGGTCTCCAAAGTATTTTTTAGGTTTCAGCTTAAGAGGATGTGCAGGGCAGAAAGAGGTGATATGAAATGATGCTCAGAAAAGATTTGGTTCCTCATCCACATACACCAGTGCAAAATTGAAGAGTAAAGAAAAGCTATTTTCATACAGCCGGCGTAACTGAAAGACAGTATCATTTCACAGTACCAAATCACTCTGGAATTGCCAGCCTTGTATTAATTTGGTTTATATCACACAGAGTAGTGTGCACCAGTAAAAAATTAACAACTGGGTATTGAAAAAGGAATGGTACATATTACTTATTTGTGGGTTTCATGCTGGAGACATTTTTTCTGATATTGGAGGTACTTTTATATGCAAAACTTCACCCACAACAAATGACTCAGACCTAACAAAGGAACCCCAGTGAGAAGGCTGCTTGGTAAATGATGAGCTGGCAGGGACATACTGATTTTATAGAGAAAGCGGTTTGAATACATCTCATGTGACTAATGGGATATACTATCACTCACAGTCAGTCTACTGGGTATAGCATATGTACAATATAAAAACATGTTATTTTGCAAAGTTTTTATGTTTCCGGAAGATATTTAGGAGCACATTTACAAAGCTGGTGGAAGTCTCTTCAGCTAAGTTACCTTTGTTATCTTGTAGCTTGTCCCACTTCAAAGATTAACAGAAATCCAACACGAAGGTACAAGGATACAGGTATTCAGCTGTTAATATGTAAGTTTATATTAGATCTGCTCATCCTTATACCATTTGTGGAAGTTTGTGGGGATCTTTTTCTTACCCACAGTAATGATAGCTCCCAACTGTTTTGTGTCATGGTAATACCCTTGCAGATTACTGCATTTATCAGAGGAACCAAGGGGAAAAGTAGCTAGAACACTGAATTTCTGATGGGTTTAACAAAGTGTCATATTCAGGGGAGTTTTGGATCATCTTCTCTGGTTTTTAATGTACAGTGGGGCTTAGAATGTTCAACTGTTACTGTAGGGCTATTTATGTTAAAAAAAACCCTTAAATGTAGCTGTATTTAATATGCAAAATGCTTAAATGTAGGCAGACTCACAAATGATTCAGATCAAAAAGCTATACAGCTTTCAATAGTGCTGAAGTCAAATATGACCTATATGCCACCTCATAGTCAAGACAGATAAGAAGATATGGAACAAAAATGACTGACTGATCTCATGTTAAAGAAATTGGAATTTAAGTGATGATTTAACAAGAAAACAAACAAAAATAAACTGAGCTTTAATTATGCTGATACAGAAAGACTGTGGAGAATTATTTGAGAAAAAGAAAAGTAAATGCTACAAGAACAGACGTTCTTTGACATTCCTTTAAGAAATACGAAAAGCAGAGATAATCAAACTCGTATACCAGATTTGGAACATACATGTCAACTCCAGAAGATATTCTGCATTTCCAGAGACAAGGGTTTCTAATGTAGTGATTAGAAAAATCTTTGCGTTCACTCTAGGCTTAAGTGGATGGTAATACTTATCATTTATATAAAATTTCGTCAGATATTTTAGAAATGTGATGAAAAGAACTAAATCTCCATGTGGAGAAATACGCCAGCCATATCAATATAGCAATTACAACGGCTCTTTTAAATGAAAATCAAAAAAACCTGCCTATTTGTATGAAAGGCAAAATGTGTTAAAATACTTAAACAATATAGTTTAAAAGTCCTTTTAAACCATAACACGTAAGTACTTTTCTACATAACCAAGTATACAAATGCTTTTAAGAGAAGTAGACTCCAGTGGGTATGTCAGTTCAGTTATTGCTTAAAACATGAAGTTTAAGTTATTGTGGAAGAAACAGAAGTCCTACTTCTACGTTGGCTCTTTTTGTTTTTTTCCTACTGTATTCCCTTGGGATGTGATTGACACAATCCCAGTGACAGCGCAGCAATACCAGAAAGGGCACAGTTCTAAGACAGCTGAATTATAAGCTAAGAAAAAAGAAATGCCAGTTGGCCAAACACAGGAAGTATAACTCTGACAGTTTGTTAGTCGTTATGTCTCTGTCACAAATGAAAGTAGTATAAAGAAAGTCTGTTGTTTCTAGCTCCTGACTATATTGAAATATTGCTCCCATATGATAATGTTGAAATGGTTATCTCTGCTATGTTGATGGTGATGTTTTCATTTGACTTTGTTCATATTTCACATGTAGATTCATCATTTTACATTCCAGCTTTGATCCCGGAGAACTAGCATCTAAGCATGCCTGTGTAGCAGTTAGTTGTCCAGGCCATGTTACCCTACCTGATTTACAAGATTGTCACTAAGTCTCTTTTTCCCTCCTCTGCCTCTCTCTTTGAAGAGGGGTAGGGGGAGTATCTGTTGCTCGCCTGATTGCCGGTTCAGCCTAAACAACGACACAGAGAATAGTGGCAGAATGTAAGTGACATTTAATTATAGCATGGGTGTCACTTCTGTCCTTGCTAAGAGGCCTGTTACTTGTCATAGATGGAAATTAGGTTGGCCTGACCTGATATAATCTTAACAAATGTATCCTATTGCCTTTATCTCTATTAGGTCCTGGGCTTGTAAGTATCTTGTGTGATTATTTGTTGAGCTGAGTTAGGCTGGCCAGCTGCTGGGCACAATTGTGTGGTTGTGTTACCAAAATAAGGTTGGGCTGGGCTGTTTTCCTCCTTCACGTCATTTGCTTGTTCCTTTTTCCCTGTGTGGCATTGGTGTCCACACAGCCACACACCAAGTAAAATTAAGGATTAGATCCAGCAGAGCTAACCCAGCTGGGAGGAGAGGGGTAGAGAGGCAGGTGGGAAGAGTTGTTGGAGCAATCAGTTCCTTCACCTGGCTTACCACACAGCTGCAAAAACACCAGTGCTAACACCAGGCAGATAGCCAGATGTGTGGGACAAAGTGTGACTGCCCTGCCCATTGACTACCTACACATATGTTGGGTTAAAATGATTATCAGCTCATCTTTCTCCCTGTGCAAACCAGCATGGTGGTTACCTATTTCCAGTCTTTTAGAACCTCTTATATCCTTGAGGTTATAAAAAATAATTGCTAATGGCTTTAAATTACTTTATCTAGTTCCCTGTGAGCTCTAAGCCATAGCAAATTACATCAGCTGTATACAATTTAGAAACCTCTAACTTATCAAAGTAGCCTCTAACTTGTTCTCTCCCTTTCCGAGCCTGAGTTCTTGCTTTACATCACTGTGTTAGTTCTCAGATCATGGGTAACCTCCTGAGGCTGCAGTTTCATGTTTGTTGACTAAATAGTATTCCTGTCCCAGTTGCTCTGGTGTTTGTCATGGGACGTCACCCTCCAAGTTGTGCTGGTGCAAGTGTTTGGGAGTCGGTTTTGTGGATTAAATCGGGGAATTGATCCAACTTGAAAAAGTCATGTTTTATTAATTGTTTTATTTTAACCCCAGTCCCCGAGGGGACAGCATGCCAATGAAAACAACCCGGGGACTGGGAATACCTTAAGCCACTGACCACTTTCTATTGTGAAAACAAGCCCCTGCAAAGACTTCAGCAAAACAGCTTCAGACTTACATGATTGCAGCTGAGATTAAAATCTGGCCTTGATGCATCAACCATCTGTTTCCATCCCAAGAAAAGAGACTCAGCAGGAATATTTGTAATTCTGAGGACAGGATTCTGGTTTCATTCCTGTAGTTATATATCACAAATAACTCTACTGATGGTGTTGGAGTTATTTTCTTGTTCATTCCAGCATATATTGTTTGAGAAACTGCTCTCTAGAAAATTACAGATTGAAAGGCATGCTTTGGGACAGACCTGGATTTCAGTATCTCCAGGTTTACACCAGCATAACTCTAGTGGAGTGCTCTGGATTCATACCAGTCTAGTTCAGAATGTGGCCTTTTTTAAGCAATATGAAATGCGTATAATTTTGTCTCAACAACTTCACAGGAGTGTACCTCACCACTGCTATCTTGGTAGTCCTAATTAAATGTGACATTTTTTCACTCCTTGAATTTTGCCCATATTTGAAGTGGCCTGCACAGGGAGTGTATTAAATCTGTGAAGCAAAAAACACATGGACGCCTGTATTTTTACTTTCTGCAAATCCAATTAAAAACATATAAAATAGAAATGAAAATAAATATAAAGAGATTAATTTCAATTAAAATGATCATCACTCAGGGATCTCATCTTGCTGACCATTGTGTTTGCTAGCAATTACAGAAAAAGTTTTACTCCAAAAATACAGATAAGCATTTTGACTAGGTTGCTTATGTCTGGTGCACAGTGGCACCCACTTATTAATGTCACCACTGGTATGATGAAGTATGCACTTTGGCTTCTTGGTAAGAATTAAAAGAACTGGGAACCAGTGTTTATAATACATGCTGGAAGAAAATATTGCATATCTGTTACCATAATAGCTAAAACAATATAGCAAAAGATCAGAGAGATAAAATGCTCTGTTCTTTTCTGTACATCTATGGGCTCATGTTTACACAAAACACGACACACTATTTGGAATACCTTAAAAAAAGTTTTCTCTTCTTGCCTGATTTGCATATCTCTTCAAACTTCCACATAGCATAGGATATATTTCATCAGTATGTATTTGTTTTAACAGCGTCTTCTTTTTTGTCACACCTTTCCCCCTTACCTCCTATCAGAATCCTGACTTTGCCTCCATTTTTGTCTTGTACCTTCCTCCTTCCTGCTGCGGAGTAGATTTGAATATAAATCCAATTAATAAATACATCACAGAAAGAACATCAGGTTTTTGGCAGTCTCTGCTCTGGAACCCAAATATTGGGGATATTTACAGATGTTCCTCTCTTTACATCTTCTCTTTTTTACAAAGATGAGCCAGGGGCTCCTGAGGTAATAGGAACCAACACGGAAACACCAGGGAAATACCTCAAAGGAATTAAGGGGTGTTCCTCTAAGAAGGTGACACGGCCAACAGCCCAGCTGAAGTGCCTCTACACCAATGCAACAAACAGGAGGAGCTGGAAACCATTGTGCAGCAGGAAGACTATGATATAGTTGCCAACATGGAAACATGTTGGGATGACTCGCACAACTGGAGTGCTGCCATGGATGTCTATAAACTCTTCAGAAGGGATAGGCAAGGAAGGAGAGACAGTGGGGTAGCCCTGTATGTTAGGGAGTGTTTTGATTGTCTAGAACTTAATGATGGTGATGAGAGGGTTGAGTGTTTATGGGTAAGAATCAAGGGGAAGGACTACAAGGCAGATATCATGGTGGGATGAAGAAGCAGACAAAATATTCTTTAAGCAGCTGGGAGAAGTCTCACAATTGCTAGCCCTTGTTCTCGTGGGGGACTTCAGCTTGCCAGATGTCTGCTGGAAATACCGTACAGCAGAGAGGAAACAGTCTAGGAGGTTCCTGAAGTGTGTGGAAGATAACTTCCTGACACAGCTGTTGAGTGAACCGCCTAGGAATGGCACCCCACTGGACCTGTTGTTTGTGAACAAAGAAGGACTTGCAGGTGATGTGATGGTTGGAGGCTGTCTTGGGCATAGCGACTACAAAATGAGAGAGCTTTTGATGCTTGGAGAAGTAAGGAGGGAGGTCAGCAGAACTGCTACCTTGAACTTTTGGAGGGCAGACTTTGGCTTGTTTAGGAGTCTGGTTGGCAGAATCCCTTGGGAGGCAGTTCTGAGGGGCAAAGGAGTACAGGAAGGCTGGACATTTTTCACGAAGGAACTCGTAAAGGCGCACGAACAGGCTGTCATGTGCCAAAAGATGAGCCAGTGGGGAAGAAGACTGGCCTGGCTGAACAGAGAGCTTTGGCTGGAACTCAGGGGATAAAAGAAAGTTTATGACCTTTGGAAGAAGAGGCAGACCACTCAGGAGGACTACAAGGAGGTCGTGAGATTATGCAGGGAGAAAATTAGAAGGCCCAAAGAGCAACTAGGACTTAATCTGGCTACTGCTGTGAAAGACAATAAAAAATGTTTCTATAGATACATTAGCAACAAAAGGAGGACTAAGGAGAATCTACATCCTTTATTGGATGCAGGAGGAAACATAGGGACAAAAGATGAGGAAAAGGCTGAGGTACTTAATGCCTTCTTTGCCTCAGTCTTTAATATTAAGACCAGTTGTCCTCCAGGTGCCCAGCTCCCTGAGCTGGAAGACAGGGACAGGGAGCATAATTATTCCCATAATCCAAGGGGAAATGGTTAGCAACCTGCTACACCACTTAGACACACACATGTCTATGGGGCTGGATGGGATCCACCCAAGGGTACCGAGGGAGCTGGCAGAAACACTCACCAAGCCACTTTCCATCATTTATCATCAGTCCTGGCTAACCGGGGAGGTCCCAGTTGACTAGAAGTTAGCAAATGTGATGCCCAGGTACAAGAAGGGCCAGAAGGAGAATCTGGGAAACTACAGGCCTGTCAGTCTGAACTCTGGATGAGGGGATCGAGTGCAGCCTCAGTAAGTTTGTGGACAACACCAAGTTGGGCAGGAGTGTTGATCTGCTTGAGGGTAGGAAGGCTCTAGAGAGGGATCTGGACAGGCTGGATCAATGGGCCGAGGCCAATTGTGTGAGGTTCAACAAGGCCAAGTGCCGGGTCCTGCACTTGGGTCACAACAACCCTAGGCAACGCTACAGGCTTGGGGAAGAGTGTCAGGAAAGCTGCACAACGGAAAAGGACCTGGGGGTGTTGCTTGACAGGCAGCTGAATATGAGCCAGCAGTATGCCCAAGTAGCCAGGAAGACCAACAGCATCCTGGTTTGTCTCAGAAATGGTGTGGCCAGCAGGACTAGGGAAGTGATTGTCCCCCTGTACTCAGCACTGGTGAGGCTGCACCTTGAATACTGTGTTCAGTTTTGAGCCCCTCACTACAAGAAAGACATAGTGTGCTGGAGCGCATCCAAAGAAGGGCAACAAAGCTGGTGAAGAGTCTAGAGTACAAGTCTTACAAGGAGCGGCTGAGGGAACTGGTTGTTTAGCCCAGAGAAAATGAGGCTGAGGGGAGAACTTATCGGCCTCTACAACTACCTGAAAGGAGATTGTAGCAAGGTGGGTGTCTCTTTTCCCAAGCAGTAAGTGATAGGACAAGAGGAAAAGGCCTCAAGTTGCACCAGGGGAGGTTTAGATTGGATATTTCTTGACTGAAAGCATTGTCAAGCATTGGAACAGGCTGCCCAGGGAAGTGGCTGAGTCCCCACCCCTGGAGGTATTTAAAAAACATGTAGATGTGGTGCTTAGGGACATGGTTTAGTGGTGGACTTGGCAGTGCTAGGTTAATGGTTGGACCTGATAATCTTAAAGGTCTTTTCCAACCTAAACGATTCTATGACTCTATGATTCCTCCTGCAGCATCACCAAGTCTTGTTACCTTCTCCTTCTGCATGACCACACAGGAACCATCTGTCTCCCTTGCAGGCTTAGCTTCAGTAACTTCAGCAAGCATATCCTTCTTCAGCTTGCAAATTTACAGGCCTGATTCTCCACTCTAACTGTAGAGGATTTCCTAAAAGGCACCATCAGCAGAGTTGGCTTCTTCCTTCTTTATGCACCAAGGCAGATGTTTCACTAAATCCCTGCATGTCACTCAAGGCTTAATACTGCTCGGATCTCATTCTGAAGGAGGAAACTTCACATGAAAGCACATGTAATGTCACACAATGCTGAAAGAAGATACCACTAGTTAGTCTGTTAATCCACAGCTGATTTGTTTTGGGGTTTGGGGTTTTTTTGTTTGGTTGGTTGGTTTGGTTTTTGGTTTGGTTTTGTTGTTTTTTTTCTCAAATACATGCTAGTACATTGTAAAGCACTACTGTTTTCAGGACTTCTTTTTTTTTTTTCAAAATTTGTCATGAGTCATGATCGTCATTTTTGCAGGTCATCCACTGCAGTCCAAAGAAAGAGAAAAACTGCAAGTATTATATTTAGTATTCATCAGCATGTGTGATGAGTGCATATTTTGCATATGTACTATGTTCTTTTGGTAACTCCAGGGAATTTCTCAGTAGATATATGTGGGCTAATGGAAAGATTTGGGTGTTCTCACCATGTTATGAGTGTCCAAGTGGTCATATACATGTGTTCATATGACATTCTGGTACTTAACCATGAGTCAACAGTGTGCTGATGAAAGCTAACCACATACCACATTAGTAAAACAATGGGCAGCATGTTGAGGAAAATGACCATTCCCCAGTATATGGTACCTGTGAGATCATTTCTGGAAGTCTATTTCCAGTTTGAGGTGCTGTGGTACAAGACAAATATTTGCATATGAGGGGTCCATACTTTGATAAGATATGTATCTTACCGATGTATGTGGGGGATCTTGCCAATGTGCACAAATACCTGAAGGGATGGTGCAATGACAGAGCCAAGCTTTTTCCAGTGGTACCCAGTGACAGGACAAGAGGCAATGAGCACCTAGTGAAACACAGGAAGGACCCTCTGAACGTAAGGAATCGTTTCTTTGCTATGAGGGTGACTGAGCACTGACATGGGTTGTCCAGAGAGGTTGTGGTGTCTCCATCCTTGGAGGTATTCAAAAGCTGTCTGGACATAGTCCCAGGTAACCAGCTTTAGGTGGCCTTGCTTGAACAGAAGTGTTGGACCAGGTGACCTTCAGAGGTCACTTCCAACTTCAGCCACGCTGTGATTCTGTGACGTGTAGGAGCAAATTCAGTGGAGGGTCAGAAAGGTGATTAGAGAAGCATATGTTGTAGAAGACTGTCGAGAAGATCATAGTGGCGGTGGGCAAACACTGGAACGGGGGCTCAGACCTGTCATGGAATCTCCATCCTTGGTGATATTCAGAACATGACTGGTGAAAGCCCTGAGCAACCTGATCTAACTTACAAGTCAGGTCTGATTTAAGTGTTGATGCTTTAGGCAACCTTTAGGTTGGTCCTTAGGCAACCTAAATTATACCATGTTTTTATGTAAAATTTAACTAAGATTTTCGCCTTTTTCCAGGTCTCTATGAATGCAGTGATATTTAAAGCAGGGCGTAACAAAAAATCCAAACTGTTGGCAAAGTAGTAGTATGAATATATTTCAATATCTCTGTTATTATTTTGCACTGCATTTGTAGAGCAAAGACCCAGAGCTGTTGAACATGCTACATGGACGTATGTGGTATGACCAATATCCATTTATATGTTATTTCACAGAAGAGTGCTCTGAAGATGTGAGTACAAGAAGCTGGGGTATAGGATATGCTATACAATGGGCTGTTTTGATCAAGTGTTAATATCACAGACTTTAAAGATATGACATGAACATGACTTTCCAGAGAAAACTTGGACACTTCTCCAGCAAAAAAAGCTTATGATAGATCCATCCCCTCCTGCCATTTCAGCTGATCCTTTTCTACTCTGGCTTATATCCACACTGCAGTAGTGCATACGGGGAGAGCAAGTTCTCCTGCACAGGAACAAGAAGTTGGTGAACAGAAGTGTCTTTGCACTGCCACTACGCATAAGCTTTGGCACAAAAGTCAAGGCAGGATTGATTGAATCAATACCTTCTCGTAAACCTGTGTTAACTCTAGATACTATCTACAAACTGAGGAGGGGAAAAGTAAGTGCTGAGAAGGTACTTTGTGAAAGTTTCCTTAGGATAAGATCTGGAGACAAGTAGACACGTTGAATTTGCAGGAACTAATAAACTCAGGGCACCTACAGTCTGCTGAATTGATACAAGGCTACTAGCACACAGTGGTATCAACAGTGGGTTGTGTAACTTGGACCACATCCTGGGAGGCAGTGGCTGCTGTATGAAAAGACTACGGGATTATATGTACACCTCATGAAACAAAGGACTCCCTGAAGGTCTTTTCTGAAGAACTACCTAGAAGACATTGGTTCTTCAGCATGATACTCTGCTTCCGAATGCACAGTGGGGTTGGTCTCCCAGCTATTGCTCCAACTGGTAACTATGAGTGCATGTGTGAGTGAGTAAGTGAATGTGTTATGTAAATAGCTATCTGCTATCAATAATAACAATCTAATATAAAAGAAATATTTGTTATGATGTGCATCTCCCCCACTCAAACTCCTACCAAGGAAAAGGGAATTTACAACACCACTTCTACAACAAATTAGAAATATGAGGCAGAAAAGGGTTCTATGCTGCTGGTTTCCTTGCTTTTTATTTCCAGTTTAAAATAGGTGGAAACAGATCAAGCAGCAAAGTTTTAAAATAAAATCATTCAACAGATAGCTTCAATGACAATATGCACTCTATACAGTATTAATCATTTTTATTCCAATAATTATTAATCATTTTTATTCCAATAATTATCCACAGAAGTGTTCAGAGTAAATCAGATCCAAGGCATATTGTCTTACCTTGAACAGTACCTAGTACTAGATATGTCAAGGAAAATGCAAGAAGCCTGGCAGTATATTGCTAGGGAGTTGGCTGACTGTGTAGAAAAGCATGCTTCAAAAGCTCAAATTGCTGGTTGATATATGTCCCTGAAATAATTATCTGTTGTTTAATATTTAACATTATAATTACGTATAATTTTGCTTTGTGTGAAAAAGTTTCCTATTGCCACTTTGAAATTACCTCTAAATTTCAGTTTCAGTGAATGCTTCCTTGTTCTTGTACTGAGAGTGTGTTATTTATTATTGTGATTCTTTTCTTGTGTCCCCACTTACTTGCCTTCTGTCTAAGGCAAACACAGGAGAGTCTTTCAGTGTGTTTCCACTAATTTTTATCTCAGTTAATTCTTCTGTCCCTTTTCTGATAGGGGTAATTAAAATTGTGCACCATGTTCCAGCTGACAAGTGATTTATTTAGTTCACTAAATTACAATACATAGGCATACATTATTATATTTCTGTTCTATTACCATTATATTTTGTGTATAGCCCAGTAACTGCTTACGTTTTCCGCCACCGCTTCTTCATGAGTAGAGGTCTGTCTTTTTTGATCTATGCACAGTGTTTGTTAGTCTTTTTCTGAGATAGTCAGTTTAGAACCCAGGAAAGTGAGCAGTTCCAGTGATTTCCTTTAAAGTGTGCTAAAGAGATTTGCCAGCATTTGGTTTCATCTGCCATCGTATTCTATTCACTCAACTTGCTTAAGGCCTCCAAAGTTTTTCACAGTTTCTCTGGTCTTGATCAACTTAAATGATTTTGGAATGTCAGCAAAACACTCTCCAGATAGTTGATAAACAACAGATGCCGGAGGATGGAACCTTGTGGCACACCACGGATAACCTCATGCCATAGCAACCATTTTTCTTTCTTTTTATTTCTTATTACTTCACCATTTTTGATCTGTGCAACTACTTTGTCTCCTCCTCTTCCTCCTTCTCCTCTTTGCCTACTTAGCTTCTTTAGCTCTTTGTGAAGGGTTTGAACAAAGGGATTGAGACCTTCATAAATTATGGCAGCCTTCTCTTTTACCTACTATACTATTGACTCACTCAAAAAATTTTAACATCTTATCTCCTTTGCAGAGCTCATAGTATACAGATCCCATTATATTCTAAGTATTTTATAGTCCCCAATGCAAATAATTAACTGGCTATTGAAAGCAAACTATTGGTCTGCAATTCACTGGATGACTGCATACACTTTTACCTAACTGCATGTGCAACACTGACTGTCCCTCAGCCCTCAAGTATGGTAGCTGATCCTGCTCTCCCCCTCAGGAAAGTGACATATTGTGTGTATAAATGTACTGTCTTTCAGTACTGTATGTTTATATAAGCATATGGTACTATCACGTTTAATGCGATGAACACCGCAGACCACTGAGACATTGGGTTATGCTGGTGTGATTGCATGTGTTGGCGCTAACCTTTTACTCTTTCCATTTGAATCTCAGTTTACTCCCTTTTGTTCCATATTATCTTCATAACAACTTTATGCTCTTGCAAAGTACCTGTACATATGATGAAACAGCTTAAGTTATGCCAGGCAGGAGTTTACACACACTAATTTGCAGCTGAGTCCAATACATTCAGCCACTTTCTTTTCATAATTCTTTCCCAAAGAAATCTACCTATGATCAGCTTCCTACTCTCTGCTCTTTCTGAGGGCCGCATTGCCAGCTTGTCTCTTACAGCTTGTCAGTGTTTGCTTCTCTAGCGCCGATAATGTAACGTCCAGTCTCTCCTGACTACGGGGACTAATCTGTCTGTAAGGGAGCCTTATGTACTGTATACCAACCAGGCTGTATTGACTTCAGTGCTGTTAGATTAGTCTATAGCACCAGATGGCCTTCTGTCTTTTTGGCACTCTCACAAAATGGCCAGTCTTACTCTGCTGCTAATGGGATGGCGAGTATTTGCACACGGAGGATGACGGCTGCACTCAGAAGGCTTTCCTTTTCTGCAAGGTTGCTTTGGATTTAGAACAGAGAGTCCTGGATGCTCAGGTAGCACACGCTGACCCAGTCTCCCCCTTTCAGATCAAACAAGTATGTTTCAGGATACAGGGAGAGAATCTAACTTGACTTTTCCATTACATCTGGAAATGAGGCTGTAGAGCTTTCTCTTCTGGGCACACACCTAGATATACTGGAGCTCAGAATGAGCAAAGATGTCAGGAATGTGCAGTAAGCAAAACAAGGAATAAAACTAAGAAGAATTTCTTCCTGACAGCTGGGGATTGTTCAGCTTTGCGTGTTTTGATCTGATGGCAAATTACTAGCCGAGCCAAGTCTGCTGTGGCTCTAGAATGAGCAGATTCATCCTCCTGAAGGATCCTGTCAGAGAGGCAACTCCTGTGACAGCTCCCATGCAACTATAATTGCAACCTCTGTCTAGGAGCACAGAAGCATAACTCTTTACATTGTCCCCTATGGCTGACCAGCTGCAGCAGTAGCTCTTTGATTTGCAGCTGTAAGCAGTTAGCACAGGTTACAGCAACTTTGAGCCTGTCTGTTCCACGGAAGAAAGTGAACTTAGCCCTGAAGAAGATGCTGCAATTATATATGACAATTATGGGCAGTAATGGTGATGTGTTCCATCTACATCTCTCTAAGTACAGCTGCATGTCTTTTTGCAAATATTGGACATTGCTCCCTATCCACCAAACTAGGGAGACGTGATCTCTAGCAAGGAAGATAAATGGGCTAAAAAAGTGGAGATATAAGTCATGACAAGGAGTTTGTAAAAATGTAGGAATCAGAGTGCAAACTTTAGTTTTCCCAGGAGGCAAGATCCTGAACTCTTGCCACCTTGCCTCTTCAATGACCCTTACCTCAGCAGTCCTCCTTTTTCCAAAATGACCTCACACTCGTTGTCTGGTCACCTTCTGTCGAACCAAAGTGAGAAAATAAGATGGCATTAGATCTATTAACACATTTGCTCAAGTGAAACAGAGAAATGAGGAGTCAAGGCCTTGTCATGTTTTGTGCTGAGCAGATGCAACAGGCTCTGCCAGGGCCCCAAGGTCTGGACGGTACCTGACTAGGAAGAGTTAAAACTTTGTTGTCCCTATTTTTGTGCGCTGCAGCTTATACAGATCATTTTGTGGCTTCCACAGTATATGACAAGACAAATTATTTGCAGTGTGCTCCTTCTGTACAAATGGTCAACACACATTTCAGTGCAGAGCCAGAAACTAGCATATGAAAAATGAAGACCTGGTACTTCATTAATTCACTTTCCTTCATGTTTTTTCCAGCTGTTCTTTTTTCAGTATTTAGCCAAATATTTAGCTAAAGAAATCTCTTTGCTATCTTTATGAAGAGATGACTGGCAAGGGATTCTTGGTCTGAATGCACAGTATGTTAGTCGATGGCTGATCCTTGGTCTAAGTGTACAGTGTGTTAGTGGATGACTCTCCTCGTGAGCTTCCCCTCTCCATTTTTGAAAGATCTTGAGGAGTTTATGCCAAAAAAAAAAAGGCTTTCCTGACCTAACTTAGAATCATAGAATCGTTTAGGTTGGAAAAGACCTTTAAGATCATCAAGTCCAACCGTTAACCTAGCACTGCCAAGTCCACCACTAACCCATGTCCCTAAGCACTGCATCTACATTTCTTTTAAATACCTCCAGGGATGGGGACTCAGCCACTTCCCTGGGCAGCCTGGTCCAGTGCTTCATAACCCTTTCAGTGAAGGAATTTTTCCTAATATCCACCCTAAACTTGTGGGTTTCCTTCTTTAAAGCTGTTGAGGGAAAAGACTCAAAAGGAAAATCACATTTTTAGGAACATGTTATTTTCATTTCATATAGCAGGCAGTGGCTGATCTCTCAGTTGTGTTATCTGAGATAACTCGAGTGCTTTTGGAAACAACGCACTTAATCCTAAGGACTGTCTAGGCAAATTCAACCATCTTCATGCATGGGAATTTTGAAGTGCTCATAGGGTGTTCAACACCCAAGTACGGGGAAGTGGCTGTTTAAAATCACTCTTAAGGCTTTCTTAAAAACTGTAGTCTACACACAAGCAATGTCATTAGAGCATTTTTTCCTTGAGGGAAAGGGCTTAGCAGAGAGACTGTAGTGTTCCAATGTTCTGAAAAGTTCACTGAGTTATTTTCCCTCTGTAGGGACAAAGGTGCTGAAATAACTTTATTTTAACATCAGTGTTTCCTAGTTCATTTGAACATTATTCCGTGGTGATTTTCTGTAAGGATTGCTGTTTGCCCATTTTTTCTTTTTTTAATGCATGGTAGATGTAAGTTCAGTACAACATGGGAACTCTTTCTAATGTGCAAAAGCAGCTGTTTGAACCTCATTATTACATGGCCTCAGCTTTTGTACTGTTCCTGAAGAACACACAAAAAGTATTTGGAGCACTTTTCTGACCACGTGATCTTCAAAAATGGCCAAAACCCCCTTGAGCTAAAGAAGGAGAACTGCTTATCCACAAATGAAACTCCAGGCCACACAGAAAGGTAATCCTAATTCTCTGGATTATACATTTGAATGTGGTCTAAACAAGTCTCTTCAACTATGTGTAGAAATAAAAAGAGTTTTAGCTACAGCAATCTCAAAACAAAAAAACTTTACCAAAAAATACCCCCATCTTTTGCAAAGATTATTTCCAGTTAGCACATTTCAGCATATGCTTGGGCCAAGTGCGGAAAGACATTTGCCTTCCCCAGTTGTAAGCAAGCGAGGATGTTAGTATTTACTAGAGATTTTGATAGCAAGAGGTTAAGGGTTGGTACTGTGAAGCAGGGATGTCCTGCATTATTACTGTGAAAATTTACTCTCAGCAACTGGGGAGCTACACAAGAAATGAAATAAAGACTTAGAAAAGTTTACACTAAAAAGCTGGGGAATAAAGAAATAATTTATTCTTCTGTCAATCAAATTCTTCCTAGTAAAGGGTCCTTTTGACTGGCTGAAAGAAAAAGGGATCATGTTACCATTGCCTTCAAATCCCTGTTTCTTGGCTAAAGCATAGCACTGAATTGACAGGACAATGTTTGCGTGTTGTAAGATTACGGAAACTGTGCAATGGAAGTCTGGATATTAAGTGGGTGAGTGAGCAAATTCTGAACAATAAAGCATTGGTGTATGACAGTAGCACACAACACTGAAGAGGTATCATATCACATAGGCTCCTCTAGACTGGAAAGGCAACGTAGGTTAGATAAAGTCAAAAAGACAATGTTCTTTGCTTGTTGTAGCCTCAAAGGGAAGTTGCTGGTAGAAGAGATTTTTCTGAAATACTCACAAGCTGAGTTATTGATTAATGCTACATATTCACTTCTTCAGATAAAATTCCAGTTTGCTTTGCCTGGTAGTAAGCAAAAACTAAATAAAAAGCCATTTTACTCAAACCTAGCTAAATAAATATTTTTAAAACTAAATTAATAGTGTTCCTATGCCAAGGTTTTCCCTTTTTTTTTTTTGAGCATTATGGCTAGCCAAGGATCGCCATCAATAAGACGACTATCCTTATTTAGATCAACTGGCAAACATAAAACCCATCTGTGTGTTGCTTAACAGGTGCCATTTTAGATCCATGGGGAGCAAAGCAAGCTTTGTACAGATGGACAGTCATTCATTGGACCCTTCCTAGCAGTAGAATATTTATTCAGCCACTGCCTGCCTACAGGCTCAATATTTGAAAGAGCCAGTGAAAAATGTTTCTGGTGGAATATTTTCATGAGAGGCAAATAGGAGGAGGAAGCAGAGGAAATTCCATTAAAAAATGTTGACTTACATTCGCTAACAGTCCCATTTTGATCAAGAACTGCAAGTTCTGGTGAGTGTTCTAGGGAGTCACTTGATGCTACCCAAAGGCTTTAGTTATCAATAGAAATACTATTAAACTGTATACTTTTCATGGAAAGGAAGGGAGTTCCTTCTGCTGACAGCAGTTGTATAAATTGGAATGGAAACTGGCAACTCCCATCCAATATGCTGGGTAGTGAGGGACCCTTTTCTCCACTTAGGTCATCACTTCCTTTTTTTTTATTTTACAGATGACCTAGCGAACAGAGAGGAGGGTATATGAAAGTTCTAATTTATATAAATAATGAAAATTTCTGTGAAAGGTGCCAGCATTTCGAAGTGTACTTTGCTAGGTCTAATGAAAAACAGTCAGCCAGGCTGACTTGGTAGAGAAGAGGAATGCCTTTTGCTGTGTAAAATGCTGCAGAAATTCTGTGAGTTACTGTGAGTATACTGTGCAGGTACTAAAGTGATCCTCTTGTCTGCAGACTCACAGAAATGACTAAATGACTAATGTAGTTTGCAATAGCAGTCTGCTAATTTTTCCGTAGTCTATGCAGGAGCATGGGCACACATACATTTTATGCTGCTTAAGCTTAGTAAAAGCGTCTCCATGTGAATGACAGTAAGTCTCCAGTATGGCAAGACAAGCAGCATGGTCTTGCAGCGAGATAGTTGAACTGGTAAACCTGACACTGTGGTTAGCACTACCTGCAGTTAGGTGAACGGTAATTCAATCAGTAAGAAACAGTCATTATGGTTTTTATGTTAAATATAGCACCCTTGATGTTGAACAGCATATAGGATCACAAAACCTAACATCATTTTTTGCAAGATACACTTGCAGACCTACCAACTCTCAAGCACGGTGTTGAGCTTCCTGACTGTGGCCACTACCTTTTCACCTACCACCATTTATAACTCATGTTAAAAAAGGAGTGCAAGTTATAAGCACTGTATGTTTGAAGTTAAAAAGTGGTTTATGAGACCTTGGTCAGGTGCCAGCACTTTCTGAACAGGGGACACATAACAAGATATTTATGCTATCTATTATTGCTCTCAAAGGAGTCGTAATTGCTTCAGGTTATCCCTCAAAACTTACAGTCTAAATTTTAAGATGTGACAAAAGAACTATGATGACAGCAATTAAACTTTAACAAAAAGCCAATTGTGGTGGACAAAATCACCATTTCTATTGCTACTATGATTAAAGTAAAAGTATTACCAAAGAAAATTAATTCTTTTAAGCTCTGGGGTAAAGAAAAGGGACCAGCCTTGCCAGCTTTATATTATTTCTCTAGAATCATAGAATCATAGGATGGTTTGGGTTGGAAGGGACCTTTAAAGATCATCTAGTCCAAGCCCCTGCCATGGGCAAGGACATCTTTCACTAGATCGAGTTTCTCAAAGCCCTGTTTGACCTGACCTTGAACACTTCCAATGATGGGGCATCCCCAACTTCTCTGCGCAACCTGTTCCAGTGTCTAACCACTTTCACCATAAAACGTTTCTTCCTTATGCCCAATCTAAATCTACTCTCTTTAAGTTTAAAACCCTTGTTCTATCACTACAGGCCTTGGTAAAAATTCTCTCTCCATCTTTCTTTATAAGACCCCTTTATATATTGAAAGGCCGCAATAAGGTCTCCCCAGAGCCTGGTTTTCTCCAGGCTGAACAACCCCAACTCTCTCAGCCTGTCTTCATAGGAGAGGTGCTCCAGCCCTCTGATCATCTTCATGGCCCTTCTCTGGCCTTGCTCCAAGAGGTCCATATCTGTCTCGTGCTGTGGACCCCAGAGCTGGACGCAGTACTCTAGGTGGAGTCTCACAAGAGCAGAGTAGAGGGGGAGAATCACCCCCCTCAACGTACTGGCCACGCTGCTTTTCATGCAGCCCAGGATACGGTTGGCTTTCTGGACTGCAAGCACAGATTGCCGGGTCTTGTCCAATTTTTCTCAGGCTTTTTTTTTGTGCAAAGGTTGCACCCTGGGAATTTGGAAAAGAAAGATTTTGCATCTATGTCAAGCTATATATAGTTTATAGAGATAATACTTGCAGGTAAAGAAAAAGTCAAAAAAAAAACCCAAACAACCCAAAACCCCACATTCTGGTTGTTTCAAAATTTAAAAAAGAACATCAAACCTAAGTAGAAAATAATGGTAGTATATATTACTCATTTAGCTAAATAAAGTGTTCGTGAAGGGCTTAGGATTCATTCTCAGAAGAATGCATTCAGGGTTAAGTTTTGAAAGTGCCCAAGAAGACACAGTTCTCATTATACCGTGAAGAATTGTCTGTACTAAAGTCCCTGTCCAGTCCTGTCACTGGTGTGCATGCAGTAGTGTAGGCTCTTAGCTTAGATGGGCAAACTTTGCCTATGCTTTAGTACAGGGTTTAAAAAAAAAGCCCTGACCAGAATTATAACTAACTATTTATACAGGTGGGACTATTAAGAAAAGAATGCAAATCAGGTTTTCTTATAGGCCAGCAAGTCAGAGCAAGAGGTGGAAAATAAGGGGCAACCAGAGGCATTCATGTTATGTTTTAGAAAAAGAACTTGAGAGAGTATCTGTAAAGGACTCGGCTGTGGCTGTCATGTTGCTGTTATTACACCACTGAGCTTTTCTAAACCATATGCATTCATTGGTCAGAGATAAAGAGGGGGAAGTTAAAATCATCGCTACATCAACATTGTAGCTGCAACAGATCAGTTTTGATATTGCTAGTAGTTATTTTTACTTATGGGCTTCTCTATGGCATTCTGATCTGCCAAGGATCATGCCTACAATGCAGATAAAAGATAAAGATGAATATGCACAAAAAAGATATTTTTCAGATAGTTCTGTCTTCCTTATTACAAGGAATATTGTTGCTTCAGATCAGCATTCGGAAAAACATGAACTCAAGAGGCTGCTGGTTGGCCCCAATGGGTCATTGCAAAGTGCCTTTGAATATCAGCACCAGATAGTTTGGCCTCCAGGCAGCTCTGCTCTCATCCTGCTTTTGGTGACTGCCTCTCCTGCTCAGACTGCTTCTCTTGTGTCCTGGTGAACACCATCCATGCAGTCCTGTCTTCCTATTTCTTTGCTGTTTGACAGTCAGCCATCTCCCACTGTGCATGTGTTGGGGGAGGCCTTTCTCCTGCTCCCCCTCCTGGCAGGTGTGAGAGAGCCCTGAGTTGCTAAATGCTCCTCTTAACCACCCACTTCTTCTTTCCAGGGCCTGCTCTGCTTTCTTTTACTTTGGAGACCGTATGAGGCTTTCTCAATATGCTCCATTGTATTTTATATCTAAGTTCACTTCTTATTTTGTATTATTAATTCATTTGTTTTCTTTGGGTTTGCTAAGTGCAGCTAGTCTGTGCATGGTTCATTAAGTTACTTCTAAACAGCTACAGCCAAACCTCAGCCAGAAGCCGCGTTGAAGAAGTGGTATTTTTCTTGCTTGTTCTTTCTGTTCAAGGAAAGTAATCATGTTCGTATAATTCATGTTTTAAGTTCATCCAATAAAAAAGGGAGATTCTTCAATCTGTTTTTTTTATCCTCCAAGTGTGAAAATTAGATTTATCAGTTATTAACTTGTTTATTTTTTTAAGGTATCTAGCTTTGTGTCACTGTTGATTTCACTATTTGCAAACTGGCTTTGTCATTTTATTGATAGCACTTGAGTGAAGAACTCTCTGATAATATATGCAAACTCACAGCTCTCAACAAGCTTTACAGCTCCGTTAATGAGGGGATTAACAAGAGCACTGCAATGTATTTAACCTGCGGCACTAGCTCTGTTTCAATAAGACTTCAACAGCCTATTAAATGGAGTGGGGGCTCAATTAACCCAGACAAAGGCCACTCTACAGAACATGGCAGGGAGGACCACAGTTAGCATCTGCCTAAGCAGCTTGTTCGGAGCTGGAAATAAAGAGGGTGACATGTTCTCGCCCCGAGCTATGATATAACTGAAATGGTGATTCTAGTTCATCTGGGCTGACTGAATAGGTGACGGCATTGAAACCCACCACTATCTCGCCATATGACAGTTTGTAAAATCAGAGTGCACTCAACGGTCACCCCAGAGCCTCCTGCCTGATAGGGCGGAGGTATTGTTCTGAGGTTGGTTGGTGGGAGCGTTTGCTAGCACAAGGCTGCAGTGCTGGCATGGTGTTACGTTTGGACAGTCGGGGAACATCATGTCAGTACATCTTTCAGGGAATATTTTAACAATCTCCTGCTGGAGAAGGACTGGGCACAGAGGTTTTACTGGTCTTCGGATAATCTGATATTTCACTGAGGGTTAGTGTAAGAACTGAAAAATTACCTGTAAGCAGGGTGGGAGAGAAACATGATTTTTTTAAAATGTAAATTGTACAATAGCAATATACATGTGTTTTTTGCTACGTTCTTGGGTAAATTTCAAAAGTTTGTTTTAAAAGTTGCTACTCATGCTTATAGTTAAACTCATGCTGAAGATGCTTTGCTGGGTAAAGATCTAATTCTTCCCTTGTTTTTGGCATAAGAAGAAAGTATTTTTGCTGTTCCTGGGCAAGAACTATCTGCAGAAATTAGCTAGTTTGTGAATAGTGGCTATTATTTTATTTGGTAAGTCTAGGTTTAGGTTTCTGAATAGATATTATTACAAACCCCAAGTCTTTAACAAGAAATGGTCACTGATGAAAAAATGGCATTAGGGTACTATTATAGTGCCCTGGTGTAAGAATCTAGAGGCCATGTTGCAATTATTTGCAAGAGAATTGAAAATAATAGAAAACAACTTTTTTTTTTCTATTGGAAAAAATAGAAAATAACAAACATTTCTAGCTAGCAACCAATCAAAAATGCAACAAGCTTGAAGTTACCTACTGCAGACTATGCTAGAGAGACAAAAACCACATAGGGAACATCAATTTGTTCCTGGATTAAATGTAAATTCTTTCAGAAAACACACCACTTTTTTTTTTTTTAAATATGTAATGCTCCTACAGCACAACTCTGCTCAAAAGGGTGATATGGTTTTCTTTCATTTCCTGTGTGTTCATTAGAAAAAAACATGTGCTCACAAACGTACATCAAGCAGCAAGCCTTCTAGTGGCACGTGCCATGATCTGGTGACAAGGGCCAATAAAAATACTTGCGTTATTAGCAGAATTAACTGAGGAGCCAGGTCTACCAAAATAATTTTTAAGAATTGTATGGACTCTGTAGAGTGCATAGGTGAGTGGTAAATCCATGGCTTATCTGAAGAGAAATGCATATAAATGTAACTCACCCATTTCTAGGCTGAACAATCCAAAATGCATCTGTTTCTCATAGATACCAACCATGTGAATTTATCTACCTTGTATATAGTGATAAGAATGCATACTGTTTTCTCCCATGACCATTTATTCTAGTGCTCTGTATATTTGGTTGTAAGTGAGATTCAAGACCAAAGAAACATAAGAATCCTTCCCTTTTCTGCAAGTCACTTCCAGGTTTTTGATTCTTGTGAAGTCTCAGGTCTCAAGTCTTCTAAAGCAGAAAACATCTGCATTTCTAATGCGAAAAACAAACAAAAGACAATTTTTTGTATCCCCTCCAGAGGTAATTAAGAGACACAAAAGAGTGGAGACCCAATTACTTTTGCTTTGAGGTCAACTTTAAATACTTCTGATTATCATAGTAAGGACACGTGCTGCTAATTTCATACTTTTATATAGAGGGTAATTTTCTTTCCTTGGATCTGTATGTTATTATGGTTTGAGGATAAAATAGGTGAATTACCATAGCAATGTATTGATTTCCAGCAGAGAAAAATAAAGGGAAGTTATTAAACGAACACCGGTTTTCTGTTGGGATGTATTTGCTTTATCTTTTTAAGTCTAACCTGAGGTTAACAGGGCATTATCACCTCTAATCACATCTAACTAGACATGCTTCGTTGGTAGAATACAGGCATTATTAAAAGTTCTAGATGCAATGTTGTGTTTTTTTTTTAAAGAGGGGGGCAAATTAGAACAAATTATGTTGTCAGATAATTAGGAACTACATCATGCCTTCAGCAAGCATGTTATGTAGTTTTTGTAGACCTGTGTGTACCTTCTTAATGATTATTTTTATTCTCCCTGTTGTGCTGGGAATGCTGCAAGCGTATAGAAATCAGGATACAGGATGAACATATAGGAGCATATAGGATGTGATGATGGTGTTAGTGATGATCTAATTTGGCAATTTTTTTATCTCCTTTTCCTATCCAATGTATTGTTCCCCACAGTGACAATAGCAGATGCCATTTGGGAACAGCATGCAACCCTAGGTGCTTTCTGTGGTCCTTTCCGCTTGTGTTTCCCTACCATCCACAACTGCTGGCTAAGGGGTGTTAGAGAGTGCATCCCTGCCGATTTATTTTAGCGCCTGCTTATGGACCTGTTGTCCAAGAATTTATCCAGTCCTCTTTGAGCCTGTTGATACCAGAACCTCCTGTGGCAATAGATTCCGGAAGTTCATTCCCGTTGTTTAAAAACAAAAGAAGTCCTTAAAAAATCCTTTTTAGGTGGGTGTCCTATTTGTTGTGTGCTCCCTAGTTCAAACAGCGTGGGACTTGCTGAATAACCGCTCACCTTGTCTGCTGCCATCATGAGCTTCTAAGCCCATTCAGTCTCTCACAAAGGAGTAGCTCCCTCTACTTAATTATTTTATTTGCTGTTCTCCATACTTTCTCTAACTTTGCTCTGTCTTTTTGAGGTATGGAAATGCAAATAGTACTTAAAGAAGTTCCACAGCTACAACAAAGTCTTGCCTATCATATGCATCCTTTTCTAGTCATTCTTCCCTTTTAAATCATGATAATTGAATGATGATGATTTAATCATAAGAAGACAATAAAGCATTAGGCGAAGGGATATAATAGGGGAAAAAAAGTGCTTAGCACACATTTCTACTGCTCCTTTTCCAAACCCTTTTTTGTCATTAGGAAAAACATATGCAGTATATAAGCAGTGCACAGATCTTTGCTCCCTTTCAGTGCCATACTAGATATGCTGGCTTCCAGCCAGGCCAAGTTAACTGGAACTCAATTAGCATCTTTAACACTTCTAAGCAGTTATTTTCTCTACTTTTATTGGCAACTGATTCACTGTGAGTTGAGCTGCACAAGAATGAAGATGTCTGTTCATTTTTCAGCTTAATACATGGCTTTCAGGGGAGGGCAAAAATCAGTGTGGTATTGGAGGTTGAGGTGTGAAGAGAAAATGGATGAGTTTGTGTATGACAAATAGTAATGTTTCAGAATGTCAATAATATACAAACTGAATAAAGTATAAAACATAGGAATAGCCATTAGGAAATCCATCAGATTCACTGCTGAGGAAAACTAAAAACTATAAAGAGTGTTTGGCTTAAATTCTTACCAAGTGTCAGAGAACAGGGATGCATTGGAGTGTGGGCATTCAAATGAGGGTAAAAAAGAAATAGAATTAAAGCAAAATGAAGAATGGTAGTTGAAAGGAAGTGCACAACAGAACAGTCCATGAAGATATATCTCACAGCCAGTTTTTCCCACAAGAATTGTGTTTTGTGGAATCAAAACAACATTCCCTTATTTCTGGCCCTTCAGGTGAGAATTGTTTCCTACAAAGGATCACCAAACGTGGTGAGAGGTTAGATTGTGCAGCTTTCGGCTGTCACAATAAACCAGGAGTTCAGGAAGAGACTGGGAAGCCTTTGAGCAAAGAAAATGAACATCTTTCTGGGATACTTGGACAGCTGCCAGCTCACACATTAAGCTCTGTTTTCCAAACCAATTGTTCTGTTATTTCAAGTGCAAATAGTCTTCATACTATGCCTGGACTTCTTGTTTTTCACAAAATGAAATTGCCAGCCTAAACAAGTGGGTTTTTTTCCTATAACCTCCTGATATATCAGCATTTACCATGGTATATAACTTCATATAAGTTATATAAATAGGAGAAAAATATGATAGGCAAGTATTACAGAGATACTCAAAGATGCAGAAAATACTGTTTAACCATGCTTTTTGCTTCTTTTTTTTTTGTTTATTAAACGCTGTAGTTTACAATGAACGTAACAGCTATAAATTATTAGCTAATACTTATAATACTGCAATCTGTTTCAAAGCTAAATACTGCTAAATGCTACTAAATCTATAATATTAATGTCTGCCCTGAATTAAAGCTATTAGCCAACATGAAATCTGTAATTTTACCATTAATCATTCATATCCTGAAAAATATTTGCAACAGATGCCAAACATGGTATTAGGTATGTGCCAGTAAAGCCTGACTTATGGATGGTTTTCAAATGCTGTAAATTAGTTTATTATTAATAAAAGGATACGCGTATGAGAAAATGTGCGAATGAGCTTGAATCTTTCAGCCAAATAAGAAATACAGAAATTGCTTTACTAAATCAGATCTCCAGTTAGAGCACAACATCCAGTATCTGACAGTGAATGACACTAAGGTATATCTTACCCTCTTATCATTAAGTTCTGGTGGACTAGATTTAGCATCCCTTCCAGATTTTTATAATTAGTTATGATATATATGGATTTTCTTGATATATGTGTAATGAAGTCCAATTGCCTGTTGCATCTTCTTGTGTTCTTGCTTCCTTGGCTTCCTGCGACAGTTCTAGAGTCCAGCCGGACCTTGTGTGGAAAAAAATTCCCTTCATTTTTTTTAATTTTTAGTGTCTTCCTATGTAAATGAATGTTCATCTTTTCCTTGTAGAGTGGAACTTTCCTGTAGTATGCATTTTTTTAATATACTTCCACTTTTATTTTTATCTTTTCCTGGTTTCTGCAGTCACAAGGACCTGAATGTCAAATAGATAGTTCCCTGTACTTCTGAATATTGTCTCTCTGCAGGTAAGGAGGATGAATGGATTAGGTTGAGTGTGCCATGGTTGTTTCTGTGATACTAATAAAAGAATTTATTTAGGATGTTATCAATTAGCCTTGTAGTTACAGAGTTTGTGTCAATAGGACCTGGAATGGTGATCATTGACCTTTGCTGTTGTGATTTTGTTTCAGCTGAAAGAACTGAGATGGGAGAGGACCAAGAGCTATGTTCTTCCTCTCAGCTTCATTGAACTATTTATGATCTTTTGTCCTCATTGAACCTGTATCCATTTTTTGTTCAGAAAGTTTGGAGTGTTTGAAAACATGCAAGTTCTGAGTGTTTATGAAGAGAGACGTAAGGTCTGTTGTACTTACAATCACATAAGTGAATTTAATTCTTTTAGCCACTTATCTATTGAATGTGAGAATAGATGCTAGCCTATGTATGTTCAAATTAATACCTTAATTAGGCTGTAGAGCACTGAGCATAGTAACAATAAAAATTAATATCTCACGGCGAACAATTATCTCAGGTAATCTGAGGAAGCAATGGTAAATTGCTCCACTGGTTTATAATGTTTTCCACACATGTATAGACAGGTACATTGGAGGTCTCTATGTTTCATAAATCCGTAAGTGGCAATGTTGTTTCGGTAACAGTTACTGTGCAATTCAGCACAATAGGCCCAAGTCTCTTGGTCCCTTGTCTTGTGAGGATCTGGCACAGCCTTGTAATGGCCCAGTTACAGATTAGCATTACCTGCTGGAACCAACCCTGATTCCGTTAGGCTGAATCTAAGTCCTGCACTGTTTTTAGATTGACCCACTCAACTGCAGTTTGACATTAGGGGAAAAAGGAGCTGAGACAAGTAACAGCAGGAGGAAAATTGGGAGAAGGGAACATCTGTGATGAAACTGTCAAGTGCAGACTGTTTGCAGAGGGCAACTTGTTCAGATTTGGTAGGTTTTACTTTATTTTGGCTTAACTGGTTTGCACTGTTACTACGTATACTGCTGCACTCTTTGGCTTTCTATGTTGCATGCATCACTGGTGAGAAGCGGAATTTTGTTTTTTCAAAAGGCTGCCCTACAGGCCAGGTCTGCGCACAGGCTTTTAGGAGCAAAAGCTTAGCACTTGGATTTGAACTAAGAAAATACAGCTGCTACTTCTTTAATTTTAGATAAATTTCCTTGATTCCTGTAAAAAGATTTTGTGGTAACTGTTACACAGGTAGTTTGCATATATAATGCTACCTCCAATTATTTCTTTCTGGGGAAGATGGATTTGTCCATCCATGCTGGCCCCAGAGTCCCTCCTCAGCCCATCTGGAGCTGCTAACTGCCAGTGCAATTTTGAGTGAAATGTCAGAAATTTAGTTTGCAAGTTCTTAAATTTGAGTAGTCCTAGATTTTCTTTTGTTTTGTTTCTTTTTTCGCTTATATAGATATATCTTCACCTCTTTTTACCAAGAAACATCTGCCCCTACATGGATCTCGGCAAGCGAAGGGTATCACTGATGCCAGTGGAAAGACCAGTAGTGGGCTTAATAGAGTTTGGTTAAAGATCCATGGGAGGAAGTTTGTATTGGGCTTCAGCTCATGTTAATATAGGTTGTTCTTTTCTTTTTTGTAAGACATTAAGTACATCCCTGTGGACATCACTTCAGAACTTGATGCAATAGAGAAGGCTCATACTGGAGACAACCTCTGCTTCATGCCCTAGCTTTTAGTTGAACACAGAGCTCTGAAAATGAAATGCTGCATTGCTCTGTCAGTCTTTTGATAACCTCAGTCCTTTCAGTCAGTTGTAAACAAAGCAAGAAAGGACTTTTTTAGATACTCTTTTAATCAAAAGTGTTAATTGTAGCACTGTTTCTACTAAGGGAAAATTGTAATATTAATTTGGCTCAACAGGGAAAGGCAGCAATTATAAAGTAAACAGTTACTTTTTTTTTCTTTTGTGTTTGTGACAACAGCAGTGACTGGACCATCATGATCCTGAAAACACTGAAATACTGACCATAACAGTAGTTTTCATACCCTTTTAGCCTTTTAGGGTGGGGAAATGCAGATGTTATTTCTTTGTCATCAAGGGAAAAGAGACTGACACTTCATAATGTTAAGACAAGACTGTCAGACTCCACTGGAAATAATGAAGCTTGACAGTTCCTGGGTTAATACTGCAAGTACCAATCCTGTAAATTTCAATTAGCCCTGACAGCAGTAGGGTTTAACGTGATGTTTATGTGAAGCGCTATGTTGGTAGCTTTCCTTCACACTTATGAGGAAAATGATCTCTTTCTCTCTCTGTGTCTCTCACACACACACAGAGTAGGGTTCAGCCTTTATCCTATTTATTTCTTTGAGATCTCATGAAGGTGCTTTAAGTGTCTCAGACTATCTCTGTGGACAACCTTAGGACTCCAGCTATTCAGAACATATTTATCAAGCTTGGGTGCCTAAAACTTGCCACAAAATATTAGCATCTAAAAGTTTCACAAATGCTCCACTACCTGAGCTCTGTGGAGTTCTGGTGATGGCAAGACGTGAAACTGAGGCCCACCTCCTTGTGTAAACCTGGTTCTGGTGTAGTCTTAATGGTGCCTTCCCTGCTAGGAGATGCATCTTTTACCAGGAGGAGCTTTGCCAACAGGACTAACAGTGCTTTGTCCCTCCAGTCCCTTCCCGTGTGGTATTAACCAGTCCAAGACACGTGCCTGTGTGATATGATGTGATCACAGCTGTATACCCACTTGGTTTAGTCCACCCTAACTTCTATCAGCAAAAAACCTTTCTTTTTGCTATGTTTTGTATTGGTTCTTGGAATGAAATAAGCTTTTACAGGCAAGAAGTAGTTTTTTAACTGTGTCTGTGCTAGCGCCCTTGCTGACATTAGCGATGCTGCAGTAAAATCACACCTCTAACCAACTCTGTGCTTCGCGCTGCTTTACCAGCAAAAGTTTCTAGTGCAGTCCTGCTGTCATGTAGTCCTCCATGTCAATTTGGTGCTAAATATAGGTGTTATGTGTGAAAATTTTGGCCTACCTGCCGTGCTTAAGAGAAGTTAATGATAAGTCTCGGTTGGGCTAAGGTTCCGCTAGCAAAGTACAAACATGTTACCAACAAAAACAAATCATACCTATGCTTGAGATGAGCACGGATACTATTTTTTTAAACAACAAGCAAATGTGACTCATAGAAAAGTGTGGGACAAATAACACTTATATGGACTTAGAAGGCACTGAGCAGTGTATTTCTGTCAGTGGCTTCCGTGTTAGCTGTCAGGACAGACATTTTGTGTATGTGATTGCGGAGAGCCCAGCCTTGCCAGGACTGACTTCCCTCTGCTCCCACTGCGACTAGCGGGAGGTGAAGGTTGTTGGGTACGCTGAACAAATGAAAAATAACTCTAGGGCTGAGTTCTCTCTTAACACTGAAGGTGATATAGTAAAAAATATTAAAGACATATTAACGATAGCAAGTGCTTGAAAAGGGCACCTAGTTTTTAAGTTATATAATACCACTGAAGGTGACCTATTGGCACCCTTTCCACCCTGCATCAGCTCTGGTGGTCTTCTGATCCCATGCTGCAGTGGCTGAAATTGCTGAACCAACACAACATTATGCAGCAAAAGTATCAATAGTTTAGTGCTGAATTTGTGAATCAATGTAACTCCAGAGCTGCTGCCACAGAGCAGGAGCGGAAGGTTGGAAGAGGAGATATGGGGATGGGAGGTACCGGTAGTGGTGGAGCAAGGGGTTAAGCAGATCTCTCCTTTTGGGTCATGGCAAGTTATTAGAACATCTCAGATGTGAGTTTCACCCATATTTTCAGCAATCTTGTGTGTAATTCTGCTCAAATCTTATTTCAACATATGATTTTATCAGTCACAAAATCAGGGAGGTATGCATAAAATTTTGTGATAATACAGTAAACCTAGGCTATAGTATACGTGTTCCTACTTTTCCATAGGTCTTGGGCACCAAATACAGTTGTTAGTGGAAAGATATTTGAATTGTTCAACAAGTTGAATTTTTATTTAACTGAGAATTTTGCCATTTTAGAACAACTCCTGCATGGATGTAAGATAATCAGAATGAGATACTGAAATTTAAGGAACAAGTTCTGAAAAGTCACAAATGTGAAAAAGTGGGAAATGTAAACATTTTGGATTTGAAATGAAGTGTTCTGATGTTAAAATAGAAATTAAATTTTAGGCTGACATAGAGCATTTTCTCATTTCAATCAATGGAGTTGGAAAGGTGGGAATATTAATCAAAATCACCACTTACACATGGAAACTGTGAAAGAAATACATACTTCTAACGGAAATAAAATAGCTTAAATATTGATGTACATATTCATTATGGCATTCTGTGTATGCTTTAATTTATCCTGTAGTCTGTCTGTCTTGTATCCTTCCGTTCTTCCTTTTGCCACCTCCCTTGTTACTTGTTAGGTGATTTACTTAACACTTTGCAAGTGCCTCTCCTGTGCTATGCATATTCAATTTATCAGAGCTTCTCAGAACAGGTGTCCTCAGGAGAGGAAGTCTTTTTCTTCCTGGCCACACTTTCGCTATACAAACAGCAAACTGCAGTAATTGTCTCAAGAATTTAGAGAGTCAGACAGCAAAGGCAAAGGTCCTCCTTTTTGCCTTGTCTAGCAAATGTGCTGATTCACTGCCATTACTTACTTCAGAGCATTAGTTCCTCTTCAGAAGTAAAAAAAGAAAAGTTCCTCACTGGCAATAACAAAAGAAGGTGTTTTTCCTTGCTGTTTGACTGGGGACTCCTACTGCCCTGGCAGTCTCTAAGTTGAATTTCTTTTAAAAATCAGATTTTCAGAAGTACGCAGTCCTGTTACAGGTTTGCTCTGCTGAATTAACGAAGGTGTTATAATTAGCTTTAGCGGGACAAAATCGAACCAACAACGGATACACTGCAAAATCCAATCCTGTATGTTTTGTATTTTCATGGTTGTTTTTCTGCGTCTCTCCTCCCACCCCTATTTCTGCAGACTGCTTCCAGGAAGAGACAACCATCAGACAGTGAAGTTGTGTTACAGTGTGAGGGGAGTGTTCAGCTCAGAAAGAAATTTTCCTCTCTTTGCTTTCACCAATTTGAATATATTTTGGTTTTCCAGCCTCTCTTGCACCAGCATTGTACTGCTTTGCAGTGCCAGTGTTTTTGTATTATTCTTCCATGTTTGTGCTTTAGCGTCTGTCTATGGCATGGCATAACGCATGGTGAAATAACTTGTGTATGTTCCTGACTCAGAGAGGCTTAATTCCACCATTTGATTCCAAAGAGTCTAGTGAGACGTCTCGTGGGTAAGCAAAAAGCTCTGTTGCTTTCTCAGGAGTTTTTGGCATGTTTTAACGTTAGATTCTACCGTAGTGTCACCGGATTCAAAACTTTGTAGGTGTTTGCATAGTATGGGAGTTCATTGTTTCTCTCCTTTCCCTTTCTCTTTTTTCTTTCATTAATTCCTTTTCATCTCTTTTTGCACATTGAAGGCAAAGGAATAAAGATAGATGAAAAGCTAGCATGATGGAAATTGACCACAAGTTTCACACTGCAACGTTGGTTTGCTTTTAATGCAAGAATGCTTTTGTACAAAATAGAGCTCACAGGAGGAAGACAAGCCTGGAGTTTCTTATATTGGACCATTTTAAAATAAATCTCTGGTAGCTCATAAATCTTATATACTGTCTTAGCAAATGATTTCACGTACTTCATAGTACCTCTGTAGTTAGCCCCATCTTTTAGTGTGACTCACAGAGAGTCCCCTCAGCTTAGGCACAGAAAAAGCAGACACTTAACAGCGCCGCTTTGAGAACGCGCTATACTGCAAAATATGCATGCATGTGCTTAGCTTGGCACAGCTCGAGATTAGTTCTGCAAAACAATGAATGCTGCTTCTGATCCAAGAAGCCCTGTCCTTAAGCATGTGTATTAAAACATGCTTCTTGTGTACGTGTAGGCTGAGGGCTTAATTCTGGATGAATGTCTGGACTGAAAGTGGGATGTGCCAGACTACAGGATTTGTGTAGCTCATGGTTCTTCTCAGAGCTACAGTGCATGAGCAGCTTTGAGAAACCAGTCTCAATTTCCACATCTGGGCATGCAAAAACTTAGGCATCAAAAATTAGAGATCACTTGTGAAAATGTGAACCTTGACAATGCTGTGTTTTTCAGTGTGCTATCACAGCCAACTGGAAAACCACATTTTACATACTGAAAAAGAAATCAAACGTTTACAAAGTCACAGAAACTACTAAAGGGAGTATTCTATGATTCTGTGATCATAACCAGATAACCATTTAAAATAAATATTGGTTGCATTTTCTGTTAGTGATGGCCTTTGCTAGGAAACAAAAATTGAAAGTAGCATAACTTGAAGGCAGGGAAGCTGTTAAGAAAAGAGAGGATATGGGGAAAGCTTGCGAGCTTTTGAGAGGTGGGCTCTGATGGATTTATTTAAGGTGATTTGAGACATTATTGACCCAAACATCTGTTCTGCTCTTTGTCTGGAGTTTGTATCTCCATCTGTAGGTGACAGAAAGGAGGTCTTGCTTGTACATCAGCTCTCCCGGGCCTTATTTCGGTGTATGAGTGCCAGCCCACCTCTTCTGGTAAGAGAGCAAATGGGAAAGAATAGGGGAATATTGAGAGATAGGTGAGAGGTATGAAGGAAAGTAATTTAAATCAGTACCGTCCTACATCTGTCAGAAAAGAAATAGAACATTTTTGTGCTGTGAAGAAGGAGAAAAATATGTGCTTAGTAATTTTCTTTCAGCATTGAGGGTCAATATTCTTCAAAGCGTAAATGAGCAGTTTAACAGAGAGAATTAAATGAAAGGCCACGTCCTGTAACACAGCATTATTATTTCACCTCAGCACAATCTGGTTTTAAAGGTAGCTGAGTCAGTCCCACACAGATCTCCTGGAGTGTTATCAACTTCTACTGGTAAGGAAACGACTTGGTGTGGTTTATATTGCATTCAGTAACTGCCAACCTTATAGCAAGGAGAAAGTGGTGTGATTGGGGTGCCAGGGCAGTGGCTGCAGTCACTGTCAGTGCCGGCTCCAGCTCTTATGGCTGTAGAAACACAGGAAGAGCCTTACCAGGACTGTAAACTGTCACAGAAACAGTTCTGCAAGAGAAGCAGCCAAAACCAAGTCGAGTGGCATAAGCTTTATCTCCTCCTGAAATAGATGGTTCACTATCTGTTCACTGAGTTTTGGTGGAAGTTTTGCTGGAGTTGGGAAGGTGGGAACTGGCTTCTTGAGCACAGTCCTGGTTTGAGGAACATATCTAGCTTCACACCATTGCAAAAATCCCAATATGCTTTGATTGACCCTGGTGATCTTTGTCACATGGGAATCTTGCAGAGTTAAGGACAGTAATTTTTTTATTAAGACTTATCTTTACCTTGAGTTCTGTTTTTACTGCAATGCAAGCCATGATGAAGTGGCAGGGCTGTGAAGCTTTCACCTTTATTTTATGGTGGGAGGGAGGAACAGAGCAGGGGACAAAGAAGGCACCTGCCGCAGGAGACATTGTGTGGGAGAGAGCACTCGTGCTAAGTGAGGTTTCCCTAGTTATGTATTTGCTCAGGGTGGAATATCTTCTGTTACACATTTTTCTCATTTGTTTGAGCTTACAAAATGTTGTCATAATTGGAGGGTTGGTTTTTTTTAAGTGAGTAAGTATTTGGTAGAAAGATGACAAGACAGGTTTTGCAACAACCTTCTGTATTGTTACTTCAAACTGCGTTAATTTAGTTTGAACTGATCACCTCCTGCCGCATATTCATTATGGTACTTTTCAGTATGATGCTGAAGCCACAGACCACTGTCACAATAGAGTAGCTAGACCTCCCCTGCTCTTCCTTCACTAGTCTTGGTCCATGCCCCTTCCCTTATTCCAGCTGTAGCAGGCATTGGGCTCTCCCATGAGCCAACTGAATTCACTGAAACAATAGAAAACCGTCCTGGGTTTTTTTCCTTTTTTTTTCCTCTCCATTTTAATGAATTAGACTGGCTCATATCAGACTGAGTCTGATGTGCAGAATAGCTGGTACAAAGTCATACCTGTCATGTAAAACCAAGCCCTAAGATTGTGTCCTCCTATAGATATCATTGAAATTATGTGGATTATTTTAAATGGGGGGCTGGGGGGTGGTTCCAGGTGTCTGAGAGTCAATCTTCCTTTCATCTCAGGAAGAGAGTTAATGGTATTGTGTCAACCTGGCTACCTATGCCTCAAGAGGCTTCAAATAAATATTCATTCTGTCCTCCTTAGATCTCCTGACATTAGAGAAACTTAGTGCTAAGACGAAAGGAAGATAAAAGGACTTACACTGATGTTTCTAATGTCCAATTGGCAACATTAACCATCTTGTAGAGAGGTCAGTGCCTGCTTTTGGCAGTAATCAGTTGCCATTTGGCCGGACAAGTGATCACTGCATATGTGCATCACTGCATACATGCAAAGAATCTTTTCAACATGTCCCAGACACTGGGGATTCATAGCACATGTGGAATAGAGTGATCTGAGCATGGAGAGCATCTGTGAGAATGTCAGAGTCCATGCGTGCATGCAGCAAGGCAGATTCATGGAAAGCCAAGTGAATCTAGAAAAGTGTTAGTCTTAATGAGCTAATCAACTGAGCTTGCCTAGTAGGTCTCCACTGGATGCAGTTGGATTCCCATCACTTTTTTCATGATAGATGTTGGCAGGTATGAGTGAGTTCATTCAGTCAATGCAAGCTCCAGTTTGACTGTATTTATCAGTACCTGTTATCAACATCCAGGATTAGGGTTACTCTTGGGTAAAGTACAGAGTCTTAGTTATTTCTTACCTCCAGAGATGGTTAGGATGCAGGTAGTGAACAAGTTGGGGGAATTAGATGGAACATGTTTTTTTGGCATTGGGACAGCTAGATGATTTGGCCTGTTGGTAATAATGATCAAATGTTCTTTAAAAAATATTTTAAAAGTGAATGAAAGTTCCTAAGGGAGGAAGACATCTAGCTAGTTATTTGTTGAGGAACAATAAGATGCAGTAGGGTGCCTATTTTGTTATACAACTGTTGACCACAACAAAAATTTAGGAACTCTTCCTCTGCCAGTAGCCTGTAGAGACAGACTGAAGGAGGAAGAGCTGAGAATGGGTGTGAAAGTGAGTGACCTGGAATTTCACATTGCTGTGAAATCCAAGCTTCACTTTATCCTCTACAAAAGAAGAACAGAGGAATAGGAGCAGCGAGATTAATTTAAGTAATCATCCAGAACAGATGAGTAAGGTTAAAAAGCTCATAACCCCTTTTCTGAATCACTGTCCCAAAATCCAGTAGCTAAAACCTTGCAAGCCTTGAAAACAGGCAAACCTTGGTCCTTTCTCAGTCTGAGATTTTTTTAAAACATCTCCATATAAAAGTTGTGCAAGTCTCTCTCAATTTCAGAAGCAGGTAACTCAAGGAAAATTATTTGTTTGTGCAAGTTAAATAAAAATGCCTGTTGTTTGGCAGTAAGTTGGTCCCATCCACAAACGCCTGTCAGTTTATGTCCTGATCTGAGTCCCGTTTCCACACTGCAAACATGTTGATGCAAAAGTTCCTCCTGACACTATTCAGTCCTCCCTGTTCCAGTCTGTGCTGCATGAAAGAGACATTTTCCAGCACCTGTGTTCTCACTGGTGCCTTCAGCAAAGCCCTGCAGATGAACCATTAGAAATACATGCTGACCTTAACAAAGTAGGAGCCGACATGCTTCACTCATAAAACTCAGAGAGCAATCAGACGGCATCCCAGTGACATTCATCACAGCTGCTGGCAACAGCCTTTAATTCATCTGGTATTTAACCGGGGTGAAATGCCCTGTAGCTATATCATGTTTGTTGGTGTTAGATGAACCCAGCTCATCGCCCGCTCACTAAAGTTCAGGATTTAACACCAATCCATGGTTTGCAGGCAGTTCATCTCCTGCACAAAATACTTGTCTCCTCTTTGTCCTTTATTATATTTTCTTTTCTCCACAGCTTGCATTCTAAATTCTCCAACATGAATTGAATACCTTTGCCTGAATTTGAGAGCTATGTTACATTCTGGCACAAGTCAGGGATGCGGCCCATCAGTGACATAACTAAGCCCGGTGATTACAGGGAAATTTTCCAGCTTAATTATTAAAAGTTAAGAATATTCAAGATGTGAAAAATGCAAGTGTGTTTTCAAGGTTGAATATTTAAGTGATGTAGCTGTAGCATCCTTTTAAAATGATGGATGGGAACAGGAGCTAATTAAGAACAATAGCTCAAATAATGAATAGTTTTATGTTGCATGCTCATTGACTGCTGAGTCTTTAAAGAAATTAATTGGGCTTGTTTCACTGTGATTCTGATCCAGAGAAGTCAATGAAAGCTAATGCAGTCATTGGGGGCTAGGGCAAACCTAGTGGGTATTAAACATGGCCCATTGCAATCTCATAGGATTACCTCCCCTGATTTTATGAGACCTATGTCATGTCCTACTCCATATAGGATGTGTTCTAACTGAATGCTCTAATGCTGTAAAGTTGGAGAAGTAAAACTTTCCGGATTAAATCCTGGTTCCATTGGAGTTTAAAAGCTCCTACTGATTTCAGTGAGGCTGGTTTCATGCCCTGTATAACTCTAGGTACAGACCACATCAGTGGTTGGGATAAATTTGAGAGAAAAAAATGTAAAAAACGTATGTAGCACAACTTTATCCACTTCACTTGTCTGGCTTCATCTGCTTTGGATCTAATTGAGATTTCAATATCTCTAAAAGACATTAAGAATCCTTTTTTTCTTAAAATTAACGGTCTGTGCACAAAAATTCTCTCTAAAGACTGCTCCTTTCTCCAAAGGCCAGCTTCATCACCTTCATTAGGTTAACTAGGAGCCCTATACAAGTAATCTTGAGCTAGGAAACAAGAATAAGGACGCAATAACTGTATAGAAAACACAAGGAGGAAGTTGTGGATCTTCTGTGAATGATGCTAGAAGCAGAACAGAATCCCCATTGCTCAGAGACGGATCAGTTAATGTGGACTAGGTAAAAAGTTAAAAATAGTAAAGTACATTTTTATTGTTCCCAGCATTCAAAAAAGCATGAGTGAAGGTCCCCAAATCGTTAGATTTTAAGTAATAGTAAATCTTGAGTACATTTTAGGGCAATGGTAAGACTTGGTTTCTGTTTCAGACTTTTTTATCACAGTGTTGAGGAGTCGAAATGTTCTCTTTTTATTTTTTCTTCCAGTTAAAAGAATACTGAGGTTCCCGGATGATCACTTGGCATTGGGAATTCGATATGTAGATGGAACACCAGGTACAGGGAGATTTGTGTTAAATCCATAACAGGTAGCACAAGTGAACATTGTTAAAATATTAGAATTAGCTTTGACAAAGTACCAAGGGAACACAAAGTGGAAGGGAAAGAAAAGAGAATAATTAAATATATCTTTGAATTGACAATGATGCTTAACTTAGAATTATTGAACAATTTGTACTTCATGGAATTGGCTTTCTAAAGATCATACTCAACTTATTATTCCTAATAATTCACTGTCATAAATTTATCCCTTTTACCATTCAATTCATAGACAGCAAACTTGATTTTCCCAGTTCTGTTTATTTTTAATAAGTATTTCCTGTGCTGCCCAGCTAAGCACATTCCTTCTAACGATGGAGTCTTAAACCAAATTCCACCTTGACATTTCAAATATATCTTGTAGCTGATTCAGTATGAAAGTCTTTATGGGACTCTGAGAGTCTTGATCGTTAGAGGAAGCATTCACAATTGCAAGTTGTGGTCTTTAAATATCTTAATGAGAGGTGCCCAACTTCCAGGACATCTTAGAAGCATTTACCTCTTGAAAGCAGAGAGCTCTGTATTTAAAATCTGAAGGAATGACTTAGGTTCTTGTTCACTGAGCAAAATATCCACAAAGCAAGTAGAGATGTGACTGCAGAATGAGTCAGTGTATACATCATCCTAGCTTCAACCTCACTTGCACAGGAAAGCTCAAAGAACACATGTCTACTTCAGTGTCGATTGTCAGCTTCACTGCTGCTGGATGCTCTGCTGTTTAGCATAGCTGTGTCTGCTTGTGTTGCAGTTACTGCCAGCATAGATGCATAACCATGTTTTGACAGCCTTGGTGCAAAGGGTGTATTTCTGTGTTCATCAATGCTGAGCAACCACCTGACAGTGCTGAATCAGGCACCCTCACCCTTGGGTTGAATTAACTGGAGTGCAAGATGTGGACTTTATGCTATTCATGGACACACAGGACTGACTTAGTTAATACTGGGTGCTCAGGGACCCCATGTATTGCTTTGTGGCCACTCACTTGGACTGTGTTGAGGCTAGGGGAACTCCACTGGTTAGTTATCTTTGTATACAGCAATATAACCGAGGCCAGGACAAGCAGTTTATAAACTGCTGCTCCAGGTGAGATACTTACCTGAATAGACTGTCATTATCAGTAAAACTCCTGTGGTGTAAATGGCCCCTCATATAGCGCTAAAGGCCCAGATTGACACCCCCAAGGTGAGTCAGTTGCCATAGGTGAAAGTGTTGTTACCTTTGCCTTCCTATCCATCCACTGGAGACTACAGCCCAGAGCAGGACTAGCACAACAAGGCTTGGTCCTCAGCCTAATTCACAGCTTGGTGTGTTAACCTGAAGCAAAACCAAGAGTGGATCACATAAATATTACAGCACCTGTTCTTAAGTGATGATGCAAATTGCTGGCACCCATGCAAGGGTGGCTGTGACCTCCGACAGGAGAGGCACGTGGGCAATGGGGTGCAACAACTGCTGTAGCTGATCCACGGGAGATGGAGACAAAACCCTGTGGGCCTCTGCCCTTTAGATGGAACGTTCTCTCTCCCCCAACACTCTGCAAACACACATCATTCAACACATCCATACTGGGGAAAAATGATGCTGTTTTAAGAAAGCACTCTGCATCTATAGATTGGTGCGTTCAAATAGTCTTGTGTGTGATGCCCACACAAACAAGTTCAAGCTGATTTGAGTCATTAGATATGACTATTTAACATAGTGAACATAGAACAGATAAAGCAGCTTCTTTGCTAGTACCAACCCTCTACTGGCTGTGTGTTGACACTTCCCACACTCCAGGACTGATGTTTTATTGCTGTGATTTCTTCTCAGTCTTGCTGTTCTGAAATGACCCTTTTAAACCTGATTGGTGCTGTATAAAACAGTATTGAAAGGATCATGGGTTTGAAATACACACACATTAATTCTTATGTGTATATGATAGGTAAACAGAATAAGATAGAGACCTTCTTAAAATATCTTTAAGTGCACATGTAAAAAGTATGTCTAGAACATGTAACTAGGTCCTATAGTGTTGCCTATGAATTTGATAGCATGTATGAATATTCTGAAGGCATCACATAAATGAGGGAGGTGTGAATGCAATGAAAGATGCAGTTTTCATGGAGATTTACTGTAGGTAAAGTGATGAGTGAAACAAGAAAAAAAAACCCTAAATGTCAGAGCACCTGTCTGGAGTTTTTGAAGCTGTATTTGACATTTAAACCAGAACTGGTAATGGAGTTTCGTTTTTAAGAACCAGGACACAGCATGTTAGAAGGAGTTTGTGTAGGTGGCTCATTCGAGGTTCATGTTAAAATCAACTTCACAACGGTCCTGCTTTATCTTTGTGTGGAGAGGTAAATGGTATGGTTTAGCAATACCAAGAGTTCTGGAGGAACTAGTAGTTTGAAGGATGTTACAAAGGCCTTCAGAATATGGAACCCTAGGAGGCTCAGGGAAATGGGGGAAAAATTAAAACCCCAACATGATAACCATTTCCAAAAAGCAAGCTGAGCAAAACCCAGTCAGTTTATTAGGAATATGAGCTCTCCCAGAGACACTGGTCTGTGCATTCAGTCGTTGGTATGGTCTAGAAAAGCTGGTGGTCCCCACTCTTCAAGCGCACCCACAGATCCAGTTAAATTCAGTGGTGGTCAGGGAGGTTCCTTCTGTCTGTCTGCTCAGGTGCAAAACATTCAACCATGCCAGCCCATGTTTCAATATGCATCCACATAGTCCAGCTCAGCAGCATCCATCCCACTGCAGCTGGCCCTGGGAAGTCAGTTCCGGGACTCACTGGGCAGGCAGACCTGTCGCTGCTGCCACATCAGCTCTGATCTAGTCTGATTCAGCCTGCTGCTACAGAGTCACTCGAGGGGATCCTTGTGGAGATATCAAAGCAAAAGCACTTTTTGCTTCCAGGATGAGTATTTCTACTTTGGACACAAGGATCTCTCCTTCCCTCTTGTGGGATTTGGAGCAAAGACCGCTGCCAGTTGTACCACCTGCTGGATGGGTATCATCTCCCCAAATCCCCTTTTGTGCAGTTCTAGTTACAGTCTGGTATAATATATATACACTAGATGCGTTCCCACAAAACAACAAAATACTAGGTGTAGTTACGGGAAAGCAACATTTTACTTCACGCAAAGAAGGTTGGCCAGGTCATTGCATTATTGAAGAAGCACTCTTTTTAACCCAGGTGTGGCACATGAATAAATTTTGCCCAAATGCCAGACACGAGATGTCTCCTGCATTCTTGCAAGATATCCTGCATTTCTTCCCACTGTGCTGGAATGCTGAGCCACAGCAGCAGCAGCATGAAGCTACCAAGGCAAAAATGACCAACAGAGCTGAAGCCAACACACCACAGCTGCTTCCCAATATCAAACCTTAGATATAAACTAAATTGGCAGTGGCCTAAATTTCCTAATTTTTGATGCAGACTTCATCCCTGGGAGTGCATTGGATGTTGTGCACTTTACAATGGCAGACAGAAAAGATTGTGGGGACATACCTGTTTGAAAATGAGTCGTTTGTAAGGTCAAACTTTTGAGCTGCCTCATTTCAATTGTTATCCTGTTAAAATATCAGGGCAAGGGAATTGGAGTTGGTCATTCTGTTATGTTTTTCTTTGGTGGTAAATAAGTTGGCATTTTTTACTTGACTGTTCAAAGCTTGGTTTTCCCGGATGCATATGCCTCCAAGGATGGATATTGCCTTTGAGTTAGATTTTGCAATTGTCATTGGCTGAGTTCTTGATTACCGAAATCAAGAATGGCTCAGCCTCTTATCTGAGAAGTGCAGGGCGGAGAGCTAGGTAAATGTTTCTTCTCTTGGCCTATCTCCATTGCAGGACAGGGAGGGGTTTGTTTGCCTAATCAGCCTGTGATCTGAGGGTTTGTTTTGCAAAGGAGCATGTGGGGCTGGTTTCCTTGCGTTCCCAAGCCTGAGGCAATAGAGCTAGGAAACATGTAATTCTTAATATTCGTAAAGAGGACATGGGCTTTTTCTTTTTATAAGCAAAGCCAGTCATGCAGCAAAGTAAAAGTATGTCAGAAATAGGTGTTTTATTTATAACTCCCTGCATTAAAAAACAACCAAACAAAGTCAAATATAGTCCAGTTCAACTTTTGTTTTATGTCATCGTGTTGTACTTGCTCTTCCTCTTCTCAAGATGACAGTCCTGGGATCTTGATGCCAACCTGTGGAAGAGTGATTCCCAGACAGAGCATCTGGCTCCTTGTATGAGTCCTGAGGCAGTCAGTTGTGTTGGTGGCCATGGAGTTGCCTCTGGCTCTCACATGTTGTTGCGTTAGTCGCTTGATGGGACTCTGTGGTGGCTCTGCCCTTCTGAATGCTGCCTCATTTAACTTTTCAATCTAAGTCAGTTTGCAATTCTTAATTATTTTTGTAGTGACCATTCTCTTCAGGAGGTATTGTCCTTCCCTCCCAGCCTTTTCTATTCCTATGGCTGGGTGCAGTAAGAGCCGTATTGTAAACAGCAGACTCAGCCTGCTGAGGGGCACAGCCTTTCCCAGTGTTGTGTTCCTGAGCTTGTCTGATAGACAGAATTACTTTGGTTTTTTCCTTCACTTTGCAACTTAAAGCACAATTCTTACACCTCCTTCTTACCTGAGGGACTTTGAGAAACTACACACGGGAGTAAGGATACGGATGTTGAAGGCGTGGGGTTTTTTTTGTGGAAGTAAGGCAAGGAAGATTTAAGGATTTGATTCTCGAAGAGGCTTTAACTGCTAGCAAGGCCACAGGAAGGAAACATCAGTGGGTGCTGTGTGCCCTGACTTCTGCTGATCCGGTGTGGGAGTGGGACACGGCACTTTGCAGGACTAAACCCCTCTGGTCTCAGGGCTGGATACTGCAGATAGATCCACGCTGGCACAGAATTAAACACAGGTCTTCCCTTTAGTAACTGACATACAACAGTTTTGCTTGCTAATTTGATGATGTTGATGATCTCTCTCTCCCTTATTGGAAGTCCCTAGACTGCCCCAAGAACGCAAATTTTAATCCCCTTCCCCATCCAGCCTGAGCCGTTACCATAGATCAAAACCATTAAAGCTGCAAGTGCACAAGGAGGGTATGTAACTCAATTACAGGAGAGAAGGCTATACCCAGCTGCAACTGATGTGGAAATTGGGTATGGCTACTACAAATCACTGTGGAATTATACAAGCTGGTGTTAAACAAGCAGCAGGGCAAATTAGCCCTGCACTGAGCTGCATGCTGCTGTGCTTACACAGCTACTGGTGCCTGAGTTAACATGTTTAAATGCAGCACAGCTCTCTCTACATAACTCTGCATTTTGCTTGTAGCTATATCCAGTGGGAGACCAAAGAATAGGAACTGCTTAAAATAACTTGTCTGCATTTCTGCAAGTTAATGTCTTCTCTCATTTCAAAACCCGAGAGCCTATTCTGAAGCAGGGGAAAATCCTATTTGCTATTAACCAGCCCTGACTTGTGTCCCCAAGGCCACTTTTCTGCAGACTGCTCCCCTGGAACTAGAGCCAAACCATGCTGCATTTGTGCTTCAAGATAGGGCACACCTATCAAAATCTTGGCCTGGATTCGGTTCCATTCAGTGAGGCTGGTACATGTAGAAAGGGCACAGGAGATGTGTGAGAGGTAGCTGGAGAAAGTCTGGCTAGGAATGCAGAAGAGAAAAAGAGTTTACAGGCAAAAGGCCCTTTATAAAACTAAGCAAAATACCAAAATAAAGAACTGTAGTAGGTACTTTTAACACCAGGTAGGTAGATGGTCAGGACACCCGTTTTCCAAGAGAATGCTCATCCTTTTGCGTAATGCGTAGCCTTGGTGTCTCTTTTTGGCAGTGAGACAGAGATGTACTGAACATTTTTTGAAATTATACCCCAAACACTGAAAGTTGGATCTTCCAATAAGACATACACAAGCACCGTCTGTTTGGTAGAAGTCACAATTGATGTTAAAAGTCTGTTAATAGCAAAGCTTCTTGCCCTGCTGTAATTAGCACTGTGTAGTTTTCTCTCTTGCTCCTTTCTCAAAAACCAGTTACTTCAGAAATAGTTGTATAAGGCAAGATATAAAAGAAGAACTAATCACCTTTCTGTATGACAATAATTGCTGGCAAGTGGCTTGAAGCATAGATACATAAAGACTTTATCAAGCAGCTACTTTGGGTGGTGCTTAAAAAATGTATTTTGCAAATGCACACAGATTCTTTGTCAAATGTTTCGTTTTCATAGCACTTTTGACTGAGCAGAAAAAGACCATCTTTAAGGGGATAGCTTGCCCGTCTGGGGTCAGTGCAAAAGAATGGAACAGATTTTTTTTATAATTATTTATAAGATGTCTGCTTTCATAACGCTGTTCCTTGAGTGTCAGACGACCTCAGGGGACCTTGGCCACCCCCCTCCATGTGTTGGTCATCAGTAATGATTCACTCCTTGAAAGACATGGAGCAGCTCTTAAATCCATGTAGGTTCCTCTCCCTCCCTATGTTATCTATCTTCTTTTGGTATGCTTCAACCAAATTGCCAAGGATGTAGAATTTAAGACTTGAGGATATCAGGAGCACAGCATGTCTTCGGGTCTGATTAGGACTTGGATGCTGTTTTCAATGGAAGCATTGTTTGCAATGTATTTGTATTGTTTATTTTGATCCTACAGCCCCACCTTGCCAAAAAGCTCCTCTGAGGTGCACTCTGGGCATCGATACTATTTCACACACAGTCTTGTGACTGCTCCCTTCTGCTATAATTCTTATTCATAGTTTGATAACTCTAGTGGCCCCAATCATTGTGCTAGGTGCTGCACAAACCTTTAGGTTTTATCTAGAAAAGATTTTACATTCCTAGTTTAAATGGCTTGGCTGATTGACTGATAATGTAACAATATGCTAGGCTGGACAAACCACCGATCCTCATTCCAGGATTTGAGTGTTATTGGCTCTCTTTACATTTACTGTAAGTGCTCCAGAAATGATTGTGTTCTGGGAGAAAAAAGTGCAGCGTCCAGCTCTTTCAAATATATTGGGAGCAATCAGCCTCAGCTAAAAATGTAATCTAAACTGCCAGTCTAGCTGTATCTTCCAAGAATTGATAAGGTTTGTAGTCTAAGACCATAGTTAAAGGTCCTCTTGCAAGGCTACCTAGTGTAGTACAAGGCATCACCAACCCCATCTCTTCATTAAAACCCTGTGCAGAATTTGAATAAGCAGCTGCACTAATACTCCTCTTCCATTTCACAGTGCCAGCTGAGTCAGGTTCATTTGAAGACCCTCCATCCACAGTAACTTAAACTGCTACAGCTATACTTGCAAGAGAACATCTCATTGTGACTGGGATAGACAAGACAGGATCAGAAACAGCCACAGAAGGACTGGTCGTTTCGTCCTTGGTTTTTGGCAGTTGCTAAAACAAGTAATTAATGTGTTCCAAGAGTCTAAAGTAGTTCCCCTGTAAAGGGAGGAAACCCCATTTCCTGAACATGCCTTGGTGAGTGGCACCTGCCTTCAGTAGGTGAAGTGAGGAGGGTGAGATTTTTGGCTTTCTATCCACTATCATGGAGTGGTGACAAGTTAAACACTGGATGCACGCATCAGATACTGGTCTATATATGCCTCTGTGGCTAGAACTGTAAAAACAGTAAACTACAGTCTGCTCTGTGCTGCTTGGAGCAGATGAATACATTGCTTAACAATTAACTTTGGTTGTACCATTTTCTAGCTGGTCTACAGGAAAATAGGGCTGGACAATAATCCCACCCAGGGGCAGAGCTGTAACAAGGACCTGTTGAAAATTTTCCATCAAACTCCCATCTTTTTCATTGATTGTGTTTTGGTTGGTTGGTATTGTCTGAAGATCTCTTGAGAGCTGTCTTTTTCACAGGGCAGAATGGCTTGTTCCCAGTTCTTGGCAAAGTCAACACACACTGACAGCTAATTGCTGGAGATTGCTTCTTATGGAGAACCTGTCTGGGGAGAGAGGTCAGTGTTGGAAGGGAATGGGACTGACAGGAAAATGCATCCTTTTCTGAGATCTGGAGATGATGTCACATTTGGTCAAGTTAGAGGTGTTTTTTAGACCGTGAGGCCTACTGGTTTGAAAGGTCAGCAAGTCTGGAGCAGGGCTATCTGATTCAATGTCATGCCTCAACCTGGCTTTACACAGAGCTGAAGTTATATATGTCATCCTCTTTCTCTTTTCCAGCTGCACTGTGATTTGGGTCCCTTATGCAAAGCACTGCAGAGGAGGGCACATGGTCTTCCGTTTTTGAGCATCTTTAGGGCACAGCAGCAGAAATTTAAGAGAAATACACCACTAGAGGGCATCTGCACTTTCTCACAACTGTAATGTAAACCTGTTCACAATTGCAAAAAAGTCAGTGAGGCATTTACAGCTGAAGTTATAAGGTACTGGAGCTCAGAGCCTGCTGCATATGATTTTTTGTTTTTTAAGTGAACACATCCCTCTTCTTTGGGTCCTCAAAAGGAGAACATACTGAGATGTGTTAATGAGCAAAGCTTAAGATGATATATCAAGCCCTGAAGGTGACCAAGGTACAAGGTTTGAGAAAAATCATATTGTATGAAAAAAGTGGATGTTTGCTTATTTTCACTGTGGAACAAATGGGTTGAGAGAGAGAAAATGGCCTTTGAGAGAGAGAGAGAGGAACTTGCCCAGGTCCCCCATGAATACATCTGGAAGTCATAGAATCATAGAATCATAGAATCATAGAATGGTTTAGGTTGGAAGGGACCTTGAAGATCATCGAGTTCCAACCCCCCTGCCCTGGGCAGGGACACCTCTCACTAGACCAGGTTGCCCAAGGCCACGTCCAGCCTGGCCTTGAACACCTCCAGGGACGGGGCTTCAACAACCTCTCTGGGCAACCTGTTCCAGTGCCTCACCACCCTTAAAGTGAAAAACTTCTTCCTAATGTTTAATCTAAACCTGCCCTCTTCCAGCTTAAAGCCATTCCCCCTCGTCCTATCACTACATGCCCCTGTAAAAAGTCCTTCCCCAGCTCTCCTGTAGGCCCCCTTTAGGTACTGGAAGGCCGCAATAAGATCTCCCTGGAGCCTTCTCTTCTCCAGGCTGAACAGCCCCAACTCTCTCAGCCTCTCCTCATAGGAGAGGTGCTCCATCCCTCGGATCATCCTTGTGGCTCTCCTCTGGACGCACTCCAGCAATCTATATAATCCAGCAAGTCATCCATATAGAGATGCTGAGGGAAGTCAGGAGAGCATTCTCACTCTAATATAGTGGCCTTTTTTGCTATGTTTTAATTCTTCCTGAGAACTAAAGAATGACATCATTTACATATTTTAATTTAGGTGTGCTCACTTCACAGGTTTTGTTGATTTGCCTTCACTTTTCCAAGTACTGCATGTAGCTGTGCCTTCACCATGGTATGCTAGGTTTTATGAACCCTGGAGAGCTCATCTGGAAGCTGCAGAGCAATCTCTGAGCCACACCGCAGCAGGAGGACCTGGACACAATTGGCTGGAATTTAGTTTGACACAGCCCATAACATGTTAGTGTGGCTACAGATTCACCCACGTTGAGTTGTTTTCCCTTATGTGTATACCTTCTCTCCTCCTCTCTGAGAGAGGGCCCTGCACAGGGCACCTCAGTCCTTCTTTTCAGTGCTGCCATCTCCAGAGAGGAAGGAAAGGATTTGATTTCAAATTTAAAATAAAACTCCAATGGTCTCCACTTGGCAGATATGATTCCAGGTTAAAGATGATCCAGCCTGTTCTGTCCAGACCTCCCCAGGCTTGCTTTCTGCAGGTAAGGGATGATACAGTCCCGCACAAATGCAGGCTAAGCCTCCTCCCTCCCTCCTCCCCTTCTGAACAGGGATCCTCAGATATGCCATACTGTGCCAAATCCTTTACAGTGGTTTTGTGATGTGAGCTAGTATCTGCTGGAGATGCCGAGCTGAGACGTGAACTCGTTTCACAGAGGGCTCGACCTGAATTCCCTGAAGTGAGAGTCTAGTCCTTTTACTCACTAGGCTCCCTCTTTTTGTACTTAATCAAATCCTAAATCCTCTGAAGTGAAAAAATGCACATTTTGTTTTCAATGACTTGCTGAAGCTGAATGCTTCTCACAACCAGCAAGGCCTATGAAACTAGTATTTATTAAGGATGAGTGATTTCTCACACTTATTCTGTTTCTATCCAAGACTGCCAACTTGGTCCACCTGGGTTTCAGAACTGAGATATCACATTTCCCACGTCTCATGCCTTCTCTATACTTGCCCTGCATTATTTATTACGGAACTGAGTGCTCCTGGGGTTCGCTGTCAGGCAGGGTCAGACTCCTTTGGGCTCACCTCTGCCGCAGCAGTGTTGGAAAGCAGTTTATTGAGCAGGCTGGTCCTGCAACCCATGCCACAAATGGGAACTTAAAAGCTACTCAGTGGAGAAACTGAGAGGAAACTGGGAGTCAAAGCAGCAGTGAGGGCCTGGAGCTTCTTACTCCTCAGGAAGATAAGAGGGAGTTTAATTGGCGTCTCCCTTACAGCTGTTTTGGCTATTGATTGTTTCAGGGCAGGCGAGGGTGCAGTATCCCTGCTGCCAGTAACACCCTTAATGATTGAGTTGATCAAATCAGTGTCATCCATTTGGGCCTTTCTGGCCAGGTTGGGAACGCTGCTCGTAAAAGGATTTCAGCAACTTTTCACTCGAGGGGCTTCCCAAACTGGCTCAGAGGGGGAAAAAAATGCTATTTAGTAATAAAGATTTGTTGCCATTTCTCAACTGCTAATTAGACGACCCCTCCGAATCATTCCAGATCAAACAGGTATGTGGTTAACTAAGGCTCTAGTTTGGAAATCTGTTGTACCATCTTTTGTCCTGGTGAAACAAGAGTTGTAGTGGCAAGGCCAGCACAGACACTTTGTTTTCCCTACACCTGCGATATATCTGTAGCTTGGGAGGAACAGTGGCTGATTGTGATAGAAGGAGAGGTAAACAGACACTTACAACTTGGGAAAATAAGCTCTAGAAAAGATTACAGAGCGGTTAATTTTTATGGTGTTTATTTCAGAATAATTCTAACAGTTATGCAGTGTAGGCCAAATCTCCCTGTGATGGTGAGGAGCGTGAGCTGCCCCATGAAAGTTGCTGTTTGGATGAGACCTAAAACTACTGCTAGCAACAAAAGAAGATGGGGACATGTGGTTTGTCCTTGGACTGCAGAAGAGGGGCAGAGACTTCCCAGATCTTGCAAGACAAGTTTCATATTTTAAAATTCTGGGTCACTTCTTTAATTAAAAAGTTATGCTTTTAAAAATGTTTCTACTCAAATGCACTGCAGCACTGGGAGATGGAGTTATTTTTTTGTCTGAAGCCTGTATCATCTATCAAAACGTGCTGCATGAAAACAGCTGGATCTCGTGTTTGAGTCTTCATAACTGAACTGAACATTTAGACTGTCTTTTTCCATCAAATGTGTGATTTAACAGTGCAGCAGTGGATGAATCTAGGACAGTCTCTGAATTGCAGAGTTCTGTACTAGCTGTCTGCAAAGCAGGAAGAAAAAGAAATGACAGGCTGCTGGCAGAAAAATACGATGATACTACAATAAGCATACACCACAGTTCATTTGATGGACAGCAGTGCCTACTCCCATGGAAAAGGGCTGGGATTCATGTGGATTAGTTCCTTGTGATATGTGCATAGAAATCCAAATATTCTCTTCTCAAACATGTTGGTTGCTGTTCTGTTTTCTTCTGGTCACTTACTAATATTAGAAGTGACAAACTGTGAAACCAACGTTGCAGGAAAGGCATTGTATGTTTGCGAAAATTTTAAGCCTGCGTGGGTCCATCCTGCAGTCTTTCCTCCTGCAAAGCTTCCCGTAGCCCTGTGTGTGTCTGTGTGCATGCCCACGCACGTGGGCTCCTGGTTGCTACAAATGGCTCTGTCCCTTTTCTTTGGGATCTGTCAGGATGGGAGTCTGTACAATGTTCGGCTCTGCGCTTGACTGAAAGCTTGAGAAGTTAAAAGCTTTTAGAAGAGTCTCAAAAAAACAACAACATACACACATAACTGAAAACACATGAGAGATGAGAAAAAGAGAAATAATGCAGCATGCAGTAACATTTGGAAGCTTTCTCTCTTTTTAGCAGTATCAGAGAGGCTCCAGCAAGAAAGGGACCCCTGTAATCCACAGGGCCTCTGTAGGAAACACAGCAACAGCTGAACAGTGCATGAGAGCTGAGGCTTCAGGGAAAACCTCCATGAAAAATAAAAGGAAGGGGGAAAAAAAAGGAAAAAAAAAAAAGCCCAGGTTTTTTTTTAAAGCTCTGTACAGATGCAATGACAGTTTGATGAGTCCTTCTGCTTTCTTTGCTCTCATGCAAATTGATAGCCCACTCTTGGGAAAGCTCTACAGTGCTTATGAGCATCTTATTTTCTGCTTGAAGTTACAAGCTGACTGGAAAAGCTAAGAAAAGCGGCATTGTGGAAAAGGGAAAAGGTGTTTGGCAATGTCAGGGATTATATGTTGCTGGTGGCACACACACTCAGAAGTAAGGACCACAGGCAAGTTCACACTGTTAAGCAAAGTTGCAGTGGAACCAGTGTAGTGCCAGTGCCAAGCACTCAAAAGCCACTAAGTTTTGCCTTCCAGAGTCATGATACTGTTATAACACTGCATGGCTTTTTCAGGCAACGATATGCTGTTGTGATTTGCTTTCTGGTTTTTGAACTGCTGTGGGTTGTGTTCTCATGGCTTGCCCTGCAACCACGGGGATACTTTTTGTATTTTTTACATGAAAGCTGTTCCCTCAGCTTCTTCAAGAAGAAAATTGAGAGTGTGGCCTTTAAGAAAACAATCAAATGTGACAAGTGTTGCAGTAAAGTCACAAACACTAAGACCATTTTTATTATGAGGATTTGGCTTCTTATGGATAAGAAGACTCTGTTACACTTGGGTTTTGCTTGCTCTCTAAGGCCTTGCGTATATAACCCTTTCATTCCTCTGTCAGATCAGCTCTGCTGTGACCCCAGAGAGGACAGCTAGACCAGCCAGGCATGGTGTAGCTAGTGTTGCCTCTGTTGCCTTACTGCTTGTCAATATGGGAATGGATTCGCTGCAGCGTTAATGTGGATGAACATCTGAGCTTAAGCTGTCGTAGGGGGTGAGCAGTGGCAGTGCAAAACCACGCAAAGGCACTGTGTGCACTGCGAAGGCTTCTGAGGACTTGTCCCCTGAAATTTATGAGTGTGGTAAACCGAAGTGCTCTGTGATCCTTTCTCAGTCTGTTGTCAAAGGATTTCTCTTTCCTTGCTATCTCATCAGAGCGAGCTGCGGAAGATGGCGGAACATGTCAGAGGGCTACTGGCCACATTGCACAGTTTTGTGTTCACAATCACTGCAGAGGGAGAGAACCCTCTGGAGTTCGCACCCTAAGGCAGGCCAGGGAGGCTGGACTAAACTGCCCCAAGTGTAACATGGTAGTAGTTTTCTTGCGGGGGGGGACACACCAAATTAGAGAGCATGAGTTAGTTCTGTAGCTAAGATATGTGATTGGGAAGAAATGCTCGTGAACATATTTTACACTTTTATTTATGCAGCTTCTCTGTTGGGGGTTTACTGTAGAAGTAGCAGTATGGTGGGAAATTTACAGAGAAAGGCTTTTGTTGATTGGACATGAAAGAGTACTTTGAAGCTGGCTGTGCAACGAAGTACCCTCATCTGTGTGTTTTGGTCCAGAGCATGTTGGGTCTGAATCTCTATTGTTCTGAAACAAATATGGTTATTTACACCTATGACAAATAAGTGAAGGAGGGTGTAAGATAGGACTGCTGTCATGTGGTAGCATTTCACACCCACAGGTGTAACAGGTGTAAGTGACAGTATGAGATGCAGGACAAGGGAAAACGAGACTAGTTGTTACTAGGTTCAAGCCATGATCTTTGTGAAGGCTCTGAGCTTGTCTACCCTTGAAAACATTGATTGCTAGAAGTGTACAATAAAGCCCTCAGTGGAAACTTCACAAAAGAGCTCCTTTACAAAACAGTGTTTTTGTAATTCAGTCTTACACATAACAACAGTAAGAATAAGTTTGGTCTGGGGACCTGAGTGATGACCCGTTCTGATCGATTACAATTATTTGCTGTGAGGCCGTGAATGAATCTGCTACTAGGTTTCTCCTATAAGCGCACTAGGGGTTGGGAGTGCAGGGTGTGACTGGTAGTTTTCTAATACAGAAGATAGATAAAGTGTAGATAATGTTTGCAAGAGAGTTCCTTTGTGATTGTAGCTGCCCACATTAAATGAAATAAGCTGTGATGGCAAAAGGTTGGGAGTTCTGCCTTTTTATTTTCTAGCTTTTTGCGAGCACGGGTTTTTCAACTCAGCCAGCACAGCTATACCAGCAAAGCCTTTCAGTGGAAACTAAAACACGTTTACTTAGCCTGTGTAGACAAGACATCAGAGAAAGACTTGCAATCTTTTGATCAGCAGTACAGCAATCTGAAAGTTCACAAGGTGAGAAGCACTTTTCACCAAGAATATACACTGCAAACTGTATTTAGAAATAACATTTTTAATTAAAACCAGCATTTCTGATCCTGTTGGCAGTAGCTATGGGGCATAAGTGAGGATATCTTTTCTGACAAGAGATGTTTGGGATCTTGATGCAAGAGACTGCAAACCAGTCTCAAGCCTGCTTGAATAATCAAATTAAGACCTTCCCTTCTTAGGCATACATTTCTGAAGTGGCACGTGCAGGTCTAGCACAGAACACTCATTATTGCCGATAACAGAGCTGACATCAAGGGCTTTCCTATGTTATGGAAATTTGTAAAGATGCAAATACAGACTCTTTGTGTAGATCCTGGCTGTGGTTTCACAAGATGCTATTTTTAGTGGCACAACCAGCTTTAAAAGTTCCAACTCCTCCTGGTTACCAGAGCCTGTTGTGTCTTCATACTTCTGTTATCTTCTGCTGTGCTGCCACACTCCTTTAGGATCCAGGTGAAAAACAAACCAAACGCTTTTATTTTTAGTTGGGATGATTTTAGTATCTACTTTGCAGCACAGCCCCCTAAACAGTGATAAGGCATGCGTGATAGGTGGTGAACTGTGGCATGAAGGTGGCAATACGTCATTAGGAGTGGGGTTGGATGTGGGTGGGATCATCTTCCACCAGCTTTGTGCCGGAGGCAGGGTCTTATGAAACTGCACAGTATCGGGAAAAGCGTGTCATTGCAAACCTCACCATGACCGCCTTGACTCTGGGGCTTGCAATCCCGGCCCTTGAAACTACTACATAGGAGTGTCTTGCTTGGCCATCCCCAAGCCCATCTTACCCAATCTAAGAAACTGAACCTTGGATCCGTTTCTCCTTTATGCTCTTTCTGTGAATTCAAGGCTGCCAGACCCCTCCCAGTATAGCTCCTGCTTCTGCCGGGCTCACAGCATCACCTCCAGTGGAAGCAATGGCGCTTCTGCTATGGCCACTGCGGGATCACCACTGCCTCATAGGGTTGCAGCCCAGCTTCAGGCATTGCCTACGGCAAAGTTCCTATGGAAAGCCTCACACTGTGACAAACAGAGGACCTGTGTGGGATCTGAAACAGAGACTCACACATGTAGGAGCAGATGGGCCCATGGCCAGGACTTCTGTCTCTGGTAGTGGCCAGTGGAGAGTAAGGGACCAGGGCAAGCATCTCTGCCCTGGCCGCTGATGCGTGTGGCTCAGCATCTTCCCGTGCTCCAAGGAGGTTTGTACAGGACGCAGAGGGGTTTCTCTCTGCAACGATGCAACCCCTGAGGCAGGGACACTTCTGGGGAAGAGGGGTCATCCTACCCCCAGTCACTCACCCCACACAGCTCCCTGCTTGCCCCAGCCAGGGCAGGGGAGCAGGGAGGCAGCAGCAGGGTCAGGCTGCTCCATCAATGCCCCTGGGCAAACACACATGCTACAGCATCGCCAGGCCTCAACCCTTGCTCCCCCCCACAGCCCCCGTTTGACGAGGGGAGCTTTGTTTGCTCACCGTCCCCGACACTCAGGTGCTCACTCAGTGGCTTCACTGCCCCGGTACCCAAGTACCCGGCAGCAGGCATGGCCTCTCTGGCCTGTTCCCCAGGCAAGGGCCACCCAGACCTCCCTGTGCATCCAGAAGGCAGCTCAAGAAGGAAAAGTCAATATACATCCTTGCCAGTGACACTGCAGCCGATTTTACGCCACTCGCTTGTCTCGTCACTTGTGGTGCCGCATAGCACAGTAAAAACTAGAAAGCAGGCTGAGCGCGATAAAGGCAGTAAAGCAGGATCTTGCACATTGCACTTGCGTCCTCATTGATCTTAGTGCATCTCGTCTCACCAAAACTAAAGTAAAACACAATGCTGAATGGCTCTGAACAAGCTGCCAGTGTTTTGCTTGTACAGAGATTTTAATCTCTAATTGGACTTGCAGTATTAGGAGGGGTTAATGGAAATGCCCCCCATTTAAAGAAAGGCATTTTTGTTTCTTTTTTCATCTCTCAGTCCAGCACAGCCACCAGTGGAACAAGAGGGTCCGCTGCTCTCATTCTGTGTCACCATCTTTATTGAGAATTCATCTCACTTCTGTCACTGTACATTAGAGACGGGTTTATTCCATTCAGCTTCCTATGCCCAATTCAGAAAAGCTCCAACAGTCACAGGGAAACCTGAAGCTCTCTTTGCTCCTTTGGAGTGTGTCACCATAAATCATCCCAGCTAAAAGGCCATATGCCACTTTGTGCTACATTCTCTCAGTTAATAAAATGCGTTAGATCTTAATGCCTCAGGGCAAAAATATGAGTCTTATGGATCATGCTTTATCTATCTCAAGACACCAGGTAAAGGGATAGTTCTGCATAAATGAAAACTGCTTTAACTTAGTTTAACTAAGGAGCCACTGAAGAAATAGTTAAAATATTTTTGATTGCTATTCAATGCTTTCAGCCACTGGCTCAAAAACAACAGACGAAGGAAGATACTGAGTTAAAAATCCTGACATTTTGCACATGCATAAGCAAACATATTCCCCTCCACACACACACATAAACACAAACACACTTTTACAAACCTAGAAGGAGTATTTTCCCTTGTTTTTTTTTTTTAAGCCTTTCACATTCACCTTTTCAAGCTATCCTTACAAAAGGTAGAAAAGCTGTTTCATTGAAAAGAGCAAAAGAGGACCAAAATCTCCATTTAATCACAAGACTTGACAAATCGTTACTTAACAAATAACTTTTAAAATCAGACAATAATACTAGAACTATGATAAAATTGCAAGGTTCAACAAATCTGATAATATAAATAACTTTTATGTTTTCATTTTGAAAGGCAATCAGGGCAGACCTCGTTTGCGTTGGCTGCTACAGAAATATAGAAGAGAGCTGTTGCTGCTTCAAAAGATTCTCCTAAAAGAGATCTTTGGCATCAGTTAAGGAAAACTGTGAGCTTTCTGTGAGCTCAAGAAAGGCAGTGCAGGGTACAGGAGTGTTCACAGATAAGATTTCTCTTTCAGTTATACACTAGCACATAAGGCAAAGTGAAAATTAATTTAGATTCTACTGACAGGATTAAACAAATATCTTTCTTATAGCAGTAGGCTCATTTCATTCCTGAACTATTAGCCAAAATAAGTGACAGAGAACAATTAAACCATTCATCTCAATTTAGGATCCTAATGCACACCCATGGTCAGCAGCGCTCGTAAGTTCTTCGTTTTCATCAGCATTCATTTTTAAATGGTTTAATGCTGCCTCTGATTGCCAAGTGCTAAAATATGAATCTTCTTCACACTTCTGAGTCACTGATGTAACTAAACTGTGACTTCGGTATCAGAGAGTTTCCTAGGAGTAATGCAAGCTGGGGCCACGAAAACATCTGAGTCACGATTTCCAGGGTAATTCAAGCCCACCTTTATCAAAACTGAACAAACTCCCACGTTCTCCCTCTTCACCTCACCAGCAACCCCCGGCAGCTCTCTTCGGCGGTAGCTGGGTGGTTGACACCTCGATTTTGGGCTTTTTGTCAGCCTGAAAATTAGTCACCACTCCTGTCTCTTCTGACAGCACCAACACTGGCTTCCATAAAGGCGTTAAAATACACGTTTTCCTTAGATAAGCATATTCCTCTTGATTGAACATCCTCAAACAATGGATGTACAGGTAAGTGGGAACAAGAGCAGGTACAGTTTTGCTTCAGGTCTTGGGCCTGCTAGCTGCGAACACTTTGTGTCTCACACTCCCCCAGCTAGCTGTGCAATGTAAAAGGCCCTAGGTACATCCTCAGCTAGACCTTTTTAGAAGCGAGGGGCTGTAAATAAGAAAAGATGGAAGCTATAAATCAGTAGACTAAAAATATTGTGTCTGGTGTCAGTGTAATGAGCTAACCACTCATTTTCTCCTAGTGACTGATAGGGAGAAAAATGAGAAAAATTATGTCACATTGAAACAAACAAGCAAAACATCCTTCATCTTTCTTCCATGGTCTTCAGATTTAGCCAAAAAGAAAAAAAAATCACCTGTAAAGTTGAAGGAAACAGCTTTCCTTTCTTTTGTTTTGATTTTCTCAAGTCTCAGCTTCTGCAGTCTTCTAGGATTGCCTGGCCTAGATAGATGACTATCTGGTTGACTTTGTGATAGGTTTTTCTTTGCCTTAAAGGTCTGGAAAACCACAATGAGGGAGGAGACAGGAAGTGAAGGTGCCAGGAGGTGGATGTTGTCCTCCCAAGGGCCTGTCAAACCTCACAGTTGGGATGTAACACGTCCTTAGCTGTGCACACTTTCTCCAGCAAACCCTTCTTCTGGAACAGCTGTTGTTAGCAGCAACTGGGACTGGAACCCCGGTGTCCTGCCTGGCAGCAGAGCAGGCTGCGGTGCAGAACTGGCATGGAGGCACAGGACCTCTCCCTCAGGAGCCACGAGCAAGGGTAGACAACAGCACCCCATTTCCCCTCTCCTTCCAGTCAATCACAACAAGTTCCTCCAGGAGGTACTTGCCCAGATGCCTTCACCAGCTCTCACTGGAAGTTTTCCTCTGGGAAGGCAGACTTGAAGCGTTCACTCTCTGACTGGCATTCTTGCATTCAGCCTCTGTTTCTTTGGCAGGGCTATGGCTGCAGCCCAGCAAATTGACACTCCTATCAGGTAGGAAAATCAGGGAGGAAAATGCTTTTGAAATACCTTCTCTCTTCAACCAAAGATCTATGATTGTTGTTAGCGATTGTAAAACTACTCACTGTGTACATTACATCAGTTATTCTTATTTCTTCCATTTTTTTCACCCTTGTCATATTAAATATATCTGCTTACAAAAACATAATGAGCCTAATCTTTTTTAAAGCCTTTTCTGTCCAGCAAGGCAAGCGTAGTACAATTATATTAGTCCCAAACTTATGCAAATAATTGTGCAGTTCTGGATATTAGTATTAGTAGTAGTATTTTCACCAAAGCCTGAAAATCGATTGTGCTGTTTTCAGGAATTAACCAATATTCAAGCTCTGCTGAAGGCCTTTCTGAGGGTTTTAACCCCAGTACTGTTGTTTTCATTTGAGTCTTGAAAAACGGATGACCGTAAAGAGAAATCTATAATTAGGGTTAGATGAGAGGAGATTCTTCACAGTGAAAACAGATCACAGAGTTGTCTGTATCTGACAAGGTGTCTACAGCCTTCACGACTTCAGTTAGACCATGTATGGGTACAGGGTTTCATAATACTAAACATAAGGACCAAACAGTTTAACAAAGCTTCCTTCAGGAGCGATTTCTAAAGGATACAGATAAGCCTGTGAATTGCCTGGTCTCTTGCTTGCACAAAACAAGCAGAGGTCTTTTACTGAGGCCTTCAGTGGTCTATATAAATCAGTATGAGCTCCTTTTCTTCCTAAGGACAGCACTTGAACCATTTTTGGTACTCAGCTGCTTGCTTTAAGTCAGCCAATTCATTTAAAAACAAAAACAAAACAAAAACAAAAACAAAACCCCCAAGAACAGCACACATAAAGGGAGTAATTATTTTGGGAGATACCCTTAATATTTTCCATGGTCTGACACCTACACACTGGCTGGGCAAAGGACACTGCTAAATATTTTTTGCTAATGCTGAACATAATTTATGTCTAACATCAAAGCATTTATTTCTCTGTGAGGGCTAGCCATACGCCACAATTATCCTTTGTGTTTTGCTTGATGGCAAATTGTGCAACAAATAAATTAATAGCACCGTTAAATTGATTGCACAACTAAAAGAAGGCCAAATACAAGTTTCTACTTAGGCTGCAAATGAGGTTATTCAGAATGTTCTGTGGGCTTCAGGTGGGGCCCCAAATTTGCCAGACAGTTAAAAGACTTTGGGTGGAGATGCTGGCCTTTGGCTACGGTCAAAAGTGGGGTAGGAGAACACCTGGAGCACAGCGCCAGCAGCTTTACCTTCAATGGTGTTGGGCATTTGCCTTTCAGAGTTGGATGGGGTGATCTCATGGCAAAAAGAGGGAGTCTTTATTCCTCTGAAATTTTCCTCGTGTTTAGCACTGTGGAACTGCGTGAGAAGATAAGTCTGCTTTCAGTGCTGCTGGTGGAAAAACAGCTTAGGCACGGTGGCTCGGCTGATGCTTGGATACAGCAGTCCCCTCGTGTGCGTGTGTGTGTGTGTGTGTGACTACACCATTGCTTCCTGCTCCTTTTAGAGTTACTTGCATTTAAATGGTCCTAACTTGGCTTTGAAGTTAATATTTCTTTGAGGGGAACGAAGTGATGTGCTTACTCCTCCAATGGTTTGTTTAGCGGCGGCTGTTTGCGAGGCTGGCTTAGCGGGGAAGTGGAATTCGGGGAGTTTTACGTTGGCAGTAATAACCCGCGGCTTTTCTACAGCCTCTTCTGTCTTCAAAGTGCTGTGCAAATACGAGCTGATTAATCACGCTGATGAGCGCCTGATAGGCCATCGTTTTGAAAAGAAAGCGTTTTGTTCTGCACAAAAAAAAAAAAAAAACAAAACCAAGCGGTAATGAGGAGCTAGTAAAAACACGCTATCCATTTATTCCCCCAGTGTCTAAATAGACTGAAGCTTCAAATAACTTATAGGCAAAACCAAAGGTGCATAAATCGGTGATGTAAGGAGTGGTTTTCCCTCTCCCAGTACCTCCAATGGCAGACGATTTTTCTCATTGTCTTTACATTTCCCGGCGTTTGAAAATGAAGAGGGTGTAAAGAAAAAAAAAAAAAAAAAGAAAAAAAAACAGCTCAGGAATTCAACTTCTTATCCACCTGGCTGTTAAGGTAATCACTGTTAAAATGCGCTGTTGTTTCGAGAGGAGAGCCAGACGGGCTGGAACAATAGCAGTGTGTATAAACTTTCCCCATTCACCTCAAAGGGCTTCGGTTCTAACACCTCATTAAGATGGTTTAAATGCTAAAGCTGCCGTTTTGTTGTTGATTATCATATCAGAAACCTTCACCTAACATATTTAATTGGTACAGCTACAAGCCCTGGCATGTCTTCGAGGAGGAGTGGGTTTCAAATTTAAGCTATCTAAATACTGGAATCACAAGTCAAGTGCTCCTTAAGGGTGGTGGTCCACAGCTGGCTTTGTCAAAGCTTAGACTCTTCCTCTCTTTTCTTTTTTTCTTTTTTTTTTTTTCATTCTTGTTCCATAGACCTATTTGTGTTTTATCCCGTGTTGAATTTGTACCCACATAACACTTGTCATTGGGATCACAGCTGTACTGCTGCAAGAGGCAGTAGTTAACATTTTCGTGCAGTTAGGTGTGATGTATAATTTTGAAGAGGGAATTTCTTCCTCTCTCTCTTTCCTTCCGAAGACTCATTGCTATAGGTACTGTTAACTTCTTCCTCCACATCTTGTTAGTGCGATTTCAGGTCAGTTAAAATGAGGCTTTATTGGCATGACAAGCTACATAAGTGTCACCAAAGTGTTAGGGAGAAAAGAATCATGCTAGTCTGAGCATGAACCGATAGTGAGTGGCACGAAGTCGGGGAGTTGAGCCCTAGTTGGTCCCCAGCTCCGTGGACTTGCTGGGGACCAACCTGAGGCAGCTTCTTGTGAGTGCTGAACTGTGCCCAGCAGTACTGGGATCTAAGGTGGAGAGGGGAAAAGATGTGTTGAGCAAGGAAAATGCCAGGCCCATAACACCTGCACTGTAGCTTGTGAATTCCCTGAATCGCAGTCAGATACCATCAATGTCAGCGTGTTACAAATGCCTAGGTAGAGAGTTTAGGAGACTGAAATTCATTAGTTGCCTTTAAATAACCAGATGGACAGATAAGATCTCTACCTCACTGACTTTACCTATCCCGTAAGTGCTCTCATTCTGGTCAGCCTGTCCATCTGCATTTCTACAAAACAGCACATCTAAGCTAGCATCTGGATGCTGTCTGAGAGAAACTATATATGATAATACCAGATTTTTACCACAATAGCTTGCCCTTTTCTCTGCTAGCATCCCCAAATTGTTTAGTTTGCATTCAAATACAGGTGGTGCATTACCTGTACCTGCAAATGGCACTTTACTTAAATTCAAAGACACCCCCTCTGGCTCAGAGAGTCCCTGCACTGCGCATTGCTGGAGAAAGGATGGCTATTTTGTGATGCTTATATGCTGCCTTAGGTAACCACCACTGCCACTATTGGAAGGGGAACACTGGGCTCAGTGGACTTAGCTTTGAGCTGGTAAGACCATTCTTACGTGTTGTTGTGTCAGCGTAACTAGCACAGGTGAACAGTCATGTCCTGCTGCTACCGAGGTTCGTCACGTTCTGCTAATGCCAATTTGACCATGCCAGCTCCTGCCTAGGCTGCGTGTTTGAAACAATGGGGTTTAGCACAGCTTCTTGGGGTTGTGCTCCAGCACAGGCTTTTCCCCGTCTACAGGTACTGTGGCCACCTGTTGTTAGCCCTGGCTAGTTTATCTAGTGTAAACAGAAAGTAATTCTATTCAATCTAATTGTCAGCTTGGCTGTTGATTGCTAACAGAGAAACCAAATAATGTCAATTACCAAGAATATTTTTAGGGCAGAGAAGTGGAAGGGCGAGGAATGAAGCCGATGCACAGTTTCATACAGGGACCACCCTCTGACACTGTACCCAAACCAAGCTTCAAATACAAATGATCATGTTTCTAGCTGTTTTCTTACAGTGGAAGATTGCTTCTTGACTGGGTTATCCCATCTTCTTCTTCCCATAGGAACAACGTCAACCAAATCCAAAAGAAAACCTGCTAATAGGCTAGCTGTTGTTGTGGTCTTATAGTCATATTTTCCATTTTTCCAGCTCACAGTGACTGACTATGGGCTGGAGGTTAAGTAATCAAGCACACGTGCATTCACAGGCATGGCTGTGAAAGCTTGTGACACGTGCCACTGACACAACTCTGCTCTGAACTGAGTAACGTGGCAGCTGCACTCCTGAAATGAGCTTGGCTGAAGTGAACTCTTTTCCTACTTAAAAATGTTCCTTCAAGCTCATTCCCATCTACAGTGCGGTTTTCTCTGCACTGTAAGATGTATTTTTAACTATTGGACTTAAGAAGTAAAGCAGTTCGAAGAGAGCAGCTTACTGCAAGCATAAAGCGAATGGAAAAAAGGCCCAGACAAGCCAAGAAACACGGTTTCTTTAGCCAGCTGCTGTCATGTAGGTTGGAGTTCACCTATGACAGCAGTTGTTGAGGAATAACCCAGGAGGATTTTTCTTATTACTGTATGTGTTTTCACTTAACCCCCACAGACTTTGGAAGAAAGTTAAAAAGAACAAGCACTTTGAAATAAGAGTTTCATGCGTGAGTTTTTTTAGGACTGGTCCAAAGTATGGTAAAACCATGCTTAGACTAGTTCCTAGTCATTAACAAATTGAGGTACAAATTTCCAGTCCTTACTCACGTTGGGGGAGCATCTGTGTAAGTAACACCTTGTTTGACTAGTAGGGGTCCTTGGGTGACTCAGTGTTCATCAGTATGACTAAGAGTTACAGTCAGGTCCCCAAACATCAAGCAAAGGAGCAAGTATTCTTTATAGTTCAGTAGTGTGCAAAACCTTCGTTGAATTAAAGATGACCAGTTGTTAGTCTTGCAACGAGAACAGTTTCCACTGTGTAGGGTGACGTCTAAGGAATTGCTTCTCTCATGGGGAATTGCCATTCCCCATGCATTAACATATGGGTTTCTTAGACTAATCTGAGAAGAAAAGCTGTTCCAGAAATGTTCAGACTATCAATCACATTAGTTTAAAACCTAATAAGAAAGCAGGAAGAGCAGGGAAGTATCAAGCAGAGAAAAGGGATTTAAGGTATGTCTTTTATGGTATAGAATGTATTTAAGAAGTAGGTAATCACATAGATATGGTTTGTTGAGAACAAGAGTACAATCAGTGGAGGGGAAACATCTTTACACCTCAATTTTTTGTAAATCATGACTTCTTGTAAAAGAGAGGGAAGGACTAAATTTGCAAAGAAACAAAAGAGAAACTAGACTGAGCAACAAGATGGGGAGGAAGGAGAGCTTTGTGGTTATAACAGTCAACAAGGACCAGCTCAGAAGACCTGGGTTCGCTTTCTTGATCTCCCAGAGGTTTCTTGTCTTTGGGCAAGTCACTTACATCTTTGTACTTCAGTTCTCTCTGCAAAAGAGCGGAACACTTCATTTGGACTGAAATCTCCTCTAGGCTGGGCTTGCCTCTTCACCTATGTGTACCTGTTACACATAGCACAGCTATTTTACAAATAATGCATCCTAATATCCTTAGAGAGGTTTGATAAACTTGTATGTGCTTTTGTAGAATTCTGGCTATAGATCTACTTTTAATCATCCCGTAACAGCCCAATGGTGTCATTTATCCCAAGTCCTCTGTACAAAGTGTCTCATGAAAATGGAGAACTACAGAAAGTGATCCATCCTGAAACAGATGTGGAAACACAGGAAGCAGAGTAATTACAAACTGATCAGCAAATATATCCAGTTTTTGCAAGGGATGGCTCATTTATGCTTCTCCTGCACTCCCTGGAGCAGTTTTTTCTAGGTGCCAATACAAGCCTTATCATTGTAATAGCTGTAATAGCTACACCTGTCAAGGTGTAGAAAGAGAAAGCAACATCTTCCTTTAATGAACAGGTGGAACTGAAGCACAGGCTACATTCAAACTCAAATCACCTGAGAACTCAGCATAAAACCAGGAATAGATCCTAACTTTCTTCAGTCTGTATGCCTTGCTTTCTTTACTAAAAGCAGGCTTCAGCTTGTCTAACTTTAGACAAAAGACCTTAGTTGTAGTAGGGACTCCCGTGAATGATGGAAGCAGTTATTTCCCTTAACATGTAAATCACTAGCACTGGCAGAGCATATATCTCTCCCCTGAATACACAAAAGAACCTCAACAAGATGCCTGGAGTTATGTAAGTACTTTGCTGTACCATTTAATTTTTCGTTGCGTAATTCTTCTTTTACTCAGAAACATTCTTTACCACAAAGCAGTGGTGTTAAATGCCCCAATCTTGCCTTGGACATCAATAGTGGTATTTCCTTTTGGATAGTTTAAATCACTTTTGTACTTGGATCATTTTTTAAATCCCAGTCAAGAGATGTTCTGAACTCAGGATTTTGGGCAAGTGAAGGAAAAGACCTTGAAATATTTGATTTTTTTTTTTTTTTTTTCCTTCCCCCTATGAATCCTAAAATACTCTGTTACAGGCTGGGAGTTATAAGCACATTGAGTGTGTGAAGCTGCTTTAAAATTCATTAATCACTAACAAAAATAGGGTGGCAGGAAAAACATAACTGTGTGAGAGAGAGAGGATTTGACCTGCTGTTACCAATATGGGTGAAAAGAAGAAATGAAGCTGTATGCTATGTATTGTCTCATGCCTCCACTGTGTTCTGTAGTGCTCCCTTGGTTTCAAGGTAGTCTGATGGCAATAATTCCCATTTCTTGTTTGTTTGTTCTTTTTACAATGGTCTTAGCTCAACTACAGTCCATCTGCTATAAAAAGCATTTAATTTCATTTTCACTTTGTGGCATTTTGAACTAGGCTTTAAAAATGGCTCTGAATTGCTGTGGGTACACGTGGATTGCTTTCAGTAGTGTGTAGCCACTCCATTAACAGAAATAATTATAGTGTAATAGTATTATAGCTTGGTGTAGCATTTCATGTAATTTTTCTCTTCCACCAGACTGGTTTCATTCCTATGTGAGATCCCTATGTAAAATAAAAGAAGACATCAGCTTGCTATGGAAATAATTATATTAATTAGGAAAGCTCCTTGTAAATGGAGAAAAGTCATGATGAGAGAGATCCTAAAATATTTTAAGGTTGTTTCTCAGAAAGGTGAACTGATTATACAAAAAATATAAGGAAAAGCAGGAAGCAAATAAATGGGGGGGGGAAGAGAAGTGAGAACTGGGCAGTGCTCAGTATACTTATATGTATAATATATTTGCAATGATAGTAACTTGAGGTGTTAGTTAAGACAAGAGTTAGTGAAATAGCACAATTCCAACACAGTTCCATTTTTATAGAACATAAAATATACAGAACATACATTTTACATGTAGATTTTTCTCTTTTATTAAACAGAGATTTCTTTAACAAATGCTGATGATCAGAACAGTAGCTAATAAGACAGCAAACTCATCTCTATACTGATACTACAAAACAAGAGGCAAGCTAAAACATCTTAGCTTCAATGACTTTCGCTACTCTTAATCCCTTTAGGCAACAGCGCTTCATGCAGCTGATATTTTTGTTTCGGCTCAGGCTGAAAAGAAATAGCCCTTTGACTGCATCTTTGACAGTACATCCTTAACAGATGTAATTTACTGTTAATACTAACTGAAAACGCTTTTCCAGATTCTAGATAATGTTTATAAACAATATTATTTTTTTTTTCATTTCTAGGTAAACAATCTCCCTGTTGTCCCAAGTGTAGCTTCCTATGGGAGCTAACCGTGGGCAGCTGTGACCTTAATCTGGGCACTGGGCTGAACGTTGCTCATAGATGAGCAATTGCACTAAAAAACACAGACAAACAACGTGCTCCTCTCTGGGGTTGCAAGGGGCCTGTATGGTCCTGTGGGGCTCATCCCATGCTTCCTGGCCCTGCAGGAACCTGGTCTGCTCTGGGAGACTTTGCTAACAAACTGCTGTAAAACATGCCTGGTGTTGACACATGGGGAAAGTTGTGGGAAGGTGCTGGAGGACTGTTAGCATTCCAGTGGGTTAGCGGGCAGCTTTACTGCAAAGTGAGCAGGTTGTGACCTTGAGTGGGGAAAATAAAAGCAAGCTTTAACTTCTTGACTGTGATTGCGAGCTGGAAACACCAAAAACATAGCTAAACTCAGGTCAGAGGTTTCTGTCCGTTGATGGGGCTGCATGAGGGATGACAATGGAGCCCTAGGCTTGTTTAGTTCTGTAACCAAAATACGTGAATAACACCCAGCAAAACCCCTGAATTGTGTGCTTAATGACCTAAAGCATCTTCTGCCTCCCAGGATAGTACTACAATAAAAAGGGCAAATCCAAATGGTTATACTAAAGACAAGAGAAACATAAAAGGGAAACCAAAATTACTCTGCAAACAGTGCCACATGATTCATCTAGTGAAAACAGTGTGTCAGTGCTTTGCTTAATTTAAGAGACAAAAGACCCAGAGGAAAACCTTTGGAGTCCCCAAGGACTCTAAGTGGTGTAATCCAACTCCTTGTGGTCCTCTGTTGGTAAAGCTGATTTATCTTGGTTCATGTTATGTCTAAATATGCTTCTGATATGGTTTCTCTGACAAGTGTGAACTGGATTTTTGGGTTGGTGGTTGTTTTGGGGTGGTTTTTTTTTTTTTGAGAACTGCGTTAATCAAAGCCTATTAATGAGTCTGTCTTTACTAGACTTAGATTCCAAAGGACAGCAAATCCAGCCGCAGGGCTCTTAGTATGAGATCCATGTGTAGTGCTCACTCTGCAAGGTTTAATTTATTTAAAAAAAAAAGAAAGTGATGAAGGTAACTTCATCCCGGTAGGATTTACACCAGATCAGGTATTGTCTGTCATATCACAGCCAACACTTGCATCAATGTACCATATACCCCAGTGTTCTTTGAATTTACCATGGGATAAGGTTATGGGCGTATATAGCTGGTGTGAACTGGCTGATGAGCTTTAAGCCCACACTATAGTATGGGTTCACTATTTCATATGTCCATGTCCTGTATATCATAACACGTTATTTATGTGTCTGTGTCCAAGGTTTGTATTCAGTGGGAATTATCCTGCTTTAAATAAAGAGATGAATTTTAACAGATGTAGTTAAAAAGATGTGAAAGACTACACAGACCCTGCCTTAAGGAAGGCCTATTTTAGGTTGGTGGAAATTGATGAGAAACAACTTTACCTCCAAATACAGTGTGGGCATACCCCGTGCTAGAATACTGTACTTCACTGCTGCTCACATGGGGAGGATACAAAGGAAGCTGGAGAAAGCACCTTCCAGGGAAACACTTTTAAATAAGTATTTTAACAAAAAACATATCAAGAGCTACTTTGTTATAGTGTATATATATATAGGAGTCTTTAACCTGACGATCAAACAAACAAAAAGATTCAGTGACTGAAAAGGAAAGCCAAGTACATTTATTCTAGAAATAATATATGTTGGTTGGTTGGTTGAATTGCCTCATACTAACTTTTGCGCAGTGCAGAAATGCATGCGGACAGGCATAAGCCAGTTTGGTTACATTTGTGTGAAAAGACTTCATGAGTACACTTACTTCAGAGTGGGATTTGGCTCATGCCTCTCTGCAGTCCTGCCACAACTGAGTCTAAATTCTTATCTACTGTGTGGAAGCAAACTGCTGGATCAACTGGCTGGCAAAAGGCAGAGATTTAGCATGGTCCTATTTGTGTGGCTGTGACCATTTGAAGACCCTATGAATATCAGGGTAGATGTGGGAATCAACACTTAATCTGTTTGGTTGACAGGTGTATTACAGTTGTCTGTGACAGTGTACAGACCCATTCCTGGTCATTTTGCTGACAGTGATGCCTGGGAATTGCCTTCTGCTCTGACAGGAATGTGCCATTATAACCTGGGGCGTCATAGGGTGCGCACAGTGGACCTGCATCCCCATAGGCACTGTGTTGCTCAGGATGCTAACTGTGTATCACGTGTCTGGCCTCTGCCATCGTTCTAGGCAGATTAGGAACTATGGTCTATCTCTGAGACAGAAATTTGAGTGATCAAAATACTTCAGCTTCATCTGCACCGTGGTCTTATCCACTGCTGTTAGTGTATTGATCAACACAAAAGATGTGTAATGATGAATAAGGATCGGGTGTTGGAGCTGGACAATGAGAAATGGGCAAACTTTATTTCCAGGGAGTAGCTCAAAATAGAAGTGAGAGTACACTGCTTGTCTTGGCTGTGGCACTGCCTGCTGCTGTGCCTTGAGGAGCTGACAGTACGGGCCCTTAGTGCAGGCTGAAGGCTTGCGTTCGTAACTTCTTAATCATCTTATTCTTCCTGTTCTGTACAACACAAAGCGTAAGTTGTTCTTATTTTATGATCCTTCTTGTGCCTTCTAAAGAAAGCAAACTCCTAGCAAAGGCCATGGAGATGGAAAATTACAATAATCAAGCCTGGAGAAGACAAAAGTGTGAATAAGACTTTCAGCAGAAGTGTGACTGAGACAGTGTTGAATATAGGGCAATATAGTGAAAGTGTTAATAAGCAGATTTACAGAGACAAGAAAAGTGAGAAACAAAGGTAAGCTCAGGATCAAAAAGAGCAGATGGATTTCTTTCTTCAGACACAAAATGGCATCAAAGACTTAAAATTGCCAACACAGAAGTTAATGACTTTTCCACAGTGGCCACCACTAGGGTGAAATGGAAAAGATAAGTTAGAATAATAACGATTGATCCTTGCAACAAGGCAAGCAGAAGCTGCTTAAGTTAAATTAATTTACAGCTAATGGATATCTATCTGCTTGTAATAGAAACTGCCAAAAATTTTTGAGCAATGGAAGAGCAGAAAGTTTCACCAGCCCAGCAGATACCCATGAAAAGTTTAGTGTCCACTAATTGGCATCCTGTGATAAGCGGCATTGTCTAAAAAAAAAATTCCTGACTGTCTCTTTCTGGATTTTAAAATGTTGTATTTTCTGATCTGTTTGCACTGCTTCAGGTCGCAGTGAAGCTGCTGTGGTGTCTAGTGGCGTTGCCAAGGGCAGACTGCACCTTCAGCAACAGGGACATTGACGCTGTCCCCACCTCCAACACCTCATTGCCACTCCTGTGCCATGCTTGGGATTGTGGTGGTACGGCCTCGTGTGCAGGAGGGCAGTTACCTGGATAAGGTCCCAATACAGCTGGTACAGCATTTCTTTCCTGTGGGATCAGTTTCCCAGTCTGGTTCATCATGTTGCCTTGCAAACAGTATGGCCGTTCAGGTACCTCATGTTTCTAGTGGATGTTTCTGCCTCCACCTGGGAATATATGATTTTTCTCACCTATCAGCAGTGCCACCCAGTATATTCAGGCCAACCAAAGCTGATGTGTAGCTACTTTAATAGGCCAAATTGATGATTCAGGAGCTAGCTGTTTTACCTCAAACCGGGACAGTGGATCAGATGGCTGTGTTCTGAGGAGATCAACAAACACTGGTGTAGAGTGGACTATTCTGAATAAAACCATCCCTGGCCATCCAAGTTAAATTTGCTGCCCAATGTCTGTCATCATTCTCAGAGAGGAATCTGTTCCCTGGGGGTCCTTTTAACTGTGGTCATGATGTGGCTATTAAATCACACTAATTGGTTAGGATGTGAAACACTCCTGGGATATCCCAGGTTTCCTTTAACAGAGGGATTGTATGGGGAAAAGGAAGATTTAGAAGATGGTCATTGCAAAATTGAGTTATATGTGGTCTTGGAGATTTCCTTTTACCTTCTGAGTTTCACCTGTCAAGGTTGGGAGTTTGACAGTCACAATTTCCTATTTTTAATATTTATTTTTTTTCCCCTGTTGCTGTGTGAAGCCACATGAATGGTGGGCAAAGCTGACGGAGCGGCTGGGGTGGGGGAACTGAAATTGACAGTACCTGATGTGCTGCCAGATGCGTGGCACGCACAAATGGAAACCTTGCTTCTAACAGTCCCCCCTGCTGAGATTAATATTCAGTATTACCTTTTATTGCTAGAAATAGAGACTTTCCCTGATAGAAAGTGAGCTTCAATTTTCAGGGCGCTTTTCTTTTTTTTTTTTTTTTTTTTTTTTTTGCAAGCAGCTTAGGTGGAGATCACAGAGGAAGTACGTGGCCCTGGCAAGTCCACATAAAACCTAAAAAGGGCTGTGCAGAGCATCCTGAGATCCTCATACTGAACAAGACTTCCAAATTCAGAAAAGGGAGTTTTATTCAGAAAGGGAGATAAGCAAGGAGCATTACTCCATCACAGCCCCAGGTGCCCCTTGCACCCCTTACCTATGCAAGCAAGGAGTAGGTAGGTTCTGAGGTCCCAGAACTGTAGTATATTGGAAGAAGAATGAGTGAATTGTGGTGGAATGGAGTAAGAATGAGAGAAACCTCCAAGAGTGTTGTCAGATTATATTTGTCTTTGAGTTTAATCATGATGCTAGGGCCCACAGAGGACAAACTCAGAGAAACATTCTCTTTTAAAAGAGTCAAGGTGAGGCCAGTACTGCACTGGGGTCAGAGCTCAGTGCAAGGCGGGGAAGCACCATTTCCTACACATTCTCCTTAAAATGTTGCAGCTTGAGACCCAACTCCATACTCACCCAAGCCACAGCTGTTTTTCAGTATGCTTCCCACGGTCTCCCGATCTGAGGGACAGAAGGGACCTGTGGTGCTACCTGAAGTCTTCTGTCCTTTCCAACGTCTGGGCTGCAGCAGTCCCACAGGTTTCTTGTACCAAACCTTGCTGCGTGTGGACACATGAGTTTTCCCAGAAAACAAAGAAATGGGTATTTTCTGACTCTCTAGCCAGGATTCCTCTCCCTGCGGATTTCCAGCAACTTTGTCTTAATCTTGGAATGACTGACAAAAAAAATTTAGCTGTGACAGTTAATTGACAAGAAAAAAATGAAAGCGTGCAAACTCTAAGCTTCCTCATGGAGGTCTCCCTTCTGAAGCCTCCCTCCCTGAGCATAAAAACAACCCAATTTTTGGTAACCAAGACTTTGTAGGTGGTCCTGATTTCATACAAATGCCTGAATGCAAAGCAGCAGTGTATTTTCTTGGTATGGTTTATACCTGGACCACCAGCATATCACCTGCCAGTTCCTTCTGTCTAAATTGGCTTTCATCGGTTTCTTATCAGTTATTTCTACGCTGTAGTTGTGGGATATACACCCTGAGCCAACAAGCAAATATAAATGTTGTTTCCTGTTGAGTTTAGCTCAGCTATGATAAGTATGACCACAAAAATGTCTGCATTCTACATCAAAATAGTAACATTGAGTTTCCTATCTAACCCACAGAAGCCAGGAAATTCATCACCTATTCTAGGTTACAGCATAAGAACATAAAAAAGGATTTTAAAAACAAAGGAAGAAAAATAAAGAGGCACTACGAATACCAGTATCTGAATGTCAGGATAGAATTTGGGTCAAATTGTATTATCAATAATTAAAGGAGGGGGAAGGAGCAGGAGGAAGGATTCCTAGCCTAGTAGCCATCCTGAAATACCATGCAGCATTTGATACCTTACTCAGGAGATCTCTGAAGTCAGTCCCAGTTTTGCTGGCGGGTGGACTGCAGGAGCAAACTCCCTGAAAGCCACAGGATAGTCCCAGGGCTGGACTGGGGCAGCCTGGGGAAAGGCTGGGACTGCTTTGTTCGCTAAACTCTTAACGAGGCACAGTCAACACTTAGCTCCCACTTCTGTTATTTGTTTGGTTTTGACATTTTGTTGTTACAAGAGCTTAAAGAATTTTTTTCTGTCTTTCCAATTCTTTCTGTGGGGCTGTTGACAGCCTTTGGTGCATACACATTTCCATTGTTTTCTCTGCTTAACCAGTTAGTCAGATCTGCCCGTTTGTTTGCGGGTTCTTCAACTGGCAACAAAAGAGATAATTTTAATATATATTTTTTTAACATAGGAAAATGTGATGCAAAACCACAAACATTATTAGAGGGGATTCAGAGACAGGTGTAGTAACTAGGGCTGCTTTTTAATTTGGTTTTGAAATGGCCTAGATTTCAGCTGTTTCTCCATTTTTTAAGTGTTGCCTTAGAGTATGAACAACCGGGAAGGCAGTAAGTACCTTCCACTTCCTAATTATAAATAGGGGATGAAAAAAATTCACTAGAGCCAAGCAGGAAAGGTATGAGGGAAGGGAGAAGAGGAAAAGACAGTCACTGCCCCTTCTTTCCAGCAGAGGTGGAGATTTCCATGGGGGCAGCCCTTGCAGCTCAGTGCCTCCCACAGGTTTCTCTGGGAGTGCTGACTGGTCCCTGGGCTGATCCTGCGTAGGCATCACAGTTTGTGTGGTTTGGGGTGGTACAGTGCCTGGAGACACCTGCTGGTGCTGGTCAGAGATAGTGCTGGGTGAATATGTCAGATGTTCTTAGAATAAAACCCTCCCTCCATCCTACACAAGTTGGTTGGCCCTGTTGTGAGAGACAGCCTTGACCTGTGTCTCCCTTGGCTTCTGTAGCTACAGCCACCATCTTATCTGCCTGGCAGAGGGGAGCAGCTCACCATCATGTGGACACCCTTCATGCGAAGGCTCTGAAGAAAGCACTGAATGCAGATTGTAGTGTCCCCAGTGACAGCTGGAATATCTTCAGTGGGTGAAACTGAGGTTGCAGGAGGGCAATGACTGTCTTGCCCAGAGATTTTCCACAAAAGTGAGACCAGGGCTTTGGGGCAGTGGCAGAGGCATGCAGCAGATTGAAACTGTGACCACTTTATTGTAGGAAGATGACAGAACTGGCAGGATGACTTTGAGCATGCCCTGAATTGCCTTGCTTTTGTTTGCCGGTTCTCAGACTGTGCAGAGCTCAGGCAGGCTGGGGCGTTAAGTCTCTGGTGTCAGCGTGACTTCTCAGCCATGCAGAGCTCTCCGTACTGCTAATGTTCAGGGGAGAGCATGGGGGGGGGAAGATCCATCTCTCTAATTCAGGTATATGCATGTGTTTGGGTGTGTTTGCCTTTGTGCGGGTATATTGGGCTTAAATGAATTCAACACAAATTTAGGGGAACCTCTAGTAACCCACATCCCATTATATAGCTAAGCGTGTTAGCTAAATTTTGCGGGGCATGTGCCAAATAGATAGAGGCATGTGCCAAATGTTATGTTATGTTGTATTAGACTTGCACATGCTGAAACAAAACCACGTGTACAACCACATCTATTAGCTAAAATGTGCAGAAGAAGTTGCTACCTAGGCAACTGATCTTTGGGCAAGAGTGCCAGCTGTGTGCCTACCAGCATAAGATGCAAAGCAAAGAGGGAATAAGCAGCGGAGGTACCAGGGGTGTACACAGTCATATGTTCCTCTTTTTAACCTCAGTAACCTCTTTTCTCCCACTCGTAGCCCACATACCTCCACCCTCACCCTGAACAGCCAATGAGTATATCAAATGAAAACCATGTTTGTTAGTTACATGGTTCATGATGACTAATGGAGACTTGGTTGAATAAACTTAGTGGGCTTTTTTTTTATTGGTGGTAAAAGTAAACTAAGAATTACTCACGAGCTGCAAATGGGGACTGTTTGAACTTAATATTGCAGAAATGAAATTTATGTGAATGGGTGAGCCAAAATGAAAATGATCATTTGGAATCAGTTTTAATAAGCAGAATTTAAATCTTAAAGGCTGTAAGCCAGGTTATGTTAAATGAACGATCAGGTATAATGTGGGTGAATAGTTCTCGGAATCAGAGTCGACAGGGAGAAATGGACAAATGGAGGGGAAAGTCAACAGCAAAAAAAATTCATTAAAAAAAATACAGTAAAGGTCTTGCACAGAAACATGCAGTGTTTTTTTAGGAATTATTTCTTTATATTCATGTAAAAGGCACCATGCCTTTTCTTTCTACATATTACAATCTTTTTCATGTGAATAATAAGCAATATTCCTTAAAAAAGAAAATTAAAATACATACGTGATGAAGAGAAATGGGAAAGACTGTTAAAGATCTTTGAAACAAAACAACATCAGATTTTTTCTTTTCCTTCCCACCCCCTGAATCTCAAACACTTTTTCCAATCAGTTTCAGCTTCTTGCTATTGATAAAATTTTGCAAAAATGAAACTCACAGAAGCCAAGGTTCAAGCACTACATTGACTGCTTTATAAACATTCAGGATGGACTGTTTAATTGGCATGAGTGAATGTAGATCTGTTTGATTTGCTTTTCTTCCTCCAAAAAAAAAAAAAAACAAAACAAAACCCAAGAACCTGAGCTTATTATCAAGCAGCATAATTTTAGGATGTAGGATTTCAGGAGAGGTGCCACATGCATGAGAATTACGATAATCTGTACAGGCTGACAATGCTGAAATTCAGCAAGCATTGGTTGTGGTATGTAGACCCCAATGGACCAGATTGCTCACTTCCAAGTTTAGGTTCTTTATCAGAGTACTTATATTTGCATTTGTCTCTAAACCAGTGTATAGATTCATTGGAAATCATAGTGTACACATTTGCTTCTAACACTTCATAATCAAGTGAAAAATGGTGTCCCTCATCTGAAGTCTGTACTGTAGGGACCATTAGCTGTGTTCCTTGAAGTCCTAAAAATGTTGATGAACTTGTGTACTGACTGAGCATTTCAATTTAAAGCCTTTCTGTGGAGGACTTCCTCCTAATCTGGAAGCGGAAACATTGGTGTATGCAGTGAAAATTTGTTCTCACGGTGTTTCCTGCCTCTCTTGCAGCAGCAGCTCACAGAAATCGTGTTCTCTTCTGTGGGCTTCATGTGTCACTTAGAAGCTGTGAGAGATTGGGGTAGCCCTGTGGACAAGTGCCCCAGCACTCAGCCAGACTAACCTTAACCTCCTAATCCGATCAGCCCTGGCCATCACATCTTAATAGTTGGGTGAGAGAAGAGCAAATGTTTTTGCTATTTAGTTAAAAACTTAGTGTCCTTTTGGTTTTTTTTGAAAAAAAAAAAAAAAAAAAAAAAAAGAGGTGCTGGCAGGGAAGGGAGGTAGGATGGGAACTGCAAGCCCCAAAGAAATGCAAACAGTGAGGTTTGCATTGCACTTTTCAGTATGTTTATGGCAGCGGTTTATGGTAAACGAGTGTTACTAATTGCACGGATGTAACAGCGTCCAACCAAACACATTTGGTTGTCAAATTGGTGTTGGACAGAAAGTGATCTCAGGTTCCATCGTACCCCTCCAAGGTGTTGGCCTGGGGAGTGCAGTGCTGGCTTTTAGCTGTGTGCTCCTTCGCGTTTGAGGCTCAGAGTCGTGTTTTTGATGTATTCATCAGACGCTTGGGTTCGATCTGGAAACGGTCAGCGTTTCTGGAAACCAGGCAGCAACTGCGGGGGCAAGGGACTCGCTGACTCATTTCTGGGTACCGGCTGTTAACCCCAGTGTCACATCCAGCTCGGGCAGGCGTTGCTGCTGCCTGGGAAGAAGGAGGAGGAGGAGGAGGTGGTGAGCGGGCAGGAGCTGGCACCGGAGGGTTGAGATTGTGGCAGAGAGAGGTGCTGAACTCTTGGCAAGGAGGCCGGTGGTAGACGCAGCTTTGGCATCGCCAGAGCGGTCTGCAAGCAAGAATGGGCTCAATACGTGCTAGACAAAAGGGCTGGCGGGTGGCCAGGGGCTCTGCGAGGCAGCAGCGTGTGCTTGTCCTTGGGGGTGAGTGTCCTTGGCACAGGGCCGGAGGGGCCCTGCCATTGTCAGCCCTCCTCTCGATTGCCCTGCGGGCCTGGAGGGGGGATCTGTTATGTGTTTTGTTTGTCGTCTTTTGTTTGCGACTTGAAGCAGTCCTGCAGAGGGTAATTGCGCTGTTTGTTTCTGACAGCCCTTGCAGAGCATCCTCTGTTGTTCGTCAGGCCTTGCTGGTGTGCGTGGGAACCTGCGGAGGGAAGCCACGGGTCCCTCTGCCCGGCGCATCCGAAGGCCAGCAGTGTGCCTGGACCAAGGAGAGTTGGGACAACGGCCGGCCATGGCCGTGCCAACTGCCAAAACACCACTCTGCAGCCAGAGCTGGCTCCTTCCCTCCAAACCGCCTTGCCTGGTGGTCTCTGGGGAAGGGCAGGGGAGGACCCTGCCAGCCGGGTGCAGATGAGCACGAGCTGCCCAGGAGCTGCGAGGGCAGTAGAGGAGCAGCAGCCTAGGGAGGCTGTAGCTCACCACCCCGGTGTTGCCACCAAACACTTTGTACTGTGAAATCACAACCGTGGGAGGTGAAGTTGAGACCCAACTCCAGGTCACCTGTCAGGGCTGAGCCTTTATGGTGTTTCTGCCCATCCCTGGCTTTATACCCAGAAAAGGTACACGTTCCTGCTGGGAGTAACTTTTGGGGAACAAGAGGGGCACCACAGGAAAAGCCAACACTTCCATATGGCCCAAACAGCACGTGCTGGCACCCTGGGCCTGCTGTGGGACCGTGTTGTCCTGCTGCATGCCCGCAGGGTGCTCCAGCCCTGCCTGAAATGTGAGGGGGTGCTGTTGTCACCATCCATGGCCCCAAAACCCCATCTTCTGAACATCACCTCCTCCCTGACAAAGAGGAGAGCTGCTGGGCTGCGCATGGGTGAATGTTCATGCCGGATTGCTGCACTTGTCACTGTGGGACCTGTTGCAATTCAGACGCCGCAGGGCCGGTGCTGGTTGTATCAACTGGCAGAGACCTCTATTTTGGGCTTGTGTGGGAAGCGTGCTGACAGGTGGGAAGGGTCGAAATCAGTCATGTCCTGAGAAGTACAAGCTGCTTTCCAGTTCGCAAGCGGCAGGGTCCCCTCGGTGGTTTGCACCTTTCTGATTATTTTTAACAATGTTTTGATACGCTGCCAATTTCAAAAGATGCGGTTTCTGTCAGCTGTCTGCTCTTAACGCTGGGATTTTTAACATACTGATGTATAAATGGTTTGCGTTTTGATTTTTATGATTTTTCTTCCCTCCCTTCTGGTTTTGCCTTGCCTGTACAGAACGGTGTGGCTCTCAGCCATGCCCCCAGCCCTTGTGGCTTTTAGTCTGTATTAAAGGTATGAGGAGCGTTGCTGACTTGCCAAACGAAGGGGCTCTCAGGTACCGCCCTGTTAATTCAGGGACTGTGCGTGCCCAGTCCTGTTCATGTCACCTGGTTGCAAAGACCAAGCCTAATTCAGAGGGATCGGAAAGTAACAGGTTTGACACCCAACATCTGCAGCACTTGGAAATCCCTTTTGAACTTAATTTTCCTGTCTCAGAGCTCATTACTTTTTTTTTTTCTTTTTGTACTAATCTCCAGCCCTTAAAAATTAACTGTGAAGATCTGAGCTACATGGGCTTTCTTTGTCACTGTTCTGTGATAAGTTAAGATGACTTGCAGTTTTCCCTATTTTCCCATTTCCTTTCTCTCCTTAGAAACACTGAGGGTGCTCTGCTGTTACTAAAAAGCATGTTTTACAGTGATGTCTCTCGCCTTAATTAAAGTGTTAAGACTGGTGCATTTCTAAGAAAGATACCCCTTCTCCAAAGTGCTAATCTAGCATTAAAGCTATGTAAGTATTAAAAATAAAAACATGCTAGATTGTACACCTTTTAATTAAGGTCTTGTCCACAGGAGTCAGGTGTCTCCCTTCTCTGCCTCCTGTGATGAACGTTAGCAATTTTCTACCCTCTAGGACTAGAAAAAGTGCATTTTGAATGCAGAAAACAATCAGAAGCCTTATTGTCTTCCTTTATGTGTATGTATATATTTTAATTTAAAAACCATCCAGGCATTCTGTATGGTTAAAAAAAGCTATAGCTTTCATAGAGTATGCTCATGAATTAACTGATCTCAATTAACTCTAGGTTTCTAATTTAACTGTTTATTTTTTAAATGACTCAAAATTAAAGGTAAAAGAATAATAATAGCAACCATTGTGAATACATGGAATGATATGGTTTGAAAATGCTGTTAGAGTATATGTGTGAGATTAACTATTGGATCAAACCATATTCAGAGATTTTTTTTGCACGGTATTTTGAACTCACCATAAATTATATTGAAGCTGTTAACCTGCACTATGGTATTGAGTGCTATTTTGTTGTAACTCAATGATGAGGCTGTTGTGCTAACACAGTAAGCGCATGTTAATATTACTGAATAATTTATTGCATGCAAACCTGAGGAGATGTTCTTTTTCACATGAATTTGAAAGGGGAATAGGTAAATTCTAGCATATAAACCCAAATGGGGCTGCTAAACAGAAAGCCCCATCTTCTGGCTTATAAACTCCCTGAACTTCAAATCATTGGGAGAATAGTCTCAGGAAATATCAATATATGCTTTTTCTCTTCTTATGCACTTTCCTAACTGTCTACGTGATATTGTCTAAGTGTGGTCTAACCCAGGACAGGCTTTATAATCACGGAATTTTCAGAGTTGGAAGGGACCTCTAGAGATCATCTAGTCCAACTCCCCTGCCAAAGCAGGATTGCCTAGAGCACATTAGTCAGGACTGCATCCAGGCGGGTCTTGAAAATCTCCAGAGAAGAGGACTCCACAACCTCCCTGGGCAGCCTGTGCCAGTGCTCTGTCACCCGAACTGTAAAGAAGTTTTTCCGTGTATTTGAATGGAACTTCATATGTTCCAACTTGTGCCCGTTGCCCCTTGTCCTGTCACTGGGAACCACTGAAAAGAGTCTGGCTCCATCCTCCTTCAACTCACCCTTTAGATACTTGTATGCCAAAATAAGGTCTCCCCTCAGCCTTCTCTTCTCCAGGCTAAAGAGTCGCAGCTCTCTCAGCCTTTCCTCATAAGGGAGATGCTCCAATCCCTCAGTCATCTTAGTTGCCCCTACGCTGGACTCTCTCCAGTAGTTCCCTGTCTCTCTTGAACTGGGGAGCCCAGACTAATGTTCTTACGCCATTTCTTCTACTTACTCAGAAAACAATCATTAAGTCCTCTGTCTCATGTGTTTATCTGGTTCCATTCATTTCCCAGTGATCCTGTAGTTTGAAAGCATCAGAGATGCCACAGTCTTTTTTTTTTTTTTTCTTTCTTCTTTCTCTACAGACAAAAAGCCAAAATATGCGTAAGTGGCAATAAAGCAGAATGGATCTGGAAAAAAACATCTGTGATACTATTTTGGATAATCTTATATTCTAACTGATACAACAGAACCCAATTCCTTTAAAGTTACTTTAAAAACTTGCGGGGTTTTTTTATGTTTCTAATTTTGTTGTGGAAAGTCAGACTTTTGTCATGGTCTGTATTTTAACTGGACAAAGAGACAAAATGAGAACCAGTGCTCTGAACTTCTTTGGATTTCTAAGCATTGTCTTTGTGAGAAAGTGGCAAACTGGTTGAAACCTTCAAACAGTTTAGAAATATTAAGAATCTACTTTGGTTTAGAATCCTTTAGGCAAAGGATCAATTTAAATTAAAAAGACTGACAATGGGGTTTTTTACTGGTTTAATTCTGTTTCCACATCTGTTTGGGTCATGTTTTGAGGCTTCTGGGAGCTGAAAACTAGATTTTTTTTTTTCACTGTGGTTTTGATTCTGGTTTAAATGCAGATTAAAAAAAACCAACCCCAAACCAATAATTTTGCAAATTTTCCTCGAGATATAGGCTTCGTCTTGACTGAAATGGTTTTGAGGTTGCGTTTCTGTTTTCCAAGGCAACTACTTCACCAGTTTCACTGCCTTCTGAGCCTGAAAGCTTGTGGGAACAGTTAATTCCTAGCCCTGAATTTTTGAATCTAGATTCTAATTTAATGCTAGTCTTGCTATCTTTTCAGTCTGTCATCATGCATGTTTCATTTCACCTGGATCTGCTTTCTGAGCAACCTTGTATCTTTGAGGAGGTACTGGTGATTGAAGATATCCATAGCTCTGAAGAGCTTTTGCAATGCCATGAAAAGCTTTGTTTTCTTTTGATGAAAACTTCACTTTGATACAAAAACAACCTTTTGAGACATAAATGAGGAAATGTACCAAGCAGCTCGATAAGGAGAAATTCTGGGACTGGGAAAGGTGGCTTTTGAAATAACTAAATGCTTCCTATTGTAGAAAACCATCATTGTGCGTGATGCCATCAGAAAGTGCTTTATTTTGTAAGAAAGCTCAGAGATTTGGAGGAGAAGGTGGGGAGGAGCAAAGGAGAATGGCTGGGTCCTACCCAGAGAATTGAGCCAGAGCAGGGCCCAGGGCAAGTTATCACAAAAAGAAAGGAGGGCTGAAATCTGTCCTTTTGTTTCACCTCCACTTCATTGCTGGTCTTTCTCCATTACTACTCTTTTACAGATGTAAAGTGCTTACAAGTTTCAGAATCTTCTATAAAGCAATATATTCCTACTGGTTATTGCTAAACTGAATAACAAAAGAAAAGGAAAAAGACAAATTTTCTTCAATCTGTCTTCTACACCCACGCGTAACCTTTTGGCTGAAACCAGTAACATAACCTGTGAAAAATCCTGCTGTATGAAAATCCCTCCATGCCACCCCACGCACATTGTCAGGGTATTTCAGATTCTGAACTCTCTGCAGGTAATTTTGCCCAGTCTTCAAACAGACTTTAGCTTTGTGGGTTAGAAGTCTGGGTTAGAAGTGAAGTTCAGAAATTAGTCTAGAGGGGCTGAAAGGGATCTAAAGCATGGAAAGTTGTACTTCGGCTGTCCAGTTTCTTCTGAAGGGGCATGTTAGAGCAGTGTTGGGCTCATTGCACTACTTCTTCTCTGCTGGGGATGTATGATGAACCTCCTGGGTCATTACCTGCAAATTCGCAGTTGCTTTTCTCAAGGCTTCTTCGACAAGCTGCAAGAACTGGTCTAGCACCAGAGTAGTAAGGTTTCCCCATACCTGCTAGTTCCCCTTAGATTAATAGATGTTACATCAGAAGGATGTTAATTTGAGAATGCTTCTAATATCTGTTTGAACTAGAACACATTTTTCGGGGGTGTTTTTGATTTAAAGCTTTGAGGAGAAAAAATGAGCGCATTTTCAGGTCATTACCTTCCCTATGGCAAGGGGCATATGTCTAGCTTGAATTAAAGCTACAAATTTTGTCTCTTCCCTGGGGGGGCAAAACCAAAACCTGACTTAAGTGTCCCTTCTTCTCTCAGTCTTTCACTGGTGGTTTCTACCTCCTTGGTTATCACATGGCCACACAGTGGGTTGAAGTGGGATTTGGCACAACTGAAGGAGCAGAAACTGTTGCAGCGGTGGGATCTAACTCCACCAGACCAGCTGGGGCTGGAGTAGAAATGTCGTCCATGGGCAGCAGGTTAGATTTAGACCCCATGCTCCACCCGCAACTCTAGCCAGGGGACAGAAGGAAGCATGTGGCCAGCGGGCTCTTAAAACTGTGATAAATTAGCAATCAAAGCATACTGTGAAAGTGGACATTGGTAATCCAGTCTTGTTTAGTGGTATTATCCAAGAGCACCTTCCCTCAGCTCTTAGCCATAGCATGGTGTCGTGACTTTGCAAACTAAAGTAAAGAGCCTTCTGCTGCTAAAAATCTAGTTGACAAGGTGCTTTAGCTGCTGAAGTGTGTTGAGTATAATAAGGTCAATTTGTCTAGCTAAGGTGATACGCCCCCCTGCCAAGACTCAGGTCAGAATAAAGGCTGGAGAAATTTTGTAGCAACTCCGGTTGAGGAGGGGAAATAACATTTACTGTGCGAGGTGCATTTATATTTCTATAGCTGCATTTGCATCTGAGATCTTCCTGATATATCTGCCTGTGGAAAAAACAGACTCCTCTCCAGCGTGGTTACCACTTCCAGGTTTAGACCAGGCTTCAGAGGAACTGAGAGAAGACCTGGCCGCATGGACAGCTGTGTGGGAGCCAACTGCCATCACCATCGGTCTCTAGACCCTGGTCACTTTTCTATTGGGTTTTGCTTTCTTTTTCCCTAGATTGTGCATCCTTGTAACAAGATGGCTTCAAACAACTGTGAAATAACTTCTATTAAACTATGTGAAAGCGTAGAAAAGGTCAGTTTCAGGATGTGTTTTCTTAAACGCAAACCACCTAAAGTAGTGCCATCAGTCTCGAGTTTAGCTCTGCTGTGGCCTTATTTCAGCTTGCCAGTGCTGGTAGGCAATGAATTTGCCTTTTATAATCATTTCATTTACTTAGGGCCAGGCTGCTGTGCCTCTTGTGCTTTAGCTATGCCACCAGAGTTCAAAAGCACAGTCATGACAAAATAGCCTAAACCAGTGCTGTTGTGGTGACTCACATCACTGATCTGCTGCCTCCAAAACCTAGTGGCTGGTATCCTCACCTGAGGAATAAAGGGGAAACCTGCCTCCTGCCACCATGGGTGCTTAAGGCAAAGCGTTTATCTTGAAGCAGGGATAAAAGCAAAAACTATTCCCAGTGTCTCCTGGGAGAAGTTGTGTCTCTGCCTACCAAGGCTCAGGGGCTGCTGCTGTCAGGCAGAGACCAAGGAAAGCGGCTGAGACAGAGCACCCAGGCTGCCTCATGTCTGCTGGAGGCTGTCAGACTGCTTTAGCTGTGTTAGTAACACATTATAGTTTAAAGCTTCTCGCTTGTGCTTTTTAAATGTCATATCTGAAACCCTCTGCCAGAAGCACGTTCACCGGAAGCAACCTCTGTCGTTTTGATAGACAATAGTTATGCCAAATTTCAAGATGACCATATTTTATCTCCGTATCTGCACTTCTGTCATTGCTTCTGTTCTTCAGTGCCTCTGGACCTGTACACAGAAGAGATGGAGGGGAGCATCTGACAGCAGTATTTCACCAGGATGCATGAAAATGGTTAAATACATGCCAAGAAATATTTCTTTTATCCAAGACAATGTGGGAGTTGTAGACAAAGGTTAAGCCCATGGAAATGGTGATTAATACCCGATTCCTAAAAATATGACTAGCATCAGTAAAAATTAAGCATAGATGACATAGCTATATACGGGTTGTGTCTGATGGATGTGAACCAAGCTGTGCAGGGCAGGAGGTTACGGGGAGGGAATCCAAAAGAACCTTTGTGAAGTCACTCACAAGTCCGGTACGGTAGTGTCCTGAATGGTGTCAGCCTTTGCATCCCTCTTCCATCTCTTTCATGAGATGATAAACTGTTTAGAATGGCCCAAAAGCCACACCTGTGGTTCTGCGGTGGATTTGAAAAGGCAGCCCAAGGAGGGCTGTTTTCAGGTGTGCTGTCCCTGCAGTGACTTCTCTCAAATGTGGTTGAGCAATGATGCGGTCTGTCTCATTCACTCCAATATCAATAAACAGTGAAGGACGACTGCAAACAGTAAAACAAATAAAGTACAGAGGCAGAAGGAAGCCAAAGAATACCTTAAATTTAGCTCAATTTTTTTTCCTCTTCTTAGGTCTAACTGATTATTCTTAGCACAAAAATGTGGATGTGCCCTTGCATTTAAAACTCAGTTAAATATGTGGTTGTGACCATGGGTTTCCAAGAACACAGAGAAACATCTTGTAACATGCAGTTAACTTTTGAAACAATGGAAGATAGAGGCACCCCTCAAAAGAAAAGAAACCTCAGCATCAACACGGCCTAATTCCTCTGATTCCTATAAAAAAAGTCTGTAAAAAGAAATAGTAGTTAGGAAGCTGATTGGATCTGAACTGCTTTCAGGATAAACCCAAGGCCACTGATGACTTGATTGAATGGCTCCATCACTGTACATCAGTGGTGTTTGGAGAATTTATTTTGCTTTTGTCTTTTAAGTCGTGCCTAAGTTGATTTTTGAGATACCTTCTCACAAGGTAGACACTGGGGAGCCTAAGAAGTTTTGGGAGACCTTCCAGCCCTGTCCGTTCTGCTTTTCTGCACACGCATCTAATGGCCACCTTCCATGGTACAAGCAATAGTTTGTGGATGAAACTTGAAGCCATTCCCTGTTTAACTCTGGAAAAACTTTAGTGGGGTGAAGAGATAGGGAGAACACAAGGATGAAGCTATTACATGTGTATATACAGCAATTGAATCTTTCCAGCTGTATATGAAATATATTTGCTTGAGAAAGCTCTGTGTTCCTACTTCCCCTAATGAGAAGAAATATGTCCAGTTTGCCGTTTCCCTCAAGTCTTCCTTGAATTTTTCCATGCATAAACCAGACGAGGAGTGTGGCATTTCCCCTCACATACATTAAAGGGAGTGAGAGCCTCCAGGCCTGCTAAAAACCTAAGGTGTCTGGACTTCTGCCCTTAATTTCAGCAGAAAAAAAATGAGGGCAAGAGGAGGCTGAGGAATCCTGTTGTCGAATAAGTAGGAACTCAGCACTTTGTCTGCGCAACACCAAACACAGGAGAAGGTAGCTGTTGTTCACTGGTGCATTCAGACTTTTAGGATATGCAAAAATCGTGTCTAACAACCTTCAGAACAGAAGTGTAGCAGCTATTTTGGGTTGGGAACATTATGCTGCTGTTGGTTTTGTATGGTGCAAACAGGTAACTATAGCCTGAGAGAGGAATCATTGTGTTCAGAAGGTATTTATTTTTTACTGTGAGAATCTTTAAACATGCAGTGTTTATTTATCCTTTAAACTGTGAGTGTATCTCTCCTTCCCAGCTAAAAATTGTCCATGTGACATTGTCATTTAGCACTTGCAACAGTGTTGGTAATACAGCGCATCTGTCATGAACAGGATTACAATTTGGTTTCACACCTCAGTTACCTCTTAAATCTTTAACAATAACAAAATCACAAATTGTGGGCAGAATACAAATGTATTTATGTTTTCTAACCATTTGAGATGTTTCAGGGCTTCCTAAAATCCCAGTGTGAGAGCGAGAGCCCTGTCAAGAGATAATAAGGTACCCATCTTGAATTAATTCTGATCTAATCAAATCTGATTTGATCTAATCTAATGTCTGTCCAACCAATAGGACTTCATTACGCTATCTGCAGGCACACAATGGCTTGGGACATTACTCCCTGCTTTAGCCATGCCTCTTTTGATAGCTCTACTGGTTAGTCCTTGATTTCTGGCTTCAGGGATTATTCATGGAAAGGGAGGCAGATTGCTCTGACACTGGTATGAATAAGTTGCATCATGTCTAGAAGAAGCAGGTTTGGTTCTGTTAGGTGATCTCCTCTGAGGAGAGCTGATGCAAGAGTAATTTTAACAGTAACAGCTGGGCTGGTCTAAGGAAAATAGCAAGGGGGAGGCAATACCTGTTACTAGCTCAAATGACAGGCAGAAAAAAGGGATAAGCTTTCGGGTATATACATTGTTTATTTTTTTTAAGTCTTTTATTGCCAGCTGTCTTAATTGATCTAGTAAAAATTGCTATTTGTCACTGCAGAGCTTTCCTTGCTTACAGTAGCTGTGGCTGTTGAATTCTTCTGTGGTTTCTCCATTTTCTTGCCTCTGAAGGGTTCTCAAGTCACTGGGAGATAGGTCAAGTCACTAGGTGGGGGGGTACAACAGACCTGCAGGGCCACCATCTTCACGGTCAAAGTGGATCACGTTCTGGTTATATGCTGGGTGGCCACCACAGCACATACCACACGTATGCTGCGAGGCTGCTGGAAACATCCAGAGGACCTGCATTTCCTACTGGTCTTCCACTTTGCTATGGCAAAGCACAGAAACAGGGCTTGTTTATCACAGATTTCAACTGATTCATGTCTAAGCATATGTGTAAATGCTTTGCTGAACTCTCTTTTGTGAAATCTGTTTGCTGACCTGAGCCTATGGAGTCTTAATCCTTCTGTGCAATAACCTAAGCGAAGCTCTTCAGCGCGTGCTGCACTCTGTGCAGACACTTTGTCTGCATCCATCTGAGTCAAAAAACAGTGGCAGGGAAAATCCCTGGGACGGGAACTTGGTCATCTGTGCTGGTACCTGGTCCAAGCCGGCAGCAGCCCTCCCAGCGGGTTGCAGGCAGTGCTTGGGAGCCAGCGTGGGCTGTTCCCAGTGACCAGACCGGAGGCAGCCGCATGATTTTGGAAGAGAAGAGCAGCCGGTAGCGTAGACACAGGCCATCCTGTGCCGGCTGGCCTCGGTGGCCAAGAGCAGTCCCCGGCAGGTTTAATTTAAAGCTGTACGTGTACAGCTTTAAGGCTGAAACATCTTTGTGTGACAGTGGGATGGTAAATAGTTTTTCATGCCAAATATTGATGGGTATTTAATATACGCTTTGGGCACATGCTGTGACCAGCGAAGATTGCCTACTGATGTTGTGTGAGTGCTCCTGATTCCTGCAGTGCCGTGGTGCGGTATGAGCACGACAGAGGAGAATCACAAGTGTAAAGTGCTTTAAGATCACACTCTAGCAACTTTTACCAGAAAAATACTCTTGATTAGAAGTGTGATTTTTTTTAACAGCATTTCTGTACTACCAAAAGCCCTTTGTGAATATGGTTACGCTAAGGGAAAAGTAAAAGCTTTGGCCAGTATAGCTTATTTAGTTTGGAGCGTCTGTGTAAGCTGCACTGTCAAAAGCCTGGTGCTGTAGGCAGAAGCAGCAATTCATGTGGAGGGCACAGGTGCACCAGCCAACATTGCCTGGCGTTCTTCTTCCAGCACAGATTTATCCACTCTTTGCAGTGCTACTGAATTTTCCATTATAAGCCATTTTTGCACGAATTTCCATGGGCAGCTGTAAGAAGCTGTCTGTTCCCAAACTGCTGTTAATTCCTGTGACCCTCCCTGCCAACCGCAGTGCTCGAGTGTGGTCTGAGCGCAGGCGGGTGTTGAGGGCTGCTGTTTGCCTTTCCACGCCTCCACTTGCGACGACTGCTGCTCAGCCACATGGCAGCATCCCTCTTCCCTGGGTGGATGGGGTCAAATCCCTGGCTAAGCCTGCCCCAGGGCACCAGTTACTCTGAGCTGGCCTTGCAGCAAAATTGTATCGCTTGGTTTTTCCACTTGGTAACTTGGCTAAACTCAGGTATAATCGTTATTCTGAGATCAGACTGGGGTCAAAAGAAAGACAAAAGTAAACAGAGAAGTTAGGAGTACTTTATTGAATAAAAAAGGGGTAGGCTGCATGATATCTGAGCTACATGAGTATAACCTGACTTTATTGGGTCATTTCTTTTAGTGTGTGCCCACACGGCCTCAGCTGCAAAGGCTGGATCTACAGCTGGGAAAGCACTCATTCTGGTGAGTTTTCAGTTCTTTTCTCTTACCAAAGAATGTCTTTTTTACTGATAATAGATGCTGATGGAGAACGTTGTATAGGCGTTTCTGGGAAGTGCTGGTAACGAACTACATGTTCTGGGTCAGATCAAAGTTCCATCCAGGCCAGTTTCCGGTCTGCCCAGCAGGAGATGCCCAGAGAACATGGGACCAGGGAAAGCCTGTATTGATCCTTTCCCAGAGGACTTCCTTAGCCTTAACAAACTATGGCTTAGCCCCATACCTAAGCCTGAGACAGGACTTTCATATTTGTTTTTGGACAGGTATAGTGTTGCTCAGAAACAGTCCAAAAATGGGATCCAAGTCTTTTTTTATAACCTTCAAATTTGCAATTTTAACAGTTTAAAAAAATAAATAAGATAGTTTGCTGCTTTCAGCCGTAGTGTAGCAAACTGTCTTCTGATGTGCCGAGACTGAACTCCAGCTAGAGTTTAAATAAGAGTTAGAGTTTTGCTTGCTGTGAGCCCATTTCCAGGGAGATGTGTGGTTGTGTTAATGGCTGTGTCCTGTCCCACATGTAGAAATGTTTTGTCTGTCTGTCTTCCTAATGCAGTACTGTACATGAAGCAGAGGGAAGAAAAACTGCAGTGAGGGATTAGAGGCGGGAGGGCAAAAGAATACGATAGAGACAGTAGAAGGAAACTGAGAGAGGAGGTAGATCTTGGGATAATTAAAAATAATTAAATAGAGTAGGAAAGTGGGAGTGAAAGTAGAATTCCTTTTATCTGAGTGCTGGGGCACAGTTTGTCCTTATCCCTACCTGTGGGGTGCTCCTGAAAGGGAAGTCCCCTTTCCCTGACCCTGGCCCAGATGGAAGCACTGAACGGGGTCCACCACAGCGGCCATGGGACTGCTAGATCCCCTGCACGGGGGGAGGAGAAGATACGCAGGCAGGAGTTTTGGCACCTCTTGGGTCAGCTTAGCTGTAGCATCAGGCTGCATCTTGGACATTTAGAGACGAGTGAAAGCCAAACACCTCAGAGTGTCTCTGCAGTCAGTGGAGAGAAACAATGCCTCTCATGATGGGGTGAAACCTCACCCCTCTCCCGTGGCTATGAAGAGCGCTTGAAGCAGACAGCTTACAAGTCTCAATAAGATCCCTAACATTAAGTAGATGAATCCTCCTCCTTCTCCAAGGAAATCTTGTGTGTAATGGAAGGACTCCTGGAAGTGCGCTATATGTAGTATAAGAAAAGAAAAAGACAAATCAGGAGACATGATAACTGATACTATATTCTATTATGGATTACACACAGTTTATTATGCAAGCACCATGAGTCTGTACACATGCACACTCACTTTTGCCTCCAATATGAGCAATAGAAACTCACGTGCTCATATATATCTGGTATGAAGAACACAGGGCGTAAAAGGAAAACTCTTCTGTAAGCAAATTTGTCAGTGTTTGGATCCTGCATTAACAATGCTGTAGGACTACCAATAGGTAGGTAGTCCCAGGAAGAAAAATAACATGACTGTTATATTTCCCATTTCTGAAAGGACAAATTGATAGCCCTGTGCCAATACACCAGTGCCCATGAGCAGGCAAACGTCTACCGCGCATGCGGGAGATGGAGCACAGCAGGGAACCGCGACGCTGGCACTTAGCGGATTGCATGTCAGCCTCTTCTCAGTGGGCTTTGCAAACCCATCAAGGACAGAGATAGAAGAGAGAGGATTTTGCCTCCTACTGAGAGGCTGTGAGAGCAAAATGCACCTATAGGAATGCTTTTCTCCTCTGCAGCAGACATGTTGCATGAAAAAAGAGTCTCAAGAGCAAAGGGTAATGGGAACAGTTACCTGCCCCATGTGAAATGTTCATCCTGTAGCGTAACAAAACGCTTCAAAGAAGACTACTTGAAAGGATTTGGGCAGAATTGTCGTCTTCTACATGCTCTCTGTATGAGAGATGAAAGATGGGTCTGTGTCCTGCTTACAGGTCAGGACTCCACTATGACAGTGGACTGACAGATTCCCAACAGAAAGACACTCCTCATCTCGGAGAACTCGTGGTCTGACAGCAAGACAAGAAGCTCCGTACAGAGACCCAGGTACACCAATCAGTCAGAAAGGGCAGAGCATTTCTGCTCAGTGCTCTGGCTGCCTACTCACGCAATGAAGAAGTTGCTGTAGCTTTGTGAAAATGCATCTCATTGAATCACAGAGTTAAGAATGATAAGGGCGAGTGCTGGGGAGCTAATTAACCTGGTCACACTCATGTGGGACGAAAGGCATGAATCTCAGCAGTGTCTGGGTTACAAGCCCCGGGACAGGTGGTGATGTGCCTGTCCTGTGGTGATCTCAAATCTGGGCTGGATGTGTCTCTGGCATTCAATGTGGCTTAAACGTGCCCTTGTGCTGGGCATAGGGAGAGAAGATGACTCTTGAAGAAGGCTGCATGTTGGTATGGCTACAAGCAGGTCATGTCGAGCACTAAACCAGCTGCACCAGCACCTGTGTGGCAAGGTTGCAGCACCACAAGTCCAGCGAGCTGCACTTGCTCTCACCTCTTCTGGCCATAAACCGCTAAGGCCTGATTCTTCTGGCTTTACACTCTGCGTAATCATTAATGCTGCTTCCAAGAGTTTGGTTACTGGGTGTAAAATACAACCAATTAGTAAGGCATCATTTTACCCCCACTTCACACCGCTGTAAAATGAGAACGTAGGCTATGGAGCAGCAAAGAACCAAGCCCTGATTATTCACTTCATTAGAGAATCTGTTGCTGTATGAATGGGAAGTAACAAGGGCAAACCCACCCGTGCTGGAACTGCATAGGCTGCCTGAGCTTGGGCTAGGCTGCTTAATGGAAAAGGAGAGAAATAGAATAGGAAAATTATTAAATTAATGTGCAGTGCCAGTGGATTTGGAGCGGGAAGTGAATTTTACTTCCCATTTTCCAGTTCCTATGTGAAACTTCAAGCAACACCCCGCTCTAATGTGTTTAAAATAATTTGTATAAATAGATAATGTATGTGCATACAAACACGTGTGTATGTAGGTAGTGTAAATATATATTCGGAGATGACACTGTTCTCAATATGTTTTCCAGGGTAATTCTGTTTGAAAGAAAAATTCTTTTGCCCTTTCATGTGGATTCTCACACTCTGTGCATGTGTCTTGCCTGTGGAAGGTAGGTACTTAATTATTTTTTTTCCTAGTTCAGTTTGATTTTTGGGTGCTCTTTTTTTTTTTTTTTTTTAGGTCTGCTTTGCCGTAGGCCCTGAAAAGAATAATAAAAAAATACTGTGGCAGTTGCTTCCATGTGGCTTGCCAAAGGGGTGTTAAGAAATTTTCCTGGTTGTTCTGTATGTGTGAGCTGCAAAGAGGTGATAAATTGCTGAAGGAAATTAAAGTGGGGGGTTGAAGCTAAAGTTTTGTACTCTTCTGATTTGGGCAGTCTTGGATTACAGGCTGCTGGTTGTGTTGGAAATCAAAAGGTTAGTTGCTCTCTCTGACTTACCCAGGAGTGCTGCAAGGACAGATTAATAGATAAAAACATCACGCAGCCTCTGGTGCTCTCTGTGCTTGGTTTGCTCAGGTGCTGGAAAAAGAAACCGTGGTATATCAAAGAGGAGCAGCTAAAGTGGTAATCGTAATACTTTGGACAAGCAGTCATTTCTAATCGTGGAGATTCCCACAGACCGGGGCTCTTGCGCTGCCCTCCCCTTGCTGCAGTGCGGAGGCACCCAGCGCCTGCGCCCGTCGGACATCGGCTCCTCCTGTGTCGCTCACGGGCTGTCAGCGAAGGCGGCTGGGTATCAGCTCAAAAGGTGGTTCTTGGGTTCTTTCAAGGCCATTTAGCAACTGGCGCCTCTCAGTGAGCGACGCTTTGCTGCAAGTGAGGAATTTGTGGCTGCCAGAGTGCTGGTCGCAGCTCAGTTATTTTGCTTTACCTTACAGTGCCCTCAATGCACCCACCCTTTCCAAAATTAAGATCTTTTTCATTTATGCATTCATCTGTAGTGCTGCTTCTCAGGTCCACATGAGGAGGTTTTCTTTCTCCTCTGTCCTTCCCCCAAGTTGCGGGCTGTTGCCATTTTGCCTTCAGCATCATCAGCTGAACAGAAATAACCCCGGCTCTTAGCTAAAGCTTTGGGTCCAAATGTTTTGCAGTGCCTTGCAGAGGAAGAGAAGTCTTGTGGGCTCTGGCTTACAGGTGGGGACACCAAGGCACCAAAGCACGTGGCTGCGGCAGGAGTAACCCTGTGTTATTCAGCAACAGGCGAGGAAGCCTGGCCAGGCTGGTTGATGGCTCGGAGCAGCATGTGGTTGCACTGCTAGCCGGGACCTTCAGGCTTTGCTGCACTATCTTACTTTAAACCCGCCTGAAGCTTGCTTCAAACCCAGCTCTGACACTGGGCTGAGGGGCAGGCGCTCAGAGAGCTGCCCGCAGCTATGTGAGACGTTGCACGGGCTGCTGCCGCTCAGCTCTGCTGCTCGGGATGGCTCTTCGGCTACAGGAGTGCTAGGTTGAGACCAGCATCTGCAGCCACAGTTCACAGTCCAGCCCCTTTCTGCAAGCCGGTTTTCGCTGTCCTCGATGATTGTAACCTGCGAGGCAGTGAGGTGCGAGTCAGCATCCTGCTGCACGCTTTTGGGGTGGGGGCAGAAAGGCAGGGGCAGTAACAGCTACAACCCCCAGCGTGTCTCAGATGCCAGTAACTCCCCACAGTCCAGTTTACGCGTGTTTTCCTGGCCTTGCTGCAACTGGCAGGACTGAAGAGGAGAGTGGGATGTGCCTGCTGCGATCAGCTGGACGTCGCGATGCAAAGGGGCAGGGGTTCCCCAGGCTGACAGTCAGGCTGGAGCTGCAGCGCTGCTGTCCCAAGCCTACCACTTCCTTGTGAGACTATCACTGCTTGAAAGACCCGTATTTTTTGTTGGTTTGCAGGGCTGCGAAAATACACATGTGCACAAACACGTATCCAGGATGAGGCTGAAGCGAGACATTGATGCTCACGTTCCTACAGATGTGTGTGGGGCTTGGGCAGCGGCTCACCCGTGTGCAGCCTGGCTTGGCCTACACCAGAGCTGCTGCCGAATGCCGCTGGGCGAGGGGATCCTGGCCGCTTTGGGTCAGCTCCGGCATGCAGCAGGGCAAAAGCACGCAACGCCCAGCTGCAGAGAGGGAGGATGAAGGAGGAAGAGGACTGCGTCTGTCCTTTTTCTTTCGTATGCCTGGGCTCCATGAATCACCCCACAGTGCTGCTGCCTGGTGAGGAGCGGGCTGAAGATCCCAGCGCAGCGGGCTGTGATGGCTAGCAGGTCAGGAATGGCCCATGCAGATGTTAGGCACCGATGCAGAAGCAGGCGTCTCCTCCATCCCTCCAGGAAACAGCAGTTAAAAGTGGGGGAATCGCCCTTTAATCTATCTGCCCCAACCACGTGTTAAAATAAGTATTGCCATTTGACAAAGAAAAGCATTCTAAGGCAAGCTCACAAAGCTATTCAAAGCAGCAATGGCAAAACATTAAAACTGAAAGTAACAGCATGCTGCCCTCAAATCAGCATCGTTTGCTGTTCAGTTCTGAACCGTGGGCCCCTGTGGGGGGGATCAGCAACATGGGGGTAACCGGCTGGGACTGGGTGGGAGTTTCTGTGAGCACGGACAGTGCCACACTGCCCTGTCTGCTGCACTAGTACTGGACACAGTCATGGACCATCTCAAAGGGTCTGGGAAGACATGTCCAACTGTGGAACATGAAAAAAAGAGTGAAAAAACATGGTGTTGTCCAATTGGATGTCATGTCAGCCCAGGAGTTGTAAGTACATGTGGTAACCAGTCCACTGACGAGGCAGAGCTCACAACTTGCTCACGTGATTTATCCAACAGTTGCAAGTAGCAAACAAATATAGTAAAAATTAAGTTGTTCCTTCATAGAAAGGAGGAAAGGAAGCATTGTGTTCTTAATAATGTATCACAAATATTGCACTCTGCCTTTGCACAATGCGGTGTAAACTTGCTTGTAATTTTTGCTGGAGGGGGTAAGTCAGCTCCGTGTCTCTACTTCATTGCTAACTTATACTTGACATCCTTTCCTTGCATTGATCCCAGCTTTCATATGCAATAGTAAACATTCATGACACCGACATTAATATTGAGTGAGCTTATAGTGATTTGTTATGTTAGATACTAAAAAACAGCCATGAGACCATGATTTGATAGTGTTATCTCAACAACTTGCGTAGAGATGCAAGGATGATTTGGTGACATATCATCCTTGACAGATGACACATAGAGACCATGCTTCAATCAACACGCCGTGCCTCTGGGCAGTGTGGTGTTACAGCCTCTGCGGGGGAACGCCACTGACTGCGAAACCACCACCCTTGCAACTAGTGGTGATGGCAGGGCTATGGAGACACTGGGAAGCAAGGAACCAAGCCTGGTATTCATAAATCAAATACACCAAAATATAACGTTTCCTGTATGATTAATGAGGCTTCATTATTTGTAGACATGTCTAAGCAAGTCAGAACCTGCTTTTCTTTTAATTATTTATTCTGCAAATAAATTGAGGAGTAATAATCCTGGTGGCTCCGTTGGCAGTAGGTTTGGGCATAAACCTGTCATAGTTTGTGTCATTTCAGTTTAATTCTGCCTTAAATCACTCTGTTTAATTAAATTCTAGTTGTTCTGATTTACTTGAGCATGGCGTGCCCATACGATGTACCTCAAAATGTGTGGTGATAATGAACAAATACCAATGGGGTGATGTTGTGATCAATGAAATTATGCCAGGTATGAAAAGAGCTAGATTATTATTACTTTTCTAGAAGTGGAGTCAGAATATGTTTTCATAAACAGCAGTTCAACCTGGTTTTGCTGCAAGCAGGATCTGCCCTTAGCTGTCCAATGGCACAGAAAGGGTAGATTTTGTCACAGCCCCATGCTGATGTCACTTTTCTGAGAGGAAGGAGATGTTGACAAACCCTTCCTGGTGGTGAACACGACTGGTAGCAACATGGCAGCTGAGCAGAAAATACTGGTGGAGGTGCTTCTTCACACAAACAAGACTTCAAGCCTAAGCTCCTTTTCAGTCTGTTGAGAAGATCATGTGTTTTAGTGATGTGGATGAACCTGTCACGTGAGGTGAGCGCTGGCTTTTGGCTATATCCATGGTAACGAAGGGTTACAGAAACACTGAAACTCAAAAATATAAACACAAATATCAGGCCTCCAGCCCACCCACTGGGCATTTCTAATTGTCAGGTGAAGGGATGAGAACTGTCGTGATAAATGTCATGTATCTTGTGGCTTGTTACGCTACGGCACAGAAAGGAGAAAGCTGGGACTGCCTGTCTCTACTTGGGGAAAATAACAAGGCTTTCATTAGAAATGCCTTTAAAAATGTTATCTGAAATTTATAAGAAGGCGTGGTTGGTCCTGAAAATACTGGGTTTTGATGCATTGCTGGGGAATATCAGATTGCTACCAGGGCTTTGCACACACCGACACTTCTGGCTCAGTGGCAAATAGGCCAGCACACAGATAAATGCTGGGCAGGTGGGAAGGTGCCCCCATGCTCAGCCTGCACCCGTCGCTGCTGGCAAAAGGGCTTTCTGTCCTTGCAGACAGCTGCGGGCTTTGATTCACCGTCCCTGACGTTTAATTGTCAAAATGAAAACCGTATTATATAATTAATTCAGTGCTCACAATACCATTGTCTATGGGCAGGAATATTAACATACAGCAGGATCAATAGCAATTTAATTTTCCAGGTTGCAAATTGTGGTGATAAAGGCTTGCACACAATTCCCACAAAGGCAGACAACAGCAAACCTCCTGAATCACCTCAGAGTGACTTGCAGGAGCTAACGAGTCCTCAGCGATTTACAGTGCAGTATGCAGAGGCTAGGGTTTGCGGAAGCAGCATTGATCCTGTTAGAAGAGCTGAATTAGGACTTTGGTCCTACCTCATTATTTACTTTAGTACGAAAACTTGCACGTGTGATGTAACTTTTATACTTTTGTGGCTATTTTCACATGACCGTTTTGAAGGAAGTCTTTTCCAAGGTCTCCTCTAATGCCTCTTGCCACCTCAGTGTGGCAAAAACCACCCCGTGGCACCACAATAGGCATCACCTATAGCTCCGTATGTGCATGCAGACTGATTAGGTACGGTGACTGTGGTAAATGACAGTGATTTTGCTAACACTGCACTACTGTGTACATGACGTGGGAGTTACTGTGGGCTGGTGCCGAAATTTGCAGTGTCATGAGTAGTAAGTATGTGCTCTTCAAAGCCTCGTGTACTCAGCAAACTTTCAATGGTTTAACTTAAAACAAGTTTCATACTGGGGAAAACTGTGCAAGTACTTGGTTTCAGTTTAAACATGCTTTATTTTAATGTCATCTCTTGGAGGTAGTTTTTTCTTTTCTTACTTGCTTTTGCAAGTGAAATGAAATGAAAGGTGTCTGCCTACAAGCAATGTGCTGGATGCCCCGGCACGGCCCTTGGTTTGCCTATAAACGTTGTTTTTTGTTAAAGCCTGTCAGTTGGTGTAGTCAGAGGTGAGTCCCAGATGCACCGTAACATCACAGTGTGAGGGGTTTGTCCTCAGCAGCCAGAGCTGTGGCCCCTGAGAGAGGAAGAGCCAAGAACAGAGGAGTTCACTTAGCTGCAGCTAACTCCCGAGGACGTGCAAAAGCTCCTGGTTAAAGACTCTGACTGTCTATCTCCAGCTTGGGCATCTTAAATGAAATCTTCTCATTTTTGTATCCAATCTGTTAATCTTCCTTTTGCGTAGCTCTCAGCCATGAGGCTTTGGCTCTGTGATACAATATTGCCGAGCTGCTGCGTGAAGAATGAACCGCACTTAGAGGCTGTACACACTTGTGAGGAAAGCCACAAATGCTTCCCTCATATGTGATGATTTTTTTCCATGTCCGCTGTTGCCTTAGCTTTATTTTCATCACTTCACTCATAAGAAGATAAATTAATGGATGTGCAAAACATCATGCAGTGAAGTAAAGCCAACAGCTGAAGTAAGGACTTCCACACCAAGCAGAGGGTTGTCCCTCCAAACATTGACCCTGTGTTAGAGCCAGTGTTTTTGTAACCTACATTTTAAAAATACATGCAGTAGCATCTTACGGCTTTGTTAATATGTTTAGACTCATTCTACAATATACACAGTAATTGCTTTTCAGTGAGGTCCTAGATACATGAAAGATTGAAATAAATGTAAGACTTTTCATTGATGGCAAGTTTTAAAAAATAAAAGCTGACTTATTACTTGAAGGAAAGAAAAGGCCATGAAACAAGTATTTTTATTCATCAAAAGAGAAGATTTTTAACTTCTAAATATGCAGAGACACTATATCAACTATCACAAATGTGTGCTGATGATGCAGCCAACAACACTTAATTATCAGTTCTACAGGAAAATTAGGTGAGAAAATTACTTGTCTTTTTATATTTCTTTTATTTATAAAAGAACCCAAAGATGATGACAATTCTCGCACTAGAGCATGTTAGACATAGATGGCTTGTCTGTCTTATTCTTCCCCCTTGGTGATACAGATTGATAAATTCCTGCAGTGTACACAATTTAATTTGTGTTACTCTTACAAAGTTTTTTTTCTGCAGTTTTGAAGGAAGCTGTTTTGGTAGAGATGAAGCAGTCTCACCTTTTATAGTGTCTTAGATTAGAAACATCTGAGATATGGGGGCAAGAAAGCTATTTAGTCTAATATGTTGACCTTCTTTGCAATGGCTGGGCCATTGGTTTTGTGTGTTGATATTATTTGTGTATGCATCTCGCTTCTTTCTTCCTCCAGAAATCATTTGGGGCATTAAGTAATATCTAGGCATGAAGATGGTCATATTAGCGTGACTTGATGTGTCTTCGGTAACTTCATTTGTGTGTATTTTTGCACCCAACGATAAAGTGAACTGAGCTGGTCTGTGCTTGTAATTTTCCGTCTAATTTTCACACAGTAAACAGCAGGTGTGCTCTTGGGTGATGGTTTTACCACACAGTATTTGTTATCATCCCTACTTTAAGTTAACTCCTGTGTTATACCCAGCCTGATTATTTCTTCCCAGCGCAGGGGCAGAGATAAGCAGCTGGGGTTGGAGGGAAGAAGAGGGCAGAGCAGAGATGAGACCCCAGCAGTACCGCAAGTCTGTTTTGCTGCTGAACATTTGGTATCATGAAATCAAAGCCCCATGGAGCATGGGAATAACAGGAGACACACACTGTTTTCAGGGTTAGGTTTAAATTTGATCAATGATTCGATTCTGACTCTGCTAACCCTGGAGCATGCAAGAAAAATTTCACCCTCTGAAGATACCTTAATATATAATTAATTTCATCTCCCAGACTGGGCTTTAATTCCTTTACACCCAGGTGTATCGTAAAACAGGAGACTGCCCAGACCCACAGTCCAGTCTGTGTTTGGTCCCAACTACTACTTCTGTAGATCACAGAATGGTCAGGGTTGGAAGGGACCTCTGGAGATCATCTAGACCCGCCCCCCTGCCACAGCAGGGACACCTACAGCACGTTGCATAGGATGGCGTCCAGGCAGGTTTTGAATGTCTCCAGTGTGGGAGACTCCACCACCTCTCTGGGCAGCCTGTGCCAGTGCTCTGCCACCCTCAGAGTAAAGAAGTTCCTCCTCATGTTTAGATGGAACTTCCTATGTTGAAGTCTGTGCCCATTGCCTCTTGTCCTGTCACTGGGCACCACTGAAAAAACACTGTTCCCATCTACCTGGCACCGTCCCCTTAAGTATTTATAAGTATTGATAAGATCCCCCTCAGTCCTCTTTTCTCTGGACTAAAAAGACCTAAGTGCCTAAGCCTTTCCTCATAAGAAAGATGTTCCAGTCCCCTAATCATCTTTGTAGCCCTTTGCTGGACCCTCTCCAGCAGTTCCCTGTCCTTCTTGAACCGGGGAGCCCAGAACTGGACCCAGTACTCCAGATGTGGCCTCACCAGGGCAGAGTAGAGAGGGAGGATGACCTCCCTCGACCTGCTGGCCACACTCTTCTTGATACACCCCAGGATGCCATTGGCCTTCTTGGCCACCAGGGCACATTGCTGGCTCATGGTCATTCTGTTGTCCACCAGGACTCCCAGGTCCTTCTCCACAGAGCTGCTCTCCAGCAGGTCAACCCCTAACCTGTACTGATGCATGGGGTTATTCCTCCCCAGGTGCAGTACCCTACACTTGTCCTTGTTGAACTTCATGAGGTTCCTTTCTGCGCAACTCTCCAGCCTGTCCAGGCCTCGCTGTATGGTGGCACAGCCTTCTGGTGTGTCAGCCACTCCTCCCAGTTTTGTATCATCAGCAAACTTGCTGATGGTACACTCTATCCCTTCATCCAGGTCATTGATGAATATATTGAACAGGACTGACCCCTGAGGAACACCACTTGTTACTGACCTCCAACTAGACTCTGCACCACTAACCACAACCCTCTGAGCTCTCTCTGTCAGCCACTGTTCACTCCACCCCACTGTCCATTCACCTAACCCACGCTTCCTAAGCTTGCCTGTGAGGATGATGTGGGAGACAGTGTCGAAAGCCTTGCTGAAGTCAAGGTAGACAACATCCGCTGCCCTCCCCTCATCCACCCATCCAGTCGCCATCATAGAAGGCTATCAGATTAGTCAGACATGACTTCCCCGTGGTGAATCCATGTTGACTACTTCTGATAACCTTCTTTTCCTCCAGAAACAATGATGATGCCCAGAACAAGCTGTTCCATCATCTTTCCAGGGATGGAGGTGAGGCTGACTGGCCTGTAGTTTCCTGGGTCATCCTTCTTGCCCTTTTTGAGGACTGGAGTGACATTGGCTTTCCTTCAGTCCTCAGGCAGCTCCCCTGTTCTCCAGGACCTATCAAAGATGATGGAGAGTGGCCCAGCAATGACTTCTGCTAGCTCCCTCAGTACTCGCAGGTGCATCCCATCAGGACTCTCTCTTCCCAGATGGACAGAGGTCAGCTAAAATGCACTGAAAGATTTTGTGCTGGCAAACTTGGTTTGCTCCTAAAGGAACTCTAGAGGAGAGGACATATTTATTTTAGGTTTAAAAAGGTAACTTACATGGCAATGGAAGAAGTGTCAGCCTGAAAAAGTACTGAAGCAGTCAGGGATGATTCCACAGGTGTGGGGTTTTTCTCAGCAGCAAAGAGGGCTGAAGAGGCACTTTCTTCCCCTCTGGCTGCCTGTTCCTGTCCTGGAGCAGCGCTCTTGGTTGTGACTGAGCAGCACTTTGGCCGTGCAGCGAGAGGCACCTGGGAGCTCATCACACTTAAAGGTAATCTATACCTTCTTTTTCCTTAGTTATATTTAAGCTGACTTAGTTTCTCTGTCCAAACAAGCAGGGAGATGATGTGGCACAGGGGATGCTGAAGTAGGCGTTGCTAATGAAAGAAGTGTTCTTCAAATGCCAGCCTCTGTCCCATGCTGGAAGAGAGTCTCTGAGAGAGCAGCAACAGCTACCCTGAGGTGTTTGTTTCATTTTCCTCGCCCTAGGGGATCCCGAGCAACTATGCTGCCTGGAGAGAAAGATAAGGCAAGGGGAAGTGGAAAAGCAGGAGGAGAAATCACTCTTTGAACATCAGGGTAAGAAATAAACCATCAGGGACTAAACTAGTTTTAATTTTGTTTCTGGTAACGTAGTACTTGGTGCGTATCTCTCACCATGGCCAATGTAGGTGCTACGCAGGAATATGACAGGAAAAAACTTAGCTAGAAAAATCTTACCATGTGTGTGTGACGGAAGATGAAAGAGAAGAGAAAAGCAATGTTGACAGGGAAGAGGCACCTAGGTCTCAGCGGTCTGCAAGTTTCCATCCAGTATATCACCCTACAACAGTGGCGACCGCCTGTTCACCAGTGGTAAGGGGAGAGTGCCGCTGGGATTTCGTGGCATTTCAAGGAAAGCAGATCATAGACAACGTCCTTTTGAGAGTGGGTTTGGATGTTCCTTGCATAAAATAGGAATAGCAATGGCTGAGCAGGAGTGTAGCGTTCCCAGGATGGAGAGTAAGGGAAGTAGTTTAGAAAATGTTGGTCCATCAATTAGAAGGAACACGTTAATTTGCCCTTGATCTCCATCGAGTGCCAAACCATTAAGAGTGTATCTGATGGATTAAAACTGAAAGAGGTGAGAGAAAGAGGGAGAGGGGCAAATCTGGCAAGGGAGGAAATGTAACACTGCAGTAGGTTTCCTTCCCAGCAGCCTTCCCTCCGGGGTGCTCGGGTGGGCTCACTGCGGAGCCAAAGCTGTTATTCCTTCCACTAATACCTGGTGACCCCCACACCCCGCAGCCTCCCAGCAGCATCCTTTCGAGCCTGCATGGCTCACAATGCCTGGAGCGTTTCCCTTTCATCTGCTTTGCTGCATACCTGCTCTGGCAACGGTATGGTGCGGCCACCCCTTCCTCCAGCTCAGGGCCATGCCAGGTCACCCTCAGCTCACGGAGACGTTTATGAGTGGTCAGCGTATGTGCTGGGTGGGCAGGGGTGGGAAAGGTGGGCTGGAGCCGGCCCTGCTTGGGCAGTGACCTGCTGCTTCCCATGCAGCATCCTGACACTTGGAGAAGACCGTGGCCAGGAAGGGAAGGGGCTGGTGGGCAGTGGGTAGCCAGGAAGGGCAGGCTTGTGGGACAGCAAGGTTGTTCCAGGTGCAGTTACATTCATTTTTTATTTTTTTTTTATTTTTTCCTGGTCATTTGTTAATAAACATACAAGCAAGGGTCTGGCTGGCTGTTGGAATTGGTACCAATCTGGTACTGGTGCATCCAGCCAATTTCTGTATTTTCTAGGAGTGCACATGCCATTGCAGCCAAGGAAATCACGCTCTCCCAGGACTCAGATCTAGCTGTGTCTAATAAAAGGCCTGATGAAGAGAAATTTCTGCGAGATTTATTTTCCCCTGGGAAATTAAGCATTGTATACAGCAGCGCGCATGGCATATGGCTGCCTGACCATGGGAACACTGAATCCCGCCCCTGAGTCAGCAAAGTACTGTAAGTGGTGTTTAGTTGTGATAAATGGGACTTAAGCGCAGGTCTAAGACACGTGCTTAACTGAATCAAAGCCATTTGCATTTTTGCATAGACCACTGAGATTTGTATTGTGACCTGAAACTGTTTTTTTCTTAGGCAAGCACTGGATCAAAAAATGGATGTGAGCCTATTTTCCATATTAATTCTATTGATTTTAGATGTGAGTTACTCCATCTCTTCACCTTCCAGATACCACTTGCAAATGAGAAAAAGTGCACATAAATTGATTTGCGAAACCAAGAGCACAATCCACATTGGGTCTTCTGTCTGTTACCTTTATTATTGCTGTTATATCACCCTGCTCCAGGCGCAGGAGACAATGGCCATATACTTTGTTGTGGACGGTTAAGGAGCTGTCAAACAATGGACCAGATTTGTTTTCTTGGCTGATCATTTACAGATTTGTTTATGCTCTAATGTTGAAGTGTTTCTATCCTGGTATGTCTTGCTGTCTAGGAAAGAAGGCACTCATGCTGCCTGCCACCATATCAGTGTCTAATTCTCTTTTTAATGTTAACGGTAGGTTGTAGCAGAGAATCCTAGAACAACATTTTAACTCTTAAAAAACTAGTCTCCTTGGTGGTTTTAAGTTATTTGCTTCTTAATTACTTTGCAAGTTGCTCTTGAATTAAAAAAAAAAAAATCCGATACATCATTTTTGTAAATAGTGATAGTTCAAAAACAGAGACCTGCTGCTGGTTGTCATTCTAAGCTTTCAGACATCAACATGTTTCTTTTGGAGGGTCAGAAATTGATGTGTAAATACCTAACAGCCTTTTGCATTAACCTCATTAAGGTCAATAAACATTTCACTTTAAATAGCAGTGCTCCCAGATGGGAGAGTTGAAGGTCCAGCCTGCTTATCTCTTTTCAAACAGGTGAATCATTATTACCCTCTGAAAAACTGGAATATAAATCCCTCTCTCATCTGTAACTATTGCAGCCTGTGATGTAGAGTGGTCGAAGTTCGTTCACTCTCTCTCTTTCTTTGGTGGCCATTTGACCACCAAATTCAAACACACTCTCTTAAACAGCTGTGCAATCACGCGAGTCTCCAATATTTGCACTCATTTCCTTGTTCCCCACTTTGCATTCAGTCTAGAAAACTCTGCAGCTCCACCACAGTGATTCTGGGGGACAAAGCAGCAGTGGCAGCCAGACAGACGCCCCGTCCATGTACAGCTCTGCTGCAGCCGGGTCACCGAACGGACCTTCGGGCAGCAGGAGGTTTTATGGGGGGACGAACAATGTGTGTGCAGGGACATGTGGGTACAGAGGGGGTGAATGAGGGACACACCGCAAGGAAGAGCAGAGGCACATAGTGCTGGAACTGAAACAGAAAATTGAGAATTTGTGCTGGGCTTAAAAAAGAAAAATTTCTCTCGACATCCAGGGAAGAAGCACGGCCTGTTGGGTAGAGCAGGAAGCAGAGTCAGGACAGACTTCTGAATGTTATTTCCTACTTTGTTACTGGCTGTGGTGAGACTTTGTATGTGCCCCCATTTCCTATCTTTAACACGAGGGTTGTACTTGCTAAAATGGTGAAAACCAATGGCTCTGCAGGAGCTTTGGCTGATAGACAGAGAAACTACTTGGGGTCTCTTCTGTAACTCATGACAAATTGTAACTACACTTCTTTAAAGTCACTCAGCTGAAGAAGTAAATACCTGAATTAAATAAACCTTAATAAATTTTAAGCTAGTTTTTAATATGACAGCCTTTAAAAATAGCAGGACCTACCCCAGCATTTGTTCTTCACCCACAAGTCTTTTTCGTGCTAAAATAAAGTATGTAGGAAGAAGAGGGGAGACTGTGCCCCCTCTCTCCTCCCTCACACTTGGAGCCAGCAGCTGAGATTCAAATGCAAATGCCAGTACTCTCTAACTCTCCAGGAACTTTTGAGTCTTGGTGTCTTACACCTATGTGATAACTTCAGGCTAAATTAAAAATCAAAGAGATTTCCCCTGGAGGAAGGTATTGCTTGTCACGAGTGAGGATATCATAATCGGTGCTGCCAGGAGGTTTATGAACTCCACTTGCCAAAGGAGGCTTTGGGATTGCAAAGCACCAGAGTCCGTATTTTCTGTCTGGAGCCATCCCAGCTGCTGCCTTCCCTGAGCCAGACAGGTAAAAGCAAGAAATATGCTTCAGCTTCTATTTCAATGCCAATAAGCTGCTTTTTTTGTGTGTGAATTTGATTAATTTAAGGGGCTGAGAATTGTGCCCCAGCTCTCATCCTGCTGCTGTGGTGGCTTCTAGGTGGAGTGGGAGGCAGGTCCTGGGTGCAGGTGCCCACTGCCAGGGTGCCGTGCGATCTCCTTGTCACATCTCGTCTGACTGGAGATGTGTGATGTGACAGGTCAAGGTCTCAACTGTAGCTGCCAGTCTGTGCACTTTAAAGCTTTGATTCCCCCCTACTTTTTCCTCCCCCGCCGTCCCTTAAGCACGCACACCCATCGTAGCCAAAGTGGTAAATGGGGGAAAAAAAGCTCCTGGGTAGTTTGATTTTAGTAAATCTAGGATGGGACGTTTAAAGTCAGTAGCAACATTAGTAGAAACACAGAGGGGGTTTAATGGCAGAGGAAAAAATTTCTTTGATCTCTTTATATCTGCTCCTCATCTTTGCCTTTTCTCAGTAACTCAAATGACAGTCCAGACTATTCTTGAAGAATACATTAGAGCTGAGAGTCACATTCAGGGTTTTTTTGCTATACGTGACTTTTCAGAACCACTTTTTAAATCTAAGCCATGGCATAGAAAATGTACTGTACTTCTGCTGACTTGATTTAGTCACAAGAATCATGTGTGCATACGAGAGAGAGGGGGAGAGAGGAAAAAAAAGGCCAAAAAAAGAAAGAGCACGGCCATCACAACCTGATGGGAAAAGCTCCAGCAAGTTTGCTAACTTTCATAAAGTAGCAACTTTTCAGCTCTACTTGGCCTATGATACATTGATGTTTCTTCATTACAAAAAAAAAGGTGGTTGAGGATGAAAAAATTGTCTGTGCAGGCAGAATGTTTTTTCCATGTTTGACAAAATTTGAAAATTAACCATTTGACAGGGGAAGGGCAGTTTTAAATATAGAAAAGGTTGGGTTTGGGTTTGTTGTTTTTTTTGGTTTTTTTTAAGGGGAAACTGCAAAAGGAATAAACCTCCAAAAAAACAGAGAGATAGTGGTGAGGACCACATTAAATAATTTACAAAAAGAGAAATATGATTTTGTATATGATATTTCACTGGCAGAACTTGGTAAGTTGTACAGGGCTTTCTCCAATTTCTAGTCACTGGGAAAACTTTATTTGGAGCCAATTCACTATTGACTCGCACCATGCAACAGACAATTTTGATAGCAAATAACAAGTGTCAAGTGCTGGCATTTTGCAACTGGCATTCACTTTCACCCGGTGCAAATGACACTACACGAGACAGTACATAGAGAATCCAACCCGTTGACACTGACGACCAGTAAGTGTAACCATAACACCTCACTGGTGGTGTTTCACGCTGGTGCAAGTCAAAGGCTAACCACAGATGTGATTTAGGGGATTCAAACCACAGGTAATTTTATTTATTTTTTTTTTAATACAGATATATGTGCATCCACATTGCTGGATCAGTCCGAAAGTCCATCCATCCTCTCTTTGTCAGTGGCGTACATGCCACACTGCAAGCAAGGAGTGCTTCAAGGGCTGCCTGCGTTGCATGAATGTGCTTGGCAGCCCCATCTGAGTGTATTTTACCTGGGCTGTTCCAGGCCACTTCCCATCTCCCCAGCACTTTGTCACGGTGCATTATCACCATTTTTGCAATTATCACAGTTAGCATTGTCTTTCTGTGAGTGAACAGTGAGGCAGCTGAGCTTTTTAGACAATGTGAAATATTTTACCATAAATATTTTTTTCTTGCACTGTCAAATCTTGTACTTGCTTCTTTTCCATTTTCTATAAAGCTCTCGCTATTACAACACCTCCACGTTGTTACTCGTGAATTTCAGGAGTGCCAGTTCGGGAAGACTCCATCTAAAAACACACACACCCCTTCTATTTCTACATGGTAGCTTCTGTATTAGCAACTGGTTACAGATTTTTTTCTATTGCTGCTAAAATAGTTTTTTGAATTGGAGGGAATTGTAAATCTGTTTTGAAGAGAGAAAGCAAGCTTTAGAAATGTGTGCTCTGTGCAGGAGAGTCCACGCTGCAAGGTTTATTTTTCAGATCTCACAGGAAAAGGATATTGGTGCTGGGATTGTCCAATTCCATGAGAACATCCTCATTTAAAAGGGAATCATGGATTGCCTGTTAATCCACAGGCTAAAACTTAAGTAAGCAGAGGCTAATGTCTCTTTACTGGTTTAATTAACAACGATTACTTGTCTAAAGATAAGGTATTTCCAGTTAAAAGACATCTCCTTCAACTTCAGATCAGCTGAGAATAGTTCAAATTAGTTTTAGGGTAGGGTCAAAGACCAGAATTTTAGGGGTTTGAAGTTTTTTAGCTGAGCAGATCAACACGTATCTGCCGGGGGAGAATCCACATCTAAGTGAAAAGAGGGGGGCTGGGATTTCCATCTGCATGAAAGTGGATTGTTTGGGAGGTTTAAACAAACGACTTAATGAGGTGGCACTGACGCACACATCTGTCCTCTCTGGGATAACTGAAGTCCAACTCTTTCTCCATTTTGGTGTCACTGGCAGAGGCATGAAACTGGAATAAACCAAACTGAAGCCTTACGTAGTGCTCTACAGACTCTGGGGTGCTTTTGGCATATTACAAATCTGTGCAAGCAGGGGAAGAAACAACGTTTAGAAAACAAGTAGGAATGTGCAAGAAAAAGAACAAAGAGCAGGGCAAGACTGAAAGCTCCTTTGGGCTGCTCCGAGCAGAGTTTTGGTGCAAGTTGGGCGCTGGGCAGCAACGAGGTCCTCTTGCAGACACTGATGCTGGCAGCACTGGTCGGAGGGGACTGCCTTGGCCAATCTTTTGAAAATCTCCAGTGGGCAGCACCGCTGGGGAAGGACTCATTTAAAAAAAAAAAAAAAAAAAAAAAAAAAGTGTAAATCCTCACTCTGATTTGAATTTTCTTTGTTGCAAACAGGAGCCAGGTCCCACAGCACCCCTCCAGCCCCAGGACACAGCGAGTGAGAAATGACCGCTGGCATAGTGCTGCAGCCTGCGCTGGCTGAAGGCCTCCGGTCAGGCAACCCACCCTCGCTTGTCAGCAGGGCAACTCAGCTACACACGGCTGGGGAGGGTTTGGATGGAGAAAGACTGCGTAGCTCCGTGCTTCAGCTGCACCAAGGAGCTCACACACTGCCTGAAGGTCTGTAGGAACTAAATCCTGTGACTGTAACTGTAACTCTCCTTGCCCCTGCTGGGCAAGCAGACGGAAGCCTTGGCTTCCCCAAGATGCTATCCAGCCTCCACACCCTCCTCTGGTGTTGATCTCAAGGCCCAGGGTCCACAAACATTTGTACTTCTTGCAACAGAAGTTTCTGGAGATGTTTCTTCAAGAGGTGATCTTGAACCCAGGGCAAAGCTGCTACTGACCTGCATAGCTATGGACCAAGCAGAACCAGGACAAGCACCATGACTCTTGCACCCTCTAAGCTTGTGCTGGTTCTGGTTTATTGGCTCAGCAAGAGCCCTTCCATCACGTTAGGATTTGGATAAATTAGGTTTTGAATTTTGGTGCTGGATCACTTTGCAGATTTACGTGCTCCGTTCTCCTGCTGTCCCCATGTTCTCCTTGGTAGCGCTGCTTATGTTGTGTGTGCTGCCTTGTGGGTCCAGGAGGAGGCTCTGCCATGATACAGCCTCCTCATGATGCCAAGGTCAGGGCTTGCAGGACCACAGACTCCTTTCTGTGCCATACAGAAGTGAGGGGAGTGCACAGGCTGATACTGATGAGCTGGAGGCTTTAATGGCCCATCGATAATTTCAGCTGGCTAGCCACTGGTCTCTGAAGTACTCCTTGCTTAAAGAGGAAAAAATAAAATCTGCTCCTGTTTCATTCACCCTGGTGCAGGGATGGGGAGTTCATACCTCCATCCTGTGTCTTGGCCACTTGGGTCCAGCAACCATGACTGGACTCTGAATTTTTCAATTCAGCATCTTTGGCTTGACCAAAACCTGCTCGGACCAGTGTGAACTGTCTGTACCCCTCATCCTGGAGAAACCCACCCCCAGGGTGGCTGTGCTTTGCAGTCTGGGTGTGTGGGGCTCCAGGGAGTCATTCTGGGTGTCAAGGACCTAAGGACCTTCTACCCTTTCCTGGACATATTTTGTTACGCTGTAAGAACTACAGAAGATGGCACCTCAGAAGTTTCTTGACCTTTCACCCACCTCTGCTTAGAAAAACACCTAGAAGTTTTTGCCTCCTTTTTCCCCTAGTTGTATTGGGCAAAACCATAGACAAATAACCATGAGTAGAAGGGGCAGGATATAATTAATGTGGCCACTTCTTCTCCTGACCACTGGCCCAGTCTCTGGAGTGACCTCAGGCTGAATTTACTCTCTGAATGCAAACCCAAGGGACTGTGTCGGGGATGCTGGAGGTTCGATGACCCGTTTTTGTGTACAGAGCTGACCTTATGGGCGGAGGGGCATTCAACGTGTCCGTACAGCAAAAGGAAAGGAGCCCTTTTTCCACCTCTGGTTTCCAGTTCGGCTTGACCATTGTCTGATGCTGTTCAGTGAAAGCGGGGCGCTGGGCAGGGAAGCGGTAGCTGACTACTCTAACAAGTGGCTTGTTAGTGAGGAATGTCCTGCGGTAAGTACAGAGCAGCCTTGTCACTTCTCAGCCAATCCTCCGAGGACAATAAGGAAGGAGGACAAAATGAGTGCAGCCCTCCTGGGCCTCCCCTTAAGAGTTTAAAAGCAAAATATTGATTTTGAGTTACCCTGCTTCAACTCAGCTTCACTCTCCTGATATTTTTATTCCCTTGTAGATTTCTGACTCCATTTGTTTTTTAAAGAAATCACTGGTGAAATTGTGGTGTGTCCATGTAACATTCCTGCGCCTAAAAATATGGTCAATTGACACCTTGAAGGTTTCCAGGCAACTCTAACCATTTGTGACATCTTTAGCTGTATCCCCAGTATGTTCAAAACAGATGAAGTGAATGAATTGATTTTAGCTGTATAAAACCCTTGACAAAAAACTCTTTGTGGCCATCCAGTTAGTCTCTTGATGATTTGTAGAGTATTTGCTTATGCCATGAACTTGATCCTTCCCACCTCTCCGCTTGTTTTTCAGCTAGCTCTGCCGTGAGTTCCCCGCTCCTGAATGCACTGCAATCACCTTCCCCAGAGCTGGAGCAAGAGCCAGGGTCAAACAATGCTGTACCTACAGTCACAATGTCATCGGGTCAGACCTGAGCATTATATATGCCATGATGTACCACATGAACAGCACTCCATGGTAGAAAGACAAAAAGAAGCAACTTTGTTAGGTGTTTTAAATTATTGCAACACCCAGTTCGCCCAATAAAATCAGCAGATTCATGTAACCTGAGTCAAAGCCCCAGCAAAGTCAAAATAATTCTTCAACTTGCTTAAGGAGATAGTGCATAGAACGACACAGCAAAAACCTTTCCCTTTGTCCCCAGAAAAAAACTTGCACATTTGCATGTGATGAAACATGCAGTAGGCCAGGAATAAATTAAGTGCAGAATCTCAACTCCTTTAATCAAATAATCTGCTAAACTGACGTTTATGTGTGTGGTCCAAAGGAAATTCTTTTGAAGACATATGGTCTTTTCACTGTACCCTATGTTGGCTCAAGTTCCATTGTATTAACAAACATCAAGATAAATTGTTGATGGGCTTGATTATTTTGGGTTTTTTTAAAGGTGCCTCTGAGTGTTTCTAACCCCAGGGATTCAGGCTTGCCCAAGTACAAAGCACAGTAACCACACACCATAAGCAATAATTTCAGAGCTCAACATTTGGTATCTCAGCTCCCCTTGAAAAAAATGGAAGACTGAATCAGAGGCAGGAGCCTGCTGGATACACTGCTGATGGGGCTGGAGTGCTGATAACAACACATCCTTCAAGAAGTGTACGATACTCTTGATTAATTAGAGAAAGACTTATCTGAATCCAAGAAAAACAGCAAACGCTGCTTCTGGCAGTAAGAGTGTGCAGCAGGGTGCGAGCAGGACACCAAGGTCTGGCTTTGGCAAAGTATTTGATACACACAGAAGAGTTATGTCCATGCCTGGTGCCCCTGGTTGGGTGGTAATAACCACCTTATGCTTCTAACCTGGCTTCTCTGCAACACAAGCTGTAGGATTTCTTCAGTCACTCCTGCATCAACCCCAGCCTTTCTGGTTGAGCAAGAGCATTTTCTGAATGAAAGCATCAAACCTGAAGGTAGAGTGACAAAGAGCCAGGTAAGCTGACCATCTAATGTTAAAAGAAAAAAAAAAAAAAGGCAAGAAAAAAAGCAAGAAAGCTGCTCCTCTAAAGTATCTGTTATTAGAGGAAATGAGCTGAATCAACTGAGCTGATCTCTGCCACCAACAGGAAGATGTCCTGTTCATTTCCCCTCAACCCTGCTCTTCTCCAGATGCCCAGTCTGCTCCTCAGACCCTGCTGTGATTCAACTCAGTGTAATATTAACCCAGAGAAAATCAAGATTTTCAGGTGAATCACCACAGGAAAATCCCATGGATGGTTCTCCATTAGCTGAGTGAATTAAAGTGAAGGGCCACGTGGACACTGAGACCAACCAACAGTTTGAGGTGGGAAGGAGGGCCATGAGCCAAAAGCAGGGAAAGGGAAGAACAGAATCATAGAATCATACAATGGTTTAGGTTGGAAGGGACCTTGAAGATCATCGAGTTCCGACCCCGCTGCCATAGGCAGGGACAACTCCCACTAGACCAGGTTGCTCAAAGCCCCATCCAGCCTGGCCTTGAACACCTCCGGGGATGGAGCTTCCACAGCTTCTCTGGGCAACCTGTTCCAGTGCCTTACCACCCTCAAAGTGAATAATTTCTTCCTAATATCTACTCTAAATCTACCCTCTTCCAGTTTGAAGCCATTCCCCCTCGTCCTATCACTACATGCCTTTATAAAAAGTCCTTCCCCAGTTCTTCTGTAGACCGCAATAAGGTCTCCCCAGAGCCTTCTCTTCTCCAGGCTGAACAACCCCAACACTCTCAGCCTGTCCTTGTAGAAGAGGTGCTCCAACCCTCTGATGATCTTTGTGGCCCTCCTCTGGACTCACTCCAACAGGTCCATGTCTTTCCTACATTGGGGGCTCCAGAGCCGGATGCAATACTCCAGGTGGGGTCTCACCAGAGTAGAGTAGAGGGGCAGAATCACCTCCCTTGACCTGCTGGCCACATTTGTTTTGATGCAGCCCAGGATACGGTTGGCCTTCTGGGCTGTGATCGCGCATTGCTGGCTCATGTTGAGCTTCTCATCGATCAGCACCCCCAGGTCCTTCTCCTCAGGGCTGCTCCCGATCGATTCTGTGCTGAGCCTGTATTTGTGCTTGGGATTGCCCCGACCCAGATGTAGGACCTTGCACTTGGCCTTGCTGAACTTCATGAGCTTGGCTTGGGCCCACCTCTCCAGCCTGTCCAGGTCCCTCTGGATGGCATCCCTCCCCTCCAGCATGTGGAAGCGTGTGGAAGATGGGAGGAACGGGGATTGCTACTTGAGACAGAAGCTGGTCAGCTTCAGCTTCTTTGGGGACTTCGATTTTGGGGAAAAAAGGATACTTGCATAATGTATAGAACTGGAACCTATATGTTCTACAGGTAGCCATACCAATACGAAAAAGCTACCTCCTCTCCCACTGTGCGTGGCATCTATGTTACTGGTTCCTAATTGTACAAAAGTAGTCAAGACCTTGGGGTCTGCGTACCGCAGGTATGCAGCTGTGCCTGAGACCCAGTGTGGGGCAAGAGCTGCTGGAGCGTTTGCTCTGCTCACGGTGAGACCGTGCTGTCCTCCTGCATGCACGTGTGGCTGTCCCTGGGCATATAGGGACATGTGGGCTGCATGACATTGGTGTGTGACAGCCCGGTCAGTGAGGGACAGCTGAAGGAGCCTTTCCAGATGCATTGGGAGCGAGAGGAATGGCAGCCATCCATAGATGCAGCATCTGATTTAATCTGCATTGCAGAGGTGAGACTGGATTCCCACTGGTGTGATGGCACCAGCTCAAGTCGGGGAGGACCTGGCACCAGTTCTGGTCAAGGAGAAGCTTAGGTGAGAGCAAGCAACAACACTGCAGCATGGAACTGAAGTGAGCGGGGCTGCTGCAGGTGGGGATGGAGGAAAGGAGTGTCCTTGAAAGCCTGTGGATTCATCATGCTGCCTGTCTTGTCACCTGCAGCTTCGCCTCTGGGGCTGAGGGGTGCAGCATCATGGCCTGGGGTTTCTGGCTGCTCCCTGGTGCATGTGTGGCTTCCTGTGGAGCTGCTCTGAATTGCACTTGTTGGGAGCCTCCACACCAGCCAACAGCATGCTGAAAAGCCATCATCTGAGATGTCTTGGCTTTTGCAGCATAAGCTTGTTTTAAAAAGCTGTGATCATGTCAGCAAACACAGCCCGTCATGTTCCCCCTACCTTCCTGCTGAAACCGCAGCACACCCCACGCTGACCACCTGGCACAAGCGGTGGTGTTTCCTCCAGCTGCCTGTGTCCGTGTTTCAGGATGGTCCCAGGAGGCCCCGCTCACCCCGCAGCCTTGGGTGGCCAGGCCGGGGGTCCACTGCAGGGCCATCGGCGGCTGAAGCTGAGGAGAAGCAATCTCAGCTTAATGCTGTGGGGCTTGCTGGGTTTGGGAATAGGCGTTTGAGTCTGGAGGGCTGCTGGGGCAGGCCGGGGGCGGGGAGGGGCGGGATGGGATCTCCTTTCAAGCTGTGCCAATTGACTTCTGAGGCTTTTCTTTCCTGAGCCAGCCAAAGCGAACAGAGGCAGAATTGCTGAGCAACTGCTGCTTCCTGCCCCTTGTGCCGGCACACGGGGGGAGAGGGATGGGGCCGAAGGAGCCAGAGCCCAGGGGACGCTTCCTCCCTGTTTGCCTGTGCGAAGGAGCCTCCTCGAGGCTCTTGTGAAGGCGAGGAGGAGGCCAAAGAGCAGCTGTTTCTGTTTGTTGGTGGGTTTCTGGCAGGGCATCTGCTTGGGAATGGTGGAGCAGAGTTTCCTCTCCAACTCCATCCCCGCGGCGGGGGAAGGACAATCCAGGAAGCCACAAACAAAAGCTGGGCAGAGAGAAACGGGCTGGTGTTGCCTGCCGACGCTTTTTGGTTTTGAGGGCTTCACAGCCGTACCCTTTCTGCAGCTGACTGGAGCATGTGCGGGCAGATCACGCACTCTCACACAGGCTCAGCCTCAACCGCTGGGGCGAAGAGCACAGGTGGAGGTGCCGGCTCTCACAAGAGTTGGGGTTGGGGTTGTTCAGCCTGGAGAAGAGAAGGCTCCAGGGAGACCTTATTGCGGCCTTCCAGTACCTAAAGGGGGCCTACAGGAGAGCTGGGGAAGGACTTTTTACACAGGCATGTAGTGATAGGACAAGGGGGGATGGCTTCAAACTGGAAGAGGGTAGATTTAGAGTAGATATTAGGAAGAAATTATTCACTTTGAGGGTGGTAAGGCACTGGAACAGGTTGCCCAGAGAAGCTGTGGAAGCTCCATCCCCGGAGGTGTTCAAGGCCAGGCTGGATGGGGCTTTGAGCAACCTGGTCTAGTGGGAGGTGTCCCTGCCTATGGCAGCGGGGTCGGAACTCGATGGTCTTCAAGGTCCCTTCCAACCTAAACCATTCTGTGATTCTAAGACAGACGTCCGTACACCAGTGCAGCCTGGGCCCTGGGTGATGCTTTCCTCTGCCTTGGTTATGGGTGCAGTGGATGTCCTGGGAGGTTTCTTCCCAGGGTTTTGTATTTCCCCTCAGCCCTGAGACAGCTGTGCCTTTGTACCCAGCTCTGCCCTCCTGCCTGATGGAGATTTGGGTAACGAGTGACCAGAGCAGCCACCCCGACGCGACAGGGTGCCCCAGAGACAGGACATAAAGCCGCTGCAGGCAGCAGTGCCGAGCTGCACAGGCGACCGGCCAAAGAAAGTGCAAAGGTAGAGTTGGGAGATCATGCCTATAGCAAAAATAAGGACTTAAGGCAGTTATAGAAAAATATTTATTAGCTAATGTGCCCTGCCTACAAAGATACCAATCTGTCCTTGGGCTATAAAGTCTAAACGTGAAAGAAAGTTGACAAAGTAATTTCAGAGCTGGCTGTGGTTTTCCTAGTCAGGCACTAGCATGGTCAGCCACCCAACCCATTGCTCTCTCTTCAAACATGGTAGTTTCTCAAAAGCATTTATTCTAGAAAGAAGAACGTTATTCCAAGCCTTCAATTTAAATATACGGAAATCCAGATGGGAGAAGTGTTAATTTGAATTTACACATACGATATCACAGCCTGTAGGGGTTAAGGAGAACGTAGGAAAATAAAACCTGCACTTTTTTTCTTGTAAGTAAATTACATGATCGAGGGTTGTTTGGTTTGTTGTTTTTTTTTTAAAAAAAAAGCTGTATTCCAAATGCCATCACTTTTACCACTTCTGAAAAAGATATTTAGCCATAAGTGGCGTGTTTAGTAAGATCTGTCCCTATTCCAGTGACAAGAAGGACAAATTATTTTGCTAGCCAAGCCAGGTAAGGTAGCCAAGCTCAACCTAAGACTCTTTCTGCACTTGTCTGCTGGAATGTAACATAATAATTTTTTTAATATTACACACATACAACTCTGGAGTGGCAGCACTGGTGGTAGAACCCTCCTGATACGGCTGGTGCGTGAAGAGCCAGAATAATAGCAAGAAAGGGCAGATACACAGGTCCTCAGGTTATTTAGCACGGCTCACAGCCTTTGGCCAGGCTGCGCTTTCTGAAGACGTCAAAGGTGAGTTGCTCCCAGCCCAGGCACCATCTGCTCTTTTTTTTCCTCCAGTGGAAATTCAAAGTGTTGAGACCATAAAAAGCTGGTTGTATACTCCAGAGTGCTGTATACTCCAGTGGTGGCTCCAGGAAGCCCAGGTGCACATGGACCATGATCAGATAAACCAGCACCCGGTAGCTCCCTGGCTGTGGAGTGCCAAGAGGCTGGTGGGGCAATCCATGGGTACTGGCCCTTGTGGGATGACATTAGGGCCGGTCTCAGTGTGCAGCCACCCTGGTCGTCTCTGTGCGGCGGGGACACATGTACGGTGCAGCTGACGGGGCAGCGGGACGTGGGTCCAGAGCGCTCCTGGGAAGGTGGGCAGTGGGTTTGAGCCTGGGTGCTGGGGAGGACCGATGCTGGTGCAAGACCACGTGAGTCAATAGTAAGGATGCCTACACCATAGACTCACCCACACTGAAAGATAAGAAATGGGGAAGGTGTAGCTGGGGCACCTGGGGGAGACAGTCCCCAGGGCTGCTGAGCCAGCGAGGGACAGAGGCGTCGGGAAGGGGCTTTGTGGGGAAATGTGGGGGCTAAACTTACGGGACGTGTTTCGGCCTCGGTGAATCTCTGCCGACTTCACGAGTCACAACCAGGGAGAGTTGTTCTCATTGCATTGAGAAATACGATGTGGGGGAATCTTGTCATAATTTTTTTTTTTGTTTAGTCACTGGTTTATTTTCCTCTGAATGGTAGTAACAGTTCAGCCTACAAAGCTGATGTAATTGTGAAACTTTTTTTTCAGCTCAAATGCCCCTGCGTGTATGCTTAAAGCAGACTGCCTTAACAGCAGTTTGGCTATACCTAATACTTTTACATTATCCTTTTCTTTAACTTGTTTTTTTTTTTAATTGTATTATGCTAAGGATTTTTTTAATGCTTCTTGTTACAAACATTGTTTCCACCTCTCATTTTTCTAACTGTTTGCAAGCTCTATAAAGTCAGAACTTCCAAAAGCTATGGCAAGTCAAGTATTTAATCAGGATTTAATAGACGTCGCCATGTCCCTCTTTCCTCAGCAGGTTGTTCACCTGGGCCTTTCAGGGATTCGCTATAGCAGAGGTTGGTACATTTCCCAGTTCCCACACCGTTAAACATTTTCTGTGGAAACTGCAACCACCTTTAAAAAGTAAGTAAATGTTAGTGGAGCTCCTGCAGTTTTACAGGAGGTACTGCCTGGCTGAATGTGCTTTTCATAGTCAAGTTTTGAGGATGCCTTCATTGTGTTAGTTGAAAACTATTGATGTTTATTAAAATAGGCTTTGCATTAACTCTTTCATGTAGAGAGACCTGTCACTAGCTGAATGAATAGACTGAGGCAAACTTCAGCTGAGTAACACTTTGCAGAGGCCACATCTTTGCAGGGAAATAAGAAGTCTCTGGCAGACTCATATTTATTTGGAAGGAGAGGTAATGGGGAGCAAATTTGAAGACAACTCTGGCAAAGCCTTGGCTTGGACAATGGGCACACAATCCAGCTGCTGAAGTTTGCAAGGCTGCAGTTTCAGTTAGGCGTGCTTTAGCAGTCGTACGGGTTTATGGAGTTGCCTCGCTCCTCTCCCGTGGGGTCTGGCCCCCCGTGGCGCAGCGTGTGACCCCTAGCACAACCACGTGGGGATCTGGGCTGTGAGCGTGGATTTTAAGAGCTGCTTTAGGTTTCTGGCTGACAAGGAGATCCCACCAGTGGTTGGGCTGGCCCAGCTGGAGGGTCACTGGCCACAGCTGGGAATAGGAGTGATGAAAAGGGCATGCCCCAAAGCAAAATGCTGTGAACCTGCAGCCTGAGCTGCTCTGTGTTAACTGAGCCATAGGTAAATCGTCATTCTAGCTCTTAGCCATATCGGATACCACCAGATTACACTTTGGTGAGAGAGGCAGAAATTGCAGTTAGGCTTGATCTACCACTGCCTATCACGATTCTGAACTGGCAGATTTTTAACTCTGGGTTTTACACAAGTGAGTGTAGAGGAAGGCAGGCAGCCGAGAGTTAGTTCAGAGAGGTGTAATTGCGTCTGTCCTGGGTGTCAGAGATCAAATGTGGAGAGAAAAACCAGTGCTGGCTGCTTTAACTCTCTAATTGCTGTTCTGCTTAGAGCTGGGAGGGCTGACAATGTCACTGCCCCAGCCCCTGCCAGCTGTGCTGTGGCCAGACCAGCTGCCAAGCTGCCAGAGTTTAGGACGCAGCACTTTCAGGAAAATCACTATTTATCTCCATACGCCTTAAAATGCTGCCGCGGGACAGGAGCTGCAAGCAGATCAGAACATGGTTCAACAAATCTGTTTTTAAGATTCTCAGTGCTAAATCAGAAGTGCTGTGGCCGTGGGCCTCAGATTGCCGATCCGTACACCCACGCCCCGGCTCAGATTTCTTCAAAACACGGTGACAGGTTGACTCTGCAGCAGCAGCCCTTTACGCTGAACCGGCCGCTGCCTACTCACCCACAGCTGGCTAAACCGCCGCCGCGCGCGTGGACCAGTTTGACAGAAACGTGACCACATGCCCGAGCCTAAACTGGGTCAGATGAGCACCGCTGGGTGCTCCAGCAGCGCATGGGTCTACCTCTGCCGAGCGCAGAGCCCCAGCCCTCGGTGGCCGTGCGGCAGGCAGGCGGCAGGCAGCAACCTGGCCATCCTGCCCCGGCTCATCTGCCAGGCACGGTTCAACGGGGCGCCTGTGAAACCAACGGAGGAAGTTTCTACCCCGCAGCTCGCTGGTTTTTGTTCCCGTAACGCTGCCTGTCGCCTTCATTGTGCTGATGCAGCTGTTGGTAAGACTGCACGCTGAACCCAGTCGCTGAAGTAAGCAGGGTTAAAAACACCCTCTTTTGGGAGGGGGTCATCGTTAAACAGAACTACCTCCAGGGCTGGATTTACAGTCTTCCAAATGTTCATACAGACTGACCTGAGGGGCAGAAAGCTGAGCCCCAGGGGTGGGCAGGCAGCCGCCAGGGAACGGGAGACTTCATGATCTGGGCTTGTCAGTAAAGCCAATGCCCGGTGGAACTGCAGCCGGAGCCCGTTTGCTGCTCCTTGCAAGAGCTGTTCTCTACCTGGCACGCTGCTCTCGGGCCGTGGGTCTTCCCCGTGATGCAGGACCGTGCTCTTGTGTGTACGTCGTATTCTTCGTATGAGCTACATGTACCACTTTGACTCCTTCCTCCCATGGGAGAGGGTTTTATCGGCTCGCAGATTGCATTCGCTCTGACACAGATTTCTTGCATGCAAATCGAGAAGTTGAGAGGAAGAGAAGGTAATGAATATGCTAAGCATGGAAAAGCAGTATACTGTTATGGTTACGTTACAGTGCATTTAAAGCAGAAAACAGTCACATACGAGTATCGCAGAACCAAAACCTAGCAGTCCTGCATCAAAACATATGACAACAAAAATGCGCCCCTGCAGGATTTAAAGTTCTACTGAAAATAAGTGATTATGTCTTCAAATCTTTACTGAAAACAAGTGGCTATAATCTGTAAATTGTTTAGGAAAAGAAGATATTATTTTCCATATTTTGAGTATTTCTGCCTTGTTGCAGGTTCCTTCTTTAGCATGCTGCGAAAAGCATTGTTATACGGTCAGATGAGACAACACGGGGAGGTGGAAATTTCAAAATAAAACTGCAGGAAAGGTTAGAAAAAAGGTTGTGTTTAGTGATTCTATCAAGTCAGTAAATATAGGCATCGTCATAGGGGTTTATCCACTCGGTCAGTACAGGATTTCCACATTTCTCACTGCCCAGCCTTGAACATCAAGTAGGTGAGTCTATTCCCTTCTTTATTCATTGCTGCACCCCTGGATTACAGTTCAGCTGGAATATTCTCCCCGTTCCGAGGGAACCGGTGGTGATTTATCTCAGTACGTCTCTCTATAAATGACAAGAGAGCCACAGCCAGAGGGTCGCTTGCTGTCCTGCCCTGTTTCTCTCTGAAGGTTTTCCTGCTTCACCAAGACACAGCAGCAAAAGGGAGCGGGGCTCATTTGCGAAGCAACCTTGGTGGTGTGATGGTCTGAGCATCCCACCTGGGCCACGGTGGGAAGGCAAGGGAAGAGTCATGCTCGTAACTGGACCTCTCTGGGAGACGGGCAGCAACCTGGTGAGGCCGTGCAGCTCGGTGCCTGAATGCAGACAGCCGGGGAACTGGGCCAGGGAAAGCTGCTGGGGTTCGAGGAGTTAGGTAAAGCCTGAGGTCTGCTTCTAGTCATGTTGGAGCCTAAACTCTTCCACAGAGCCATTGTGGGAACGATGACTTCCACCTTGCTGCAGCCCTGGCTGTCACAACTTTTTCTCCCACCTTTTCCTTGCTGCCGCCTTTTCTTTTCTCTCAAACTTCCGGAATTTCTGAAGGAAAAGAAAAGGAAGGCTGTGGAAAAATCATATCCCAAAATGCAGCTTTTATTTTGAGCTTTCTTTGGTATCAGTGGTAGAGTGGTTCTCTTCTACAACACGATGTGCCTCACCAAGAAACCCAATTCTGCATTGTCACGTGATTTTGTATCTTTTTTAGAAATACTTTCTAAATCATTAAAAGGAATTCATGCAATCATTAAAATCGCTTAAAAGACAATGAAATCAGGTGAAACCTACAAAACGTAGCAGCCTGGCCCTCTCTTCCCTGCAGCCTTTCAGAGGTGAGCAAGACACAAATTACTGCTGTCTCTTTTTGGTTTTTGGGGTTTTGTGTTGTTTTTTTTTTAATCTTTTCCCCAACACACACCTAATCATTTTTTTTCTGTGAAGCTGAGTCTCTTCTTGCACTTGGTAACCAAATTCATTGGTTTTTTCCTAGGTGACTCCTATCACATCAAAACTGATGGTAAAACTGGACTTTAGTGGGAGTTTTGCCTGAGTAGGAACTTCAAGGATTTTGGCCACCCCGCGTTGAAAGAGAGCCTGTAGATTTGTGTGTGTGTGTCTGCGTCTACGTTGTACACATACATATATATGCGTATACATAAAAATCTGCGAAAGTGCATAATTTCTTGGCTCTCATCCTAACCTTTGTGCAACTGGGTGCTGGGATCTGGATATTCAGTGTGCTTAGCAGCACTTTTTAATGAAGAGGTGTTTTCTCCCTTGGAGCTGTCATTCTCTGCCACATCACAGACTCTTTCAGACAGAAAAATAATTGGCCACTTTCTCCGAGCGTGGAATCGGAGAGCCCCAGGGACCGGGGGGAGCGCTCAGCGAACCGGGACAGCGGCTCACGGTGGCGCCCACTAGTGTCCCCCTAACCTGTGCTGGTGCTGCTTCCCACCCGGGTCCTGCCCTCAGGGCCACCACCCACCCCTAAGCGCTTGTATGAGGTCTGGTAGATGGGGCCATGAAATGTGACAGGCAAGACCCAAAACCCCAGAAGGAGAAAGGTGTAACAAAATGGACAATTATCTCCAGAGCTGTTCAGCTACCAGATGGAAATGCAGGCTTGCTTTGCTTGCTGCTTTGCTTTTTTTTTTTTTTTTTTTTCCTGAAACCTGGGTAATTGCTGCCTGGTGGGATGGTTTTCCGTGTTTGCAGTAGGATTTTTACAATTTTTTACAATTTTGCTTTTTTTTTAGCAGCATTTATTCTACTCAGGAGCTCCTAACATCCACCTTTCATCAAATATTCCCCAGAGCTGTTAGCCTTCAGAAATAAGCAACGCAGTAAAAATTCACCCCTTAGGACCTCCCACCTACCGCACAGCGTGTAGAAAAGTGATGAAATAGATGGTCAAGGCGGCTACGCAGCCCTCGAGCCCCGGGTGCACGTTGAGAGCACTTGCCCGGCAGGAGCGGGTGAGCATCCCACGCCAACCAAATGCTCAAACGCAAACACAGCGCAGCTTACCCTGTCTTGCAAAGTACGTTACTCTGGGTCCAGCTCTGCCACTCGCAAATGACTGCTCATTGCCCTGACCGCTCTTGTTATGACAGCGCAGACCGTGGCCCTGTGACGTCCCTCTCCTTTCCCAAGGGCTAGCAACTGAAGAAAGGATGGCCCGTGCCCTGCTCGGCTGCTGGTTGCCATCTGCCCCGTGCGTGGAAGGCTCCTGCTCTCGTAGCCGCCTCGGCCGAAGGAAAAGTGCGTCCTTCGCCTTGCTGCGATACCTCTCAGGCTGGCTGCTTGGCTCTGACTCACTCTCACATCATTCAGGAGAAAAGGCCGGAGAGTGAGCTGGAGCAGCAGAGGCAGGAATTTCTCCCAGGAACCAAGGGCAGCCATCCCGCAGGTCCCGGGATGTCCCCTGCAACCAGGCTGGCACCAGGAGCACAGACTTAGGAAGAGGTCAGCCACCGCCCCATGGGATGGAGGGGCACAGCCCCCTCATCCCTATCATCGCGCTGGGGCTCTGTATTTTACCTGCCCCGTTGTTCCACAGCTGTCAAACCCTCCGCCTTAGGCTATCTATAAGGGTAAGTGGAAGGTGGGATTTTAGCTTGAGTAGGGCTGAATAAGGTGTAAACTAGGCAGAAATGTCACCACGATAGCATTATGTTTACCAAGGCCTCGCCACCCTGTGGACATCAGGCTCTGGCTGCTCGCACCAAGCCCCTTGCTACTTTTTAATGGGTCATACTAAAGGGGGTTGTATTTTAATTTAGATCAACACCTAAAACAAAAGATCAGAAGAGTCTTTTTTTTTTCCACATCTTTTTCATATTCATTACTCCCATTCCTTTTCTGCCCTTCAATCCATAGCTGTGGGCAACAGGGTAACCAGTAGCTGCCTGGAACGTGAATAGTGGAGAAAGGAAAGAATATAGTCAAAAAACGGAAAGAATATGCGTTTGTGAGATGGTTTAAAGTTCTTCTGTGATGTTGCTCATTTGTCTGTTCTCATCTGTGTAACTCAAACTCTTCAAGCTAAAATTTTCCCCTACTAATGTGCTAGGAATCAACACAATCATCTGTGCTAGAAAAAACAGTGCTCATACTTCACTCACTGAAGTTAATTGGAGAGAAGTGGTGCAGGGATCCTTTCACATTGTCCTTGTGTCACCGAGAAGCAAATTATGGTGGCAAAGCAGCTATCGGTTCTGTTGTGAGTGGTGGGTGGGGTTTTTTTTTGCAGGGGGTAGAGGCGTAGGTCACTTCTTTTTTATTTCTTCATAATATAACTTCATTCTGCTTTATATGTCCTAAATGTCTGCTGCCACAAACAAATAAATAAACAAAAATTAAATAAAAAAAAAATAAATGAGGCGGACAATTCTGCAGGGCTGGTAGCAATGGCAATAGCCCCGGAGTGAGGGGGCGTCTCACCAGGGTGTCCCCAGCCGTTTCCTCCTCAGCTAATGTTTTTTCTGATGGAAGGTTTTGATTTTGTTTGGGTTTTTTTTTTTCTCTTTCTTTCTGGCCCGTTCGGCGGAGCAGGGTACCAGTCCGGGCCTCCCGCCCCCCGCAGCTCCCCCGGGGCGGGGGCAGCGGCGGCTCAGCCCGGGCTCCGCTCCCGGGAGGGCCGAAGCTCCGCAGGTTGCGGCCACCTTTGAAACTCCCGCTCCTGCAAAACGGGTTTCCGAGCCGAAATTCACGTGGCAAAGAAAGTGCCCATTTGCTTCGATTATTTTCTAACGACCCTGCTCGCCTCTGCCTTTGGTCTCGCTGGGACCCAGATGGGTAATTTCGCAGCGATCTGCGTGCATGAACTTGTTTTTGAAGGCGCATGGGTCTGCGGGCTCGGGTACTTAAAAACGCTTAGTGGGAATTAACAACTGAATGGGGAGCCCTGAGCACCCCGACGTGGGATCACATGCGGCGCAGCCACTTCAAAGCGCCCGGCGTTAATCCGGCCGGATCGCCCGCCACCGCCCGGCGATGGGGACGGCCATGGGGATGCAGCGCCCGCCCCGGCGACCCGCCCGCCGGTCCCCGGTCCCCGCCCGCCGGTCCCCCGGTCCCCGCCCGGTCACACGGCCCGTCCCCGTAAGGGCTTACTCGGGGGGGGGGAGGGACGGGGGGGGGGGGCGACGGCGTTTTCTGCCGGCCCTCCCCGCGGTCGGCGAGGGCTGCCCGGTCTTTCCGCAGGTCGGAGGATGTGGCAGCGACGTTTCGAAAATGGGTAAAAAAATAAAAAAAAAAATAAGCGGGGCCGGAGGCGGGGGCCGACATTTCCCCCACACACACACCACCACCACCACCCCCCCAGCCTGAAACCGCCTGGGGGGCAGCGGGTGAGGAGCTGTCTTGGGGCAGCGCTCCCGCCCGCCCCCGCTCCCCGCCACCCACGGCCCCGCCGCCCGCCCCGTCCAGGCGGCTGCTGCCGGCCCTCGCAGCCGGGGAGGCCGGGGCGGGAAGGGAAGGTTGGGGGCCGGTGCTGCCCCCGCTACAGACCCCCCCGCCCGCTTGCGGGGGCACCTTCGGACTGCGGTCCTCCCCCCCACTCCGCTGGGCCCCCCCCGGTTTGTCCCCTGCCCTCCCCGCCGAGCAGGCGGGCTGCAAGGAAAGATGCGGGCTCCATCCCGCCGCCGGTAGCAACGGGCTGCGGGTGGAAACCGGGGCGAGCAGCTCGCAAAGCCGATCCCTCCCCAGGAGGGCAACCCTACAGCTATCTTCTCACCTTCCCAGAGAGTACATATGTCGTCCCCGTTCTGCTTTCTGCTTATTTTTATAGCGGCCTCGCCCATCACGGCAGTTACTTAATATGTGGTTCCCTGCTAGGCCTTGCTGTTTGATTGCTGTCACAGATGATACCAGGTGAAATTCCTCATTGCTTCTGCAATTACACAGTAGCCCACTGCTACTCGCTTTTCCAGCCCCTCCAGTTAATTGTTTTCCCACTGTAAACCTCGTACCGCACGCACATAGAGCAACCGAAACCCCCAAACCCTCCAAAACTCATATTTCTCAGCTATTATGTTATCAGCAGGAAATATTTCATGGCTCTGACATTATAAGCCCCGAGCAGCATGAAGTTTATCAGGGCCTTCGCATGGTGAAATTGTACTTTTTTAAAGTGTTAGAACAAAAAAGCAGAACATCTTTTTACGGGATTTAGGCTGCTAATTTTAATTGCTGCGATTTAAACAGTGCCGTTGCGTCCAGGCTCTTTCAATAGTCACTTCGGATACAAAGCAGGGCAAAATTAGCTGTTTAAAACTGCCCGTAATAGCTCTTTAAATACAAATAGGATCAAACTGGCCAGATCTGTGGCCGTCACAGCCGTGTCATGGATCCTGTTATGTTCTCACATCTCTATTGCACGACTGTCAGGCTGGCAATAGGCACAAATCTATAAGCGAGTAAGTGATCTTTAAAACCAGGGAAAAGGTGCTAGGCATCCCTCATTAAACTTATTGGAGGGTGAAAAGGCAAGCGTTTAAAAAGGGCTGTTTGGAGATCCCTATGCATGAATAATACAAAATACAAAACGTTGCTTGTGGTTATGGTTGGGCTTGTGATCCTAATTTCGGTCTCTGCCTTTCCTTACGTTTCTACAATTCTATTGGGAGCAAGGAAAGTCACCTGGAAGCTAAAGACAGTGTAATACTTTTTCCATCTCCCTTCTTGTAGGTTTCCTATATATTTGTCAAAATGACAAAGGCATCCCCCTTACAAAGACTTGTGCTTTCTCGAACACACTTTTATTTTTCTTCCTTTAGCCAATGGGGCACCATAGGCCCACCGACAAAAAGCTGTTGTGTGGTCTTACCTAGCAAAATTATCCATTGCCAAGAATTCACTCTCAAGCACTGAGTGTGTTGATCCTTGTCTGTGCTCATACCGCCATATTTTACCGATTAGGATCAGACCTTGACCAGTTTTTACTAACCATTGCATTTCCCTTTAAATTTAAAATCACAGCTAAAGATTTTTTTTAGGTGTTATTTTACCTTGAAGGAGGAGAAAGGAAATGACAAATAAGGCTGCTTTGAATACCACTTTCTTTTCAAACACTGAGTTGTTTCCTCCAGCTCCTGATTCATTGACTCCTGTCTGTTCTTTCTGTTTTGTATACCTCTGCTAGGAAAGGCTATTCTTTACTTTCTCATTTTTATAAATTAGCTCCATATTTATTATGGGGCTTATGCATACTTATGCCCATTTTTTAACTGTGTATGTCCGTGATCTGCCTTTTTAAATTGGTTTTGATACCTAAGAAAGAAGGGGCTAAATTGAATTAGTTGCCAAAGATTAAAATTGCTGTTAATGTGGCACCAGCCCCAGTTAATATTAAATACAATAGTTCTTTGCTTTTGCAGGGTTATTGATTTATTCTATTTAAAGTCCATATATATCTGCTCCAACAACACTTGACTCTACTTTTTAACCCTTTTGGGTTCGAATTTTCACAACCTCAAAGTAGATTTTAAGCTACACTTCTCGTATCTGCAGGACTGTATACATCTGTACGCTGTAAATCCACCTTGGCATAAACTAAAATGGCTTGATGGTCTTTGCAGCTATAGCAGACCTTCTTTCATCAGAAAATAAAGAGCATCTTCAATTAATTTAGTCTCCTACCATTCCCACGGAAGAGATGGCTGTTGTCTCATTTGACAGATGAAACAGCCTGAGCACTGGAAGGGTGTAGCTGGCTTCTTCATAAAAATAGCCCCTGAAGTTAAGTGACAAGCTCAAATGCCGAGCCTGGCACAGGCATATCAATACCTCCTTGATTTTTCTGAGTGCTGTAAGCATTCGACAGCCTTTCAAAGAAAGGTATCCAGATTTTCAAAAGGAAGCACTCATATATGACATCTGATAAAACTCTGACTTAGTGATTTTAACAGTGCTGTTGAAAGATGGTGGAAAAGTGGCAAGTCCTACGAATGCATTTTAAAGTATCCTCCTTCCTTTGCCTAGCCAGGTACTCTGCACGTAGTTGAAGAAGGGGGAGGGAAAAAAAAAAAGCCAGACTGGATGACTAGAAAAACAGAAAATCTGCGAAGTCCCGGCACAAATTTGACATAAAGTCAAAAGTATTGAAGCCCTTTGGGAGTCAGATGCTAGCAAATTGAAGAGGACATCCAGAAACTGACAGCTAGCTTTAAACCCAAATCAGGGCAAGCTAAAAAATTACCTCACAGAAACTATTCAAACGTAACACTCAGAAAATACCCGTTGGTCCTGCCGTGGTGGCAGCAGGACTTCAGGAAAAGACTACAGTGACGGAATAGCATGGCAGGTGATTCTGATAAAATTTTTAAGGTGTCTGTGTAGACCCAGTGGTGTGTGTATCCATATCTGCATTTATAAGGATAAAGAACGTATATGACTATATGTGGCGATATATGGATTTCTGTATACATATAGACACATATATGCGTACAACATCCTGATGGAATAGATTTTATGGTTCCCAACCCGTTTTCCCCTCCTAGGCCCCACTGAGCAGGGTACTTCAGTTGAACAGTTTCAGTCCCACGAGTCCAAGCAGTTTGTTGAAGCGGGGGCTGTTTTCCGATACGCTGACCTCCAAAGAGTGAGGAAAGAGCTCAATCCCAGCTCGAAAGCAAAGGACAAAATACTTCAGTACAGTGGGACTGCACTGTAAATTGGGCTGCAGAAAATAAACTCTTCTGGAACAGCTTTTTTAGAGTCAGAGATGCTCCTAATTTGAATAAACCCCAGGATTATATTTGAATAAACCCCAACAAAACGAGATAATCTGTAACCCTTCAAAGACCTACATTTTCTTTCAACATTCTTTTTGTGGTTTGGAGGTTATTTTAGTCGATTTACGAACCTAACATGCTCCTTTCTGTTTCACCAGAGCCTGCTGTTTCTGCAGACTTATCTCTAAGGTAACATCTAAAGGGATGCGGGACCCATTCAGAAATCTGCGGTTTTCATGCCTGAAACATCCCGCACCTTTCATACGGCGATGTTCCTCTGCCAGACCCCGGAGAGATCGGCACGGGGAGCAAGGATGGAGCCGACATGCGAGGGGGGGGGGCGGCGGAGGGGGGGGGGCATCCCCCGGCTGCCTCCCCGACCCCCAGGGAGGGCAGATTTGCAGGCTAAGGGAATGACAAATATTGAGTCCCAAGAGTTTGGCTGGTGACTGCGGTGGTAACTTTAATTTGCGGGGTGCGGGGGAGACGGGGGGGGAATTACAGCTCTTTCTGTACCGTGCTGAGTGAATGAACAAGCCCCCGAGTTACAGGCGGTTCCCTCAAACCGAGCCCGACGGGGCTCCCGGGGGTGGGAGGGGGGGGGCAGCCCGGCACCGGCCTCCCCTGCCGCCGCCACCGGCGCCCCGGCCCGGCGGGAGCGGCGGGGTGCGAGGCGGGGATCGAGGCCAGGCTGCTGCTCTCCCGAGCTGAGCAGAAAATAACCCCGAGTCTGGAAAGAGCTGGATGAACCCTTCGTTCGTTAGGGAGAGCCTCACGCCGGGCGTATTTCGAAGGAAGCTGAAAAGCTCTCCTTTTCCCAGGGCGGCCACGGTATTCCGCCCCCACCCCCCAGCACAGCGCTGCCCGCAGGACACCGAAGCAACACCGAAAGCTTTTCTACCCTTTTCTGTTAAACACGAGGTTAGCCGAGTTTTGGAAGAAAAAAAAAACAAACCCGCAGCAGCCTTGAACTAAGCGGCACCTGTCCCGCGAGGATGTTTTAAATCATGGGACCTTTTCAGTCTATGATCTTGTAAAATTCATTCCCCTAAATCCCACGTAGCAGCTCTGTAAAATCTCCTTCCGTCTCTGCCCTAGCCCGGGAAAGGCAGAGCCCGGGGGGGACGGCGGGGAGCGGGCTGCCGGAGCGGAGCCCCCGGCGCGGGGTCGGCCCCGCCGAGAGCCGCAACCGGGGCTCGGCGGCGGCGGGGAGGGATGCGGAGGCTCAGCCTCCGCGGCGCCCGGCGGGATGCTCCTCGTTTTGTTTTGCTTTCAAAGCGGGGCTGCCGGCCCGGGCTCTGCTCCCCTCCTCACCCCGCCGTGAGCGCAAACACCTCGCCGAGAAAGCAGCCCGGGGAAAGGGCAGCAGCGGGCGGCGGCCGGTCCCCTTCGTGCCGGAGCGCCGGGCTTCTCTCACACTTTTTTGTTGTCTTCCTCGGTCGGACGAGATCAACACAAAAAGAAAATAAAAGAAAGAAAGAGAAAAAAAAGGGTGAAATGTTAACCCGGAGAGAACGGGTGGTTAAGGCTGAGGGTATTTCAGTGCCCGGCTGCCATCAGCGTGTCCGAGGCTTCCCGCCGGTGCGGCCGCAGCCGGAGGTGGGCCCAGCAGGAGCCGGTTCCCCCGGCTCTCGGCTCCGATCGGGGGTCGGGACTGAGCCCCGGCTGCCCCTCCGAGCCGCCGCTGCCCGTTCCCCCGCCTCGGCGGGCACCGCCGGGCACCCCCCTCCCCGCCCCCGTGCGAGCCCCCGGAGCCGCATCCCGGCAGCGCTCCGCCTGCGCCGCTGCCCCGCGGTTTGGCGGCCGCCGTCAATTGTTGGCAAATTTATTTCGGTCGCCCCCACCGCGGCTGCGGCCCGGCGGGAGCGGGGGGGCGAGCGGGGCGCCGCGGCGGGGCGGGCGGCAGAGCTCGGCTGCTCCAGCCCGGCCGCTTCCCCGCTCCCGGCAACGAAATCCCGGCCGCTCGGCGGGTCCGGTGTAAAATTCCGCCGTGAGGAGGAGGCAGGTTTTTGCAGCGCTCCCTGCGAGGTGGCGGGCGGCGAGCAGAGGGCGAGGGGCCGCAGATTTGGAGCTGCAAAATCGTTCACGCGAGGCTCTGCCCGCTCCGCAAAATCACGCGGACACCTACACCTTTCCCAGGTGTTGTTCCCTTACTCTTTGGGGCGAAAGGCTCTTTTTTTTCCCTTTTTTTCTTTCTTTTTTTTTTTTTTTTTTTTTTTGCGGTGAGAGAAAGCGCCAAACAGATCTGGCACCCGCCGGAATTATAAATCTGCCTTCCCGGTGGGAGATGCTGAAGGGGAAGGCGGGTTGCGAGAAAATCGGCTGCCGAGTTCCTGACAACCGAAATTGCGAACGCAGCCCCGCCGCTTCCCACAGAGACGTCCCTGATAAGGTGAAACGTGTCACCCCCACGATAACGATGCTGACCGGGGAGCGGAGAGGGGGGTAGGCGGCTGTCGGGCTCAGCTGAGGCACAAGTCGAATTGTTTGAACGGCGAGACGGCCCGCGGGGGGGTGGCGGGGGGCTAGTGTCACCCGCCCCGTCTCAGCGGCCCGGCCGATCGCCGCCCTCCCCTCCCCTCCCCGTTGGACGCCGGTGTGCTGTGACCGGCTCTCCCCCCCGGTTCCCCTTCCGTGCCCATCCCTCTCTCCCCGCCGCGGATTCTCCCCTCCGTGCCCGAGCGGCTGTGCACCCGGGAGGACGGTGCCACCGCGGCAAAAGGTCTTTATTTTTTTGGGAGGGGGGGGGGGGTCGGGCCCTCCACTGCGGCCACCGCGGGTGATGCGGGCGCTCCCCTCACTCCGAGCGGCGCCGGGGCACGGGGCGGGCGGGAGCCCCTCCGGTAGCCGGCTGCGGGAAGGGGGGGGCTGGGCAGGGGGACACACACACCAGAGTCACAGGTGACTTGTTCCAATTAGTAGCTGTCTAATTAAATTAGTGTCACGCGGCCCAGCCAATGGGCCGGCGGGGGTGGAGGGCGGCGATGAGACAGCCCGGCGCAAGCCCCTCCCCGGCGGCCCGCGGAGCCCGGCGCGCCGGTATAAATCGCCTCGGCGGAGCCCCGCCGCAGCGCTGCGCGGACGCGGGTCGGGGTCGGTGGTGGGACCGGGACCGGACCGTGTGGGTGCTCCGCCGCACCGCCCGCCGAGGATGCAGCTGGGCGAGCCGCTGCTGGCGGCGGCGGGGGGGGGCCCTACCGGGCGCCCCTTTCTACCCGCTGGAGGGCGGCGGGCGCGGCGGCGGGACCGGAGCAGGAGCGGGCGCTGGCGGCGGGTCCCGGGGACCGCCCCGGCCGGGTTCGCCGCCGCGCCTCGACCTGGACAAGACGCCCAAGAAGTTCGGGGCGGCCCCCGCCATGCTGGGCGAGGCGGAGGCGGGCGAGCCGCCCTTCGCCGCCCCCAAGCCGGACGGCCGCAAGGCCACCCCCTGCGGGGAGGAGGAGCTGCCCCCAGCCGCCGCCGCCGCCCGCTACTCCATGGACAGCCTCAGCCCCGAGCGCTACTACCTGCAGTCCCCCGGGCCGCCCGGGGCCGAGCTGGGGGGGCCCTGCGCCCTCTTCCCCTACCCGCCGGCGGCGCAGCACGGCACCGTCTACCAGCCCCCCGGCGGGCCGCGCTACCCCTACGGCTCGGTGTTGTCTCCGGGCGGCTTCGCGGGCGCCGTCTGCCCGCCCGGCGGCCGGGCGCAATTCGGCGGCGGCGGCGGGTACCAGTACGGGCAGGCGGCGGGCGGCGGACCCCTCTACGGCCCGTACCCGGCGGCGTCGGGCTCCTGCGGCGGGCTCGGGGCGCTGGGTGTACCGGCCGCCGGCCCCGGGCTGCGGGCACAGGTCTTCCTCTGCAACCGGCCCCTCTGGCTCAAGTTCCACCGGCACCAGACGGAGATGATCATCACCAAGCAGGGCCGGTAAGTTGGGCCGAAGCGGAGGGAAGTGGTGGGCGGGCGCCCCGGGGGCCGCTCTGTGCCGGGCAGTGCTGCCCGCTCCCCTGGGAAGAAGGCGGGCGCCCTCCCCGTCGGTGGTGCCTCCGGCCTGGGGGTGCTTTTCCCCGAATAAGCGGCTCTCCCAATTTCCCCCCGCCAGGCGGGCCGGGACGTGAGGCGGGGCTCGGTCGGGGATCGCCGCCTGCCTCCCTCGTCTCCGGGGTGCCGGGACGGACGGGGCACCCCGCGGCCGGCTCCAGCTGCCGCCGGGGCCCGCGCCCCCTCCCCCGGCCCGCCTCCCATGCGGTGTGCTCTTCCTCTTCTCCCCAGGAGGATGTTTCCTTTCCTGAGCTTTAACATCACCGGCCTCAACCCCACGGCCCACTACAACGTCTTCGTGGAGGTGGTGCTGGCGGACCCCAACCACTGGCGCTTCCAGGGGGGCAAGTGGGTGACCTGCGGCAAAGCCGACAACAACATGCAAGGTAGGTGCGGGCTCTCCCCGCCGCCTTCCCCCGCGGGTCGGCTTCCCAGAATGGGTTCCCGCTTCGCCCTCCTCAGCAGGGGCTTCCCTACTGCCGGTATCCCGCTGTGGGCAGAACTAGGCTTTTAAGGGCTTTTTCTAACCTAATTCCACCCCCCGCTGCTCCAAGCTGCCGGTGGGGCAACGAAGCGCCTGTGCCCGGTGGCCGCTTCACCGGCTTGTCTTCCCCAGGTAACAAGGTGTATGTTCACCCCGAGTCGCCCAACACCGGTGCTCACTGGATGAGGCAGGAGATTTCTTTCGGGAAACTGAAGATAACGAACAATAAAGGTGCCAACAACAACAACGCGCAGGTAAACCGGGGCGGGGGGGGGGGGGGGGAGGAAGCAGGCTTGAGGGGGTTCTTGGTGGCACAGCCCCGAGAGCCCTGGGGTTTCGAGGCTTTGCAGCATCTAATCGAGCCACAAGGTCACTGTTCTTGTGGCTTGTTTCCTTCTTGAACTGATTGTAGATCTTGTTTTCTTTTCTGATTGTCTTTATAAGGAGAAGCAATGTCAGAAATAGATGTGTGAATTTCTTTGGTTTTAGCCAATAGATTTATCTCCAGAGTTGTTCAGAAAGGGGGAGTGTAGCTGATTGCTCTTCATGCCTTGCATTTACAGGTTTTAATATATAGTAACCTGGTGAAAAAGGGCTGCAAGCTGTGAATCATCCCATGTTGACAGTTAAAATTGCTCCATTCCCAAGTCAAAAGATTACAATTTACAGGAAGAAAATGTCAGGCTAGAAATTATATCTTTTACTGTTAGACACAGTTTGTCTAAATATCTTGTCTCTTCTGCGGTTCCTTTTAGATGATAGTACTGCAGTCTCTACACAAGTACCAGCCCCGGCTTCACATTGTGGAAGTGACGGAAGATGGTGTTGAAGATCTGAATGATTCCTCAAAGACTCAGACATTTATTTTCCCTGAAACGCAGTTTATAGCGGTTACAGCATATCAAAACACTGATGTAAGTATGGATGTATAAAATGATGACAATTGTCAATAAAATTGTCTTGTGGGTTCAACATCTCATTGTACTATATTCTGCTTTCGCTTTTAGATTACCCAGCTCAAAATTGATCATAATCCTTTTGCAAAAGGCTTCAGAGATAACTATGACTCGTAAGTACACTTCTGTCTTCTTGTAGCTGTCTCTTGTCTAGGAGGTACCATTCTGGCCTGAAATGCATGTGCTTCCACATGTTTTTTTTCTTTAGATACTGCTTCAGTTATTTAGAAGCAGTAATGCTTTTACTGGCAGCTTTGCTAGCTGATACACTCATTTCAAAGACATTAAATGTCTGTCTAGAAACATTAAATGTCTGTTTGAATAGTTACCGTATTATGTTGATGACCTGTTTTCCAGTAAGCTTCTGAATTTTGGTGGAAAACTTGTACTAGCAGAACCTAGCTGGCCTGCAGATTGGCAGTAGTGTATCAAGTATCTCCACAGAGCCAGGCAGCTTCTTCAAATTGCCAGCAGAAGACTTGTGTAGTGCTCACTCTGTAGCATCAAACGGCCTCTGAAAAGCTGGAGCTGTATGTAATACAAGTATGGCTTCTGGGAGGAAGGCGCTGCACCCCATTTAAAATGGGTTGGCTGGCAGAGAACCGTGTATACTCGTAGCAGCAATACTACAAATTTTGTACTGCTCTAGGAGAAACAACCTGAACTAAATAGGATAAAAATGAACATCCTGTTAAACCTAGTTGTGATTCTAATTAAGAAATAAGTCAGTTTCTTCCCATTTGTGTGTGTTTTACTGTTATACTGGAATTGTGAAGAACAACACTCAGTATTTCTCTTTTATGTTGTAGCATGTACACAGCTTCAGAAAATGACAGATTAACTCCATCTCCCACGGATTCTCCTAGATCCCACCAGATCGTCCCTGGTGCCCGGTACAGCGTGCAACCGTTCTTCCAAGAACAGTTCGTCAACAACTTGCCCCCAGCCAGGTTTTACAATGGTGAGAGAACCGTCCCTCAGACAAACGGCTTGCTCTCTCCGCAGCAGAACGAAGAGGTGGCCAGCCCTCCTCAGCGGTGGTTTGTTACACCTGTACAGCAGCCCAGTGCCAACAAACTGGACATGAACTCCTATGAGACGGAGTATTCTCCTAGCACCTTGCTCCCGTATGGCATTAAATCCCTCCCCCTCCAAACATCCCATGCTCTGGGGTACTACCCCGACCCGACATTTCCATCCATGGCAGGATGGGGGAGCAGGGGCTCTTACCAGAGAAAAATGACAACAGGATTACCTTGGACCTCCAGAACAAGTCCTCCAGGTTTCTCTGAAGACCAGCTTTCCAAGGAGAAGGTGAAAGAAGAAATCGGCTCATCCTGGATAGAGACTCCACCCTCCATAAAGTCTTTAGATTCAAATGATTCTGGGGTCTACACGGGTGCTTGTAAGAGAAGACGGCTCTCCCCTAGCACTTCCAGCAATGAAAACTCCCCGACTATGAAATGCGAGGACATTAATGCTGAGGACTATAGCAAAGACACTTCAAAAGGCATGGGCTACTACGCATTCTATACTAGTTCTTAAAGCATCCTTTTATTCCAATTGGCTGTTTTTTTTCAGGGTGGCCTTGGTTTTTTTTGCATTACAATTGCCAAAAAGACTCTTGCCTTCCACCTTGAATTGTTGTGTGCAATTCTAAAGAAGGTGCCAAAGCTTTTTGACTTGCAGGTAATGAAGTAGGGAAAGAGCAAACTATGGTAGAATTCTTCCCCTCTTTTAGAAGGAACCACATGTGGAAGCTGTAAGCAGGAGTGTAGATTTTTACAATGTGGCTTATTTATTGGAGACACTAAAGTGTACAGTTTTGGCTCAGAGGCCTGATCAAATCTATGCACTCCTGAGCAAGGAAATAGGGGGGTTGGATCCCTAATTTAATTTTCTTCCCTGCCTGCCCCTCTGATAAAAGGGGGCTGGGTTGCAGGGAGCTGCACAAATGCTATGTTCTGCTTTAGACTGAGCTGGCTTCTCCAACCCTTGTCTTCAGCACAGTTGGCCGAGTCAGATGGTACTCAGCTATGGCTTTCTTTGGCAGAAGATGGCCAAAATAAGGCCTGCTTGCCAGGCAGGATTTTGACTTGAAGATCTTGTGCTAATGATGGGGTTACAATGACCAAATCCGACTTTTTTCTTAGTTTAGAACTTGCATTAAAAAAAGCCTCCATCCCAAAAGCCTAACCTTTATTGAGGTGGCCAAAAAAACAAAGTGTACAGTTGTGTTTTGTCTAGGTACACTGTAGAATATTGTGGAATAATGTATAAATAGTTGACCTATAGCTGTTCAGTCAGAAGGACCTCCGGTGGTGCTTTGAAGTTCAAAAGGCTTTTTTTTTTTTGGCTAATCAAACTTAGCATAAGGAGCATTATGAAAAACACAAACAGATTTCTATATATGTGTATGTAAAGTGACTTTTTCAGCTGCCCTGTACAAAACTGGAAGTGATGTAATTTACCCACTCTCTTGCCTATAGTTTCAGCCATTTTAAACTGATCAACCCTAGCGCACTGGCACACAAACATCTCCCAACAAAACCTGGTTCCGTTTTCTTTTTCTATGTACATAGTAGTAATTTTTAATAAATGTGGTGGTGCCAGGGATCAGTGTGGGGGTGGCTCTCTGCCTCTTCTTTGCCTCTACCGCGTGTCCCTGCTGGGGGGAGGAGGAGGGAGCACAGTCCTTGGGGGTTGAGTTGCCTCCAACTTTAACCATCCCTTGTGAAGTTTTTCCTTCTTGCTTAATCCCTGTACTGTGTTCATTGGCATGCTGCTATGTGTGTGTGCGCGGTGGGTTTTGTGTTGGGTTGGTGGGTTTTGGGTGTGGTTTTTTTTTTAATCTTCTTGTGGTTTGCCACAGTTCTGTACATTTCCCCCCCCCCCCCCCCCCCCCCCCCCCCCGCAAACTCTGAGCCCCCTGTCTTGGTCCAAAAATCTGACGGTGCCTCTTCTTCCCCCGCGGGGCTGGGGGAGGTGAGGTGCGAGCTCAGCCCTCGTCCCGGGGAGGGACCTGTGAACGCGGCTCACCTCCCCCAGCAGCAGCGGGGCAGCCCCCGCTGCCCCCTCCGTTTCCCGGAACGCGGTAAGAAATTCCCCTGTCCGCTTATCTGGGGAGAAAGCCCCTCCTGGCAGAGCAATTGAATCCCGGCTCCCGCGGCAGCAGGACCTTTCCAGAGGATATGCAGGCAGTAATGGGATTAAACTGTTAGCGATGCCCGGCTGCAAACAATAAACCAGGGGCTCAGGCCGGGGCCCGCCCCGGAGGAGGTAACGCGATCGGGGGGGGGGGGGGAGCACCGGCAGCGGCCCCCGGGCAGCTCCCCCCTCTCCGGAGCGGAGAGCGGCGGATTTCCGAGGAGATTTCGATCAGTTCTTCACTTCTCGTTGCGAGGCTCCGGCTCTGCGCGTTGGCGAGCGAAAACAAATCGGTGCCCCGGCAGCTGTCCCCCCGCACAAGGAGCCGCGTCCCATCTGGGACAGAGGGGGACTTGTGGTAATTTTTTAAGCGATTAGTGATTTTTTTAAAAAATTATTTTTTCCCCCTATTTTTGTGTTGGTTTTTTTTTTTTCTTGTCAAGTGGGGGATACCCCCTCTCGGAAAAGTCCCCTGGCAGGGCAGGCTGTCCCCCGTTTCCAAGCCGGGGGGGGGGGTGACGGGTACGGTGCCGGTGCCGGTGCCGGTGCCACGCCGGCCGCAGCTCGCCCGCCCTTCCCGGGCTGCAAACACCGGTGATAAAAGCGCTCAGGAGCACGATTCCGCCGCGCTCGGCTCTTAAAAGCTGTATATTTTTGTACCGCACGGTAAAAAAAGGAAAAAAAGAAAAAAAAAAAAGAACTTAATACTTGTGAAAAGTCCTCACACTGTTTAATAAGAAACATAAGTGCCTGGCTGGCCCCAATTAACACCTTGTGATTATAATGCATTCCTAAAATGGGGTGTCAGACGCCAAATTGTGAATAAAGGTATCTAATTAATCTTCATAGGATGACACTGATAAACAACTCTATATTTAAATAAAGATCAAGGAACTGAATGCTTCGTATTTGTTTACATTAACAGCAGATAAAGTTAACTACCCCCTCGCACTTTGCTTCGTAATGTGATTTACCGAGACAAACAGCAGGCTCCGGGTGGAGAGCCTTCGGCGGGCTTTTTATCGCGGGTTCGGAGGGAGGGGGCGACCCGGAGGATGACTTGTCGTCCCCCGCCCCGTTCCCCCTTCCTCCACAGCCCCGACGCCCGCGGGCAAAGGCGGGCGTGTGCCGGGACAGAAGGCGGCACCTTCTCCTCGCAGCCCGCGGGCAGAAACGCGCCCGGCGGCCGCTTTACGGTCGCTCTCGCACGAAAACGGCGTGCGACTTTGAACCGACAGCTGGACGGGGATCGTGGGGGGAGCGGGGGCAAGGAGGATCTAGCGGGTAAAAAAGGTAAAAAAAAAAAAATAAAATAAAACCAGTTATTTACACCACTGCGGTGGCGTGCGGTGAGAGGTGAACTGTCAGCCTGCCCGCTGATGCTGCAAAACCTCGTTCTCCGGTTGAGGCAAACCCGTGGCTGGAGCCCGGCCCGCTTCTCGCTTGGGCTCCGGGCGGGCAAAAGGCGGCGGCTCTGCCCGCCCCGGGGGCTCCGCTCCTCGTCCCACCGCACCCCCCCACCCCCCCCCTTCCACGGCACCTCGCCCGACCCGCGGGCCCCCTGAAACGGGGGTACACCGGTGTAACCATTTGAGGCCGTTCCCCGCGAAATTAGCAACTCTCTGGGGTATTTCCCCACTCAGCCGGCGGGCTGCTCTGCCTGCCTAGCTCTTGTTTTTATAATAGCATGGACGCCCGGCGGGACAAGAGAGGCAGCGGTGACAGGCTCGTCAGAGGGGTTGAGACCATTCCTCACAAAAACCTGTGTTTTGGTGGTTTGGGTTTTTTTTTTCGTTAAAGCAGACCCGACAGCTCATCGCCTCTCCCGCTTGTGCTCTGTGTAGCGGCACATCGGGAGCGACCGTCTGGTTTTATTTTTATTTTTTTACCCCAACGAAACTTCGTCCCTGGCTGCTCGCCCCGGATTGTATCGCCGGGGCTTCACACCCGGGCGGCAAAACGAAACGACCCCGAAATCTTTCTCCTTCCGATGGCGTCTCCCCCGATCCCCTCGGGAGAAAAGGGCTCCTTCCCCCGGGGCGGCGGTCTCCGCGCTCCGGGGGAGGGCGGCGCAGGTATTTTTTTCGGCGTGTTTTCTCTTCGAGTAAGGCGAATGGGGTTTTACTTTCGGTCTGAATTTCTGCTCCCACCTTCCTCAACGCCGCCTTTTCACCACCTGCTCGCTCCTTTCCACCGCCTCCTTTCTGAGGGGAGTGCGGCGTTAGGGCGGGGGGGGGTTCCCAGGAACGGTTATTTTTACAGCCCCCTCAGCCGTCACCGCCCTCCCCTCAGGGCCGCCTCAGCGCGGCGGGGCCGAAGGGCCCTTCGGCCCCGCCGCGCTGAGGCGGCCCTGAGGGGAGGGCGGCGGCGGCCGAGGCGGGAATAGGTCCCTGATGGCTCCAGCGGTAATGTTACTCTTCAGAAATGACCCTTCCCGCCGGGACTACCGGCTAGGGGTGCCGGGGGAACCGGCGATGGGCGGTCGTGGGGTCCTGGTACTGAGGAGAAAATGGCGCCGAGGGAGTTGGAGGTGAAGGAGACGGGGCCCGCCGGCGCTTCCCTCGCGCCCGTCCACCTCACGAAATTGGGGTTTGCGGCCATCGGTGCTGCTATTATTATTATTATTACTTCTACTTTTGTCACTGTTGGCCCCACGGTTTTTTTTACATACAAGCCCAATTCCCCAGCCTCTTCAGGTATCCGCAGCCCACTCCTCCCCTCCCAAAATCTCCATAGCCCTGTTCATGATAATATGAGGATGGCTAATATAAATATTAATCTAATCCTTATTGAAAGGATTTTAGTGCTTGCTGGATATCACAAATATGTAATCCAGGGGAGAATGACATTAGGCTGAAAGTGCGGAGTGCAAAATATGATTTGAATAAAATGATAGGGTGGTATCTAATATTTCCTTTAGGGAGTACTATACTCTGAGCTGTCACAACCGATTGTGTAAATAGACGAGACTGAGGGATGTGATCCTAATCATATTGATGAAACATTCATCTGAAAGACCAAGCGCAACCAGAAGGGACTCACTAGGAATACAATTAAATCCTAATCTGGGGAGGAGGAATCCTCTGCAGGCTTTCCTCTAACCTGCCACCCTCTGCCCCGTTTTCATTTTGGAGTCAAATAAAACGCAGGAGAAGAAGAGGAAATAAAAGGAGAGATGGAGGGCTGGGTGGTTTGCCTGCCTGAAAGACTACGTTAACGCAGGGAGCGCTGGGTGGGAAGAAGGTAAATCTGCAGTCCGGACCCTGCAAATAATAAAAAAATAAAGGTCTGATTTTACTCACAGGGTTAATTACCTGCCTGCAGAGGGTTTTCACCTGAGCGGTGTTAATCAGGTGCAGGAGGCCTGTGCGTCTGGAGAAGGAGTCTCTCCGACCCAGGTTTTGACCAGCAGCTCAGCCCCAGGTTTGTGAACAAAATTTAGTTTCCTGTCTGTTGTGTGCCATTTAGTTTCCATCTGCAGCAGGGAACTGATTTCTTGCTGATAACATTTATTAGCAAAGGGGTTATTTTCCAACCAGCCCACTAGCTGGTTCCTGTCTGACTCTCATTGCCATGGTCTCAGACTGCCTTTCAGTAGTGTAGTGCCCAGGGTGAAATGGCATTAGGCAGTTTGTCATCCCTGCACATGGTGATAATCGCCTCACATCGTGAAAGAAATAGGTTAGCTACTGCTATAAGGGGACCAACCTATTTTGACCATTGTCCCTCAAAAGATGGTCTGAGAAGATGGATGGGATAAGGTTCCAGTTGTGGTTGCTGTAACAGTACTGAAACCAGGCTGGCTGCTTTTCATCACTTCTTGCTTTTGGGGAAGCCATCAAACAGGTGCATTTTCCTAAGGCATACCACCTTATACCACTAACATTAATTCAAGCTATGAATACCTGAATTCACATGATGATGTTTAAAGCTTGAAAAGCAGCCTGTCTTCTTCATGCTGTCACATAAAGTCAGGCTTCCTTTGAGTGTCTTAAGACCCAAATCTGATCTGATGTTTTCAGAGTTTTTTCAAAGTCAGCAAGTCTTTTATCAGCAAGCTCAGGCAAAGAGCAAGGTTAGTTCCTTCTGCTTGGAGTGTTCTCCATGGAAATAAAGGCTCCACAGACAACGTTCAGTTCTTTTAGTGGGGCATGATGTAATTGAGGGAAGGATGCATGGAGTGGGATGTCTGTTAACAAATCTGTAGCAGGAGCTCCATATAAGTCCATATTCTTTTCTGCTGAAGTATGAGCTGTGCGGTTTTATGATTTACAGGACTCCTACAGTTGAAGTAGGCACTGCTAAAGTGGTTGTAACGTAAAGTAGTATAGTTTTAACAGGTTTGGGAATGAAACTTTATGTTAGAGTTCATTTGTACTGTGATTGTATATACTGAGGGTAAAGGAGTCAGTCATGTTTGTTCCCTGTTTTTCTTACAGCAGGGTTAGATTTTTGTAGTGTAGATAGGGCACTAATTGTTAAAATTCGTGGAATGGTTATAATCCCATTTGTCCATAAAGCAATACAGTCTTTGTACATTGCTTGGCATAGTTGCAAATTTTCTTTGAGGAGGGAAACAATCCATGTTTATTTTTAACCTAAACTATTTCCTACACAAAAATTCCAGACTAGGCTAATCCTAGCCTATTCCTACAGGAATAGCAGGTGTACTTAGCTATCTGTTTTTAGGGTCTTCTGTATTCATGTTTGATAAATCGGTAGCAATGCTCTGGCTATTTTTCTGGGGAGAGGAATTCTTCAGAAACTAACTGGTTTGTAATGTATCAGCTCTTGCTTGTTCTTAGCGATAAGTTCTCAATAGCAGAAATATTACTACTTTCCTCTCCTTACTTCCTATGCTGAGTAAGAATATAAGAACGTGATATTCCTGCCCTAATGAAGGTATAGTTTGAGCAAAGAAGGCTCTTAAACTGACGCTTCAGAGGACATGTCAACGCGAAGAAGACATTTCAGGAGCTATTGGCAGTAGCAGGTAAATTTTATCCTATCCCTTACTCCACGTAGGACAGACAACGCCTCACCTGTGTATCCTAGTGTCCACTGATACGTCAAGTAGCTTATTTTCCAGTAGCTTTGTGCTTTATGTCTCAAGCTTATTGTTAACCCAGCTCCTCTGTTACTTCTTTCAGCAAAGGTTACAGCTGCCTTTACATTGCAACTCCTTTGCAGGATCATTTGAGAGGAAAGATTAAGTGAATTTCTTGTTTTGGGTGAAAATGTCTTTGATTCAGAAGAAAACTTTATGGCAAAATCCGTGACATTTGAATGGTTTTGGTTTTACTCGCAGAAAGAGTAAAGTTCCTAAAGTTTGTGCCAGCAATGATCTGAATAGCAGATAAATCTGCATTGTAAAGGTTTGTTTCAAACGTGCAATGTATTTCCCTACTTGATCTGCTTAAATTATATGTACATAACAAACCTCTGGAAATGCCTGCTGTCAGGATGGGCCAATGAGTAAGTTTAGTGGATTGGAAGTGAGGAATTGGGTTATTTTTCGGTCAGATCAATTCTCCAGTTCACTGTGCAGCAGCAGAAATGCTTGTGCTGGCACTGAGCAGAACGAGGAAACAGAGCAGTATGTAAGAATGAAAAACCTACATATTCCTGCCAGGGATGCTGGTGACTGCTTTCATCAGTTTAAGCAGTAGTACTCATGATTTTTTTTTTTTTTCTCCCCCCTCCCCTCCCTGAACAGCTAAAGCCTGGATAGTGAAGTCAGTACCAAAAGTTGTGGCCAATTCAGGTACCAGTCTTCAAAAGCATTTAAGGAGCTTGGTATAAATGCCCTGCCTGGAAAGTGGTGAGGGAATTTTCTGATCTGGTAGAGATGCCGCAGTGGTATAATCACAGTGTTTGGGTAGCTGTGGGAGTACAGCGAAGCATAGGTTTACAGCACCTCTCATACCCCACAGCAGCTGTCCAGGGGTACACGCATGCTCCATAGTTTACTTTGTAGTGCCCTGCCTATGGTTAGGTCTAGTGCTTTCCTGATTTCAACCATGGGAAGAGAAAGCCATTCCCATAGGTATTAGAAAACACGATCTCCATGTTTTTACTGTGCTGCAAAAGGCTTAATAATTGCGTAGTATAATGGAACGTGTGTAATAGCCTGAATGCACAAAATTCGTGATTATGATGTGGGCTCAGTTCTTGTTTCCGACATTCCTATTGAGTGAGAATCCTTAGGGAGATGCAATTCCCCTGGAAACGGCCTGAAATATTAGGAGTTCCAGAGTAGTGTCTTAATCAGCAGCTGCAGGAGGGATGCTCCGTGGCAGGCTGCTTTCCATTTCACATTTGGAGTGATTATCTAGAGGAACAAGGGGTGTGTTTGGCTCTAGTACACTATACAAGAAACGAACAAACAAAAAGTATTGGGGTATTTCACCAGAGAGTTAAAAAAACAAACACCACAACCATTGGTGGGATTGCTCTGAACTGTGGGGTGACAACTGATTTCTTCTAGACTGAATTGTGGGTGTTTTTGTTAAGTGGCTAAGGTAGTTGTCCGTGTCTCCCCATCTTCCGGGTTGTACTGAGTCTCCGCAGGGAAGCATGGGGCATACAAGATGAGAAGCGGTGACGTTCTGGTGTTTTCTTAACCCACCCAGGGAGAGATTAAAAAAAAAAAAAAAAAAAAGAAAACATGGATCCCTTTTCTTTTTGGTGAGGTGTTTTCCAAACCAGGAGTAGCAGGGAGAGCCAAAGCAGCAGCAAACAAGGCAACTTGTGTTCCTCCGCTATTCACTTCAATATGATTTGATCTGCATCATTCTCCAGTCTGGTATTAATATTGTTATGCTGAGAAGGGCTAATGGCTGCCCATAATGTTTAAAGGTCACTGAAGTCTAGAGTGAAAATACTCTATAGAAAGACTTAAAGATTGGCCATAACCACACCTAAAAAAAATCCTGATGGAGACTAAGTGGATTAACTCTCTCTTTTGTCTAACAGCTCAAGCTTTCGGTCTCCTCTATTATAATAGCTACAGAGGTTAATAGCTAGGCCAAAGCATCTCAAGTCTTATGGTATATCTTTACTGAAGATGAAGGGTGAAGCTACAGGAGGGGGTTGGAGCTGATTTAAGGTTCCACTTACTGCTGAGAAAAGAGAAGGTACTTATCCCTCCTTAGTCTTTCCTTTTTATGCTTGGCTTGTGGGTTCACTTCTTACCTTGTACCAGCTGTGGGGCTCGCCAAACCCATCATGTGGGTTGATTCATTTTACATACTTGGCAGAAAACACATTCAGGATAAAAGGATACTGCTGGGTTCAGGACTTGAGCTAAGACCCAACAAGAGTCAGATACAGTGCAAAGGAGAAGGCAGGGTTATGTGCCCAGGACTGGTGGAGAAGGGAGTTGCAAGCAACCCCCCAGGGACAGTAGGAAGAGAGAGAGGGCAGGATTTGGCTTTGGTATAACCTTACGTTGACTTAATTTGTGAAATTGCTGCTTTATCATTCAAAAAGACAAAACTCTGTCCTTCGGATTAAATGGTGTTTCCTCAGGCTGTTGGGATAAATGCTTCATTACTGCCTTTTTATTCCTTCTGAGTGTCCAGAAAGGCAAAGATCCCTGGGAAGGAATTCCAAAGTTGCTCACTGTGTTACGGCTTTAAGAAATGTGGGGTGATCAGGTAGTAATGCAGGTATCACTTGGGGTATGTGACTTTTCTTGTGTAGGCTTGTGACCTTGCCATATACTCATGATCACCCAAATTTAACTCTGCAGTGAATGACATGCCTCTCAGGATAGGTTTCCTGGGGCTAATTTTGGAACAAAACATTAACACATATCTCCTTTTGGCTCAGGCTCTGGAAGACTGTTTCTTCAGGTAAAGTAAGCTTGCTCAAGGAATCCACAAGAATGGATTGCATTTGTGTAATTTGCTCAGGGAAGTGGTGATTTGGGTATATTTCATTGATAGTAAACTACATTCAGCAAAGATCTGCTTTGACGCCTCTGCTCTCTCCTCCCAGTAAGACGTAAACAATCAGGGTCAAATACGAAAATTTACTCTTGCCTGTTAAGGGGGCAAAATCAGCAACATCAGACAAAAACCTGATGTTGCCAGTGCTACCAAATATAATACGTACTGCTGTGAGACTTCCCTGTGTAAACCTAAGCCTTCCTGGAGTAAGTACCAAACTCGCTAGTGTTTGCAAGATTAGATTGTTAGATTGTAAGCAGTCCATACCCAACTGCAGGGAAGGCACTTTGTAACCTGAAAATAATAAAAAGGTGAAACTGAAATAAATGGACAGACCAACAGTGCTACTTGGAAGAACCCAGGTTGTGAGCTAAATTCTACAAGGCTAGATTTCAAAGGAAATTTTGCAAAACTGAAAACAACTGAAATTGGTTTATGATGTTAACAGATTATTATTTAAATTCAGTTTTACTAACACTCTATGTACCTTTGTTGGTAGGGAAGAATTGCATCTGAGGAAGATACTTTTACTATTTTGGGGAGAGCTTCCCTCTTTCTTTCTCTTCTCATTATCATTTCTCTTTTCTGAGACCTACATATCTATAGCCAGGACAAATGTAATAGAAAATTCACCGACTGGTAAAATATACCTTGCCTGTAAGAAAATGTCTCTTTTATCAGTGGGAGGAAGCTACAATTTGAGAAAGCTACAATCCAGTCTGTGAGTAGTGAGTTGTGCTATGAAGAGTAATTTGAGAAACTAGAAGGCTGTTATTGTGCACTGGCTGACTGAGACACGATACATAATGTGCTGCATAGGTAACATCATGTTTGTTTGCTGTCATCTCGCAGGACACTTTGAAACTCCAGCCAACAGTAATTGAGGTGAGAGAGTGATGAGTGCAGAATTGTGTGGTGGTCATGTAGCCAGTTTAAGTGGCTTGCAAAAATCTTTGTCCCTTTTCAAAAAGATGGTGAGTGCATTCAGGATCAGAGGGCTGTAATTCTTCAGTCTTAAAAAAACCTCAACAGTATTGATCCTTTGTTCTTGACCAGGTCTTGCAAAACTGTTGGTTCAGGAACTGACCCATAGCTGTGGCTGGGTCTGGATAGGTTTACAGAGACCTGTTAGTGTAGGTGTATCCATAGCTATAGAAATATTCCATAGATACGGGTGAAAGTTATGTCTGTGTTGCATTTCTGATGCATGCTCTGAAGAAGATCTGGACAGATCAGGACGGACAGCAGTCAGGACAGATGTTCCTCCTAACATGAGGTGAGGGTTTATAACCTGTTGTTATCAAGCTCAACACTGGAATCAGGGCCAGAAACTCTGCTAAACTCCAGGCTAAACACGGAAGTTTCAAATGAGAACTTCAGTAAGCCAAACAGTTATAAACGGTCATGAGCTAGAGGCAAAATTAGACCTTGTTTAAGTTCATTAGAGCCCGCAGAAGAGTTCTTTTTGGAGGAGCGGGAAGGAAGCTCACTGTCTGCATGGTAGTGCTTGCAGAAATTTGCAAAACTTCAAAGTGTCTGACATAACTGGAGACAGGAGCTGAGCCTAAGAGACTAAGCCCACTCCTGCTCATACCTTTGATATACTTCCTTCTCATATTTGAATTCAGGAGTAAGGAGCTCTCTGTTCATCCATGCTGGCCTTCCACCATGCTTGCTTGACTTCCTGCACGCAGGAATGGGCTGTTGTGTGCTTTGAGGAGGTTGTCCTTGAAGAGCTGCCAGCTCTCACAGCTCTCCCTTTACATTCCACAGCGATCTTCCATGAGATTCTACCAAGAAGATCCCTGAACAGGACGAATTCTGCTCTCCTGAAGTGCCAGCTTGTAATTGCACTACTTGTCTTTCTCACTTCTGTCAGAATTTTAATCTCCATAGTCTTACGGCTGCCCTTTGCATCCCATACTTACTCTTTGTAAGAAGGCTAGAAGACTCATCCGTCACCTGCATAAAGAAATTACCATCAACACTGAGCAGAAATCTGGATCACCTGTGCCCATCTGTATTAGTCTATCTGCAGACAGCAGGGTAGTTCTCATTCCCAGCGAGTACCAGTGAGGACTAGAGCTGGCGTACGAGCTCATGGAGCTTCCTCCAGCTTTCAGATGAAGACTTCTTCTGCTTCCCCTTTTTGATCAGGAGGTCTGTCGCAGGCACCTAGCACAACGTCATCCTTTTCAGACTGTTCTCTGATCCTTACCCATAAGGTCTTGACTGCCTCGTCGCTTGTTTCAAGCAGAGTAGTGTGGTGCAGCCAACCCTTTGTATAGATTGAAACCCATCCACATTCCTCACCTTCCCAGACTGTTTTTTCTCAAGAGCCTGTATCCATCTGTGGTGGGTTGACCCTGGCTGGATGCCAGGTGCCCACCGAAGCTGCTGTATCGCTCCCCCTCCTCAGCTGGACAGGGGGAGAGAAAATATAACGAAAGGCTTGTGGATTGAGATGAGGACAGGGAGAGATCATTCAGCGTCACCAGCAAAACAGGCTCGACTTGGGGAAAATTGATTTAATTTATTACAAATCAAATCAGAGGAGAATAATGAGAAATAAAAACTAAATCTTAAAACACCTTACCCCACCCCTCTGTTCTTCCTGGACTCAGCTTCACTCCTGATTTCTCTTATCTCCTACCCCTAAGCAGCTCAGGTGGACAGGGCATCACGTTATCTCCACTGCTCCTTCCTCGTTAGGGGGAGGACTCCTCACACTCTTCCCCTGCTCCAGTGTGGGGTGCCTCCCACAGGAGGCAGTTCTCCACAAACTTCTCCAATGCGAGTCCTTCCCATAGGCTGCAGTTCTTCATGAACTGCTCCAGCTTGGGTCCCTTCCACAGGGTGCAGTCCTTCAGGAACAGAATGCTCCAGCATGGGTCCCCCCCAGGGTCACAAGTCCTGCTACCAAACCTGCTTCAGCATGGGTTCCTCTCTCCACGGGTCCACAGGTCCTGCCAGGAGTCTGCTCCAGCGCAGGCTACCTATGGGGTCACAGCATCCTTCAGGCATATTCACCTGCTCTGGCGTGGGGTCCTCCATGGGCTGCAGGTGGATATCTGCTCCACCATTAACCTCCATGGGCTGCAGAGGTGAGGCTGCCTGCCTCACCATGGTCTTCACCACAGGCCGCAGGGGAATATCTGCTTCGGGGTCTGGAGCACCTCCTCCCCCTCCTTCTTCACTGACCTTGGTGTCTGCAGAGTTGTTTCTCTCGCATATTCTCATTCCTCTTTTTGGCTGCAATTGCGCAGGTGGGGTTTTTTTTTTTTCCCCCCTTTCTTAAATATGTTATGGCAGAGGCACTGCCACTGTTGCTGATGGGCTTGGGCTTGGCCACCAGCAGGTCCATCTTGGAGCTGGCTGGCATTGGCCCTATGGGACATCAGGGGAGCTTCTAGCAGTTTCTCACAGAAGCCACCCCTGTAGGCCCCCGCCACCAAAACCTTGCCACGCAAACCCAATACACCATCCATTGTCCAATCCAGCCACATGAGCTATCCCGCTGCAATTCTGTAATCCCTGTGAGATGCCAGCAAGCAATCTCTTTTCTGTGGTTGGTGTCAGGTCCCAGGCACGTTCTTTAGGATCCTCTGGGATTTAGAGTGCTGCGTATTGGAGCTGCCACCTTCTCATTCCTTCTTTCCCTCCCTGAGCACCCACCCCTCTTTCACTGGTCTGTTCCTTGTTCTTGTCTCCTTCATCACGTAAATGGTAGTACTAAGTGCACTTCAGTCTCTCATGGCACTAGTTACACTTTAGTATAGGAGCTGGATCCTGGAGCAGTCCTTGAGTATGTTACTCTCATGAGCCTTCAGGGAGGCCTGCCTGAGGTGCTGGGCCTTAGCACTGCACCACTTCAAGTTCCCATGCTGTGATGTTTGCTTTCTGGAGACAGTGGTAGATGGTCCTCAACATTGCTTGGCGGTAGGGCCTTGCATGGATGCCCTCTAGCCTGGATGCTGGTATTCCCGAGGGTGCTTTTGCAGTTATGGCTGACTGGTGTGGGGACCTGTCTGCTCGGCAGCGGCCTGCACAAGGATGCAGGGTGAACCAACAGGTTTGAAGTCGAAGGGATGCTTCAGTAGCAGTAAAAAGGAAGGCCTGAGTCTGGTGGATGTACAAGGGAAAGAGAAAACTTGAAGGCCTGGATGAGCATTGAAGGGCACACCAGGCACTCATTATTGGGCATTGGGAACAGAAAAGGGGCAGGAAGACACTGAGTAGGTTCCTTAGCTGACTAAGGAAGGTCAGTTGCAGAGCAATGTGAAGATGTGATACCCATCAAACAAAGCCTGCTGAAAGAACGTTACCTTTCAAGGCTGAACTGAAAAGCTCTGATCAAGCAAAATAATTTCATGGAAACTTAGTGGTTTATGTCATGTGCTTCTTTCACCTTTTTAAATATGATGTCAAGTGCCCTAAAACCAGGCTTATCGTTTTATGGATCTAGGGCTATAAAGACTGTGTTTCCATTTTAAAGAAGTGTTGGTAACAGCCTGGAAGTCATGCTCAATCCTTAGTCACAGAATTATCAGTGTCACCATGTGTGTTTGATATGGTATGAATTTTGAATGGTATTATTATTTTTCATAAGCAAAATGCATCTTAAATTTATATTTTGCCACTGCATGGAAAAATTGCAGAATGCCATAAGGTTTATAAATTATTACAGCTTCACAATCAGTGTATTATGCTTTAGTATCAGAAAACTAATATCAAGAAAACCTTTTCTTGAACCAATACTTTAAATTGCTGAAAAATGTCAAAGTAAAAATAAAAGGTGCTGGTCTCTCTGGTAAATAAGTGTATTGTATTACCCATTCTTAAAATCCCATCGGAGTTTCTATAGAAATGCAGTAGCCTCCTGCAGCAGTTGCTCCAAAATCACGTGTAACATAATGAATAAGGCGGAGTTCTGCTTTCTTTTAAACTGAAACATTCTGGTATCATGTCTGAGTAGAATAACCTTGCTTATGGGATTAAATGGGCTGAATTCCAAGCAAAAGGTTTTCACTCTGTATTTTTTCCAAAAGGCCCTGAAACGTTTCAGATCAAATGACTTTGAATGTTTTGTACCAATGTAGATTTTTGTGGCAGAGTCTGATTTTATGACCTCAGCCTACAGCTGTGAGAGTATATTTAGCTTGCTGCCTTATGACAGTTCTCATGAGCAAATAGTATCTTGGGTTCACTGCTGTTTATTAAGAGCAGCATTACATGTGGTAACAAAACTTTCACTGAAGTGGATCAGTAGGAGCTGGCTCAGTCGTTCCTGTGTCTGCTTTCCACTGCTCTTTCTATGTAGTATTCTGACACTTTCAAATGTTTCCATTCCAAACCAGCAATGCCCTGCTCACTTCTAGTAGAGTCCTGAAAGTCTGTTGCCTTTTTCTGTGGATCAGACAAAATCATTGAGCTCCTGAACTCTGAAGGTGGTTCATGCTTTTCTCAGAGATGGTTCTGAGTAGGTCAGCTACCTTCCCTGCCTGAGCTCTCGATGAAAATGTTTGACTTAAATCCCTCGGGCAGGGTCTGGGTCTGCAGAGAGGGCATTGGGTAAGGGGTGTTGAAAAAAAGAACTGACTGCAGCAAAAATCAAGTGGTCAGCACTTCCCAGGGACAGGCCCTTGAGCTGTAGCATTTAAATGCCAAATTGGAGCTTTTCTCTTGTTGTTTCCACAAAACGAGGTCCAATCATGCAGCATGAAGCCCGGAAGAAAGTCAGGTCCGGAGGAAGTGTGAAGGAGTTACATATGGATTCTCTTTGCTAATGGAGCGTCTTGGTCCCTGTTACATACCATTTGTGTATGGCTGCTCTGAACTTGACTTCCTTTCAGCACTTGAGCTGAGAGCTTCCAGACCTATCAGAAGGAACCGCTTCATCTGTGCACAGTGTTTCTCACTGCTGAAGATGTTCTACCTTGCTTCATGTTAAATTCTGCTCTGTAACATGTTGATAATAAACTCCAAATTGTGTAGCTGTAGCTGTTCCTAACTTGTAAGAATTACCATGTCACTTAACATGGACATCCCTATGAGGAAGCTCTCTCCAGTGTGGGGGAAGGTTTCAGGGCACAGCCTCGAGGGATATGCCTGACTTGCTAGCGTGTAGCCTCAGTTTCCAGCTTCAATGCAGTAACTCCGACAGGGTTTACAGGCCTGTTTTCTGGCCTTGCCACTCTAGCGCTGCTGATTGCAGATGTAACACTTAAAACATACCCCATTTGATGTAGTAATGGTTATGGACCATCTAGCATACTCCTAAACATGCAAAGGGTGTGTATATACATGAAGCATAATGACTCAGCATACAGTCTTTCAGATGCAATCTGGAAAAGGCAAATAAAGGAGTGTGGGTAGGAGAAAGATACAGATACTCCGGAGATAAAAGTAGGAAAAGTTTTCCTGTAGAAGTAGGATACTGGCTGGAATCGGAGACTTTCCAAAGCCTGTGTGCCTTCTGGCTAGGTAAGAGAGACATTGTCACAAAAGCCCAGATATGGCAATCTGCACTCTGAGTAGCACTTACCAGTGTAAGGAGTCTCACTGAATGCTATTTATTCATGCATCCCTATTGAAGTTAATATGAGTAGAATATGTTGAATTTGGCCCTAGGTTAGTAACATAAAATTGTAGCTCTTTAAAATGGATCTGAACAGAGAGGTATGGTCCAATGCTGCACTGGCTCTGAGACTCTGTTGGTTTGAGGGGATTTGGGATTTTTGTTTTGACAGGGTTTTTGTAGGTGTGGGGGATGGTTGGGGGAAGAACAACATGATTATTTTTCTTACAAATCTAATAAAAATTAGCCTAGAAGAGGGGAAAAAGAATCTGCTGCCTTAGATGTTATCTAAGATGCTGCCTTTTTCCTGTAAGAAGTGGAGCTTTCATGTGTTATATTACATCGTAGCCCCCCAAAAAGATGCATATCTTTTGCCTGGGGTGAGCAACTCTTGAGATTTCTGAAGTCAGGCTAGTACATTAACACCTTAGATTTAGGTAGTGCACGGCTACAAGCAAATGTCTTTGGATGATAGAAGCAAATCAGACACTGCTTTTGTATGTCACAAGGGATTATTCTATTTTAGTGCTATGCCCTTTGGCTTTACAAATGCACCTGTAGTGCTCCTGTGGTTAGTGCTCAGAATCTTGGTAGAATTAATTTACTATAGTTGTTTTGTCTTTGTAAATAGCAAATGTTAGAACTGGCTGTACACAAACAGCTTTTCAAACCTTACATGTATTGTTTGCAGCAGTTCATAGATAGGGAAGGCTTCTGTTCTTTAACGCTAGCACTGAGCTTAGTAATGTACTTTTCCATTCACAAAAGGTGATTTTTGTGGAAGTAGGAGGATTTTATGGCTGTGTCTGGGCATAAAGAGGATAGGAAATAAATCCTAGGAAATCTAAAGGTGGATCACCAGATAGAGATTCCAGCTGTGCCACTGTGAATCTGAAAAATTCTCATCTGATTTCATGTAATCTTCTGTGTTATTTTTTTATTGGAATAAATGGTTCTGAGAGTTCACGGTGTTTACATGGCACTATCATCATACAGTAGCAAGCTATTAACCATTATCTGGTGTTTCAGGAACAGAGCTGTGGGTCCGTCAAATACTGTCGCAAATCATTGTCCCTTTGAATCTTTTGAAGAGATTGGGGGGAGCTGAATGTTTGTAATATCAAGAAGGTTTTAATTTTACTAATATCCCCTACAGAGAGGATTTTTTAAAAATATTTTTTTTCCCAATTTTGACAGTTTGTGGTTGGTTTTGTTTGTTTGTCTTTTACGTGGCATAAAGATGGTAGCATGTGTCTTGGTATTAGATGAAGTGTGCTGGAACACTCACTGTGCTTGTTGTAGTCCAAATCTGCTAAACAACAACAGAAGACAAAAATGTAAAAGCAAAGAAAAAACAACATGAAAGAGAGAGGCTGTGACTTGTAATAAGACTAGATGGCTTCCTAATAATCTTGCTATTATAGAAAAGCAAGTTCAGCATATGAATTTATTAGATGTTCTGAGAACTGGGAAATTTTAATCAATATCAACTGCTGAAGTTACAGGTTTTTAGCTGCCTTTTTAATCTGAGTCTTCTAGGAGAAGACTGCACAAAATAGCCTTACCTAAGCCAGGCTGTTGGGTTGTTGGTTTTTTTTTGTTTTGTTTTTCAGCAGTAGGGGTTGGAATAAGTGGGGCAGAGAAAGAAAAGGAATTACAAGAAAGGTGTTAAAAGCAGGAAAATACTTGGAAGTTGTGTTCTTCAGACACGTTAGCGTTTAGGTGAAGGTGGTGGGGAGGCAGGCTGAAGGCCTAGTCTGGTTTGTCAGGTCATCTCTCAGGATCGGTATCGGTTTGGGTTCCTGTGTGTCAAGGTGGATCATAGGAACATAGTGGTTATATGGCATTAGGCCAAAAGTCTGTCTTGTCCGGTGTGTTGTCTCTAGAGTGCTAATAGCAGAGTATAAGAATAAGATATGTTACAGATTGATAGTTCTCCTGAGAGCTTCCAGCAATCAGCTTTAAGGATTTCCTGAACTATTTCTGGACTGTTATGCTTAACATTTCCTTGATGTGGTTTAATCCTTTAAGCAAACCTCATTCCCCATAGGAGCCCCTTAAATTCTGCAGTCCAGCGTTGCAATGGTTTGGTTGCAGATTTCCCCACCGGAAGTCCCAACCCATGTTGTTGAGATTTATTCTTTTCAAGCCACTTCTATTAATCATCAGTGCCAAATGAAAAGCACTCCAAAAGTGCAAGTGGGATTTGCTTATTCTCTGGTTATTTGGTTTACCAGGATTGGCCCTCTCTGTGGCTGATTTTAAATATTCTTTTCCTCTTCTAATTTTTCCCATTCTAAACTTCTTTTTGCTAAATAGCCTTCATGTCCACCCAGTGCTTGAGTCAAATCAGAACATAAATATAATTGTATGTAACAGATTTCTCTTACTTTTTTCCTAGAGCTGCAGACCTCAGGTGCTTAGGGGTACTGCGCTAGGACATAAGTATTTCACCTTTTTGCTATTTGTTATTAATTATTATAAATGTAATTGAAAATATTAAGTAGGTAGCCTGAAGTAAGGTAACTCCAACAAGTATCTTGTGTTAGTGGTAGCCTGATATTTTGGGGTATATTGTGCTTATTACTTATATCTGAATTAGGGGGAACTGTGAATGCTCTGATCCTGGAGACAGGCCATTTATTTGGAAGCATAAACAGCCTTGAAGATTTACAAGCAGACAGACATGTTAGTAAGTTTATAATACCCTTCATCTCAAACTGCCATGAGCTCTCTTCCAGTTGTCCTGTGAATATCTAGGAGGTTTCTCTTTGCCAGTGTAATCTAAATATTCACATTATTACAAGCACAGAAGATTTTGCCTTTCAACAGCATGAACTGGAATTTAACTTTTTTTTATTTTTTAAAAAAAAGATAGTTTCCCTGACTTCAACTCCCTGGGCACGCTGGTAAACCACAACTGTCAAATTTTATTCAAGTTTGGAACTGGGATAAACTCTGCAAGGTGTATTTTACCCCAGAGCAATCCGTCTGTGCAAGGCGTACCAGTGGAACACGTCAGCACCTACAGCTGTGTTTGCTACCAACCTGCATGAGAAGACAGGAACTCAACTCAGGGGAAGAGTTTAAAGCCTGTTTCTGCAGATGAGCAGCTTGCTGGGCTGAGGCACTCTGCCTGATGTGTGGGGCTACAGTGCCCTCTTGTGCGAGTGAGCGCTGGTAAACAGCAGCTGGTTGAAAAGGTCTCTCCAAAACACCTGGCTGCCAGAGAAGGAAGGAAACGGAAGACAAAATCCTCTTCCTGCTGTGGCCTTTTGCAGCTGTGTTTTAGTCACCAGCAATTTGTTTGGTTCTGTGATATGCTGCAAATATAAGGACAGCCTTTGGGCTTTTACAGCTTAAAATGTGCTTTGTATTGTGCTAGTATTTTGGCATTAGCTGGGAAATGAACACTTACTATTTCTGTTGTGGCGATGCCCACAGGGCCTGTTGTGGACAGGAGCTCCTGGTTGTGCTAGGTGCTGTCTCCATACACAGAGGTAGGGCCCTTGTGGTGCTGTGGAACTTTAATTGTGTAGGAAAAATAAGTAACCAAAGCTGGCTATTCTTTTGCAGGAATAAAGACAGAAGTTTCCTCCTCCTCCCACCCCAAACTTGTCAGCTGCACTTCATCTGCCTCTAAAATCAGAGAGATTGAATTAATAAGTCTTGATTGGAAAAAAGAAGAAAACTTCAAAGGAAGAAAGGGCACAGTGATCAGAACTAAGTGAGCAGGACAGACCCAGGAGGGTTTTGACACATTATCATTTGAAAATGGCAAAGCAAAAATCTGCTGTGACCACAGTGTTTCAAGATTACTGTAAGCCAAGAAAAATACCTGCCTATGCAAATAAGTTTAACCATGACATAGAAAATTCAGGGGATGCGTCCCACTCATTTGATCAAATGCCTTTTGATCATTCTAAAATTATAGCTAGCCTTTTGAGAGTATAAGTCATGACAAAACTGTAGGGAATGTGACAACTAAGCAGGAAAATTGTCATTGTATTACCAAGACTTAAATTGTGTAAGCAAGAATGTCATAATATTAAAAAAAGAAAAATCCAAACCTATTTCCTCAATATGGGCTATCGAACTGTATAAGCCTAGAAAAAGGACTTGGCACAGGATTTTCCAGGTGTTAGGTACTTTGACTTCCGTTGAAGTCCACAGGTAGAGGAAACACGCAGTCTCTCTGCAGTCCATGGAAAAGCAGACTGTTCGTTGGTTTGGGGTTATTTTTTCTACCCTGCTTTTCTCTGATTAGCGTGTAGATTCAGGAACCCATTTTTGTCTCATGTTAAACATTCTATTCTAAACATTTGCTGTTGATGTAATAAACTGTGAGAATTCAACCCTAATTGTTTTGAGAGTCCACAGAGGAGAGGCTGGAGAGAGAGATACAAAAATGGGGGGAGAGCTGGTAAGGTGGAATGCAAACTGATCTGAGCTGCACAGAAAGGAGCAGAGAAATGGGGAAGAGGGAAAGGATGGTATCCCGACTAGAAAATAGATGCAGTGTGCCAGACGACCTGTATGAAAGTAACTGGAAGCAGAATTTAGCTATTAAAATGCTGTCATCCTCCGCCTGTTTTCCAGTCCCATTGGCATGTCCCATCACATTCTCCAGTCTGTCCTTAACTGCTTCTTATTGGTCCTTACTGGGCACTAGACTTGCACCTGCAAATACCATCACCAGCCCTTAAGCTAGAGCAATGTGAGATTCAGCTGGAGTTGTGGAAACACCATGTCTTCTTGCTTACTGAAGTAGACAATTCTCATAGGTTAGGGCCCTGTGGCAGAAAGGAAGTGAATGCGCCATAAAACTAGTTCGTTCACTGCTTTTCTTTGGTTTAATAAAGATAGGCTTTGTTTACTAGCCAAATGTAAGATGTTAACCGAGTTACTAATTACCTTAACTATCACAAATTTGCCTTAAGTTAGTCTTTTTTTTTAATCCAAGGATCCTATTAATTAAATGCCAGTGCTGCTCAGCAACATGAAAATGTAAAAATGTATTTGTTACGTTCTGTACTTACAGGATCGTATTTCTTCCGCCTTAAGTACACTGATTATATAAACACAAGATATTGGCAAAACCTCTGCCTCCTGAGGGTTGTCCTGAAGACCAGGCTTACTTATTTGTGCAGTACAAAGGTGTAAGGGTTGGCTTGAACTCTGATTCTCCTGGGATAGTGCTTAGGATGCAACACCTTTGTACAGAGTGCATCACCAGGAGGTTCAACTCTGCAATAAATACAAATTTTTTTTTTTGCAGATGAGTGAGGTGCTTCCACATATTTCCAGCTGTGGTGCTTTCTTACACAAGCATGTGGTTGTAAACTTACTTATAAGGATTTTTTCAGAGGTTTCATAATTTCTGAGGTATTTACCACTTGGCAGGTGAACTTTCATATGTCTGAGAAGTTTTCATATTTCAACTATAGGATCATCAGTGCCTACATGGACACATTGATTCTTGTCTGCTGTTGAAATCAGAGCACAGTTGAGTGCAGCAGCTGGAAGACTTTGCTTTTCACAAAAGCAAAGTGATCAGCCAGGCTGTCCATTTTGCTCTTCATGATGCACACTGGCTCCAGCTGGAATAGGAAGGAGCTCAGCAGGATGCAGGAGCTCCTGTCCCATGTAGGCAAAGAACAACACAGGGAATTTGTTGCTCCCAGCAACGCACTGGCTCCATACGTTTACCTAGCTGCCAGGGATGCTGTGGACTAAGCTGTCGCTCAGAGCACCTTGCAGATCTGTGAGAATGCAGCTCGTAGAGCAGTCAGCTCCAGAGGAGCTCAGCCCTAGCAGGGAGTGAGTGGACATCTTTGCCTATGAAGGCTCATGCCAGCTGATGTAAAAGCATGACTGAATAATGGCATAGCTGCAGGTTCTGCTCAGAGAGGAGAGCTTTCAGTCCCCAGAAAGTTGCAGAGTCTGAATATATGTGCCCTGTAAAACTATGAAGGTGGCTGACAGCGTGTTCGATCACGTTTCACGTCCCACCTACTCCATTGGAGTGCCATGTTGGCAGATCACGTTTACAGGAAAGTCGTCTCCAAACATGGTTGAATGCAGTTCTGCTGGTTCTGTGACATGTGCAGTAGTAGCATTACACTTTGTGGCTACAGTCTTTCAGCTAACCCTCTGTTTGTGCAGGAGCACCTGGGCATAAAGTCCATGAAAAAGCGGAGGCTATAATGTAAATGGGCCTGGAGTTCATCTCTCCGCATGTTTTTCGAACTTAGGCCGTTAATAGCTTCTATTAGCAACATGCCCAGGTTGGACAAGCTGTGATACCCAGGCGTCATAAACCAGAGGATTTAAGAATGAGCAACAAGTTAGCTCTAAGCTGAGAGTGGGTGGCTGCTACAAGAAGTAGGGCTTTTCTTTTGCAATAAGTGAATGGTACCTACAAACCATGTATTTACAAAACGCTCAACATCTGCAGCTTTGCTTGGTTTCAGTGGGTCAGGGAGCAAACACTGGTCATTCTCATTTATTTGGACTAGGTGGTCCTTTATTTGCAAGGAGACTGAGTTTTAACAAGGTTATTCTATTTAGATGAAAAGTGATGGTTTCATAGCAGGCTTAAGGGCCTTAAGGGCCTATTTAATATGCATTGATCTTTGTGTATGTGAATACAGGATACGTGCTGGAGCTGTTCAAATAGGTTTTTGTTTTTTTCTAAGGTAAAAAATAGTTGAGAACAGGCAGAAGTGGGACAAGAAAGCAATGGTAGATGTGATTTTCACAGTCTATGGATGGTGAAAATATTAGAGGAAGATGACTATTCCTAGAGGTGTGGTGCAGCTAGTGGGGAATTTAATGAGGAAAGGAAGGCACAGATATTTTTATCAGGTTAGTGCTTCCTGCAGACTCTTGACTGTACTAGCATTTGCCTTCTTGCATAGACTTAGGTCTGTGCAGGATCAGTAACAGTCTGTTGGTAGATGAGGTATTTCGACATTGTTCTGTAGCACTGAATAAAATGGATTATTTGGAATTTGAAAAAATAGTTCATTGTCATCAAAGAAAGAGAACATATAATGTAAAGAAGCACTGTTTGCGTACAAAAAATTCAAAGGTATCCCTTTCAAATTATATTGGGATTCTCTGGTGTATTTACCGTTTTCTCGTACTTCCACCAGAGGGCAGGTTTGTGTCACAGAACCTATTTGCTCATTTTGTGAGACTCCAATGTGAAGTTCACCAGTCATGTTCAGTCCCAGTGAGAAAAAAAGTCTTATTCTCTGGTAATTTTCCTTGAAAACTTAATTTGCTCTTTTTAAGGAAAAAATAAAAAACCTAGATGGAATCCTATTGGTAACCTTGAAACTTCCTAAACAACTATCCCTCACACGCCTTCCTTTTGTTGTCTAAAATTGTTGTGAAATTGCCATTGGTTCATTTCTCCCAGTGCATTTCTTCCCTGTTTCTATTGTACTGGAATATTTAAGATGTTTACAGCATCAGCTGCATGTGCAGACAACCAAGCGATGCACTTACTGTTGCAGAGACATGGAAAGGTGGTGTTCTGTTAAAGTTAGGTAGCATAAAATACTGTTGTACCAGCAAAACGCAAATATAATTAAGGCCTGGAGGCTAAAAATGGTAAAAAATTTATAATCCTGGCATGCAAAACACTGAGGAAAAAATCAGGTGGTTACATCATGGTAACAAGCCCCAGCAGGGTTAACCACATGCCCATGTTTGTTTAATTCTTCTCAATGCCATTTTGGTTTTAAAGTGACATGTTGTGGCAGTGCCAGAACGGGACGTTCTGTAGCAAAGGAGGCGAATGCTTTTCTAATTCATGTGTCATCCCCCGGAATCCTGTTCTTTCTGCTGCAACTACTTCACCTCGTGTTGCTTATGTGTGAATCAACAGGACAGTGAATGCCGCAGTGGATGCACCAACTTTTGCTTCTGCTTCCTTAGTGTCTCATCACTGCTTATTTTGTCTTCCATGTGGTTTTGAGTGTTGGATCTTACTCTTTTTTCAGTTATCACTTTGCATAATGTACCCCTAAACAATGCTGTGATGAAAATACACATATTTTGCAGGCATTTCTACCCATTAGCGAGTGTTGCTGTTGACTTTAGTATCTGCTATACAAACGCACACTAATGATCTTAAAAAAAAATCTGCATTGCTTTTTATACACTGTGTTTTAGATTTGTGTAATTTTGAAAAGTATGGACTAACACAATAGTACTGTACTCATCATTATAATCTGATGTTTTGACAGTCACTGTGAAATACCGCATGTATAGTCCGCTGCCAAGAATCTGTGTACTGCTGCGTTAGGAGCTTTTATTCAACAGTCTTATCCAGGATAGTGCCTCTTCCTCACCTTCAAGCTGCTTTGGTAGTTTCACATTGTCTGTTCTTAAGGGGATGGCAGCATTTTCCTTTGCATTTGGAAATCAGCTGTCACTCCCCCCAGTCTAAACATTATTATTAAGTTTACTGTCTGGGTGATTCAGTAGTATCTAAAGAGAGAGTGAACTTCATCAAGTCAGAAAGCATAGCCTTCACTTAACTGGTGAAATGTTAATGAGGACTCTTTACAGCCTCCAGCGTATAACTGGCGTGGCCAATATTGAACCCAGGTCTCCAGAGGTGGAAGACTAGAAAAACTGGCCCTGGGGACAGATACCTCTTCTAACTCCCATCACATTTCTAATAGTTACTAGGGCAGAATAATGTTTCATGACCTTTGGGTTGTCCCATTACCACAACATAATCTAACTGTGCAAGCTTTGCAAAGGTCACTGTAAAAATAAAAATATTTCCTGCTGTGATCCATACCCTCAAACTCAAAGGAAAAGAAATATCTTAATAAATGTAGTGACATTTGCACTATAGGGCACAGTGCAAAGATCATGAACCATTATTCTGCACTAGTAATAATGTCACCTTTTTATTCTTGCCCAGTGGTTACTGGATGACATTTGTGCTCACGGGGAAATTCCTGTGAATATCAGTAACTTAAAATACATTGCCTCAAGGACCTGTCGTTCTCCCATTGAAGTCAATGAAAGCTTTACCATTTGCTTACCAGTAACTGGGAATAGGACTGACCCAGCATTTCTCATGATCACAGTTGAAATAGTTTTGAAGTGGGTTTGGTGGTGGTTTTTTCTCCCATTAAAAAGTATTTGTTCATTGGACCCCTGATGAAACATGTTTCTTGCAAGATTATAATAGGTCATTTTATTATATCCATGAGAATTGCTGCAACTGTATTTGTAGAAGATAGATTATATGGTGTCTTTTTTTGGGAAAAAAAAAAATGTAAATCCTAATACTCCTTGGTACTTGTGCAATGATTTATAACTTGGGAGACAGATGTTACCTAATATTTCTTCACTACATTCTTATGTGATAGGTAAATAACTGTTCCCTCTATTTCTCAAAATGAGAAATAAAGTGATTCAGAATTTTCTGACAGAGATTACTGGAATGATATGACTGAATCTACAGAATTCTTAAAAATAATAACAATGAAGGCCTGAGTTTCACAGGTGTGGAAGTTCTTGGTTTTGTCTGATAGATTCTGGTTCTTATGCTAGTTATTTGCAAATGCCCTAGAGCCAAATGTTTGGTTTTTTTAAGCTAAAGTATGTCAGCCTTGATCAATCTCTATGAGATTATGACTGAGCTCTTGGAACGAGGAGGTGGAGGTTTTGTATGCAACTGCAATCCATGTTGGCATTGGCCCCTGTCTAGAAACACACCTTAGCAATCAATATGTTTAATGTACCTCTGATAATACTTACAAATCTGAGAGGAACTCCACCCCTCCTCGTGTGTTAAGAAGCCTATCTGATGGAAAGGAAGTATTTGAAAGCTCAGTCAATGGTAGGATCACTTTACTCATTGTTTTGGATAAGATGGTGCCTGCCTCTAGTCTGGCTCCACTGTGGAGGAGATAAATGTTTCCTTCCCCAGCCTGAGTATGTGCCTGTATCAGAGCAAAAAACAACATCAGTTCTGAGGGAAGTTCATACGCTGTTATTTCTTAAGAGCTTGTGGTGAGTAAAATTGTCCCCAGCTGCAGGGGATGGTTCATGTTTACAATTTGAAGAAAAAGGCAGTATTGTATCATCCAATGTGCCGCCTCCTGATTTATTCTCAAACATGTGCCGCAGCCAGGCTTGCGATGGGGGAGGGTTTCCGGTGCAGTGGGTTGTGTGGGTAGAAGAGGGGCCCATGTTGATCAGGTGCATCCAGTAGTAGGACTTTGTTGAACATGGGAACTCAGTAGGTGGGATCTGGTGGCAAAAGAGCTGTAGCCTCTTTGACTGCATGATCCACTAACCTCACTCAGCTGTCACGCCAGCCTGTGGCTCTGTCTTGAACATGAAGTTTAACCCTGGCTTCAGACAAATGTGAAGTGGGAACCACTAATGTCAGCCAACATGTCCAGTGCATGAGACTGAGTAAATTCAATAGTACAGGGCTAACATTCAAGGTGCGCTCCAGAGAGCCGGGGGAAAGACAGGGTCTGCTTCTCAAAGGGCTAGCCACGAAACAGCACGGTCTGATCCTATCCTTATTTTCCTACTCCTTGTCCAGGCCAGGGGAGCAGACAGGCTTGCATAGTCTGTAAACAGCTGAGTACAATTTTTCCTGTGGGTGGTAGTATTTAGAAAGTGTCCCGCCTTGCTTCTTTCAGATTGCTATCACCCCCCCTGATGGGATTAGGAGCCTGGCTTCACAGGCATTGCCTGATCCAGCTGGCTTTCATAGGGATGAGGCGGGTGGGTAGTGGTGAGAAAACAGGACGGGTGATGACTTTGTAGCTGTGCTAGTAATCTTTGCTTGGGGGAGGGGAGTGAGGGGAAGACATGGGGACAGAGTAAAAACTTATACTTCTCACCCATAGCAGGAATTTTTTTAAACATTTGAAGGAAGTGATCAGGGAGCAGACCTCAGTCCTGCTTTTCTGACTCATTGTCATGTTTCCAAGACAGCATTCCCCTCCAGTCTCCTGCTGCCTGTAGCACTGCTGTCCCAGTTTATTTCTGTAGAAAGTTATCACAAGAATTTTCCTCTTTAAAAATATAATTAAAGAATTAATGTTGTAATACACGAAGCTTTGAAACGTACTGAAATCACTGAGAAAATTAACTCTCCTTTTTTAAAAATAAAAAGCAACAACATTCAAGTTATTTATGACCTGGATGATTTGAGGTGCTCTCATGGTCCCTTTACTTCTTTAAGAGTCTGCCCTTCTCCCCCCGATGATCTTATCGCAGGGTGCCTACAGAGGGGAAGAAAGTATGGCTTGATCTTGTAATGAATGGTTAACTGTCTTGCTCTTGTCCCTAGATTTGGAGGAAGACCCACAGAGGAGAAACAAAAGAGCAGGAATAAATGGAAGAGTGGTCTGTGAGGTACCGAGCTGTGTTTGTTTTCTTCTGAATCTGCTTGCTAACTTTGTTACTACCGTGCTGTTTAGGAGTACTGAGGGACAGGCAGCTGCCCCTTTCCAAGCTTCTTTTATACAGTAGAGCCTGGAGGTGAAAGGCTGGTATAACTTTGGAGTATCTTTGTGGAAGTTGCTGTGAAGACGGATTCTGCCACAGGTACTCTTGAAAGCTTGATTTCACACGTCTTCAGCAGCAGCCACAAATACTTTCAGTTTTGGGTCCAGAGTTTTAAGGATCAGCTTAGTCAGCAAGGGAAACTGAGTTTTCTCATTTGATAGCCTTTAATTAGACATGCATACATCTATAAATGCATAGATTATCTACTACCTCCTACTGCAAATGTCTCACTGAAATTAATTAGGTTATTCAAAGAATACACTATGAGTAATAATGAATAATATTAATACTCAGCATGACTAATAGTGGTAGGAGGGAGAGTCTTAATGACTTAGACAAGGAGGGTCTGCTGGGAGTCAGCATCTGATTTGCACGAACAATTCCTTTTCAGAGTGGTGAAGCCGTTTCTCACTTGGTATCAATCATTAAATTACAGCCCCCATTTTATCAAAGACTTCTTGATCTCTGTCTTTATGCCTTTCTCAAGGCATAGCTTACATGTGTGGCAGAAGATGAGTCATGCCCAGGCAGTTGGTCTTCTGATCCCTTTTCTGTTTAGTTTTAGTGTAGTCTACATCTTTGCAGCAACTTTTTATTTAGAGATCATGTTTCAAAAAGCCTGTGACAAAGCTCCTCACAAAAGTCTTTTTTTCATTTAACGTGGGAGAGAGAGCGTGAGATGAGGAACTGGTTAAGCAATAAGAAGAAAGCAGAATGAGATCATATTTTGAAACAGTTAACGGTTCTTGGTGCGGTGCCTCAGAATCTATCTGAGGCTAAGCCCTACTGTTACATATTTGTATATGTGAAGGATGTGGAAGAGTGGAAAAACGGATGTAAAATTAACAGAGAAAAGAGAAAAAACAGAGAAAAGCAACATTCATGAAAGTTTTTAGAAGAGCAAAACGTGAAATTGTTTTCCCTGATAGGGGGTGTTAGATGGTCAGCTCTCCATAGATGTTACTGAATTTCTGAAGTCACTAAACAAACTGGTGTGTGTGTATTACTGTAGAGTGATGTACAGTAAAATAAAATCTGCTGCCATTCTATTCCTCCTTACTATAATCGCAAGTTCTTGGGGAAAGACCTGCAGTGTAAATTAGGTTGGGATGGGGAATGAGGAAATTAATATTAGTCCTCAAATACAAAGCAATCTGAACTCCTTCAGAATGAATACTGAAGGGGTGAATCTTTTTTTGTCACTCCCAGAACTCAAATCAGTTCCTTTATAGTTCTTATTTCCAGTTCTTGCCACTACTTCTCTGCCTGTGGTAGCCTCTACTTTTCTCCTGACAGATATTTCAGTAGTTTCATGCTGCTAGTACTAAAATCTGTGAAATGTTAACAACAGAGAGATCCTTGGTCAGGCTGGGTTTAGGAAAATGAGGTCAAGAGGTCTGGGAAAGAGGCAAGGCTATATAATTCCAGGGTTTGTCCTAATGTATAATTTAGATTCTGATATGCCACCTAATTTTAACAAGCTCCATGACTAGAATAATAAGTTAAACCAAATAGGTGTATCAGATCACATTGAAAGACAGGTCATTTCAGGCTGTCTTAATTGAAAATGTTGTCTCAGGGATTTACGATGCAGGTCTGGACCAGAGTAATATTAAATAGTCTAATCTATTAAATGTCTCCTGTTGGTTAAGGAAAAATATATGGGTCAAGGTGTGAAAGGATTAGTTCCATCAGAGAATCTCTTTCAGATGCTATTAATGTATAATTAAAGCTCAGATCAGAGTAGTCTCTCTATTATGGCCACATCAAAAGCTAGAGTCAACCTCCTCTCAGCAGTAGTTTTGCAATGTGGATAAATGCTCACCAGAGACTTACTTGAAGTCACTCGATTAATTTTAATTTTACTTTTATATCCTCCCTGACTCCAAGTTTTCAGATGCTGTTAAGCTAGTGTAAAATAAACCCTATGCTGCCTATCCTAAAGAAGAATATTACTGTAAATGTTCTTGAGAAGCTGGAACATAAACAGCATCTAAGGGATGTATTTTAAAATAATTCTTGCTTGTACTTTTCTCGTTGCAACATTGGCCTAAAGACAATCAGGCCCAATCTGTTTAAGTGCAGTTGTCAGCTACCTCCTTGTCTGGTTACTACAATATTGCTTGTTGTGTGCTAGAAGGTAAGAGTTTTAAGGTGATGTGGATCCTGGGGTTCAGTTAGTTACCACAGCATTCCTTTTGCATGAATTTGACCAACACAACTACTCCTTTTCTGTTTGATGGATTAGATGAATAGGCTACCAAGATGTGTGCTTTACAGAAGACGACTCAGCAGCTTGCTTGTTCCATGAGGCAACGAAGGTCAGGCGGAGGGGCATTACAAAACTGATGAATGATTTTGATTGATGGAACTTTTATTCCTAGGCATGCAAGAATGGAAACCTCTTTTCTAAGAGCTAACAGAAGGCATGCCAGAATAACAAGAATGTTCTTGTTGATTTATCTGCAAATGGTATTGGGTCTCTGGTGTTGATTAAGTAAGTAACATCTCATAAAGCCAGCAGTTCTATCAAGCGTTTGCAAATGTAAGCAAGATCAACAGCCTTCAACAATGCATCAAAACTGAATCCAGATTTCTGGAATATAAACTTTATATAGGCTATGTGTTTTCATATATCACAGAAATTCACTATGAACACTCTCTGATCTTACCATTGGTATGGTGAACACGCTGTGACTTTCAAGAAGAGTGTAGTTTACTTGGGGCAAGTTGCAGTTTGGTGTTTCTTCTGGAATCTTCTCTGAGTTTTAAATCAAAGCCTTAAAGTGAGCAAAGCATGTGTGTGTGGTTATTTATATACCATCTGCATGTCAGTCAGCAGCAAATTAAGTTATCTTTTAAAGAGTGTTTAAACATTTGAATAGATTATGAGGGGAGTTGTTTGGTTTTTATCTTGTTTTGTTTACCTTGTTTTATCTTGATAAACTATTGAAATGGATTCAGGAATCTCCATTGCAAAAGAATAACGTGCAATTAACTTTTACATGTGACAGCTGTTAATTGCATCCTTCCCCCTTGCAAAGGAGATCCTTCTGTGTGGTATAGATTCGTTGAGATCTTCTAAGTTAGCTCTTTGTTGTATCCTCTAAATAAAGCAGAAGAGACCAATACTGCAAGCAGAAGAGATTCTCGATACCTCTGGAATTACTCATCCACTGTGTTGGAAACTGTGAAGAAATCTTTCGTATTGTGTATCCTTCTTCGTCTATTATTTTGAAAGAAATTAAGCTGCCATCCGTCAGCCAGAGTCACCACTGAAAGTCTTCAATAAGCAACTGCTAAGAGTTTGACTTAGAGATGAGACAGAGACAAGAAGAGGGAAAAATCCACTTAAAGTGGGTGGGAAGAAAAGAGCTTTTAGGAGGTAGAATTTCTGTTTTTTCTTTGTGCAAGTACATTATTTAAAAAAATGGCTTTGTTTTTAGAAGGGAAATACTTCTAGTGAAGCAGTTACGGGTGAACCATTCTGTCAAGGTATCTTGTTAGGGCCTGGATGTGTGTTTCAGATCTGCTCTTGTTTTATGTTGGTGCTGATTATTATGCCAGTGGAGTTTTGCTGTTGACTTAACTGTGAACAGGCAATGTTCTGTCTCCTTAATGGTTTATGAAGCTGTATGTGATAGCTAAGATCTTCCATTTGCTCTCTAGGGAATGTGCTCTTCATAAAAGACTGCCCGTCTGATCCTGAGGTATCCAGCTTCATTTTTAATTTTGTCAACAGAGTTAAATGAACATTTTGCAGATTTAGTATTCTGTAATTCCAGTAGTCCACACAAGTGTGTAGAGTCTAATAACTGGATAAATACATTTTGGAGACACGATCGTGTTTACTTAGAACAGTTTTCTCACCATTGCAGTGGTTGCACAACATTAACTATTATACAGCTTTCTTGCACTGACTGTCATCGCATTCTTCAAACGAGAAAGAAAAACAAATCATTGCAAATAGGTTTGAATGGTTGGCGGTGAAGAAGCTGGAATGTACAAAATAACTCAAGAGAGACTGTTGAAGTGTTTGCTGACTGCCAATTGTTCGCTGACAATGGACAGATTGGTTCAGGCAAACACATCGTCCAGGATTAAACCTAGACAAGACCTGGAAGCGAACCCATTTTAATTTGAGGCTCAAACATGTTTATTGTTTGTCCATTTTCTTTTTCATTTTTGTCCACTTTTTTGCTTGCTGTTCATTTCTCGGTGTGTTCTTGTCAGTTTCTGAGTTCTTGCTTGAGACAAAAGTGGAAGTACCAGAATAATCTGACAAGATGTAATATTTCAAACATGAATTAGTCACCCCAACCAGTTAACAATACTCGCCCTCACCTGGCATGGTTATAGTGAGGTGGCTCTGTGTGCTTGGAGAGACAATGTGAGGGTAGTTACTTAACCATTACTGCAAGTGAGAGAAAGTTCTTCCAAATATGGCTAATAAGTTTAGGCTTATGGATTTCTTGGAAGCAGGGATTGATGGAAGAGAGGAAGTAATGCCCGGAGTTCAGGAAGTCAGATTTTTTGAATCTTTGTTTGAGAATGGTTTTTAAAAAAATTACTTACCAAGTTAGTTACTTTGGCAATGGGGATGGCCGAAGTAGCTCCTGTTTTCAGTCTCTTCCCTTTTTCCACCCTTCCCCATGTGCCCCTGCAAGTTTGTGTTGCTGCAGCTATGTGTGAGGCAGAGTCATGGGTAGGATCGGAAGACTGATTTGTCTGAAAAAATAACCTGGCTGAAAATACTTCTGTGTAACTTGGGTCAGAGTCCCGTGTAGTTCACTGTGTGGCCCTGGTGCAATTGTCCCTAATACTGGTAAGGGGTGGTGTAGGATCAGGTTATGAGCAGATAAGGGCCACGTGGAAAGTAACGTAAAACTGCTGCTACCAAATTTCTGGTGTTATAATGCCCTGAAGGGACATGGCCCCCATGGTAGGTTGCTGGCAGAAATACATGTTTGGGGCTTTGTAACAGTCTGCCTGCGTGCGGTATGGGAGCGCTCTGAAGAAATGAGCTTGTGTGTGTTTGCTAGACAGCTACCTAAATGATGGGTATCTTGGCTCCCCTCAGCTCTGATTTCACTTTACAGGAGGAGGGAGGTCTGGAGCACCTCAAACTGGAGCCACTTGGCAAGGGCAAAAGCATTACATGAGAGTTTGCTTTTGTGCTGTTCTTATCTTTGACCATTTGGAGCAGGAATGACTACATTTGACTTCTGAATGGGCATGTGCTGAGATAAATACATGCAATACTGGTGGTAACTGAGCAGCAGATCTCTGGAACAGAGACAGTCTGTTCTTAAGATGGTTGTTGTGGTCTTTTTAAGGTAAAATCTTTCTGGACATTGTGACTAAGGGAAATGCAAACAATCATTAACTGTGGCTTGAGAGAAATACCTGTCCGGACTCCTCAGAATCCCTCCATCCTTTACATTTTTATTTTAAGTAGAACTTTAAACTTCCACACCACTTTCTTCACTAAGATTAGACTATTTTTCGTATTTTGCTTATTTTTTCCCCCTCCCATAACTCCAAAAAGGAAAACCAGTATTTTTGTTGTTGTTGTTTTTCTTTGGCCTTCCCTTCTTCCCCAACTTTTTCCTTTTCCCCTCTTGCATTTCAAGAATGGGGATATTTTGAATGGGGAATTTTAAGAACCTGGATTTATTTTATAGCTATGGAAACTTTCTTTATGATGTTAGGAATGTACCTAGGGAGATTGCCTGTAATTGCGTGGAACTGGATTGATAAATCCAATTTTATATGTAAATTTATTACAAACATATAAATCCACATCTGAATTTGTTTAGCTTTTTTATCAATCTAGATAATCCTACACATTAAATATGTATAAATATTGAACAACTATTTCCATATTGGTGAACAATTGACTGGAATTTGACTTTCCAGAGTGAAAAACAATGTTTATTTAGTGATCCTTTATATAATGCTCTTTGCTTATTGTGAAATTGACAAAATATGAACACCCCGACCCCCCAGCCTCTGCAAATACTCAACTTCCCAATAATATGAGGAAAGACAAAATATTAGGTGATGCCTGAGACACATACGTATAGCTTTTAGGCAGCAGTGTTGATCTTTCTAGAGGGATCACTATTTTAGAAGACTGGCATTCAGGTGACAGTCATCAGTCTGCTTGCTCGTTTTGGCTATTGCTCATGGAGATGTGCTGGCCAGAATCATTATCTGCATTACAAATATATTTGTAGTAATTATGCCTCTGCAGGCCAGATGAGCCATTACCTTTTTATTGTGGCATAAAAATGTTTTTGAAATCTCTGTACCAAAGTAATTAGCAAAAATAAAGGAGGAGATCACAGGGGGTGAACTTTTTTATTTCATTAAAGTAACAGCTGGATTTGCTATAGCAAGTCGGAGAAGGCTGATGCTTCATTCTAACTTTGTTGATGCTGTAGGTACAGGAACAACCATGAACACCGTGCAACTGACTAATGGATTTACTTGGGTGATTAATGCCTATTATCTACTTTACTTCAGAGATGGATACTTACTAAACTGATTTTAATACCTTGAAATATGCTGAAATCACCTCAATTTCTTGCAAAATTACTTCTCGTTAATAGGGTGGTGCTTAATGCAGGCTGGAACTTGTAGTAGGTGATAGCATTAGGGAATGGGCCTCAGAGAAAACAAAACCAACCAACTTTGAAAGCTATTGTAACATTTAAGGCATAGCATGATTTTGGAGCTAGCAGCTGCCAGATACAGAGTGATGCTGTGTCATTTTTCCCTATACCTTGCATCCTTTGTTGGACAGACACACTGTCCAACCAACGACCTTATCTGTACTTCAGTACAGGCTCATGGGACATGCACGGAGGTAGAAAGTTACCAAATCCTAGTTAGATGCATAACTCCTATTAAAGTTAATGGGAATGAGATGCCTAAATGTATTGGACATGAGCCTGTGTACATGGCCTGATGCTATCGTGCATCAAGATTTGCGATGCTGTAGGTGTTTTGCAATTCCAAATACAAGTTATATTAAAGGTTATTATATACCAATATTAACATGTTTGGCTGTTATATTATGCTCCTTCTGTAATACTGTAGTCCTCCTTTGCCTGTCCCACCTGCCGTGTTTCTCTTCTCAGCTATGACCTGTGTTACTTGCACAGCCTCTCTTCTACAAGGAGGCCACGCTCCTCTGCTTACTTGCCCTCTCCTCAACTCCATATGGCAGCATTTTCGTCTTTCTCTAGAGAAGTCCAAGAACACAGTTACTGTGTTCGCAGTGAAAGGAGTTATGTTTTGCCAGAGGGATCATTCCCCAAGAGATCTGAGGAGCGTCAGCATTATCTTTGCCTTATGACCTTGTGCCGGGGACATTTGCCAGATTCTTACTTCTTTCAAGGTTTTGAGGTTAGTGATAGAAAGAGAAAGATCCCCAGCTGGCATCCAGTAGGACAGATCCTGCTTATCCTCAGGGCTAATTGACCCAAGGTACTGTTAATGTATCTTCCACTCTCTTAAGTTAATCTCAGAGCTAGCTCAGATATTTCAAAGTCCTTTTAAATTATGCTGTGTATCTGTAACCTTAGAGCCTAGCTCTGCAGACCAGTAAAAGGTGCCTTTGGGAGAAAGGCTGCACTGTTTCCCTGTTATGCATTGGTTGTTGAGGCACAGAGAGTGCCTTATTCTGTCTCACTAGGGAAATTGATTGCTGAGTGCTGTGAATTGGACTGAATCTGAGTCCCAGCCTCTGCAAGAGTATCATTCCTGACCGTTGTTTGCAACAGGGCAATTTTCATAGAAGCAATAGGGACTTTGCTGTAGGTGTCTGCTAGGCTCTTCTTTCAAGACTTGGCATGGGTGGCTTAAGCAGGTTCATTTAGAAGGAAAGTGAGTGTAGGCACTGCTGGGAAAAGTCAAGTGTTGTGGGCAGGCTGTCCAGACAGTGCTGTGCAATCTCTTCTTGCCCTTGGGGCTACAGGCTTGGGTTTCATTCTTTTTCCCATGCTGCTTTAGCCCCAGTAGATTTCCAATATGTGCTTGGTAACCTGGAGAACTGCAATGAATGTTTTTCTTCACAGCAGAGGAAGGCAAAACTGCAGGCTAGCCTGCCCTGCTCTGGAGGTTTATAGCCAGGGAAATGAACGAGCTGAATGGCTGCTCCTTGTCAGGAGAGTGAGGGAGAAGCCCTGTACAGGGAGGAATGCATGTGGTGAAGTGCCCTTGATGGCAGGGCCTCAGATACGGACTGAATCAGCTGTGTGTGTGCTCAGGTGCTTAACAACTGTCTGTATGAATGTGGTGACCTTGAGTCCTGTGGTCTTTGCTTAGGAGTCTGAGAGCCAAGTACGGTTGAAGCAACTTGAGGAATATGTCTCTGCAAATTCTGGCATGTCTTGGCCTTTCTTCTTGTGCCAAGCTGAGACTCCAGCATGATGCTCCCAGCACAAATTCACCCTTTTAACCTCTTAGCACACCTTGTATATGTGCGTGCACATCCTCACGCTCTAAGGTGAAAGGGAGCCAGGGATGGCAAGCACTTCTGGAGAGGATGAGTAGGTACAAGTTGGATGAATCTCCAGGGCTGGTAGGTCTCTAGTTCAAGCAGGCAAATTGAGTAGCTGGAGAAGGAGGAATACTTTAATACTCTATGAGCAAGCTATGCAGGTGCAAGGTAACTTCCCATAACCTGCAGAATAGAAGGTAAAATCAGCTCACAAATCTTTGTCTTAAGCAGGTTGCTAAGTCTGTAACCAAATAACTGTATTTATATGCCTTAGCCTTATCTCTGAGAGAGAAGGAATGGGAAGAAAAAACTTGGGATAGCCCGAAAAATCTTAATTTTGACTCTGCTGTTAACCTGCCATTGTCGTCAGCAAGTTTTTAGCTCTTTGTTGTTTTTTTCTTCCCCCCTCTTCTTTTTCTCCTCCCTCTCTTTACTCTGCTGTTTCTCCCATTGAAAACTCAAGCCTTGCGCAGGCCTCTTGCAAGCATTATGGTTAGAATAACCCATATTGCCTTATGCATTGTTGACTAGGGGCCTGTGGTTGAGGGTCTGATCCACGTGGATACAACGATAACGTGAAATCTGCTACTGGTTGTTTAAGCTTGTGTGACATGAGCTTAGGCATGTTCTGTGAGAGCTCCACACCTTTAACCACCAGGTGACTCAGGCATCTCCTCACATATAATATATAAATCCAGATTTATTTATTTGTTACATATCCACTGGAGTTCTGGGTCAGGGCTAAAGCCTTCGGTTTCTTCCTCCTCTTCCCACAGCCTACCCTGGCCCACAGTTCATGTACTTACTGTCACTATTCACCTATTCACAGCAAGGTCAACACTAAAAGATTGGTTGGCATGGGCATGTTGCTTTTTCTCTTTTTCTCTGCATTACTCTGCTCACAAAAATACTACTGCAAGTGCAGTTACACCACAGAAATGCACTCCAGCGGGCATTTTCTGCTCTGCCAGCCATATGTTGTAAGCGTGTGTGTTTGTGGCAAGTGGCAGAGCAAAACAAGTCATCATCTGGGCATGAGTGTGCCTGTGCAGGGAGGGCTGATGGAGCAATGCTTGTATCCCAGTGGCGCGTTCCCAGTGTGCCTTAAGTTTAGGTCATTTTACAGTCTGAAGTCTTCCCTAGTTAGAAGGCAAGCCTTCTAAGGAGTTTCTAGCAGAGAGCAGGGGAGAGGAGTGTTGCACTGATAATCATAGCCTCATGCCGAATCTTAGCTGTGTGACTTAGACACCTATAGCTTACCGAAGCTGCCTGGGTGTTTGGAATTGGCAAAGTGCTGTTCTTCCATGTACTCGTGCAGGACTAAAAGTAATGAAGTTCTGTTGCAGAAGTCTGTCTAGTGCTGGCTGTGATAATTGCTGTCCCATGAGTAGCAAAGGAAATGTAACAGGGTTGGGCACAAGTAATTTTAAAAAAGCCCACTATAGAACTGGATAATTTCCTTAGAAAATGTCACTCTTATCTTTTGGCTTTAGGAGTTCTATAGAATGGGCTATACAATGAAAAGCTTCCTAAAGACTTCCACAAAGGGGGAATTAGCCAAGTCCTATTCATAGAACCCTATGTCTGTGCTGAAAAGGTAGCAAGAGTCCATTCTTCAGTGAGCTCTCCCACAGCAGCCAGGAGTTACTAAGCCTTTCAAAGGCAGTAAGGCTTTCAGGCTTTGTGCACCTCCTATCCCCATAAACGACCCTATATTTTGCTTGGGTACTTAGAAGAAAGTGTTTCAAATAGCCCATTTTCCTGAGCTACCAGAGTGCTAACAGTTTCCCTGACAACTTGGCTGTAGTAATTTCTCCTGCTTTTTTTTGTATGCCAGTTTCCCAAGAACTGGTAATTTCAGTTAATTCCCTCCTGGGAATATGGGAGTGAGATATTATGTTTGTTTTCCTGTGATGAATTCTGCATGAATGGTTTCACCCTGCACACAGGATGCAGGGAAGGGAAATTTAGAAAAAGCTTATCAAACAAAGGAAAAAGGGAAATAAAAGGGAAGGAATGGTGAATTAAAAAGGCTTTTAAAAGATGGTGAACAATGAAACGGATATAATTCTCTTGCTATGAATAACAAATTTTTCATTTATTTACCTTATTTACAGTTGTGTGAATTATAATCGAAAATAGTATTTGAATTATTTGTTGAACTTGACCATCTTGTAGCAGGAAAAATATTAGTAGATTAAGAACCTCTGAATCTATAGTGTAGGCCGCATTTCAGAAAGGTTGGTGTGAAGTGGATTCTCCATTTTTAACGGAATGGAGCATCTTTTCTATTTTTCTTGTCCACAGGAGATCCATATAGCCAAATCTGACAGCAGCTTACAAAAGAGCAGGTTAACTTTAGAATGTCTTTATCTCAGCTTAATGCTGTTTAGTTTTGGGGTGTATGGGTATTGTACCCTCTCAGTTGTAGCCTATAGGCTCTATAAGGACCATTAGTTCTCCAGGGTGTGAAAGAGCATGTTATGCAGTGCTGGAAACTGAAGATGCGTGTAGATGCAGTATGTCGTGAAATTGTCCTGACAAAGTATCCCAGCTTTGTCTTGGCATCTGGAGTATATTCGAAGGCTAGCGTTTCTCATTCTCAAAACATATCAAGATAATTTTTCATAATTTCTGTTAGCTGTTGAGCTTTTAAAAAGAATACAAATAGGATCAGATACAAAAATGCTGTTAGTGTGAGGCACACAGCAACACTGACTTACGGCTTTAGTGGATTTCAAAGAACTGAGATTTGGTAAAACCTCCATATTTAACCACTGGACTCCGGTGTTACTGAAGAGACTTAAGGTTCACCGTTAGGATCTCAGTTTTCAAAATCGTTTAATAAGCAGTATTGCTTAATCAGGTGTTGCTCGGGAGTCCAAGATGAAAGGTCTGCAAAGCAACTGGCTGCTTTAATCCTGGGTTCCCAAGAACGGCCCCATTGTACTTGCTCAACATCACCTTGTCTTCAAAGCATTTCACTGAGGTATTTACCATCGAGGAAGAGTTTGAGGTGAATTTTGCCCAGATCATCATTGTCTGCTCTATCACACAAACCTTGTCGGCTTTGGGGTTACAGAGGGAGATTACAAATGTGTGTAAGAACAAGACGATGGGAGGTGACCTTATCTCGGGATTCTCGCTCCAGAGAAAACTTTCCTACTTGGGAATTAAAGTATTCCCACGGTTTTAACCAGTAGAGGGAGATGTTACACATGCGTAAATCACATACTCTGCACGAGGTAGCAGCGCCCTTCTTGAAGGGGGGCAACCAAGCCCGGCCCAGAACACATAAATGGAAGGGTTCCTATTTCCCTCCTACATACCCTGGTTGTTTTAGTATGTTTTCCAAAGCTGCTTTCTTCTGGAAAAAGCTGAAAACTTGGTGCCGAAAATTCTATAAAAATTAAGTTGTTCTAAGCATACACTGAAAGAAGCAATAGTGTATTAATTTATGCAAGCAAGTAAGTGCTTAGGGCAAAATAGATATCAGTGTATACCATTTGCAATGGCACATGAATGTTTTCAGCTGCCTGTTATATGACCTTTAAGAGCTGTTCTGATAACACTGGAATGAGTATTATGAAGGAATGATCAATAACGGTAGCAGTGAGCTGCAGGGAGTGTATGGAACAGCTATATGACACTACAGTGCCATTTAATAACGTCAGAGCTAGGCTTGTGACACTCTAGCAGTCTGCTTCCCTGCAGAGGTGTACCACATAGAAAAGCAAAGGCTTTGTTATAGTTTATTATGGTTTTTTATTGTAGGTAAATGTAATTAGCCATTGCAAAAGGAAAAAGAGAAGTGAGAGAACAGTGGAAAAACACTGCAGACCTAATAGTTGTTGTCTTTCTTTATAGTGGGATCGAGCTGACGCAACAAGGAAGGGGAGTTGACATAGATGGTGACTGCTTTCCTCCCAGATGTCTGTGTATATGGGGACACAAGGGTGTGATTTAACATACACTGCTTGTGGAAGAAGGAGCTGCTCTCCATCATGACACTTATGGGGAAATCTTCTTGTATTTCTTCTTCTGTTGAGAAACAGGATTCCAGATCAGAGGGATGAGTTGAGTATTTGAGCTGATACAGTCACAGACTACACCTCTTTTCTCCCTTTATGCTAAACAAGATTTCTTGGGACGTGGGTGGCCAGGGCTGCTTCAGTGCATGTTATTTGCATTAGTTCACTTTTCACCACAAAATTAATTTGACAGGTTGAGAGGCCATCCATCCATGGGAATTGCTGAGTTCACTTCAAACATGGCTGATGTAATGGCTCATTAATTAAACTCCCTTTGCTTTGTTTATAGCAAGATTAGATTATTTTTATATTAACAGACTGTATACCCAAATATCTTTTGTCTCTTTTACTGCTACTCATAGAGCTTCTTTGGGGCCATACTTTGAAACATAGATATTATTCATTTGCAGATGTGTGTTTGAGCTTGGTATGTCCTGTAGTTCTGTTCTTGGGCAGTATCTCATAACCATCTTATCCAAAGGGAAAAAAAAATTGAAAAAGGTCAGATACTGCCTCAGGCTTTGCTTTAACAACCCCCTCCTATTGATGTGCCTGAATAAAGGCTTCAGGATATGACCTTGATATCTTCGACTTTAAATGTCTGTATTGAACGTATGAAGTGTTCTTTGTGTATAATTTTTTTCCTCTTTGCTATTTTAGAGGCTTTGCTTTTGTTCTTTAGATTACTTTGGATGCTGACTTAGTACTGTAACATTCTCATGGCAGGAAATGTCTGTATATGGAAATCTTGCAGCTAGACTTCAGTAATTCCCACACAGACTGTCAGTCCTATGCAGTGACTATGTATACTCTGTCCTCATGTTGGCAAGAGAATTCAATTGTGTTCCTACAATGGGATAGGATTTAAAGCTTTTGGTTGCTTTTGTTTCTTGTGGAAACGATGGCTTCTGGCCATTTGAGTGGAGAGTGACATGGCCTCTTACACAGGACTTTTAGCTATGTTAGGGAACTGATCAAGCTTGATTTTAAAGCAAAAATCCAACCTGATACAAAAGAGGCTCTGGGGCCTGATCTTTTTCCCACTCCCTTCCCCCTCAGCAGCTCAAACTCAAATGTACACTTACAGAAATTAAAGGGCTTGGTGACCATTGAGTAAAATGTCAGCACAACCAGACAGATTTAATTGCTTTCTGATCATCTCCCTGCCTCCCTGGCAGTCAATGACCAAATATCCATGCAAGCCAACCTCTTAATACCATGATAGCACAATTCCAGTGGGGATTATTTCTTCTAGTATTTATTATAAAATTCCAGGTCAATAAAAGGTTAAGGTACTTGGGACAACTAGAGTTTAGACCTTTCCAAGAGGGTAACAGTCAACACTGTCTCACATTGCCCATGATTTGATTTTAAGGAAAGCTATAAAGTTAAGTGAATGATCATATTTTTGGCTGTGACATATTAGACCCTCCCTGCAATCAGTTCACTGCTTTATTTGTGAAGTTCAAGGTTATCCTGACATGGTTGCATTTCCGGCCCAGTCTGCACTTGTTCTTTATGTCCTTCATCCACTGCTTACTCTTTAGTGGCCTTTTTGCTAACTGCTGTCTTCGGCCCTATTTGCCTGGTGGAGTCAATGGAAAGGCTCTTATTAACATCAGTGAAAGTGGACTAGACGCTTTCACTTTCTCTTCTCATACGTAAATTTTTTTCCTCATGTTGTATGTTTGTGAGGAACACTGCAAGTTCTTATGCCCAAGTGGCACTTCTGTCTTTTTTCAAATTTCACTTGAAAATTATTTCAAAGTTTTTTAGGTTTTTATTTGGAAAAACTGCCTATAATTATCTCATGAGCTACAGATGCTAGCAATGCTTCAAGATTTTTTTTTTTTTCTGATTTTATTGTGTTTGATGGTTAGGTGTGTTTGTTTATTAGATTCTTGGAACAGTGACCATATCTGCTCTCATGACCCATGTAAAACCTATGATAATCAATAAATAATGTTTCTGAAAAAACAACTCTGAAATCAGCAGAGCAGAGACTTTCTTTGTTTACTGCTTAAGTCCTAAGATAACAGCACTCAGTGTGTGGAAGAACATCATTGTGCTAAATTGCAGAGTTACCTGATTTAAAAGAAAACAAAACAATCTATCATGTACTTTGACCACTGTGCCTGTATTTTCACCTTTAACCTTTCATTGTTAGGGGTACTGCTTGCACAGATTCAGTTATAGATACACTTGTCATATGGCCTTAACAATGACATCTAGATACAGATAAACTATTCTACATGATCTTAAAAGATTATAAATGCATTGAGGAGATAGTCCTCTCTTTCCCAGAATTGTATTGTTTGGACTCTTGGCAACTAATGGAGCCTGGATATGAATTAGCTAGAAAATAGGCCCAATATATAGCATATATTAACAAACAAAACAACCCTCTCAACCTCAATTCTTAATGTTTTCAAAATAGCCTGATGCAAAATTATACCATTTCTTCTGGCCACGTGTAATGCCTATTGCTTACAGCTGTGGACTGTTTCATCATCCCCCACTGTAAGATGGTAAAACTGGGAGCAAGTGACCTACCTTCTGCAGGTTATTAGCAGGACCAGGAGCAGAATTTGTGTCTGTCTGCTTTTCCCACTCCGATGCTTCCATCCCTCAGAACAGATGCAGATATTATTCATAAAAGTTGCTGAATATTTATTTTTGAGAGTAATTTGGGAGACTGCATTTGGGTTGGTCATAGAAAAACTATTTAGCGACTGAGAATCATTTTAATTTCTTTTCATAAGTTGTCAGGGCGTTGAGGCCATGCCCAGCCTCCCCAGGGGGCTCCCCCTACCCTGCCAAAAGTCCAGGACCCTATTTCAGCCCTGCCTGGGGCTGTTGGTCCCTTCCCCAGTGACGCTGAAGCAGGGCTGGTCTCCAGCCCCCCACAGCCCTTCCCTTCTCAGCCACAGGCATTGTGGCACCTTGACACAAGTCATGGGAGTTGATGCATTTTCAGATCTGCTTCAGCACGACAATTCCTTTTCTCCAGCAGCGGTCACTATGGGATGCTGTAGGGGAAGGCACAGCATGCTTTTAATTAGTATGTGTGAGATAATCTGTTCCTCAAAGGAGCCTCCTCCTTGTTGCAATGCAATCTCTAAATACTAAGCCTGGGAGCACGTATTTAGTAGTCCTTACCCTTTGGAAAAATGGTTACTGCAATTCTGCTTTATAAACGTTTAAACCCTGGTAGAGTCTTGCCTAATTTGCAGCTTCAGTGATACTGACTGTTGGGTTTGGCTGAAATTCTTATATGCTATATAACAACATTCTTATCAGCTCTGAATTTATCATCTTGCAGTTTGCTTCAACATTTTCTTGTTCTTTAGTTATGAGGTAATGGAACTTTCCACTTTACTTTTTTTTTTTTTTTTAACCCAACATTTTATGTACTTGTATCACCTTGCCCCATTCGTCTTTTCTCTATAATCAACTCTAACAGGGGAGCCAAGATCATGTCTAACTCAGATCTGGGAAATCAGGCAGTAAGATGTGAAAGCCTAGATCTAGCGAGGCAGGTGCCCAGTTCCTCTGTGGCAGTGGAATTACATGCTGAAATGCCTCATATGAAGCCTGGCATTGAGCAAGCCCTTTAAATGTCTTTAGCCCTTAAAGTCAGGTGTACTACTCAGTGCTCCTGATGCTGTGCTGCAGCTGGGAAGCTTTTGGGCTCTATCAGTCTGGGTTGCACTGTCATCTGGGACCTCTTGATACAGAGTGGCTGCTTTGCTGCAGTTTAACTAGTTGCCAGCTGTTTGTTGAGCTGCAGTAACTAACCATGTTATGCACCTGTCCCAATTTCAAAGAAATCATGTTGGGTTAGACTCGTGATAAACAGTATTTAGCAGTGTAATGCCCAGTCCTTGCTTTCTTAAATAAGCACGTAAATGGCCTAGGATTAACATTTCCTGGCATTTGTTTCAGTGCATTTAAAAACAGCGAGCTTAACTTTTCTTTCCATGCACATTGTGGAGTCATGAACATGCTATCAAAGGATGTGGGAGATGCAAAAATGCCAGTCTATTGGATGCTAGGAAAGGGAGCTCGAGGGGATGGATGAAAACGATTCTTCAGGGAAGAGCTGGGCCTGGTAGAGTTAAACTCCTCACTGGTAGTTTCAGGTGTGCTGCTACACACAGGAAATAATAATGCCTTCCACTGAATTGCTCTGGTTCCCCTCTATTATTGCATATAAAAGTAAACGAGAATTACACACCACACCTTCCTATTCTTGCAGCTGGAGCTATTCTGATATCCTTAATGTTAGCTCACTTTTCTATTCTTTAGATCTTTGTTTTCCAGTTTCCTTTTTCAGTCTTCTCTGCTTGTTTTTTTCATTCTTTGCCCCTTTTTATTTCTGTTTCCTTGGGCTAGACACTCTTAGAGCTCAAGATAAACATTTGAGAGGATTGCTATCTGGGCAAGGCAAACCTTTTGTGGCCAGGAAAAACATAAAAACATTTCAGCTGTATGAAACTATTGTGGCTGAAACCATGGAACTAGCAGGTGACGTTGCAGTGAAGAAACCTCATGGATATTCTACACAAATACTAAATAACATGAAATGTAAATGAGTTCTCTTTGTTGCAAGGTTAACTCAGATTCCTGCTTATGTGGCACCTCTGCTCTGCACTGATGAACTAGAGAGACTTTTCAACAGCTCCAGGACTTTAGACTGCCTTGCGTAGTCGTTCTGGGGTTCCTGTATGTTACCCTAAGCTTTCTTGGCAATGCACTCCCTGCCTGCCATATTGTAATTGTTGTCCAGTTCAAAGTTGTTAGCTCAAGGGTGTTTCACACCTATCAAAGCCCTGGAGCTGCCTCTTCTTAGCAAAGCACCCAGTCTCATTCCCAGGGTAATGAGCCAATGACATTATAAACTCTGCTGTGTTGGGTAGCCTCTGTCTCCTCCTCCTTCCTGTATTGAGGGTTGTATCTATCTCAGCAGCTGAAACGAGTCCCCTTTGTGAGTTGGACCATGCCTTGACGCTGACTGAAAGGAAGCCCACAGCCAGAAATCAAGTATGTACCATGCTGGAAGTAGTTCATTTCAGTGAACCTGTGGTCTACGACCACCTCTACTTGTGTTCAGGCAAGTTTTCCAGCAATAGTTTTCAGATAAATTCAGCTTAGTGTAGCTGTATCAAGAATCGCAGGACGTAACCCACTTCCTTGCTGTTGGATAGGGTGTGGATGTGGCTGCTTCCACTTGCCTGAGGCCAACTGGAGTGATCTGTGGAGTGAAAACAAAGGAACTGCTTTTATATCCTTATCTCTATTCTTATGAAAAGACCAACTTCTATTAGCTGTGCACTTCAGTATTATTCCATGGCTTCTTTCTGTCTGCTTGCTTAAATAGGCCCATCAGTATCTTCTCTCTGAAAAGCTCCCACCCATGAAATAGTTAGAAGTCCAAATTGCTGAAACGTGTACTCTGTTCAAAAAAAGCCTGTGATACAAATAGGTTTGTTGTCATATGACAGTATAATCTTACCAAACAGTGCACTGACAGGATATAATAAGGATGTACACATGTCTGTTCACATAAGGACTCTTCTTACTGTCTTTTTTTATTAAGGAAGAAGGGTCATCAAAATTAAACCCACTTTTTAGTTCAGAATAATCCTGATGAATGACTATTTACTGATCATCTCTTCTCAAAAAATATTTTTCTTTTTTAGACAGCTTTGAAATCAAATACAAACAGTGAGGACTTTCCAACAATGTTTTCAGCAGAGTAAATGTCAAAAACATGTTGACGGCATCAGGGTTTACTACTGGCAAAATCACTGGTGAAAATAATTCACCAGGTCTGTGATGACTAACACCTCTGATTTTCTTTAAGTGAAAAAAGCAGAAGGAAATGAGAACCAGATAGCCTAACGATAGCTTGTCCACCCACGAGTTCTGTCTCTCTGGAGGAGGTGCTACACAGTTTACTGTGCCATTAAGGTCCAGAACAGTTGCCCACTGTGGCCAGAGTTCATGACAGCAAAGCTATGTTTCAGCTTGTACAGCTTATTCTAGCCCACCTCAGCAAAACAAGCTCTAGATGCAAAACTGAACTTCTGCCATGGACGTCTGAACAGAGTATGGCTATGCCAGGAGGGATTAATTGTAATTACACCACACATCATCTTAGATCGTTCTTCCCCTGTTGTACCGCTGCCTTGCAGTCAGTTCTGCATCATTGCCCTGCTACTTTCAGAGGAGATGGCGGCAGTGGTGTAACTGAAGCGCTGCTGCCGTCATCTTAGCCCTGCCTGTTGTGTCCTGCTGCCTTACTGTGCAGGGTGGATAGTGAACCTGGATAAGAGCTTTTTGGCTCGTGCTTTGTGCTCTGTGTCCCCTTTAGAGGAACTGGTGTGGTAGATGAGTACTGAAAGAGCTGTACATACCACTTCCTGTTATACAATGCAGAAGTATTAGCCCAAAAGCGGTTGTTGGTATTATTTTCCCATGCCAAAGTCAAAGGTATTCTGCTGTAGAGCACTTTCCTGGTGGGGCTATTTCAGTTCCAGTTGTTCCATAACTACAAAACCTTTAGGTTGACCTTGCAGGGGCTGGTATGTGATCATGGTGTTTGGAGCAAGCAAACTCCAGAGAGGAAAATGTAAGAAATAACACATGGTGTCCAGAACACTTTCCTGCCAGATGTTTTCATTAATGAATTAAGCCTTAGGATTTGAATTTCAGCCCCAGTTTACAACTTAAACCCTATGATTTCTGAACCGATTTTTCATTTTCCCCCGCTTCCTTTTGAAAGTGTCAGTTACGGGGTAGGCAGCGTATGAGGTATTAAAAAGGAAATCTGCTAGGTTTCCAGAATGCAGAGTGTTAAGGTCTTGAGTATCAGGCTTGAAGGCTCTGATTGGATATTGGTATTGTGAATCACTAGGGAAATTCAGCCAAAGACTTTGAATAATGTGCTCAGGATCCCTGAGCATATTTGTGATGGTCAGCGATAAAGGCCATGTCTCATAAGTGTCAATCCTGTGCTTTGACCGTGGCATCATCCCTTCTCCATTCCAGTGATGAAATCATAAAACATTACAGCATACAGAATCCAGGCTTATTTTAAATCCTCCATATAGAATTTCTTTTCTTGTGGTGTAGCTTAGATACCTTTTAGGATCCAGTGGATTGCTTTATTCCCTAAAAAAGCATTTAAAACTGTTAAGCAAACCAAAATCAGATCTGAATGATTTTTAGCAGACACAGTGAAGAGGAGAGGCATTGCAGTATGGGGGCTGGCCCTTCAAAGACTGTGGACATATGTATTTGTTTGGCTGGGAGTTTGGAAAATACCAGTGTGGTGAGGGTGAGGACAGTCTGTAAAAGTCTGTGTGATTTTATTCTTGGCTTGTATGTTTTCACTGTCAATGAAAATACAGCATGTGATTCAGTTTCTCTGAACTGAGTGGAAAGGCCACAGGTGCCAAATTTGAAGGTGTTTTTTATTGCCACCTTAGATCCAGAAGCACTATGGAGGTTGTGTAGGTGCTAGGGTAGGAACAGCAGTGCCTCTGACATAGGGGAGCTCCACCCTATCTGCTTGCCAGGAAGACTTGACAGTGGGTGTCTACAGAAAGGAAAGTTCCAGGTATGGGCAGATGGGTCTGAGCAGATCTGCTGGACTGGAACTTCTCCGTAGCACAGGAAACGTCTGGTTTCATCCTCTTTTTTTCTTATGCCCTGTGCTAAACCCCAAATCTGTGAGTGCTTTTGCACGTACTTTACTACTGTAAATAATTCCATTCAACTCAATAGGGTTATTCATAGTCAAGCTGAGCATGTGTGTTCAATGTTTGCAGGATCAGACACTGCAGAAGCTGGCTGCTGCACCATTTAGGGCTGGTAATTCCATCCCTTAGGCCCTGGTGTCCTTGTATGGAATGATTTCATTTTATACAGACTTTGCTTCATTTTCCACGTGTCAGCCCATCAGTACGTTGTGCATACCAGTGGCTGAACACTCTTGCCTTAGGTATTGCATGAACAGAAAGCGACTTAAAAGTGAATGCAAATTAAAATTCAACTCCTGTCCAGTATGCTGTCCTGTTCTAAAACATTCAGAATACTTTAATGCTGAAAACAACAATCATCACTTTTGACAAAGAAGAGGCCTGCCCGTTTTAGGTTGGATTCTTTTCTTTTCTTTTAACTAACTTGTAACATGTAAACTGCTAGAAACCACAGCAAAGGTTTGGGATGTGCAAATACAGTGAAAAGCAGCCCCCGTCCCAAGGAACTTGCAGTCAGGCAGCAAGTTGTGACAGCTTGAGAGGAGGCACACGGTTGTCTGGATTTAGCCAAAAGAAATTGAATGAAAGCACAACATGGATAAAGGGGAAGCATTAGAAAGTGTCAAATTAGGAGAATTCAAGCTTGTGCTTTGCATAAAGTTAGATATGAAGAAAAAATACTGTCATAGAAAAAGGGCTGTGAAGGGACCCAGAGCAGTTACTCGTTGCTGTCCCAATTGCTTTGAGTTGTAATCTTCCCAGAGGTGCTCACAGCTCCCTCCGGTTTGACATTGTTGCACGAGGTAGTGAGTTTCTACCAGCTTCCTAACCACAAATGTATGTCTTGACTAGGCTGGGGTCCTAGAGCAGTTGTTTCAGCATAATACAGGTATGATATACTTTCCAGTTGGACAATTTCTCATTTGATAACTCATAATTCTGAATATGTTTTTTCCATGTTGTTTTGCATCTGTCTTATGATGTTGTCGGCAGCTTGCCTGTGGAAACTGTACATGATACAGCATCAAAGTCTTAACAAAGAAACGTTCACTCATGTCTCCACTGGGTTTTAGGCTTGCTGCTTGCCTTAAAGGAAATTAACTTGGACTGAAGTGACTTGTTACTGGCAAATCCCTGCTGATATGTCCTTATCTTTGAGGTGCTTACATAAGAGTTGACTGATTTGTTTCTGGTGTCTTTCCAAGAACTGAAGTGTTAGGTTAAGTGCTGTGTCGTTATCTAGGATCCTCCTTTCTCTCTATTTTACAGATAAGCACTGCATTCACCCCTTTGCTGTTTATCATAAACCCTCATCCTTCCCCTACAAATTCTCAAAGATAATTGGAAATGCTCTGAAATAGATTCAAGGCAGTTCCTAAAAATATTCTGGGGCAAACCTTCACCAAGGCTCAGGTCAAACCCCTAGTCTGTTCTCTTTCTTTCCTTGCTCGAACTATGTCTGCTTTGTTGGTTGTATTCTGTCTAATCCCAAATAATTAGAAGTGTCTGCTAAACAGATTAGCGGGCTGTAGTGTCACTGTAAAGGACTTCTGTTGTTGCTGAGTATAGGTAGTAAATCAATAATATGCTGAAGTAATAGGCCAAGAAATTGTGGGAGATCTTAGAACAAGCAGAGTACTGAATAGAAAAGAAGTGATAGTGGAAGAGTTCAAAGGTGGGGGATGTCATGAAGTAAGTGTTTTGCCAAGGTTATTCTGACAGTGGAGCAAATCTACAGTCTGGAAGACCACAGAATGGAAGATTGAATGGTCGTGGAGAACAGGACAGGTGCCTGAGGACTGGAGGAAAGCCAATGTCATGCCAGTCTTCAAAAAGGGCAAGACGGAGGATCCAGAAAACTACAGGCCGGCCAGCCTCACCTCCATCCCTGGAAAGGTGATGGAACAGCTCATTCTGGATGTCATCTCTAGGTATGTAGAGGGAAAGAAGGTTGTTGGGAGTGGTCAGCAAGGATTCACCAAGGGAAAATCATGCTTGACCAATCTGATGGCCTTCTATAGTGGCATGACTGGCTGGGTAGATGAGTGGAGAACAGTGGACATTGTCCACCTTGACTTCAGCAAGACTTTTGACACTGTCTCCCATAACATTCTCATAGGTAAGCTTAGGAAGTGTGGGTTAGATGAGTGGACAGTGAGGTGGATTGAGGACTGGCTGAATGGCAGAGCTCAGAGGGCTGTGATCAACAGCACAGAGTCCAGTTGGAGGCCTGTAACTAGCAGTGTTCCCCAGGGGTCAGTACTGGGTCCAGACTTGTTCAACATATTCATCAATGACCTGCATGAGGGGGCAGAGCCTACCCTCAGCAAGTCTGCTCATCGTACAATACTGGGAGGAGTGGCTGACACACGAGAAGGCTGTGCCACCATACAGCGAGACCTGGACAGGCTGGAGAGTTGCATAGAGAGGAACCTAACGAAGTTCAACAAGGGCAAGTGCAGGGAACTGCATCTGGAGAGGAATAACCCCATGCATCAGTACAGGTTAGGGGTTGACCTGCTGGAAGGCAGCTCTGTGGAGAAGGACCTGGGGAGTCCTGGTGGACACAGGATGACCATGAGCCAGCAATGTGCCTTTGTGGCCAAGGTGGCCAATGTTATCGTGGGGTCCATTAAAAGAGCATGGCCAGCAGGTTGAGGGAGGTCATCCTCCCCCTCTGCTCTGCCCTAGTAAGGCCACATCTGGAGTTCTGTGTCCAGTTCTGGGCCCCCCAGTTCAAGAAAGACAAGGAACTGCTGGAGAGGGTCCAGCAGAGGGCTACGAAGATGACCAAGGGACTGGAGCACCTCTCTTATGAGGAAAGGCTGAGAGACCTGGGTGTGTTTAACCTGGAGGAGAGAAGACTGAGAGGGGATCTTATCTATGCTTATAAATATTTAAAGAGTGGGTGTCAAGAGGATGGGGGCCAGAGCTCTTTTCAGTGGAGCTCAGCAACAGGACAAGGAGCAACAGGCACAAACCGGAACACAGGAAGTTCCATCTGAACATGAGGAAAAACTTCTTTACTTTGAGGGTGCTAGAGCACTGGAACAGGCTGCCCAGAGAGATTATGGAGTCTTCTCTGGAGATACTAAAAACCTGCCTGGATGTGATCCTGTCCAGCCTGCTGTAGGTGAACCTGCTGTGGTAGGGGAGTTGGACCAGATGATCTCCGAAGTTCCCTTCCAACCCTGACCATTCTGGGATTCTGTGATTACAGCATCTGTAGTATTGCATAGTTAAACACTGATGTCTCTGAACACAATGGTGTCTGAGAGAGTTTGTTTGCTTTGGAAAAAAGGTGGAGACTTCAGTGTAGCCTGGATGCAAGGATCCACAGAGAAGGCTGTGTCACTAATGCCTGTTATGGGCTTGAGATGCTGGGGCCAGTTCATGCGTTGCAGACTGGCTCCCACCTGTGCTTCGTATGATGTAAGGGTTAGCTCTGACCAGCTCAGGTATTTTGAAAGCAGTTAAGCTCTGGCTATGCTGACATTTTAATATATTTTTGTTGAAATACACTGGCTGTCACTCAGTCTGAGTGGAAACAGGAAGAGACAAATATGAAAGGGAACAATACATAACTGTGTACAATTATGTATGGAATTGTTCTTATTCCATCCTCTATCCCCTGCTTTCCATGGAGGGGAAGCATAAAGCTCAGCGCTGTAGATCTTCTCTGTGAATATTTTTACCTGAGCGGGAACCATTTAGAGACAAGGTTTTGAAGGATCAGATCTCCAACTCAAGACCACTTATTTTTGAACATTTTGCTTATTTACAGAATCTGCTTAGTTATTTGAAGCCTCATTTATTCTTTTTTTCTCTTTGTGAAGATGAAGTACAAAAAGTACTGTCTTTCTCTTCCCTTCGCTTTTTGTCTTTGTAAAGACCTTTAGTTACAGCTTAATTAAAATGTAACCCACTAACAGGAATATTTAGCCTGTTTCTGTGGTCAGTTCTTGTGCAAAGGTCTTGGGAAGCTAACACCCTTCAACAAAAACCTACTCAGACATCACACCCTGGTTTCAGGTAACTTGGATTATTTACAGTACTAGCTTTCTAACAGTTAATTACAGTGCATGATCTTGTTACCAAGGATGATGAAACTGATTCGTCTGTCTGCTAAACAAAGAGCTTTGTGTTTTTTTTTTTTCCACTTTCTTTGTTGCACATTGATTTCTACTGTCAGTGTGTAATTTGTTCTGATTTATTCCATTATTAATTGCCCATGGAGGCTGCATTGTAGTGGTCATTTTTAACCATGGGCATCTGAAATATTCCACACTGCACCTTTTACCAAAGGGTACCAAAGTCTAAGCATCAGAGATACTAAGTAATTTGCAAAGCAGATACACCTTCATTTTTACTATTTAAAAATCAGAAATGACTTTTTGACTAGAGTCATAAAGTTAATTAATGACTAGAGTAATTTTCTTGTCTGTGCACACTTCCTGAACAGATGTAGTTTTCCATTCTAACTGGTGGTTTATCAGTTGTTGGTATGGAGAGAACATATGGGTGAACTATCTAATCACAACATTTATAAACACCAGATACTGGAAAAATTGAAGAATGTGTTTGTCAAAAGGGAGGGGAATAATTTTCTATTTCTTAATTTTGCTACTAGTCAAGCTATCTTGACTATGGCCATTGTCACCAGGTGAAAGGGTAGTTGATAGAGGAATAGCATATTCTTCTCATGTATTATAGAAGAAACTTAACAGTGCCTAGGTGGTTGCTGTAGTCAGGTGAGCTGCAGAATTTGAGTTTAATAAAAGTTCTGTGCATTTACAAATTATTTATTTTCATAGCACAGTGAAATAATACATTTCAGCGGTAAACGAAATTAATACATTTACCAGTGAAGAGACAAAATGCCTGTTTCTATATGGTTTAATCATAATGACTTTTGAAATCCACAACAATTAAATACATTTTCGAAAGAGTTCTTCAGACACACAAGAAAGTTGTCAGTATGGCAATCAATTATACACTATGCCGTTCTCCTGCTGGTAACTCGAGGTAACAGTTAAGATCTGAAAAGATGTCAATTCTTAGTCTAGAAAAAAGAAATCAGAAGAAAGATGAAATAAGTCATCAGACAAGATACATGCAAAATGGAAAGGAATGAATGATTCCGTAGGTTATCTGTGCATAGCGCTTGAGTTGCAGCAAGTGATGTTTAGACTGGATGCTAGCAAGGCCCCATTTAACAGCTGAGGTAGTTAGCACTCACAGAGCGATTCGGCAACCTTTAGGGGTCAAGGATAAAAACTGCACAATCCCTGTGTCAACAATCATATAGGTACTGCTAATTCTGTCTCAGGGCAGGAGAGAGAGACTTCTAGATGAGGTTCCTTCCGGACTTGTATTCTATGATTGCCTCTAAAGGGGGCCCAATAAACCAGAGCCCGTTCAGGTAATTAAAACAGCCAGGGCTTGCTGAAATGCAGCAGCATGCTGTGCCTCTGAGCAAGGCCTGTATGTCTAGGGAATCTCCAGTTAGGTGGTTAAGCCTTGTCTGATTGTCCTTGAAGTCTCAGGAATACACGTCACGAGCCAGGATCATGTCTTTGTGAATGAGGAAATAGGCATCCTATGAGAACCTCCTTGAAACCTGGGGGGAAAAAACCCACCCCAAACAAACAAACAAAGTCCTAATTGCCATTTCCCAGATCACTATATTTTTAGGACTCCTGCTGAAATTTGTTGGGGCACTTTGAAGCTACTTTAAGGAAGGAACTAATAGGATGGGCTGGAATCATCTAACCTTATACATGCGAGTGTTGTGAAAGGTGCTGCCAATGTTCTTCAGCACTAAACCATGTCTGGTACCCTGGTTCTGCTCATGTAGTGTCTTCCTCCTCCACTAACAAGTCTCTTTCAGGCAGGAAAATTGCCAGTTGAGCTGTGCAATGTCTGAACTTGTTTTCTGAAGCCTGAGCTCACAACTTGAATGCTTTTGTTTGTGAAATCCGTAAAACAACATTGTATCCCCTCCCTCTGTGTTTGGCTCCAGCAGACAGAGGTGTGGAACCTGAAGGCAGCCGCAGAAAAAGAAACGTACATGCTGATCTCTGTAGATAACGGACCAATGCAAAATATGTAACCTCTGTATGCAGGTTTCTTACCATTTTAAATTTTAGATCCAAATGTTATGAAGAACACTGACATTTACACTATAAATTGATAAAGACACTTTCTGGTGACCAGTGATAATCTGCTTGATTTAGAGCATTTTCTGAAATCAGCATTTGTGACTTTGTAGAGGAAGAGTCTTTGTCTTCTTCCTGCGGTTTATACGTAATTTAGTCTTGTGTGTTAGACTAATCCACGAAGCTTTCAAATTTATTTTAATTCCCCCCAAAGGAATAAAGGGTTAAAATTAACTGATACACAGCGCTTAGTATGCAAGGTGCTGCCTTGACCAGCTATAATGAAAATTCTAATAATTCTTCTTATCCCTCTTACTTTGTAAGGTCATTAGAAGCAGACACAAGATAGAATCATAGAATCATTTACGTTGGAAAAGACCCTTAAGATAATGGAGTCCAGCCATTAACCTAACACTGCCAACTCCACCACTAAACCATGTCCCTCAGTGCCATGTCTGCACATCTTTTAAATACCTCAGGGCTGGTGTCTCAACCACTTTCCTGGGCAGCCTGTTCTAGTGCTTGATAACCTTTCCAGAGATGAAAGATCATAATGGGCAAAATATTTCCTCCTCAGAATTCATAGATGTCTGTATGAACAGTGGTGCAGTTCAGTGCAAGGAGGCCATTTACTGGCCCTTCTGTATAGCATTGTCTCCTGGGGCACCTGAAGAGAAAGGTACCCGGGAATTGGCAGTGGCACTATCAGACCAAGTAACTGTGGCTTCTTGCTATATGCTCGAACAGGTAGTGGGGAAGTGCTGCCAATGTCTCAGCTCCACATGCAGCAGGGTGCATTCACTTAGTGAAGCCGCAGACATTTTGCACCAGCTCACCTGCTATCCAGTAATGAGCCACTTGTGTTGTGAATTACCACCTGCAAGCTGTTTAGAAGTGCCAGCTTTTTGGAAGTGCACATAATTTAGTTATTTGCTACAGGAGATTTTAGGATGTGGATTGCAGAGGGCAGAGTGAATAATCCAGCTCTGGTATTAGGACTTGGTAAGGATGTGTTCCTGACAGGGTATGTTTTTCAAATGTATGTTTAATGACTCAGGTTGAATCACTTGATATTCAGTGAAGCTTGGGTTGGATCCTCAAAGATACACAGCTGCCCAAATTCCTCAGATTAGGAATTAAGCACCTTAAAAGATATTGGGGTAAAATACTATTGACAAGTACTGATAAGTCATTTTCCGAGAAGCTCTGGGTGGCTGATAGGCATGCAGGTGAAAGTTTACTGGGAGGCTGGAATATGAGTGAATGTGTTTGCTGTGGGTATTTGAATGAGCTGTTCTTGGCGCTGCTCAAAGCTGAGCATGTTTTTACCTGCTCTCACTTATTTTAAAAGTATCACTGGACTCAGCTCTTTTTTTTAATTTATTTTCCTGTGGGATCATAAATACGTGACTTGGTGAAAGTGTGATAGATCTGCAGCATCTGTCTGAATGCAGCTGGCTGCAGAGGGATTCTGCTTAAGTTATGCCAACCTGAGGCAAGTCTGTTTATGCCAGCAATGACACCATGTACCAGGATTTTAATACAGAATTACATCTTTTTTCTTTCTTAAAGGCAAGAAGGCACTTTAAGTGGGATGTAAAAACATTGTGGCAGTACCTCTGTGTGTGCTGGAGAGAGGAAAGATTTTTTTAAGACTTATCAAATATGTTTAAGGGGAAAGACCAAATAATTCTTTCTGCAATTAGGACTAACTGTGAGAAGACTTTACTGAGCGTGGTTCCCAGTTCTGACTTTGCTTATTTGTGCTTATATAAATCTGAAATATCTGCACTGAAGTCATTGGAGCTGCACTGAATTAAGCTATTGGAGAATTTACATCAAATGGTCCTCAGAGCTCTTTGTGCTGCTGTAAGCAGTTACAATTCATAACAGTAAATGAGCTAATATGTGTATGGGACATTCTTTTTGGATAGTGAGATACAGAGACTGTCAATATAATTCTCATGAATGGAATTTTCTGCAGCAACACTGAAAAAAAATCATTTCCTCTTAGTGGAACTTGGGAAACTTAGAGATACAGGAAATTCACTTTTAGCAAAAAAAAAAAAGTCCTTCGTTGGTGTCTGGGTGATATTCTTATGATCTTTTTACAGTCCTCGATTAAGGCACAGCGCTGACAATCTTCAAAGTAATTTCTGTCAGCTAAAATAGGCCTGATGTTAAGAGGCCCTGTTACTGCAAAACTAGCCTTTTTTCTTTCTGGTCCAAGGAGCAGAAACAATATTTTATTTGGATTGCCCTATCTCTAGGGAAATAATAACTTGCACATACACCATTTTAACTAGTTAGAGATTTGATGCAACTTTTTGGTAAACTTTCCATGCAAAGCTTTAAATTTACTGTATCTAACATTAGACATGATGTGTTCAATCAGAGAATTTTCCTTAGGCAACAGCTAACCACAAAGCTAAAGGAAATCAAAGCAAGAATCGAAACATTTTATGGAAAGCCATCAGTCTCTTTTCTCCATTGCATCCTCTCTTCCTTTCTCTGATTAACAGATTTTATTCATTTATTATTGTAGTGAGTCTTCAGTAACCTATCCTTCAGCTGAAAACAGCATTATCACATTGCCAAATACAAATTTCTAGAAAAAAGCTATAGCTGTAAGTCCAAGCCTGCTATTCATTTTATTTCTTCCTCATTAAAATAGTGTAATGTGTGTCCAGTACTGGTTCTTCAAGAGTGTTAAACTCATAAAAAGTGTTGTAGTGGCTTGCACATATAAGATCCAAAATGCATACTTAGCCTATCCAACATGTGTAGCACTTACTGTGTGAAGATAAATCATATATTATATTAAAAATAATGATACTGACATTTACCCATGAGACAGGAGGAGGTATATTTTTCCAGGTACACACATATCTACTGGCTAAGTTGCAAAATATTTAAACATGACTGACTATTTACAGGAAAAGATGCTTCCATGGGCACAGAAATAAACAAAAAGAAGTCCATGGTTGGTCAGATTAATTTTTCACAAATAATATCCTTTGCAAGAACAGCAGAAAGATAAAACCTGGCTTGAAGTTTTGATAAGGAGTTATTAAATTACTTCTATTCCTACAGAGCTATTCCAATAAGATATCATAAGAAGCAAATATTATATGCACAGTAGTCAATAAACAGCAAGTTGGTTTCAACCTAGCAGCAGTGGTTTGTGTGACACAGGCTGCCAGCGTGAAGCCATGTACTTTGGTACAGCATAGAACAGTGAATACAAATCAATCTGTGCTAGCAGAAGCAAAGAGAGAGGCTATAGTGCTTAGGCTAATTCCAAATAGACGAACTCAGGCCAACTGTTCGATTTCTTTATGCCTGTCACCACTCTTGGCCAACATGACTAAAGCCAGGTCTGACGCTAAAAGCTAGAATGGTTAATGGCCTTTGGCTGCTTGGCTGTTATGTTTGTGCTCGGGGTCTTTGTGATATGTCATTAGTATGAGAGACTACAAACACAAAATACATCAGGCACTGTGAAGAGCATCCTACCAGTGTCCAAAGTAAGACCCTTTTACTGTGCTCCATGTCTTACAGATGCTGTGCTTGAGGTCAAGTTTCCATGTTTTTCATTGCAATAATAATTTTCTATTCCATAAATTTATTAGGATTTAAAAACAATCTGTCATTGCTTCTCAACTTTGTCACCTTGCCACCCTTCCATTAAAATGGAAGTGGTGTAGTTGTATGTCTCTTTTTGGACTGCCTTTATCAGAGGGACAGTTAAGGAGATGGACTAGTGCTTTTGGGACTGTGTGTGAAATGAGTACATGCTGCTGGGAGGTAGTCCAGGTGCCCATCAGGAATGATCAGGAGTGGCAGCAGAACTTCAAGCTTGGAAGAGATATTTCTCTGATGCAAGAAAAATTGATTTGTAATCACAGTTGGGAAGCTTGAAATCCTGGAAAGTTCTCGATTAGTGAGTCATTGCTTTTTCTATGAAAATTTAAGGGAGAAGCGACATTGCCCAGGTGGGAAGTATGCCTTTCAGTTGAAGGTGGTGATTCTAGATTTTGTGCCAAAAATAAGAGGAGGTTCTGAAATAATGTTTTTCTTGGTGGGTCAGCAGAACTCAGTCCTGCCCTTCTTGACTGCATGTGACCTCTCCTTGGAGCACAGTGGAGAGGGAGCACTTCACTGATGAGGGATGGCTTTCTAGGGACTTTTATTCTGAGCACTGAAGGAGCTCAGAAGCACATCTTCAGAAGTGCAGATCTTTTGAAAAAGCTGCAAGCAGGGACCTCTTCCTCAGACTGATATGCTTAAATTGATACCATTACAGTGTGAGTAACAACTGCAAAGGCTTTGGTCTCTCCACCTTCCTTGGCTCATAAACCTGTGCACTGGATAGGAGCAAGGATAGATTTCATCACTACCTAAACAGGCACAGGATGTTGAGTTTGGTAGCTTGACAGGCCTCCAATAGGCCTAGATTTTATATTCCCATTGTACATTATCTTAGTATATTTTGCAGGTGTATAGAGAAATTAGCAATGGGTGGAAGGGTCAGAGTGTCAGGATATTTATTGCTAATACTTAAAACAGCCTTGTAGCTCCAAGAACACATTCAGTACTGTAAAACCGGGTGAGGCTTGAAAAGATAACTTAAACTATGTTGAATAGGATTGTAATATGCTGATGTTTGTGCACTACCTCAAATATTTGTCCGTGTAAATATGGTGGCAAGATGCTAACTTTTGACCTGTGCCATTTTGCTTTGTTTGATTGTATCTTGATTTAAAAAGAAAAAAAAGTTTAGCAGTAACAAATCAGAAGATATTTAATTAATAATAATAAATTTCAAAACCTATCAATTCTTACATATTCATTTGTCTCAAAATACATATATTTAAAAAAAAAAAGAGGAAACTTTCCAGATACTGACTTCCTCTGTATCATTCAGTCTGGTTTAGCTGCAGTACAGACAGATAAGAAGGCAAGCTATGTGGCCCCATGAGCACCAAGTTACCCATGGACTGAGTAGTTACTGGTTTTGCAACTGTCTGGAAAATTTCATCTTGCATTCTGCAAGATGCGTGAATGCCGTCCGGTGAGTACCTTGTCAAAATTCATTGATTGAGAAACATATTTGGGTGTGGGCACTTGCAAAGCAGTGTTAGCAAGTGCCTGTCAGCTGCACTGTGGGAATTGACCACATGTGTGGTCTCTGCTTGCCGCAGTTGTGAGGTGAAAGGTGTTAGTTTGAACTGCTTACTTGGGTGCCGTGGGGATGCATGTAGCTGCATCTTGCAGACGGGTTAACAGGCTGTCACATGCTACTTTCCAGTGTCAGGATCACTTTCAGTGCTCTGCTAGCCTCCTGGTGTGCTTCTCAGTGCAACTTCTTGGTCCTTTCCTTCAGTCTGCTTCATTGGGACATGCCTCTGGATCTTAAAAAGTCGAATTATTTATTCCCTAGCCACTTGTATACATCACATACCTTGAAAAGGAGGGGGAATGTAGATTGCAGACTTCCTGAGTAAGAAAAGTATGTGCCAGAGTCACTTGAACTGTCTTCCCTCACTCTTACTGTGTCTCTTTCAAAGTCTAGGTTTTACCTGACTAAGGACAGAGTTATTCCTGTTGTATGTGAAGTCCGTATCCCCTCCTCAGTGTATATTTACCATCAGGGACAACCCTTCAAATCCATTCTCCGTGGGCACTGCCAACAGTCTTCCTCCTGAGTCTTAGGAAGCATGAGTGACAACACTGGAGTGGCATCATTGCCAAGTTTGTCAAGGACCTTTCTGTTCTGGAGGACAGCAACCTGGGTTGTGTGTTTTCCTCACTTCTCAGTCAGGCTCTTGCCGTGCCTCTGCCTAGTGTGTTTCTCAGCAGAGCCCGGTTTTGCTTCCCATGCTGCAGCAGCCATGTAAATGTGTTCTGCTGTGGGGTGTAAGGCAGTACAAGCCCACAGGCCTAAGGGATGCAAGAATCCTTTCTCAAGCAGCAATATGGTTTTGAGCTGGAGCTTTTGCGTGGCAAAGTGGGCTAGGAAATGGGCTTTGCAGAAGAGGGTGATGGCTCTCATGTCTGGGTTCCTGGGTGGTGAAGTTCTAGTGAGTGACTGAAGTAGATATTACCTCAAGAACAAAGACACTGTAGGATCGTTGCTGGAGGAGTGTTCTTATCAGGACCAGCCATGTAGCACCTGTGCTGGCAATCTACTGTCAAAGTATGTCTAAAGAGTACTTAGTTTCTGCTGTCTTATTTTAGTAACACAGTCTAGACTTTGTTACCAGGAATCTTGTTTGGGCCTGTTAACAAAGGTAATTTGGACTGGCAAAGATTTATAGTATGCATCTTGCTTGAGGACTGGAGGAAGGATAGAAGGAACAGCCTTTGATTTGTCCCTACCTTATTGCCTGAAAAAAACACGCTGCTAAGTGCTGAGTCACCTCCTTTTCATCCTGCAAGCTTGGTGTTTCTGAGGAATCTCTACATTTGAAATAGCACGGGAGGCAGCGAGGCATCTCGTGTCAGCAGCATGCAGGTGACACGCAAGGCTTTTTCACCAAAGCCAAAATACGTGGACTTACTTTGCTAGAACCAGGCTGAAAGTGGGCTCAAGGTTAGAACACGTGCCTGAAGACAGAGCGGAAGAGCCACTGTCTGGTGTTCAGACAGTATGATAGGAAAAGCCTAATCCCTCCTCTCTTTCACAGCAAGGCCTGCTGGCTTGGGTCACTCTGCTGCTCCTGAAGACGAACCTGCAGCTGTAGTGGCTTTTCGTCATGGAACCCTATTTCCCTCTGCTGAGCCTCACAATAATTCATATGTTTCCCTCCGTCAGACTACACTATTGACATGCAGGCACAGCGAGCATGGGTAATGGCTAGTTTATTTAGTAGTGTCCAGCCCAGCAGTAACACAAATGCTCCTTGCCTCACAACTCTTTTTTACAGCTATGTATAGTCATATTTATGGCAATAGCAACAGGCACCACCACTGGAAGTATTGCTACTGGTATACACATCACATACTCTGGGAATGGCTGCTCTACTGGATCTAGGATATGTCGATTTTATTGCCTTGGGACTCCAGCTGAAAGTTCTGTCCTGTATTTGTACAGTATCTAGCAGAGACATAGCCAGTACCACAAAGAAGACAGTCACATAAACAAGTCTTGCAAATGGGCAGGGTAAGTAAATAAGAGGGATATTTTTGATCTATGTTTATGGGAAGTTGTCACCGCAGGTCAGCAATTTCACCCATGTTAAGTGCAGGGGGATTGGAAGGGGAAGAACAAGATAGCTCAGGGGATGCTTACGGAGAGCTTTGGCTAACTGTGAGAAGCGGCATGAGGAAAGCACAAGGCTCCGGTTTGAAAATCTAACGGAGGGGACAGAGGAGTCTGATGTGATGGGCAAACTGGAGATGAGAATAAAGGTGCAGTATTGCAGCTACTGTAGCTGACCTACTGGGGCTGCCATAGTCATCTCTCATTCAAGGGCTGAGCCACCCAAAAATTAATCCCTTTTTTTAGGATTCGTTTTCAGCTGGCTCACCTCCCTGAACAATTGCAGAAGCAGCAGTGCTAGGACAAGAGAGGTAAATGGTAGCGTGCAGAGGAGAGCAGGACTGCAGCAGCTCAGATTCAGATTAAATTACACAGCTATGGGACCACACGTCAGCCTTCTGACACTGAGTGAGACATAATAGGTGCAAAGGAAGGAGTCTTGCTAGTTGTGAGTTGATTTTTTCCTTACTGCCGTGAGCTCTGCAAACAGCTAATATGAGCTTGCTCTCAGGGACTAGGTTTAAACAGAGCATTTCAGTGGTAGAAATAAATTGTGGGACATACTCCCTCGTATGGAACAATGTGCAAAACTCGACACTTGGTAGTAGCAATAAGCACTAGGATTGTAACTTGTCTCTGGCCTAGACATCTTGAGAGGGCAGTGATATAATAAAACACTTGAGGTATTTCGGGTGTAGCTTCTCACAGGGGAAAATCCTTTCCCTCTGTAGCCAGAGGGAATGTATAGTAGTCAGAAATGTTTGATTACTGTTGCTCCTGCTCTGAGACATAACGGAATTTATCATCTCTGTCACAAAGCTGTCCTCTTTTGATGGAACCATTTTTGTCCACTCCAGGGCTTCTCCAAAAATGCTATTGGCAAAAGAATTTTTCTTTAACTAAAAACTGAGAAAAGGGAAAGCCAGATGTGCTCTTGAAAGCTAATAATTCTGGCTCTAGAAGGAATTGTTTTCTAAATAACAGAAGTCCTTGCAGTCTGTTCCTACCAGTGCCAAAGTTCTTTGTGGAGTTATTCTAAACTCTAGTCCTCAGCAAAGTAAGCTTTCCTCCAGCCAAGTATTAGAGTTAACCTCCAAGCTTTATTTTTATCTACAGTTTTCTTGGCAAATTATGAAGCTTATGTTTAGCATTTTATTTCCCTCTACAACCTTCTATCTTTGGTTTGTATTACACTTTCCAGAGCTTAGAGCTTATACAGGGTTTTGGGTGGGTGATATAAATTCTAATAAGTTCCTATGTAACCTAATTTAGAAGCTTAAACAAAGAAAGCTATATCCTGTATTGGAAGATTTGTGCAGAGCTTTGCTGAACTGATGTTAGTGTTGAATGAACAACTATTTTCAGTAGTGTTTTGTTTTTCTTTCAAATGAAACTGTAATGGAGAAGAAGGCGGAGAGCAAATGTCTTACTGAAATGCAATACAACAGTAACACTTAAATATCTTAGAGGACTCCAGACTAGAAGCCAAACTAGAGCCCTTAACTTTGTCATTATTATGTACATTTTCTTTGGGAAATCAAATCCTAGCAGCTTTGTTTTTATAGCCAATTTTGGTATGCTAGATTTCTGGAATGTGTTTCTCTGCAGCTTTCATAGTAATTTTATATTACATAGAGCAAAAAGTAAGTGTGTATAATGATTGCAAGACTGTGTGTTCTTATTGTACCTTGCAATTAGGGAATGAAAAGTATCTTACAACCATTGGTTGTACTAAGTCAGAACTGAATGTGTAAACCCAATTTCTGTATCTGCTGATGTAAATGGATGTTTTACTCACAGCTTAAGCAGGACTGATTATAAATGAAATTGCCAAAAGTGCTCCAAACCACACCACACAGCTGAAGATAAAAAAAGTTGTCTCTGTATGTTTTTACTTTGAGAGAACAATATAAAGACAAATGCTGATGGGGAGATAAGGTGGAATGCCAAACCATTGACAGTGCCTGTTGCCTTCAAAGTTCAGCAGGGTGGTGGCAGTTTTAAACAGGGAAGTCTCATGTGGGTTTGTTAAACAGACTTCTAGTACTGGTTTAGATCCAGAAATTGGGAAGGAATAAAATAAGAACTATTTCTTAGCTATAAATGGCAGCTTCCTTAAAAGGCAAAGGAGAGTCATAAAATGTCAGCAACTGATTGAGGGTATGTCTATACGAACTATTTCTCACCAGGGTGATTAGCCCCAGCAGAGTGCCGTGCTAATGTGCCAACTTGGTTCTCAGTTCAGGATGGTCTAATGTCTGAATAGCTTTTTTCCTCTGTCTCTCCTTGCACACTTTTGAGATGATATACTGTTATTGCTTAGGCTGTACATGGACTGCTTGACACGGATGCAGTCAAGCCAGGGTAGCCAAAATGATTTACACAAGCTGCAAATCTTTAGTAAGGCAGACTTTTGCTCAGAGTATATCTTGTCCAGGGAAGAATGCAACAGCAGTGATTGTGTTTGGCTTTTTCTACCCCTTCTACATCCAGGCCAAGATGTTTTTCTGTTAGACATATTTAGTATGGGTCTTTATATTCAAATAGTGTTGGAGGATTAGAACTATAAATATGGAAAAAAAATTAATTTGTAAGCTCAAATAAGACAGATAAACAGACTGCAGGAGAGTTAAGTGCTGTACATGGGATCTTGAAAGTGGGTATATGTTAATTATAAGTGCAAACATGCGTTTAGATCACTGGTAGAAATCATCAAAGTCAACATCCTAAAAATCAGCTTAGCCTAGGATGTTTTAGGTAATACTGCTGTTGTCCTATGATATTTTGTACTTGCGGCAACATTCTTCCTTTGGTGCCATAGGAACTTCCATTGTCCTGGAGATGGTGATAACATTTGTTTCAAAAATCCTCTTATATCCATTGATAAAATGCTTAAACCAGAATAGTGAACATTATTTTTTTTAAAGAAGAAAGAATCTGAAAATCTGTATCAAAACTAGAGGTGAACCGAAATTCTGTGTAGTTCATCACAAAGTACTAGTGAGTCTGCTGATACGTCTCAGAGCCACTGCTTTTAGTTAATGTTGCTACTAGGGAAATAACATTCATGTAAATGTGGATAATCCTGGGGAAAAGTGAGCTCAGTGTTCAGTGGTGGGCAAACTAACCAGCAGAATGTTAGAAATTGTTAGGAAAGGAATAGCAAATAAAAAGAAGATACTGTTATGATAGTATTAGAAACCTGCTGTTTCAATACTGTACACAGCTGTCCCTCAGAGGACAGCAGAGCTGGAGATGGGGACAGGGGTTCAGTGGTACATACTGACTTTTATGCAAAGGAGGGGCCATAGTGACATGGTGTCATTAGTCACCCCTGTCCTCAGGAAAAGATAGCCTCTTCCTCAGAGACATAAAATGACAGAGGTTTACAAAAGTCACATGTGACATGGGGAAAATTAGCAAGAAATGGATATTGGCTGTTGTTTGTAACTTAACTGGGAACTCTAACTTCTTCAGTTACAAGGCAGTTTAAACACAAAAGGCAGTTATTTGCTCAGCAGAAGTATAAATTCATTCAAATATATGTTGGAGAAAGTCATGGCCAATTTGTCTGTTGGCTCTTCAACATGACGGTCTGGAGACAGCCTTCAGACTGAGAGGATCCCTATGCTGGTTGCTGAGAACTGAGAGGATGTACCAGGGGAAAGATCATACTAAAATTGTTTTTTTCTTTTTTTTTGCTAAGCCTCTGCTGCGGGCCTGTGTCAGAAGCAGAATATGGAACATAAGGAGCTATGATTTGATCCAGTACAGCAGTTTTTTACCATTTTACATTTCTTCTTACAGGTACCCTGAACAATGAGCCCAAATGAGGTGTGTGTCCTACATGATACCAAGCCTGAGGGAGTAGCACAGGGATCCTTGCTTTGTTTTCTACTTTAGACTGGGAATACTTTAGCGGATGCAACAGTCAGCAAAGTAAGCAAGAGTTTTGTAACTGGGAGCTGACTTGCAATGAGAGTCATGAGTTAGGTTCAAGATCTATGCCTGTTTTCTTAACATTTTTCCAGGTTTGATTATTTGAAATTTAAATTGTTACATATGCATGAAGTAAAGAACCTAGATTTTCTTAAATTTTAGAGTAACCACTGTAACCCATGTGGCACATGTGGCAGTCTAGTCACTAATACAGATGTTGTTATAGACATAAAGCATTTCAGGTTAGGTAGCCTGGTTTAAAAGTTGGAAGTAATTTTTTGTGTCTTGTGAATCTCGTTGCCAAATAATCCACTTCCATATTCTGTTTCCACTTATTTTCTCTTTCCTTATTTATTTAAACTGAATTTTTCTAGATATTGATTCTACCTTAAGTTTTTGAAAGAGAAAATTTAACATACATAGAAAGTTGCCAGAAGAATAATCAGTAAATAGTATTCAATAAATAGCAATTCCAATATATTTCATCAGTGATCTGATTTTACTAAAGTCAAATCCTGAGCAAATGTTGCGCATGAAACTTTCTGCTATGGTAGGTGATCTGCACGATCACAAAGAGAAAAGTTTTATCTTTCAAGAAATCTGACTTTTCTATTATCAGACAGCAATTTGAGACTGTCCAACTATGGTGCACCTTTAAACCAGACCATAATAAAGAAGTAGCATTGTGAAGAGTATAAAGAGCGTTTTAGCAGCACAAAGATAGCATGGTCTATCCCGTGTACTTGTAAAGCTGTGCAGAACAACTTTTTGCAATAAAAAATAAACAAGAAATGAAACTCATAGTACGAAGGAATTTTGAAGGCACCTGCGTGGAAGCTGACTGTGTCACTACAGAGAGATAGTTTTTGAAGCTGCAGAGACAGGATAAAATTTTAATTTTGCAAATTCAGAGGAAGAAAATCCAGGAAACTCTTTATCTTTTCTGTCTAAATTTTGATATGGATAGACTCCAACTTGCCTTCTTGCCTCATTCTCCACCAATATCAATCAATCAAAAGAAAAAAAGACACTTTTGAGAGAAAATCCGTGCGGGCTGGCTATAGGCATTTTAATTCTTTGCTAAACAAATGCAAGTACATTAGCAAACTTTTGCTGAACTTCTATAATTTTTTTTTTCCCCAGATTGGCCTGTAACTTGACAGGCAAATTGTTTTGCAATAGCCGCTGAATTAAGGTGAAGTCCATAATTCAGATCTGAAACTCTTAAATGCAACTTGTCCATAATTGGAAATTCAGTGCCTAGATGTCTGTCAGGGACATAGCTATTTGTATCTTGCCAAAAACAACTTGCTGGTTTGCAATCACAAGGGAAAACTTAGCTTCCCAGCTGGCTGATGGGTTGTAATCTGACTCCTACTCAGTTACCAGAGTGCTGCAGAAACATGTGTTCCATTTGTTGACAGAACAATTGTCCTGGATAGCATTTACTTACAATTCTGTACTTTCATAAATATTCTAAGAACTTATGTTGTATAGGCACAGAAAGTGCAGGTAGTAGTTTCCATTTTCACTGCGATGGCCTAGGGCCATCACTTCGAAGCGCACTGCCAGCTCGCTCAGTAAATCCTCTAGACTGAAGTACAGGCAATTTAGGAATTGAGACAGATCATGCTGTACCTTGCTTTCCTTAGCTGGCCATTCTCATTTCTGGCTGCTTTCTTCTTGCTCTAACCCTCATAGCTCCTTTGCCCAAAATTGCCTAATGGGTGGGATTTGTGCCATGGCGATTTCCAGACTGGAAATAGAGTAAGTCATTAGAATAGAAAGCACATGCGGGAAGAGTCCTGAACGACAAGAACAAGAGTGCACTTTGACAGTGGCTCAGGCAAATCACAGAATGGTCAGGGTTGGAAGGGACCTCTGGAGATCATCTAGTCCAACCCCCAAATATTCAACTGTGATCTGAATTTTCTAGATTTTTCTGCGGACATCCTGCCTCCTAGAACAATCTGATGAATGCTTCTTGATTAAAAAAAAGATACAAGAATAGATCAGATTACGAGGACCTGGAAAGTACTACTTTGTTTTGTGTTATCTGTTGGTGATTTGTGAGGAGTCATCTTTGCTAAGAAAAATATTCAGAGGGACAGTAATCTCTGGATTTGTACTGTAATCGCTTTATCTCCTGAACAATGCAGCTAAATTTGCCATCGATTCTTTTTCCTTTCAGTTGAGAATCTTAATGTAGTACGTTGTTATGGTATTTATTCTTTAGATGTCTCAAATAGGAGACTTGAACTTTCTAGAAGTCGCATTTACACAAGGGACTTCGACAACAGTCCCCTCATGAGGAGGTTATAACGTCAGTAACTCCTAATCTGATTTGCATTAGGGAATATATACAGCTCATTAGCAGAACTGTCGTCTTAAAGTTAATTACAACATAACAAAATGTGGGACATGAATTTGACTTGTAAATAAATGTTCCTTACATCCATTGCTCCTCTATCAGTGCCAGAAAACCAGAGACAGAGGGGATGATGATCTATGCTGTAAGTATTTCTCTTTAAGTGAGGGAGGAAGCAAAGTAGGCCACCCACTTCCTCCCCCAAAATATCACAAAGCTGTGCCTAGTGGGACGTGTAACCTCATTTGCATCAGTCACGTCCTTCATCAACAAACACATTTTTCACTATCCTTTCCATGCTCGGTTAGAAACAACATTCAAATCTGATCTGTCTCAGGAGGCCAGGAGCGAAAGAGTTGCCTCCCTGTCTTATTGATACATTCTTGCCAACTCTAATCTTCTTGCTTAATTCCCCTTTTAAAGTAAAGGTTTCCTAACTCTCGTGGAGGAAATAGGAATATATAGGGTTATGCTTGAACATAAGAGTTGGAAAAGGCAATGTTTAATAAATTTGATAATACTCAGTAAAACACTGAATTTGCAATCCGTAATTAGATATTTTATTATAATTTATTATAATGATTTATTAAAGGTTATGACTTTATTATGTCACTGTTTTCTGTCCCTAAGTACTTTACTTCTCAAGAGCTGAAATTTGTCAAATACAGAAGAAAAGTATCTGGAGTTAGACATGCTTTTTGCCTTTGTTGTTGGTCAGAAAGCAAAGACCACAATGGTTAATTGAAAACTTAGTACATAGTAAAGATACTTCGTTTGTAAAGGTAGAGATTGCATAAATATAGTGTATATTTTTGTTATTTATTTTTTAGCGCAGTTACATAGTTTCATAAACAAAAATTAAGCTACTGATAGCGTACTGAGTAAAGAATAGTTTTACTGATAAAAACGTAAAAAAATCCCCACTTTTATGTTTAAAATGATTATTGAAAGAAAGGAAAATTATGTTAATGGAGATGATGTTACAACTGTTTTTAAAGGTACAGTCACCCAATCCTGGGTAAAGACCTTGTCCTACGACATTGTGAAATAGAAATGCCAACTCTGAAGGCATTTTATATGTAGATAATTGGCATGTAGTTAATTGGGCGTTTTGGAACTGAGTCCAGAGGGTGTCCAAACTCATTTAGAAGTTGGCTTTTCATCACAACAGGTATGATTAAACTCCCTGGGGTGATGGAAGAGAAGTTGTGTGGGAAGAATATGATCATCTAAAGAGCCTTATGGGAAAAGAGATTTGGTGTCCCATATTGCACAATTTACCTCAACTACCTGGAACCCAGGATATATGAATATCTTCAGTGTTTATTTGCTGTCTTCCTTCTGTGCCTGTGAAAATTTTTTACAGAAGTTGACTAACCTTTAATATTCTTCCTTGGCTGAGGAATGGGTTAAAGGTTAAACTTGGGACATTAGGATGAGCAGTGCTATAATAAAGGGTTCAGATTGTTTTGATGATCTGAAGGCCTACATAGGTGAGGTTAAAATATTACACTGAGAGCCTGTATAGATAACAAGGAACAAGTGCAGATGTGTAATATGTAAGACCACAGGACTGGAAAGAACTTCTTGGAAGCTTTTCTTGGAAGACTCCTCTCCTACTGCAGGCATTTACATGCTACAATCCTTAATGACTGCTTCAAGGTCTATCTTAAACTAAGTAGTTTCTTGCTTTCTCAAGGTTGCTCTAGACTTGTCTTAAAAGGGTCTTCATTTGTCTGGTGTCTAGAAACTTTTTCCAGCCTAAATTGTGCCAATATTGTCTTCTAAGTTAAACAACTGTTCCTTTCTTTGTCCTAGGGGAAAAGTAAATATGATGGCTACCATAGAGCTAAACAATGTAAAGGTGGAATGCCAGGAAGGCCTCTTCTTGTAGTAAGCTGGCCATGGTGATGCTGAGTTGGTGCCCTGATCCAGTAAGCTCTTTGAAGTCTGCTGCTGCTACTGTTGATTGCCAAATTCCTTATTTGCGTTACTGTACTTGGACAAGGTAAGTACTGTGTATGAGTAAAGCTAGTACTAAAGAGGGATAAATAGCAACAGACAGACTCACAATCAAGACATTTGGTAGTTTGTTAGAGACCTTTCATGCTATCCAACCATGCCCTCTAAAATGGCCGGTTCTATACACTGAAGCTAGTAAATCTTTTTCTTATGTCAGCGGTCTGTACTGATTTCAGTATTGTGACATACCAGAAAATGATTAAGTGGTAGATTTTTCTTTTCTCCTTTTAAAGACAAACTGAAACAAATTTCCCTAGACTAAATCTCTTTTTGAACTATGTAACAGCTCAAACATATACCCATTTTAAAATGTGTATTTTTCTTTCTCTTTATATGGAAGAAAAAAGAAACACGAAGACAATTGATCTTCTAAAAGACAGGAGACTTGAGGAGAGAAAATGAAGTGGAAGTGATTTTTGTTTCCTAAGTAACCTGTCTTGACTTGCTGTATACCTTTCAAATCTACTTTACTCATCTGAACCTGTACTCATTCAAGCTAGTGACTGTAATGATGGTGACATCACTGCTTTGTTTACACTGAAATCTCTTTTGAGGGCATCACAACAGAGGTGGTTTTAGGAGAGGTATTGATTACGCCTCAACTTTGGAATTTGGTAATTTTGGTATACCTCAAACATGCTGCACTTGTCCTCTAGTCTGCTTTTTTTCTTAGCTGTAGATTATGAACTCTTCAGACCTGTGATTATTTCTTCATAAGCATTAAAAAACCACACAGAACAATAAATCTTCTGGAAAGGAACAAGAATAGCTTTGATCCCGGGCCATATTAATATACAATAAATATTTGGTCACAATTTTGCATTTAATATTGCACCCACAAACTGTGAGAAGAGAAGCACTCAACATTTGTAAATCTTAGTTTAGGATCTGCCAGAATGCAGGTTGCTCTTAGTTTGGATTTGACCCTGTTGTTCATGTGCCTTATGAGATGGTCTTCATTTACACAGTTGCTTCAGTTTGTTTTTTACAAGACCATTCTTACTGTATTCAGCACATTAAAAAATAACAGCATGTACTTAATGAACAACTTCGCAGTGTTTTGTCTTAGTTGTGCAGACTTAGGATGTATTTATTACATTATTATTTACTGTTCTGGGGATGAAATTATTTTTCTTTTGTGCTTTTTACTAGTATTCATCTTTATATGTCTGGTTGTTTTATAAGCATTGACTTTCATGACAGCTTTCACCAGTAAAGGAAGGGGTATTTATCCTTTTGCAGATGGCTAGCCAATGTCAAGAGCTTCTGCTAATCTTCAGTGTCCAAGTTTAGACACCTGCAACTGGTAATTTTTTTAAGTGTTAAGTATTGTATGACACTTGTCTTCAAAATGCAACATCCTCTGGTTTTATTTGCAAATGTCTTTGGCTTTTTTGCAGCCTGAAGCTGGCAAACAGGTCCCTGGAATGTAAAGAGTGCATGGTTTAGTTGTCCACATTAGGAGAAAGTTTCGTTATTTGAACTCTGATGTATAAAGTACATTAGCAGGGGTCCTGAGACTTCAGTTTTTCTGCTATACTCCGCCTCCTAGCAGGGAACTCTTCTCTCCCTAGACCCTTTTCTTTGTCTTTAAGAGCACGAGGCCAGAAGCCTGTCATTTTGCAGCTCTAGTTTGTGTGTTTCTTTCCTTACCCCTTCTTCTCCCCAGCCCCCTTTTAACATCTGATACTTATCTTTCTGATCCCCAGGAGATCAGCATCTTTCTCCCCAAGCTTACTCTGCTTCTTTGCTTGGAGTCAGTCTTCTCACCCTACCCAGTTGTTTCTCTTGCCTGTTTCCTTCTGTACCTGTGATTGTTTGCACTAGTATTTGTGTCTCTCTGGCTTTGTCCCTTTTGTTTGACTTTCGTTAGTCTTATTTAAATGTTCTTTGTCCTACTGCAGCTATAGGAACTGTTTTTTGAATACTGCATTCCTCTCCTCCTCACACAGTGATTTCATTTCTTGAATTTCTGTTTGCTTCTGCCAGCATCAGATGCTCTAATGAGAAAGAAGGACCAGTCCCCTTATCTTCTTTCCCCCTTCAGCTCCTCTCTCCCTTTCTTTTTGCATTGGTGGCTGCTTAGTCTGAGACTTTGTCCTAGTGATGGAAACGATTTCTGCTTTGTCTGGAGAGAAAAGATAACAAGGACTATGGAATACTGACTCTTAGCATTTTCTTCCTTCACCATTCTTAGGGCTCTTCTTAGGGGCACTACTGCTGCTAAAATAACCTCCTCTTGTGATTACCTGCACCAGGTACTCCCCCACCATTAAAGCTGTCAATGTTTTCATGAATGATATTATGTCAGTCTGTAAGAACACCCAGCATTAACAGACAAAAACCTTGAGAAAGAGTCTGCTTTGGTAGAGGTAATGCCTGTTGCAGTTATCCCATCAAATGCCATCTTTTCATCCTGTTTGTGAGGTCTGTGGTAACTTCCTGCCAGAGGCCATACTTGCCAGAGCAGCTGATGACTGGAGTGGATCGGATGCTGGTGTCAGGCTGGATGGAAGGTGTTTTTATCAGCCCCTAACTTCCTTCCTTTGAGCCCTGTAAGTGCCTGACAGTTGGCAAGAAATTAAACAGCAGGAGAGTAAAGTGTAAAGCTGACACTGATGGCTCTGCCTTAAGGACGCAGGTAATTTCCTAATCAGAGATCCAGCTTATCCAACAATTTCTGCCTCTTCCATCCATGTCCAAGAATGTGTGTGGGGGTGGGGGAAGACAGGGAGGAAGAGAAGGGGAGGAAAAGCACATCAGGCCACTCTTGGTGGACCAGCTACATTATCTTACTGAAAATACTGATGATCCACTTCTTCAGTGCCACACGAGCCCTATCCATCTCCTTTCATATGTGATCTGGTGTGTCAGTGACAGTTGCACTGTCTATGCACAAAGCTGGCTTGTTTTTATTTCAGTAATGGCTTTTGGAAAAGGTAGGTTTTGAACTTTGTGAAGTTCTGGTCAACTTGATGTGAACAGAGGCATCACTTTCTTTTTACTCAGGCAGCATGGCATGGGGAAGCTAGGTTGGCCTTTTCTGCTATAGTTATACATATGGTGACCAGATGGAATGCAGTGAGCAAACAAGTTTTTCAGCTCAGCAAATGACTGGGTGTTCACCTGGAGATATTGTTCTGAGCATAGTGTGCCAAAGGAAGTACGACGAATGAATGCTGGGCCCTACTGCGCCTTGGTTTGTCTATTGGGTGTTCTCTGATGCCGGGGGAAAGAGTGCTAGAGCATCTCGGCAGAGATCCCTCTTCAGAACCCCTCTTCAGAGATCAAAAGGATCATGGAAAAGGAACATCCTTTAATGTCAAAACCTAACTGACATTCATGTCAATAGGCTCCTTTTTGATGGACTAAACATTCTCCTCACTCTGGCTGAGTTTTCAGAAATGCTCTGTCTGCTGTCTGCTGAGGAACCTCACCAAATACTGTAGTTTACTGCACATTACGGGAAGTCCTTACTTTAGATATTACTGTTCTCTGGGCTGAGTCCCCAGGGAATGGAGAAGTTCTGTGCTTGTGAAAGATGGGTTCTGTTCACCTGACTATCAAAGGAGGACCTCTGTGATCTGCCTCCCAAGACACCTATTTAACACTAATTACATGGGATCTGAAGTCACAATCTGTCCCAGTTACTACCCATGCTGTCTGGTGCAGGATCATTTTCAATCGTTTATCTGAGTTGAAACTCTGCCAGTACTGTTCCTGGAAGAGGAATAGGTCACAGTTACACTGCAGGTGTATCAAGGCATTTTATATCAAGGTTATTATTTTTGTGGTGGTTGTGCACAGTGCTTTATTTCTATTATCTGTTCAAACTCAGCTGAGACCCGATCCAGGTCATAATCTTTGATTGAAGAGCGTGTTACGATTGCTGCCCGTTCAATCAGTTCCACACAGCTTGCCTTACTTCACCTCCTCAGTACAACCAGGCAGGTGTAGCTTACACTAATGATATGTTCCTCAAAGTACAGGTTATAGTGACCTGGTGTAGACCCGTGCCAAGTCATTCATTTGAAAGCTTCCTCCAAGCTGTATGGGTCAGGAGCTCTGGCCTCATGGCCGGGACCGCATCTGTGCCCAGTGCCATCCAACAGCGTGTGCACCTGCTGTTCCTTCCAGGACTTCTGCTTCTGTTCAGAGAAACAGTGAACCATTTTCATCTGCAGACTGATCCGTCTCTGACAGTGCCTTTCCTGAAAAGCATAGAGAGGACTGCTGGTCACCGACCAGCTCTTCTTGCCCACGCTCAGGCAAGGGTTCAGAGCGTTTTGCTAGCCTGTGGCCAGCCTCCAGAGCAGGCGGGCCTCGAAAGCCCTGCTAAGCCTCCTGCTGGTAGGCAGCAGCAGAGGCCTGGTTTGCCTCTACAGCCAGGTTTACGTTTTTGTCCGCGGGCTCTGCAGAGCCTCCTTTTATAGCGTTCCTAGTCCCGCACGGTGTTTGCTGATGCACACATTCCTTTCACTTGCTGCTTCTAAAGCCGCTGCTAAGACCAGCAGCTCTCTTATCTCCTTTTGAGAGGGCTTGTTTGAGACCAGTCTAATTCTGATCCCCTTCCCTTGATCTGTCTTGACCGTGTTACGCGTGTGTCCGTCAGCCTGCCTTCTCTTTTACACTGCACCTCCTCTGATCCCAGCCTGATCCTGACATCTCCGCGCCTCTCTTCAGGTCACCCATGCAGACTTTGTCCCTTTCAGAAGACAAGCAGGGACTGGGCCTGCAGTGAAGTCTTTTCTCCCTGACACTTTGAAGTTCACATGCTGTACGTGACAAAGAAGCACTAATGCCCAAAACATCCCGAAAGCGGTCCAGGGACACATTGTGGAGCTGCGTGGCATCTCTGCCCCGCTGGTGCATGTCACCTCATTGCCTTCACAGTGTTAGAGCTTTGTTGGCAACACAGTGCAGAAGTCCTGGGTGAATAAAGGCTGCCTTCTACTGAGGCCAGGCAGAGTTTCAGGGTGGAAAAAGGGGTGACAGCGTACAACTCCCTCCAAAAAACTGTAGTGGGTGCAGTTAGCAGGAGAAGCCCCAGGGTGGTGTGCGCATGTTACGGAGCATAGGAAGCGCGAGGGGATGGTGCATCTGCTGCGTAGGTGCGCGTTTGGTCCTATCAGCGCGGGGTGTTTTGGAACTGAATGTGTCCACGGAGTGTAATCTTCACGGGGGCAGACGAGGCAAAAGTTATCTCTACCCCAGATAAGGGTAAACAGCTGCTTCTTTCTAAAAACTTTTACTGGAGCGAAACTTTACAGAGGCAGCCAAAAGCACAACCTTGACTCTACCCCCCCCCCCCCGCCTTTTGAATAAAGGATTGTTGGAATATTTACACAAGGGCAAATAATATTAATTTTGGAAATGACTGAATTAGTTTGGTTACCCCCCCCCCCCCCCCCAAATATAAAATAATAATAAAAATAAAATGAGCCCGAGGCGGGCACCTGGCATGGAAAATTTCAGCGTGCGTGGTAAAAGCTTGGCAGAAAGCTACCAGCACGCGAGAAGGGCTGCTGCGCCAGGCAAGCGCCAAACCGCCGTAGGCACCGGCAGGTTCCACCCGCTCTCCCGCCGACCCGGTCCCTTTGAGCCTTTCCGTGAGGGGCTCCTTCCCCCCACCCCCGGTAACGGGCGCCCCCCGCCCGCGCAGGCGGTGGCTGAGGCGACACCGCCCGCCACGCGGCTCCGCGTGGGACGGCGCTCCCCGCCGCCGCCTCGCGCGCCCCGCCCCGCGCGTGTGTGTCCGTGTGTGTGTGTGTGAGGGGGGTGGGCGCGGACGGGCGGACGCGGGGGCGTCGACGCGCCGGGCGCAGCGCTCCCTCCCCATTGGCTGGCGGCGCTGCCGGTCGCGCGCGGGGCGGGGGGAGCCGGGCGCGCCGAGTCGGTCTGGGCTCAGCCCCCCCCCTCTCCCCGCCCGCCCCCCCCCGGCGCGGCGGAGCAGTCGCGGCCGTCCCGTCCTGAGGGCACCAGCGCCGCCCGCCTCCGCCAGGCAGCCGCCCGGCTCCGGCTCCAGTCCGCGCGTCCCTCTCCCGCCTCCCGTTCCGCTTGCCTCTGCCGGGCGATCTCGGCGGGGCCGCGATGGAAGAGGAGCGGGCGGGCGAGCAGATGAGACCGTTGCTCACCACGGTAACGCGGGGGTGGGGTGCGGGGCGCGCGCGTGTGTGTGTGGGGGGGGCGCACAAAGGGCCGCCGCGGGGCAGCGCCTCCCGCGTCCCGTTCCCCCTTTTGTCGGGGGAGACGGGGGACCCTCCTCTGGCTCCGCACCCCTCGGCGGCGGCGGGACGCGGAAGCGGCGCCGCCGGTACCTGAGCGCCGGGGGCTCCCCCAGCCCCTCTCGCCGCGGAGCGGGAGGGCGCAGGTGTGCCCGCGTGCCGGCCTCGTGCGCGCGGCCGTGCCCAGCCCCCGGTGGCGGGGCCGGAGCCTTTGTTCCGCCGCCGCCGGCTCCGGGCGCCGCCGCGGCGTGCGATCGGCGGCTGCGTCCGCCCCGGCCCCGTGCCCCCCCCCCCGCCCGCTTCCTTTGTGAGATCCCCGCGGGGCTTGTGCCGGCGGCGGTGGGCGGGCGGCGCGGCGGCCGCCCCCCCTGGCCTCGCCTTTCTCTCCCTGCCCCCCGGCCCCGCTCGCTGACGAGTTCCTGGGCGAGGGAGAAGTGCGCACACATGGCAGGCGGCGAGCTTCCCCTTGTCCTCATGTTGCACCGCCGCGTAGTCGGGTCAGGTGGTGGATACGGTTCCCCGGGGGATTTCTGCTCTAGGGGGGCGGGAGTGTTGGTGGAGGGGGGGGGAGGTGGATAAAACTACGGAGCTCGGGTTCGTTTCCTTCCCGGGCCGGTGGCTAAGTAAAGCAGACATGTGTTGCCTTACTTCCTGTGCTACTGAAAAATACATGTGGTTCCACAGTTGTAATTTCCCCTCCCTTCAGATGACTCAAAGTCTGGATTTTGTTAATGAGCCTCTGAGCCCTTGCTCTGTTACTCTCCTTCAAGGCCTCTTCTAAAAAGGTGTCGCACAGCGACTTGTTTTCAGTGCCTAAAGAGGAGGGATGTGTAGTTTGTGACACAAAGAACGCTGTGATGGAAGGAGAAATAACACTGAAAATATGTGAGTTTTCATCAGCTTTCCGCTACTCTTCAAGGAGAGACTTGAGTCACATTTGATAAAATTGGCAGTCTAATGAAGTGCTAGCTTCCTGTGGCATCAGGATGTTTAGTGTGTCTTTCCTTTGTTATAACCGGAGCGTTGATAACTTAGTGGTTCAAAGGTCCATGAATTTTGCAAATTCCTTGGATTGCAATCTTTGCACGTTGGCTTCAGAAGTTAATGTACATGCTTACCTCTAAGTGTTTTGTAGATCTATTCTAGACTGCTTTTCCACCTTCTTGTCTCTGCCCCGTATTCCTAATTGGTGTTAGCTTGTTCAAGGTAAGTTCTTGGTAGGTTCAATTCATGTTAAAACTACCTTCCCTCTCTGTAGGAGGTCTCTCTTCTTAGCTGGCAGGAGAATACTCCTATCTAGTAAAGAGATGTTAGACTGTGTGGAGCAAGTTGCAAAAGCTTTGGGCTTCAAGTGTGTGGGGTTAAAGGGGAAGATGCTAATCGTTACCCTCAGGTGAATCCAAATGAAAAGAGGATTACAGACTTCATGAAAGTCAAGGTGCCCTGCAGGAGTCATTTAGGTTCTATTGTAACAGAAAATAACTAGGGGCTTTTGGGACAAACCCGTAAGCTGCTGTACTTACTACTGCACAGTCATTTTTGATGTAGGAGTTTTGAACAGAGGTGCTCAGTGGAGTGGTCCAAGTTGGTTTCCTCGCAACAGCAACACCCGGTCAGGAGCCTAACCTTGCTGCCGGGGTGCATTCAGGAGGTAACTGCAGCCGAGACAAAACTGAAATGGTTAGAAAGGTGAGAGAGCAGAAAGATTGGTAGGACCTAGAAAAATGGAATTTCTAGGGAAAACACGTGAAGTAAATGGCTTAAAGAAAAGATGGGACATGCTGATCTTTGGGCCATTACATAGTATAGCAGTGTTGGATTTGTTGGAGTTTTTGTATGCAAGAGGTATAATTTTATATACATGAAAGCTACTTAATCCAAAACATGAGTATTTTTGGCAATACAGCTTGACTTAATTTTTCTGATGCTGTGCTTTTGGTAGTACAGGCCACCTTCCTGCTAGCAGAGCTTGCTGAAACTGCTTACACGTGCATAGCTTTTTCAGAAATAAACGTCTTGGTAAGGTGAAATGACTCTGTAGAGAGTGTGAACCAAATCTGAAAACTTAAGTGCTGTGGCTTAAAAATACAGAAGCATGATCAAAGAACTCCCTAATGCTTCCTTTTCTTCCTTCCTCCAGTGTTGGTGAATTAGGTGGTTCTGTGTTTACGTGGTATTAGATATGTAATGAGTAAGCTCTGGTGCTGCTTGTATGAAGGAGCACCCCTGTCAGTCAGTCCCCCCCTCTGAATTTATTTAATCAGAAGTGTAAAATACCCTTTAATCTTACTTGTTTTGTATTTTAGGTCCAGTCTTAACGAAGAGAATGATCAAGGGTTTAGGACTGGTATTTTGAGAAGACTGCTTGGTGGCAATGTGTGTGTGAAAGTCGAAAGGGGGAGGTGAAACAAATGCCTGATAGAGTTATTACAACCAGAGAGCAACCAATGATCAGATCTGGGATGACTGGAGAATACAGTAGGAAAAAGATAATGTACTGCATAAATCCATGGTTCTTTTATACCTTACGTACTGTAAGCTGTTCTGCCCCTCATCTTAGAAAGGATGCATTACTATTGGAAAAGGTTCACTGAAGGGCAACAAGATGTGAATGAGCTCCTAGATGAGAAATAATTTAACAGGCTAGGACTTGTCAGCCGAGTAGAGATGATGGGACAATGATACGGTAACGCTCTATAAAACTCCTGTGGAGCGAGCAGGTGAAGATGGAAGAGGAGGCACAGTCAAATCAGAGTTAAACACTAGGTTCAGAACAAAAAAAAAGGAGGTGGTTCTTCACTCACTGTAGGGAATTCAGAGGTATACTTGCTATACGATGTATCCACAAGTTTTTGTGGACTTAAGGGGAGGTTGAGCAAACATTGGAAAACAGATGAGGTTAGTAAATGATGAGCAACAGCCTCAGGAAGTCTGAGTTGGAAATAGCTGGAGGTTGTGAGAGTCTAAGGAGGAGTTGTATGCTTGTCTTCTTCCCTCAACAGCTACTTATGATCATTCTTTTTTAGTTTGTTTAAATAGGAGTGGAGCATGTTAGTATGTTACTTTCTATACAGTGATGAGTTTAGCAGTTACAGTGGTGGTATTAAAATTCTTGATACTGCGTACCAGTGATCTTGGTTTTAACTTCTAGCTTTTGTCACTGTGATTTGGTGGGTTTCTTTGCAGTAGCTGTAAGTAGCATTTAAAGGAATGCGTATTGCAGTTCTGTCTCTAGGTATTTTGCAGGTAATGTTTTCAAAATACTTTGTTATCTTAAAAAAAATAAAAGTAGATGGAAGCTTTTTTCTTTAGTATTTGATACTACTTCATGTATATCATAAAACGTTCACATGGTCATAGCCCATGCAGTATAGCTAAGTAATGGGTTTCTGTTTCTTTGGGTTGTCTTTTTTCTTCAATGAAACAAATCTGGTTTTATCACTAATCTACTGTAGATGATGATAGAACTGAAAGTGGCTCTTGTTGGAGACGGGCATATTTCCAGGCTTCTCCTTCTGGCTTTCCTAATCAAAGCATTGAAGTAATGTGGTCTGCCATATCTCACTGAAGAGGGCATTAGTGTCCCTGTGCTGCTTCTGAAGTGGCTATGTGGTTGGCTACCACTTTTATTTTTTTAACAGCTGTGCATGCACATTATTAGGTGGGTTTTAGACTTTCCTGTTCAACAGTGGCTGTTTCAATGACAGCTTTGGGCTCTCACTTCAGGCTTCATTTGAAGACTCTTTTAGGTACAGCCCACCTCACCACCAGATACCATTGCCTCAAACAGGGCCTGTCCATTCCTTTATACTGATGCATCTTTTCAGCGCAACAGGGTAGTGTCTGGTACTCCAACTTCTCAAATCCGTAACAAAACCTGTGGAGGCTCGTAGGAGTGCAGGGTAACAGATGTCAGAACCACTTGAAATTAAAAAAACCTCACAAATTGACGAGAATTATCCTAAGTATCAGAATCTGCGGGTAGTTACAACTTCAACAGTTTAATAATCAAAAATACAAAGTGCTTTTTCTTTTCAGGAAAACTCTTAAATATAACTTATTTTTTTGTGAATGGATTTCAGGGGAGAACCAGGTATTTGGTGGCAGCTAGAAAAGAATACATGGTTTCCGAACTAAGCTTTGGTCGCAGTTACTGCATTTCAGATAGCTTGGTAACTTTCTCTAGCTATGTAATACTTAACTATGTGGGTGGTTATTGAAACAACTTCTTTTAAAATATGCTCTAAGCCTTGATTTACCTTGGTGCTACTTTATATGTAAGGATGTAAGTAGCATCAGTACAGTAAAACAAAGTTTTACAGAACTGACTACTTCATATCTTTCCACATACCTTGGATTACATACTGTTTTAGAAATTAAATAGTGGAAAGTGTTCTTTTGTGTGATTATTTGTCTTACTATTTGACATGCGGCTTTTGTGATGGTAAGTCAAATAACAGGTCTCTGAAGAATACTATGCCCTGAAGAGTATACATGTAAATTTTTTTCATATTAACATAGTAAGCTCGAACCAGCGTTTTCCCTTTATGGCTGGACAAGGGTAACTGAGGGTATGTTTATACTGCATAATTGAGGACTGCGCAGGAAACTGTCCTCCCCCACGAGTTTGTGGCATCTGGCCGAACACATGCTCTCCACAAGTTACAGCAATACAGTTATACTGGCTAAATAGCCCTAATGAGAGAGAATTTTACTAGTTTGACAATCTTGCAGACTTGCATCTGTGACTTTTGAGAGACAAGCTGCTTTTCTGTATTGTGCTGTTTTGGTAGGGTGCATACCTTGTACAGCTTGCACCATGCAGTGGGCTATGAGCGATGTCTCTGATCACCTCTGGGTTAAAAGTACTGTAAGCTGCTGTTAAAGTGTGTCTTTTTGAGTTCTTAAAAAGTTACCATGGCTGTCAAAAACTTGAGAACTTTAATTAGGCTTCCTTGAAGTAGTTTTATTTGCTGTCCAAAATAAGCTGTAGGGTGTACTAAGTTGAGTAGTTGTTGCCTTGTATCCGTGGGATTGATCTGCTCCTATAGGTGACCTTTGACATGTCACCATGACTGTTGTTGGCTTTTGAATATTGATATCCTTTATACAAGAATATCTGTTACACAAGATCTTTGGTGCCCGTGAAGTAGTACTTAGTAAATAGAACTGCTCTATTACTGGTGATTGATAAAATACAGAGTGTAACTTGAATGCACCTGAACTTAGCTAGAGAAGGTCTCAAAAGAATACTGTCATACTTTTGGTATAGCATATTCTGGAATGATAAAGTTTAAGGATGTTTCACATTTTTTTTTTGCTAAAATTAAGGTAGCTGTGTAGCTAATGTTTTGAAATAGTGATGTGAATAGTGAGATTCAAATGAGATTTTTGTAAATAAGCAGATGGAGAAAAGCACTACAAACTACTTAACCCTATAGATCAGTAAATGTCTGAATGCAAAAATGAGACTTGATTCTTGTACAGATGATCTTACAATATTCTTGAACATATATTTCTAAATTTTCATTTGCACAATTAACAATGTAATATTTTCACCTACTGCTATTTTTAAAAAAGCGCATTTGCATTTAAAAAGTCAGTCCTAACATCTCAGAAGCTCCTTTTTGTGTTACTGAGAATAAATACGAATTATGCAAGCATCCCAAATCTACCTTGCCAACATATCTCAATGGTTATTAGAAGGGATTATCTGTGTAAGAGTTGGTGTTTGTGCTTGGCACCCTCAGAGTTCCTTGTTTCACTGGGAGTTAAATTTGCTTCAGTGGAGAGTGTGTCATCACAAAGGAAATGCATATTTTAGCCAGTAGATGGAGCCATTTTCGTTCCATATCAGCATTCCTATTTACGTAAGTTTTTGAAAACTTTGTTTCTTAAAGTCTTTTCAGTCATTTTGTCTTTAGTTATTTTATAATTTCTTTATCTACAGAGAAAACTAAACGTTTTATTCTTCCAATAACAGTGCCAGGATTATACAGCAGGAAGGCTATTCCATTTTCAAAAATGTGCAAAAAGGAGTGAATGCTTGTGCTCTATGGGAATTACAGTTATCTCTGTAAATTGTCCAGTGTCATGTGAGTAGAGCTCTATAGCCTTTGTACACCTTGTGTTGCCTGAAGTAACACTTCGGAATATTCAGCTGTGGCGTTGTGTCTGACGGTATGGATGCTCTTGTGACTCCTGCCTGGGAAAGGCTGTTAGCTTGAACTGAGATTTTGTTTTTCCTACTCCAGTACCTTAAACTAAATTGACTCAAAGCTATGTAATGGAATGGTTGTCCTATTTGGGTATACTGGCACAAGTTGTCTTATTTCAGCAGTGCTGGAGTACTTCATAACCTTGAAATACCCCAGGCTTATTAATTCTAGCAAGTCTCATTTTAGCAGAAGTATTTGCGATGCTGTACTTGTATCCTCCTTCAGCATCCACTTTTCTAAAAGGTATATTTGTGTTTTTCTTAGAGTTTGACTCTTTGCCCCTGCATTTATACTTAGTAAAATGTACCTTCCCTTTCCCCCACTCTTTCAAGTCTTCAGCACTGAAGATTATTTTTGGTGAACACAATGTCAACTTGAAGAGTAGGACCTTATTCAAATCTTCATGTTGAACTCTTTCAATATGTGGTATTTTGTGAGGTATAGGTGTGTTGTCTTCTTCCCCAGATTCATGTTGTGAGAGACTTTGAGATTTCTTGTGGCTCGTTTTTTGTAGATTTTTTTTTTTTTGTATGTATGTATATGTCTACTTATTCAATCTTATTGGAAGTTTAAGTTTTCTACAAATGGTATAGAATGAGTACTGATATTTTTCATAAGAGGTGGTTGTGCTGGAAGGCATCTAGACTTATCTAGACTTGTCTTGTTGGCAGTATGGCTTAGACAGTATCCTGAAATACCAAAATATTTTAAAACTTAAAAACAGTAGTCTTCAGTAGAAGTTTCCAGACTGGGCACCTGTTGTTGAACTGTTGCCCCAGTTTAACAGAATTTCTGGAGTCTGTCTGCAAACCAGCTGGAGCTCCGTGTGGATGAGGTGTGTGGGCAGAGGCTGCAGAGAGGAAGGGGGAATTGCTTACAGAGCAGCGTCCCCTGTCCCCCCCACAATCTGATGTATGTTGGGATTCTGCTGTTTGACCTTCTACTCTGCCCTCTGCTACTGTTCCTTCTACAGTACAGCTATACTACTGAGGATATGTTAGCTGAGGTCTGCTTTTAGGTGGGGAGGAGAACTGAGGACTCACATAGAAACTTGACTGGGTTTTTTTGGTTATTATCTTTCCACTATGGGTGTATGTGTGTACGAGGAGTGTGTACGTGGACAGCATGTCTTGAAAAGTTATGCTTCCCTAAACTGTAAAGTGAAGATTTTTTTTTTTCTTCCCCTGCTCATTGTTGCACTAAGCTGATTCCTCTGCATTTTCCATGACTAATGTCTACTAAATATATGCTGGCTATGTCTTGACTGGGATCTATTTTGGGATGAAGAAAAAGACAGCTAAGTGATTGTAAATACCTAGGTTATGGCAGGGGTAATGTTATCAATTATTCCTTGCTAGAAAAAGCTAAGAATTTGCTTCAACAAAAAGTGCCACTTCTGAACCCCATGACTGTTTGACTAGCACAGTATACAGAAGACAAGATAATCTCTAATCAGACTGTCTTGTTTGTATATCTTTGTTACCAAAGAACAGAAAGAGATTAAAGCAAACCTGTGTTCATAGTAGTGTTGTAATAGAAACTCATTTGGTGTCTATTTCTGAAATGTGATTGCTTCCCAGTGCAAAATTCTGTTGCCATGTCAAGAGATTCGGGCTGCTGTGTTCTGGATCTCAAAAGTCACGCTAAGTGGAAGCATGTGTGATTTTTTTTTTTTTCTTTTCTTTTAGACAGGGTTATGAGTAAGCTAGTACAGCTAGCAAATCATGTTTATTGCTAACTGATCAGACTATAAGTTCACATTTAGAAGCCCTGGTTATTCAGATTTTCTCTTACATTTGTGAGAAAAAGGTGTATAGCAGATGGTAATGTGCATAACACCTTGTTGTACAAAGATCTGTTTTCTGTGTCTGTTGTCTAACTTCAGTTTTGGAGGAAAAAATTAAAATGTTTTCTCCCCTTTGTGATGCCTTCCACATCCACTGTTAGTTTCAACTCCAGCAGAGTGTTGGCTTATCTAACTCCACCCCTGCATGATTAGATAATGTCTGCATATTCCACCCACCCCTGCTTCTACCTTCCATGTACTCTGTTTTGCATTTGAGCTCAGTCACAGGTTCCCTTTTCTTTCACACTGGTCCATTGTTAGGCCTGCTTGAATTCCTGCATACAGGAATGGTCCCTCTTGTGCTTTGAGGGGGTTGTCCTTGATCAGCCAGCTCTCACAGGCTTTTCCTTCAACCTCCGTGGTGGTCTTCCATGAGATTCTACCAAGAAGATCCCTGAACAAGCTGAAATTTGCAATTTGCTCTCCTGAAGGGCCATATTTTAGCTGTATGTACTGGGTCTTACACTGTACTATTTGTCTTTCTCCCTTCTCTCAGGACTTTGAACTCCACAATTTATGGTTGCTGTGGCCAAGGCTGCTCTTGACTTCCACGTCTCTGTCTGGTTCTTCCTTGTTTGTGAGCAAGAGGTCCAGCAGAGCACCTTCACGAGTTGGCTCATTGATCACTTGCACCAAGAAATCATTTTCAACACACTCAGGAAATCTGGAGTGCCTGTGCTTGGCCACACCCTACCAGCAGGTACCAGTAGTTCTAGGCCCCAGTGTGTACCAGGGCCTGCAATCGTGAAGCTTCCTCCAGCTTTACAACAAAGGCTGCTGCTTCTTCTTCTTGTTCTTGATAAGGAGGTTTGTAGCAGGCATCTAGCATGGCGTCCCCTACGTTGGACTGTTCTCTGATCCTTACCCGTAAGGTCTTGACTGTCTTGTCACTCATTCCAAGCAAAGCAGTGTTTGTTGTAGTCAGCCCTTTGCATAGATTGAAACCCATGTTCCTTAACTTTCCAGCCTGGCTTTTCTCAACAGTTTGTATCCATCCGTTGCAGCACTCCAGCCATGTGAGCTGTGCCACTCTCACGCTGTAATTGCTGTGAGGTTATAGCTCTGCAGCCATGTGTGGGCTGACTCCTTCTGTTACTACCCATGCTGTGTGTGCTTCTGTGCAAGCACTTGAGATGAGCCCCCAGACATGCCTCTTTTACCAGGGAAGTGTGAGAGCTTTCTGTCATGTGATCTCCCGCGTCTTCACTTCTCTTGAGTGTGACAACCTTTCTCCACCATGTCTACTTTGAAGTCTTATTAACAAGCTTAATGTGCTTGGTGGCAAAGATACCCTTGCCACACTTTGCCAGATGGATCCTTGTTCCTGAAAGAGGTTCCTGTGGTCATAGTAGTAAAAGGTCTGCTAATAACCACATATTGACCCTCTGGATGCATCTACTGTGCCCTGAGCCTTTTGCTTCTCACTGGAGAGACTGGGACACACCACCTGGGCCTCTTCACCCTTGCCCACAGTGCCCAGTAGTCACTCTTGATTTGCTCAGTAGTTGCTTTTTGGAAGTGTCACTTGTGTCCATATGGATAAGCAGGAAAGTGCAATAGTTTGAGGACTGGATGAGCCTCAGTCTTTCCAAAACATTATTCAGCAAGCAGTAGACCTCCCAGGATCTCCTGCTCATCTTCCCTGCTGTGCAGTGTGTTCATCCCCTGCTGCAGCTCTCTAACCTGGCCACTCAGCACCTCAAAGATAGCCCACCACCCTTGGATGAGGCCACTGCTATCAACAGCACCAGAGAGGAGCAGTGGGTGCTCCCTGCAGCCCAACACCTGGACGGTGACATCTTCCCTGTGCAGTTCTTGGAGTTGGGATCTCTGATGTGCAAGGGACAGTTGCTTCGGCTGGTGTTGGGAGACTTCACCCTGTAATGTGTTGCACGATCTTGAACAGCTCTTTGTAGCTTTGTCCTGTGAACTGCTGTGACATCTGTTAGCTGCCCCTGCTGGCTGAGCCCTGGGAGATGTGCCGTGTCCATGTTTATGTTAAACTGTTAAACTCGACTGTCTAGTTCTCTTCACAATATAGATTTAAAGCACGCATTTATGTGAATGTTTTGGTCTACTTGCAATTGGTTTCTGATAGACACTGTCAATATTACTTTAACAACTCCAATATTGTAAACTTACTTGTAATGATTGCTATTTCTGCAAGGAACCTATTCGTTAATGATAATCATTAACGTTTTTAGCTGGCTGGTGCTGTTGCACTGGCTGGTGCTGTTGCACTGGGCTGATGATGTTGGCTTCTGAGCTTGGAGGGACCCAACGCAACAGATTTGCACGTTCGTGTTTTGCCAGGTCATGTGCCTGTAATAATATACATTTCTTTCCCTTACCTTGATATACTTAATAGCATTTAATAAATACCTCATTATGTAGAGAGGAGATAACTCTGCCATATTGGAGATGCTTCAGTTGAAAAGCCTAAATTTTCTTCTCTTTCTCTGCGGTATCTGTAAACATAATTTGTTGCAGGTGGAAACACTGCAGCTTCGGTCTGTGTTCCAGGAATTACTTTCTTCACCTCTGTCTTTTTTATAGAGGGTTTTTAACTGAATAATGCTACCGGCGCTTTATAGTGTGAGACAAAACTAGGGTATCTTTTCTAGTTGCTCCCCAGAAAGAACACTTAAAAGAAGGAATCCTTCTGTGGGTTCTCTTACTAACTTGTGAAGTCAAAGGGCTGATTGCAAGCTCTTTAATTAGTATTCTAAACAATAAGGTAGGATTATTTAGACTACTGCTAGATTTATTGCTGCTTTGTTTCTATCTTAAAAAAAGCTATTGGAAAGATTGTATTTAAACTACTGCTTGTTTTAGGCTAGTGACTTTTTGCATATTTTTTTCTTTGGCTTGTACAACACTATTGTGAGGATATACCATTATGTAAGCACATGCATTTCTTTAACATGTCAAACATATTTCCAGACAGACTTCGTGTACGAAAAAGGAAATGAGAAACTTCTTGGTGAATAGCCACAGTTGGTGTTACTGTTGGTGGTAAATTCTTTGTTTTGTTTGTCAAATGACTGCACCCTACCAGCCATGCATTTTAAAACTGTATATATAAAAACAAACCGATAGCATCTGATGATTATTATGACTCATTTAAGGAAGTGATAAAACCCAAGAGTAGCAGAGATCCTTTCCTTTTTCAGCTTGATTTTTATTAACATTGCTGTGCTTGCCTGCCGTTGAGAGAGATCAAAAAGGAAAATAAGGAGGCAGATACTCCTTTAATTAATATTTGGTTGAAATGCAGATAGTTGGATAATGATAGGATAGAGAGACATGTTTCAGCTTATAAATTAAGTGTACAAAACCAGTTACTGGACAGTTTTAAGTTTAGATTGTAAATAGAAGCAAATTTATTAAAGCTTTTCTAACTGATTTTTGTGGAAATTCTTGAGTTTTGAAAACTGCTGATACACGCCAACCAAAAAAGGAAGAACATCTACCAGGTCTCTTTTGTTGACATCGGTGTTGACATCCATTGCCTGCCTTGACTGCTGATGCTATATAAAATGCTTGCAATTACTTCACATTTTTTAGAAATGCAACCAAAGTTTATTAGCAGCATATTTTTGTAATGTACTTTGCTAGATTGAGTTTGCTTAGTTTTACTGAAATGTGTAACTGTGTATGATTCTGTGTATGGTAAGGATAAACATTCTTGGGTCTTGTTTTATACCCAGATGCTCTAGGTAGAGCTTCAGTTGAGGAAGATCAGTTTATTGAGAAGTTGAGAGTATTTTTCCTTAGAGTCAATAGAATGAACATTTATTTTTAAACTAAGTAAAATTATAGATTCAAGCCTTCAGAACAGGGGACCCATAAAAGATTAAATATTTGATTCCCAAGAAAGAACGAATTAAATAGGGATAGGATGCTAGCTAATTTTTTTAATGGAACAGCTGTTCACCAAATGATGTTGTTCGACATGATTAAAAAACTATTTGTCAAACAAAACATTTTGTTTGATGTGATTAAATGTACTTAATTTATAGCCCATTTATAGACACAAATAAATTCCAATTGTTTATAAATTGTATAGTGCAAATGTGCTTGGTAGGTAGCCTGTTGGCTTATAGTTAAGGAAGAAGATGGCCATATTCTATTGAGTGAAGACAGATAGTGTTAGTCTGAGGCTTTTAATTCTTGAGCATGAGTAAGTTGCCTTTGCTATGAAGACACAAATAAAGGGCAAAATATAAGTAGGGAACTGAACATATTTGATACGCCCAAGGCCAAAGAATATACCTACTACTTGTATTCTGTGCTTTGAATGGACAGAACCTTTTGAAAAGACAGGAATCAAGAAAGTTCAGTGTGCTTTTCTCATTGGTGATGGGGCCAGCTTACTGTAACCCATTCGATATATGGGATTTTAGCTCATCCTAATACAGCAAATAACTTGGTATATACTGCTTTGTTAAATAAGGTGACTAATTTCTCTCTGTCCATTCAGTGGTTTGTTTTATAACTGGGTATTTGCTGTGTTTGCATTTATGGTAGCCCAGGCTGGGTGTCTGATGATTATAAACTTCCGGATCCTGGAGGCAATGTAAAGGTGAGAATTTGCATGTTAAAACAGTAGTTCTCAAGCCAGGTGTGCTTTCTCAGGTCATATTCCATATGCTTCAATGTGGACAAGGGGTGTGCACTTACCTGCTTGTCCACACATAGCAACTGTATAGCCGTGTTTCTTTGGGGAAGGAGCAGGGGAGTAGATCTACACTTTAAAAACTATATTGTGGATTAATGCGTTCACAAGCAATTAACTTCAGTTTCTTGAAAAGGCTTATTTTTCTTTGGCTGTCCTTGGAAGAAATCTATAAGGTATGATGACCACTGGTTAGATAATGAAGTTTCAAGCAGCTAAGGCTGTAGTCTTGTCTGTTGTGTAAGAGATTGCTGCAGAATACTTTGAGTTGAAATTACCACTGGTGCATATTTTGAGCTAAGTCACAAGTGTCCACTTCCAGGTACTGGGGGAGGTTGTATCCAGAAGGTGAACTTGGTGACAGTGAATGCACCAGAGAACCAGGAAAACATGTATCTGTTTTCAGAAGTAGATTCTAGAGAATGGTGGCAGTATCTCCAAACAGAGGTTTGTTTTAGAATCTGCAGAAGTGTCAAGAGCTGGGGAGAGACCCAGACAATGGCAGTACAGGTGTCAGGGCTGGGAATCATAGAATGGTTTAGGTGGAAGGGACCTTGAAGATCATCTAGTTCCAGTCCCCCGGCCATGGGCAGGGACGCCTCCCACTAACTCCCACATGGTTGCTCGAAGCCCCATCCAGTCTGGCCTTAAACACCTCCAGGGATGGAGCTTCCACAGCTTCTCTGGGCAACCTGTTCCAGTGCCTTACCACCCTCAAAGTGAATAATTTCTTCCTAATATCTAATCTAAATCTACCCTGTTCCAGTTTAAAGCCATTCCCCCTCGTCCTATCACTACATGCCCTAGTAAAAAGTCCTTCCCCAGCTCTCCAGTAGGCCCCCTTTAGGTACTGGAAGGCTGCAGTAAGGTCTCCCTGAAGCCTTCTCTTCTCCAGGCTGAACAACCCCAACGCTCTCAGCCTGTCCTCATAGGAGAGGTGCTCCAGCCCTCTCATCATCTTTGTGGCCCTCCTCTGGACCCGCTCCAACAGGTCCATGTCTTTCTTATGTTGGGGGCTCCAGAGTGGGATGCAGTACTCCAGGTGGGGTCTCACCGGAGCAGAGTAGAGGGGCTGAATAACCTGCCTTGACCTGCTGGCCACACTTCTGATGCAGCCTGAGATACGGTTGGCCTTCTGGGCTGTGATCGCGCATTGCTGGCTCATGTTGAGCTTCTCGTCAGTCAGCACCCCGAGGTCCTTCTCCTCAGGGCTGCTCTTGATCCATTCTCCACCAAGCCTGTATTTGTGCTTGGAATTGCCCTGACCCAGATGTAGGACCTTGGCCTTGTTGAACTTCATGAGCTTGGCATGGGCCCACCTCTCCAGCCCGTCCAGGTCCCTCTTCATCGCATCCCTCCCCTCTAGCGTGTCTACCTCGCTGCACAGCTTGGTATCATTGGCAGACTTGCTGAGGGTGCTACTCGATCCCACTGTCCATGTCTCCGACAATGATGTTGAACAGCACGAGTCCCAGTACTGACCCCTGAGGAACACTACTTGTAACTGGTCTCCACTTGGACATCAAGCCATTGACCACAACTATTTGCGTGTGACCGTCCAGCCAGTTCTTTATCCACAGAGTGGTCCATCTGTTGAATCCATGTCTCTCCATGGAAATGGTGCTGTGGAAGCTGTTAAGAGCCCAGGGGATTGTAGCTGGGCAAGGCAATGGAGCTGAGCACTTGTGGAAGTGACAGAAAGGGTATCTCTTTGTATGCATGTGTGTTTCTGGAAATGTAATGTTAAGTGTACAACATGCATGAATTTCTTCTTGAGAGTAAAGAATGCATACCTCCAAGATGGCATATTGGCTTCTGTGTTATGACTTGCATTACTACTATTTCTTGTCAAGCTCAGAGGATTAGTTGTGAGTTTGTGGTGATACATCACAAGACTGTAAATAGTTTAATGTATTATGGCCGCATTATAATGTGGAGAACCCATTTCTTGCTTCAGTTGTCTTGTGGTATAAAACAGGCTCTTGAGCAGAGAAAAAAGAAAATTTCCCTTCCTGTCTTGAGGGTTACTAAAAGAAATCCAAATACCATGAATGGATACAATATGCTGTACAATTTAATGAGACCCAAACAATGGCTCTATTGGTGAATGACTCATTCATGTGTATGTGTGTATTTATCTTTAAGATGTACTAAATTTGGCTGGAAGGAGGTATGTATTGTTACAGAACAGTAAAGAATGGACATGATCTTAATTTTGAGAACCAGTCTCCTGT